>JARYGA010057272.1:1200000-2400000 GCA_030545235.1 Helianthus tuberosus
ATTTCGTCCCGAAATTTGGTACGTACTCACTGAGGAAGCTAGTTAAGTTGCATGGTTTCCCTGGTTTTCCTGGGGTGTCACATCCTCCCCCCGTTGATCTGGAATTTCGTCTCGAAATTCCGCAGTAGCTTCAGCCTCAGTAGTGGTTGTACTATTTGCGAACAACTGGGGATACTTTTGTTTCATCTGATCTTCACGTTCCCAAGTGAACTCTGGGCCACGACGTGAGTTCCAACGAACTCGAACAAGAGGAATTCTAGTGCGCTTGAGAATCTTCATATCTCGGTCAGTAATCTCTACTGGTTCCTCGACGAATCGTAACTGCTCGTCGATAGTGAGTTCCTTCAAAGGAACTATGAGGGTCTCATATGACAGACACTTCTTCAGATTCGACACGTGGAAAACGTTGTGAACTCCACTGAGTTCTGCTGGTAGGTTCAGTTTGTAGGCCACTTTGCCTATTTTCTCTATAATTTCAAATGGTCCAACATATCGTGGGTTAAGTTTGCCTCGTTTGCCAAAACGAACAACACCCTTCCAGGGTGAGACTTTGAGTAGCACTCGATCCCCAACCTGGAACTCGAGTGGTTTCCTGCCCTTATCAGCGTAGCTTTTCTTACGGTCACGAGCTGCCGCCATTCGTTTTCGTATTTGAGCAATCCTTTCTGTTGTGTCTACCACAAGTTCTGGGCCAGTGATCTGACTATTCCCCACCTCTGCCCAACAAAGAGGTGATCGGCATTTACGCCCGTACAATGCCTCAAATGGAGAATGCTGGTGTGGTAACTGTTGTTATACGAGAACTCCACTAATGGGAGGTGCTTTTCTCAGCCGTTACCAAAGTCGATGACACATGCCCTAAGCATGTCTTCAAGGGTCTGGATGGTGCGTTCAGACTGCCCATCCGTTTGCGGGTGATAAGCTATGCTCATATCTAAACGTGAGCCAAAGGACTTGTGCATTGCTTGCCACAGTTCAAAAGTAAAACGTGCATCACGATCAGAGATAATAGAGGTGGGCAGCCCGTGCCTCGAGACAACTTCCTTAAGATATACGTCTGCTAGAGTGGAGAACTTATCCGTTTCCTTGATAGCCAAGAAGTGTGCAGACTTTGTGAGTCGATCCACGATCACCCAAATAGTATCATTTCCACGCTGAGATCTAGGCAGAGGCCAGTAACGAAATCCATGGAAATTTGCTCCCATTTCCATTGTGGTATCTCTGGTTGTTGGAGTAGGCCTGAGGGTTTCTGGTATTCGGTCTTGACTCTCGCACAAGTCAAACACTTGCTGACGTAAGTTGCTATGTGGGCCTTCATACTAGGCCACCAGTATGTGGTTCTGAGGTCGTGGTACATCTTATCTGAAGCAGGATGTATTGAGTAACAAGACTTGTGTGCCTCATCCATCACAAGCTCTCGTAGGTTGCCATAGAGTGGGACCCAAATGCGCCCTGTTACGTAGTATGCGCCGTCTTCCTTTTGTTCTAATCGTTGCCTTGAGCCGCGTAGAGCTTCAGCCCTGACGTTGTCTGGTTTCAATGCTTCTACCTGAGCATCTGTCACACCCGCTTGTAGCAGAAGCGCGAGGTGTGATCTGATCGGTTCTCATTGCATAACAATGTAAGTGAACATACTAAATGAATAAAACATGCTCCAATGCCATTGTCATAATTGTTCAAAAGATCGCAACATAACTTAAGTACATTGTTTACAAACCATCAAATGAAAATAAGTTGTCATTGTTTTATACATCAAATGTAAGTCTGAATATGTAAAGGCTTTGACCACTATATCACCGCAAAGAGGCGGTATATAACAGGCAAACCCTTCAATAGTTGGCATGGAGTATTGATACTTGTTTTTCTTGAACTGAAATCTTTGCATTGGTCCACTAATTCCCTGAAATACATGTAAGTTTGAAAACATCAACAAAAGTTGAGCGAGTTCATGCAGTTTAGCTGTATAAGATGTATTTGTATCAAAACAGTATGTAATATGTATTTGTCTCAATTGTAATTGTATCCAAACTGGATATAAGATGTATCCGTAAAATGTGAGTTGTATAAAATGTATCTCGATGTATGATGTATCTGTATGTATGATGTAGTATGTAAAGCATCAATGAAATCGTTGATCATTAATGTTTCGCGAGGACATTAATATGTGTGACGAATTAGGAAGCAATCCAACCCTAGACGATTTTATGTCGACTCCTATCGACTGGGACACAAACGCACTCTTCTGTATGGGTCCACGACCAAGAGTGGGGCTCGCCAAAACCCATTAGATCTAACCCTTTTGTTCCTTGGTCCAAACTGGATTAATGGTGCTTATTGTATGGCCCTAATTCGCACATGATCTAAGGTGTTTCATTCCCTAACTTTAACATACGTTGAACATGTATTTTCCCCGATAGTTGTAAAGTTGTAAAACATTTAAATGAATAGGGGACATGAACTCACAGTATCGCGTCCTGTGAATAGATGTAAATAAGATCTCACGTGCGGTCGTCCTGAATAGCGTTGCGACCTACAAATGTTCTTATTTTTGTTAGACACTTCGGTCTTTGTAAAGAACTTGAGTACAAGTCTTGTGTCTTCAATATGTGTAAGACTTGTATGTCTTTACTGTTCGTTAACTGTGTATTCGATGAATGAGTTGTTCAAATGTTATATATATATTTTTCACCAAATATATATATATATATAAATGTTATCTTGTATCTTGTGAGTTGTATAGTCGGATCTAGTCCGCTGAATTTCGTGTCTTATATGTATCAATTGTATAGTTGTGTTTCCAATAATGGTAACATTGGGCCAAGCCCATGTTTTCAAGTTATTGGGCTTAAATAGTGCTGGGCCTTAAATAGTGTTGGGCCTCAATAGTGTTGGGCCTCAAATAGTGTTGGGCCTCAAATAGTGTTGGGCCTCAAATAGTGTTGGGCCTCAAATAGTGTTGGGCTTGAATTGGGCTTGAATAGTGTTGGGCTTGAATAGTGTTGGGCTTTGGCCCATATGTTTAGTATTTGGGCTTAGCCCATGAATTTATGTTAAGCCCATTATGAAGATAAGCCCATTAAGTAAAATAGCCCTTTAAGTAATATAAGCCCATTTGTTGTAAAAATAGCCCACTAGTATAATAAGCCCATTTATTTTTATAAAAACCTTTTTATAAAAATTTTACTAAGTATACTTGTTAGTAAATAAAAACATACTAGTTTTTATAAGTTTGTAAACATCCGAAATTTGTTATCGATAGGATACTTATATTTCGTGTCGGAAAATCGTCTAAACGTCGTAGTAACTATCCAGATTGGCAATTCACTTATGTAGTCGTCCGTCGTTCATTTTTGACCATAAATGGTGTCCGATTATTCGAATCGTCCGTAACTCGTTTTAAGGCGTAAATATGCGAAGTCTTGTAGGACTTTTGTTATAAGGTGTTTTGAGTTTAAATGTGACATTAGATACAAGTTCCTACATTGATATATATAACTAATACATCAAGTAATTCATGTCACAAAAATTGTTAAAGTAACCAAATATATATTTTTAAGAAAATATATATTTTTCTTGTCTTTTATTTTATAAAAACTTTCTTTAACAACCTTTTTATTCTTGTAGAGATTTACCCAAAAATGTGGTTACTTTATAAAATAAGGTTTTTAGGAAAAATGGCTATATAACCTTTGTATTTTATCTTAACCATGTTTCATAAACATATCATTTTCTTCATCAAATCACCACCAATTTACTCAACATTTTAACTAAATATATGAGACTTTTATAACATGAAATTATCAAGATGATATCCAAATCATGTAGGGTTTTAACCATGATCATTTCATATGCTAACAAGTTCAAAAACCAAGTTTAATTCTAGTTTTACCAACTTTTATAAAAATCTCTAGTTGTATGTTACTTTTAATAATCTTGTAAAAGTCTTGTTTTTAAATAGAAACCCTTAATACTTTCACAAGATCAATAGTTACGATCATTCATTTAATCCTTTATGTTAAAAACCCTTTAACATAAACATGCATAATTTTTAGATCATATCTTAAAACATCTTCTAACAATTTATTTGCATCATAAACATCATAACAAGACTAAATAAGCATATATCAAGTCTTAGATCACAATATAAACAATCATAATTATGTCATGATTTTTATTCTTTGCTTCTTTGTATTTTCTTCATGTTTATTATGTATGATTTCCTTGGTTATTATTAGTAATAATAACAATCATAATCATAATATATTTGTAAAAAAAAAATAGTTATAGAAGCTTACTTCTAGCACTAGGCTAGGGATGATCTTAGAAGATTATTAAGACTGAAGAAGATGATGATCTTGTTGGTAGAACACTTTTGTATGGATGAAAACCCTTCCTTTTACTTGCTAGTTCTTTAGATCACCTTAAGCTCCATAGAAGTACAACTTGATCATCAAATAAAGGCTAAAAAGGAAATGGGTTTTTGTGGTGTTCTTGGTAAAAAGATGAAGATGATGAGAGTATTTTAGTGAAAAAAAAAATAATAAAGTGTAAAATGGTCTTGAAATGATCTAGTTACTTAGTTAGTAAGTTACTAATTAATCACCAACATCATCCACTTGAACAAATGGAGTAAATATCTAGATATTTGCAAGTTGTTAATAAGTGTGGGACCCACATAACAAAAAAAAAACGTTCATATGAAGGGGGGGGGGTCATGCTTGGTGATTTGTTTCTAATTATTTCAAGTGTTAGAATTTGTAGACAAATGTTAGGAAGTTTAGGTGTTCAAGGATTTCAATTGATTTAAGATGTTTAGATGTTATAACTAGCCTTAAAATGACCAAAATAATATTAGATGGTTACTAAAAAAAGATTAGATATCGTTCGGATAATCGTTTCGAATTGTTTCGGCTAGATGTTATTTGAACGCTAAGTTGCGTAACTTGTGTGAATTGATGTAGTTATTGGCTCGGATGATACCCGAAGGTATCCTCACATGAATTCTATGTTAAATAATATTTTTACATGTCGTAAAAATATTAGAAAGCTGATTTCAACAAAATTTCTGCGGAAAAGTGTAGAAATCGTCGCTTTTAGTGCTTTTCGGCAGTTTTCGGGCAGTTTTTGGTGCTACCGGACATTGGTAATATATTAAACCAAACCCTTTTATTCCCATATAGGGTTTAATGTATATTTGATGTTGGACTTTTGTCTAAGTCCTAAAGATGTAATTTAGATGGTTTATGCGGAACCTGAGTTCTCGTCAGCACACTAGTTTACTAGGTACTACTCTAGTTGTTTCGATGCATTGTTTACACTATTTCAAGTGTAACCAATAAAAATGAATAATGTGCATCATAAATGAATATTCCTTGAGTGTTCTAAGATGTATATCATGTAATAATGCAGTTCGAATATTCACAACACATACTTGTATAATGTAAATCATTGCTTTAAATGTATGTAAATTACCAGAAAGTGGCAGTTGTCACATTCTCCCCCTGTTATTGAGAATTTTGTCCCGAAATTCAAGCTGAGTCATCCTATACAGGAGACTACTCGAACAGGTGAGAGTATTTAGCTTTGATTTAATGTTCACGTTCCCAAGTATACTCGGGTCCGTGTCGAGAGTTCCAACGTACATTTTAATAATTTGATACGACTCCACCATGATTTCTAGACTTTACAGTCCATGACTTCAACAGGTTCTTTAGTGAATTGGAGTTTGTCGTCAATGTGAATTTCATCCGAAAGAATGATAACGGTTGCTTGTGTTGGACTCTTTTTAAGATTCGACACATGAAACGTGTCGTGCACACTGCTAAGTTCATCTGGTAACTTCAACTTGTATGCAACAGTGCCAATCTTTTCTAAGATTTCTAATGGTCCAATGTAACGTGGGTTAAGCTTTCCACGTTTACCGAACCTCGCTTCGCCTTTCCAAGGCGAGACTTTCAACAAGACTTTGTCTCCATCCTCGAAAGATAATGGTTTTCGTCTTTTATCTGTGTAGCTATTTTGTCGATCGCGAGCCGCCTTGATACGGTCTCGGGTCTGAAAATTTTTATCTGTAGTCTCTCGGACTAATTCCGGACCAATTAATTGTATATCGCTTGTTTCCGCCCAACTTAGCGGAGAGCGACTCTTTCGACCATAAAGAGCTTCAAACGGTGCAGCTTGTATAGTAGTATTGTAGCTGTTATTGTTGGAAAACTCAACTAAAGGTGGATGAGTATCCCAATTGCCGCCTAAATCCATAACACATGCGCGAAACATATATTCGAGTGTTTGGATTGTCCGTTCGCTCTGGCCGTCAGTTTATGGATGAAAGGCCGTACTTGGATTCAAATGAGATCCAAAGGCCTGTTGAAATAATTTCCAAATTCTAGAAATAAAACGATCGTCTCGGTCTGAAATGATTGAAATAGGCACTCCATGACGAGCCACTATTTCTTTGAGATAGAGTTCTGCTAGTTTCTCAGTATTATCCTTCTACCAAATCGGTAAGAAGTGCGTGGACTTTGTTAGTCTATCGATAATTACACATATCATGTAGTGGCCTCTTGAGGTCCTGAGTAACTTCGTAATGAAGTACATCGATATTTGTTCCCATTACCAAACGGGAATCTCGGGTTGGTGTAACAAGTCCGAGGGATTTTGCTACTCGACTTTGACTTTCGCGCAAGTCAAGCATTCTCCGATATAAGTCGCGATATCACTTTTGAGGTTAGGCCACCAATAGTATTCTTTCACTACTTAGGCCTATGTGCTTCCTCAAAATGTCATCTCGAAGGCCGCCAAAGAATGGAACCCAATTTCGACCCATAAGGTATAAAGTTCCATCTTCTTTCGGCACTAATTGTTCCTTCATGCCTCGAAGTGTTTCTGCTTGAATATGCTCTTCCTTGAGCGCTTGTGAATCATCTTCTCTACTGCTTGAACTCTCAGTGTTCTAACTCGCTCCTTGCGGTTCAAGGCGTCAGCTACAACGTTTGCCTTGCCCGGATGGTACTTTATTTCACAATCATAGTCGTTCAACAATTCAACAAACATCGTTGACGTATATTTAATTCTTTTTGGTTGAATATGTGTTGAAGACTTTTATGATCCGTGAAAATAATGCATTGAGTACCATATAAATAATGTCGCCATAATTTTTAAAGCAAATACCACCACGCCTAACTCAAGGTCGAGAGTGGTATAGTTCTTCTCGTGAACTTTTTAATTGGCGCGACGTGTACACAATAACTTTTTCACGTTGCACGAGTACGCAACCCAATCCTTGATGCGAAGCATCATAGTTTACAACAAAGTCATCAGTATCGTCGGATAATGATAAGATTGTAAAATGCTATGCACCAATCTTAAGAATAAGTTGTAATGTTATATCTTGTTTTTCGATTGGGGCGAATTTATTGTCTTTATGGGTGAGGGAGGTTAGCAATTGAGTAAAAAAAAATATATATCTCAATAGATCTCCGATGATATCCCTTTAATCCCAAAAATTGTTAGCTACAGTTGGAGTCTTGGGTGTTACCCAGCTCTTAATTGCTTCGATCTTCAAGATGTCTACTTGAATTCCTTTCTCGTTCACTTATTAGCCTGAGAAATTGTACTTCGCGAATCCAAAATTCGCACTTCGAAAATTTTGCGTATAGTTTCTCCGTCTTTAACAACTCTCAAATGGTTCTCAAATGTTGCTCATGTTCATCAGTCGATCGAGAGTATATCAAAATGTCGTCAATAAACACTATGACGAATTTGTCGAGATACGGCTTGCACACACGATTCATTAAATCCATGAAGACCGCTGGTGCATTCGTTAAACCAAAGAGGTATAACGAGAAACTCGTAATAACTATAACGAGTTTTAAAAGCCGTTTTCGGTAAGCTTTCTTCATGAATTCATAACTGATGATACTCCGATCGTATGTCTATATTGGAGTAGAAGCTAGAATCTTTCTTAAACCATCTGAGTTAGTTGGAAATTTATTTGTAACTTGATTTAGAAATATGAATTTTCGTTCATCGAAATGTTGTGCATTTTTGCAAAACTTGCATGTCTTTCTACCCCCAAAACCTTTATAAAGATGTATAGTGGTAAAGAGTGGGGGTTATAAACTCACAACATCCTTATTCGGTCAACTTCAAGGTTCAGAAGTTGCTAATCGACATGGAGATTTGGCTACGGGTGTGGTTCCCGGTACCAAGTCGATATGAAACTCGACTTGTCGATATGGTTATAGTCCCGGCAAGTCTTCAGGAAAGACTTCAGGAAATTATTTTATCAAAAGAATATCTGTCAGCTGTGGCCCAACGGCCTTCTTGTCTACAACAAGTGCTAGATAGGCAATAGAACCTTTTCATAAGCACTTATGTGCTTTCATGCCATTGATGATCCGCAATGGGGTGTCGCGCTTCTCTCCATGTATCACAAGTGTCTCTTCGTTCAGTAGTGGTAGGCGAATGATCTTCTCGTGACATAAGACTTTGGCTAGGTTATCGGATAACCAATCCATGTCAACCACTACTTCGAAACTACCTAACTGAACGGGTAAGAGATCGATATTGAATTTCAGCTCCAGACTCGACTAGTTTACCGTTTGCCAATTCTATAGAATGAGGAGACGTCTAGCTTACTTGACTCTAGGCCAAGTACATTTTGAATTCTATGTAGGAAAGACTTCCCTGTACAGATGTAGAGGACAACCCAATCCCTATGTTTAGATGTAGGATAACCCAATCCCTATGTTTAGATGTAGGATAACCCAATCCCTATGTTTAGATGTAGGATAACCCAATCCCTAATTGTAGCTAGGACAATCCCGTCACTAGCCATGAAACTATGCATGTGAAATGTTGAGATAAAGCTAAAATCGGCAATTGTATAAAATAACATGGATGTGAAATGTTGACGAATAGGATACATACCGATGGCCCTTAATGATTTGATATGTCTCAGCTAATTCCCCATTAGCTAACTTGATATAGTAATGTGTGTCCAACATGACTCTAATTCGAGTATATGCTTAACATTTAAATGCAATAGCTAAGCTCGGTGTTGGTATTAATAGAATTGATACATGATGATCGTAGAGTGTACGTACTCATGACTTCATTTCTCTCATGGCGAGAGTTATTGTTTGAGTGATTGAGGTAGGGAGGGATGATGCGATCATGCTTCGGATCCCCGAGGCTAAACCTAAAATGTAACACTCAGTGTGTTTGAATTCGGGTGTTTCCCAGTATGGAACAACCCTTGAGAGACCGTGAAAGCATCAAGTGTAACCATCAACATTGGCTCCAGTTATGATCGAGTTCTTTTATAAAATCATATGAAAATAGATATGAAAATCAGATGATATAAAAGAATGATGTATGATTAAATAAATAACCAATAGAAGAAATGTAGTGTATAAATATATCATGTCCTGAAATAGGATATTATGTCTTGTGTAGAGGATGTCGTGTCTTGTGCAAAAATGTCATGTCTTGTCTTTGTCGAAGAGGTTTGAATAACACCACGATATGCAATATAATATAAGCACTTATATATAGGATGTACCAGCGGCGTATCCACCATGCTTTTATCATATTACACACGTCTCGTTATTTACAAAAATGTCTTGTGTAAACCAACATCAAATGATATGTATAACAATGTCTTGCGTAACAATGTCATGTATAAACCATGTCTTGTGTAAAAGCAATGGTTTTCAACACATAACTTTTGACTTAAACGTTTGTTTCTTTTGGCGCCATGATCTTTTTAATACACACTATTAAAAGAATCTAGACATGTATTTGAATAAATAAAGTCTATCATGTGCCCAAGAATGAAGAATACAATCAATCGGTCATGGAAACCTCAAGACCGCATTGTTCATACATGTTTGAATAAATGATAATGTGGATAACCAAAACCAAAAGGTGTAATGCCTCTTGTGTGTATTGGTCATATGTTTAAATGGAAAAAGAAAAGGAAAAAAAAATTCGTTGAGGAGGGGAAACCAACCAGTGGTCTTCGTCCATATAATATGTATTCCCTACTCTATGGACCTCGATCATCCTAAGTAGAGAAAATCCTTTGTCTTACTTGTCCATGTGACAATTATGGTAATAGTGCTTGAGTTTCACGAGCTCTAGCAAAATTATTTAGAATTTCCAAAGATGTCGAATAGAATGCAATGAGGGAGTTGCAACATGGCTCATGCCATACCATTCCTTGGGAAAAGACAAGTGTCAAACGACGGAATTTATTGTATCACTTCCAATAAATATGATAAGGTGGAATATGATAAAGTAAGGTAAAGTAGGATAAAGTGTCATAGACACCATGGAACCAACCCATGTTCAAGAATTTCGAGAATGTTGAGGAAAATCCTCCATGAGTAGCTAACAAGTTTTGCTTGTTTAGATGACTAGTCTCAACTGAATCGTGATATAAATCGAATATTAGATGTGAACAAATACGTGTCGTCTTCCTGTATTGTATTGTATTGTATTGTATTGTATTGTATTGTATTGTATTGCATTATATTGTAGGGTGTTATACTAACCACCCCAGTTCGTGTTCTACTAGATAGGAAAAATTGAATCTCAAGTAATAACTTAAGAATTTTGAATGAATAGTGATCATTAGCTTGACCCGCAGAGTCCACCAGAATTTCCATGCACTACAAGTTGTTATTACGTGGGCCCCCGTAATAATAAATTATCTTGCATGGTCACCCTAGCATTCTCTCGTTCAGAGCAGGCGATCAGTCAGAGAGAGGACACTATTGTTTATATACCTTCAACATAGAAGTAAACTTCGTGATAGTTCACGTGTCAACGTCCGTTATTGTTACTCGCAGGACGGTACGACGTTAGATGAAATAGAAATGGAAAGAATCTTTAACAATAACAATTGAAGGGGCACCTTCAAGATGAGTACTTCATCTTCCTTGTAGGGACAAGAGTATATCCACCTTGGTTAGTATGAGTCACATGGATCTCGTCCCACTAATGGAGTTGTTGTCCAAGGTTACCACCTTCGCCTCGTCGTCATTATCATGGTCAGGCATCTCAGTATTCGTGAGAAAGCAACCATATTTTACGGAATTAAGTTTAAGATTTCACTTAGGAACCATGTTCGCCATAAGCTCCGCAATAGACATGAGGTCGATATTTTCATCGTGTGAGTAAAGAATAATAATAGAGTTTGAAGTCGAAGGTATTTTGTTCTTAGCAAAATATTTCATGCAACATATATATGAACCACCTACATATATAATCATGTAAAATCCTATCAATCAAGGATTTCTATCTTGTATAAGCTGAACTTGTAAACTGTTTATAATGCATAAACTGATAATGTAATGTATTGTAGGCACATAGTCTACTAATGTATTGTGTCTGTTTCTCATAGACTTCACCCATGGAAATGTCCTCGCTTGATTTATGTGAAATGAATTTTTGCTGTAGTGGACCTTGAAAAATGTTTATGCAATGAAAACCTTTTGACTTGTCCAATTTTATTTATAATCTGTTCAACATGAACAAGAGGTTTTCGTGAGAGATCCCTAGTGATTGTAGACTTAGACTCGAGAAAGAATCCTGGTTCACTACAATCGATGCTCTGATACCAATCTGTCACACCCGCTCGTAGCGGAAGCGCGAGGTGTGATCTGATCGGTTCTCATTGCATAACAATGTAAGTGAACATACTAAATGAATAAAACATGCTCCAATGCCATTGTCATAATTGTTCAAAAGATCGCAACATAACTTAAGTACATTGTTTACAAACCATCAAATGAAAATAAGTTGTCATTGTTTTATACATCAAATGTAAGTCTGAATATGTAAAGGCTTTGACCACTATATCACCGCAAAGAGGCGGTATATAACAGGCAAACCCTTCAATAGTTGGCATGGAGTATTGATACTTGTTTTTCTTGAACTGAAATCTTTGCATTGGTCCACTAATTCCCTGAAATACATGTAAGTTTGAAAACATCAACAAAAGTTGAGCGAGTTCATGCAGTTTAGCTGTATAAGATGTATTTGTATCAAAACAGTATGTAATATGTATTTGTCTCAATTGTAATTGTATCCAAACTGGATATAAGATGTATCCGTAAAATGTGAGTTGTATAAAATGTATCTCGATGTATGATGTATCTGTATGTATGATGTAGTATGTAAAGCATCAATGAAATCGTTGATCATTAATGTTTCGCGAGGACATTAATATGTGTGACGAATTAAGAAGCAATCCAACCCTATACGATTTTATGTCGACTCCTATCGACTGGGACACAAACGCACTCTTCTGTATGGGTCCACGACCAAGAGTGGGGCTCGCCAAAACCCATTAGATCTAACCCTTTTGTTCCTTGGTCCAAACTGGATTAATGGTGCTTATTGTATGGCCCTAATTCGCACATGATCTAAGGTGTTTCATTCCCTAACTTTAACATACGTTGAACATGTATTTTCCCCGATAGTTGTAGAGTTGTAAAACATTTAAATGAATAGGGGACATGAACTCACAGTATCGCGTCCTGTGAATAGATGTAAATAAGATCTCACGTGCGGTCGTCCTGAATAGCGTTGCGACCTACAAATGTTCTTATTTTTGTTAGAAACTTCGGTCTTTGTAAAGAACTTAAGTACAAGTCTTGTGTCTTCAATATGTGTAAGACTTGTATGTCTTTACTGTTCGTTAACTGTGTATTCGATGAATGAGTTGTTCAAATGTTATATATATATTTTTCACCAAATATATATATATATAAATGTTATCTTGTATCTTGTGAGTTGTATAGTCGGATCTAGTCCGCTGAATTTCGTGTCTTATATGTATCAATTGTATAGTTGTGTTTCCAATAATGGTAACATTGGGCCAAGCCCATGTTTTCAAGTTATTGGGCTTAAATAGTGCTGGGCCTTAAATAGTGTTGGGCCTCAATAGTGTTGGGCCTCAAATAGTGTTGGGCCTCAAATAGTGTTGGGCCTCAAATAGTGTTGGGCCTCAAATAGTGTTGGGCCTCAAATAGTGTTGGGCCTCAAATAGTGTTGGGCTTGAATTGGGCTTGAATAGTGTTGGGCTTGAATAGTGTTGGGCTTTGGCCCATATGTTTAGTATTTGGGCTTAGCCCATGAATTTATGTTAAGCCCATTATGAAGATAAGCCCATTAAGTAAAATAGCCCTTTAAGTAATATAAGCCCATTTGTTGTAAAAATAGCCCACTAGTATAATAAGCCCATTTATTTTTATAAAAACCTTTTTATAAAAATTTTACTAAGTATACTTGTTAGTAAATAAAAACATACTAGTTTTTATAAGTTTGTAAACATCCGAAATTTGTTATCGATAGGATACTTATATTTCGTGTCGGAAAATCGTCTAAACGTCGTAGTAACTATCCAGATTGGCAATTCACTTATGTAGTCGTCCGTCGTTCATTTTTGACCATAAATGGTGTCCGATTATTCGAATCGTCCGTAACTCGTTTTAAGGCGTTAATATGCGAAGTCTTGTAGGACTTTTGTTATAAGGTGTTTTGAGTTTAAATGTGACATTAGATACAAGTTCCTACATTGATATATATAACTAATACATCAAGTAATTCATGTCACAAAAATTGTTAAAGTAACCAAATATATATTTTTAAGAAAATATATATTTTTCTTGTCTTTTATTTTATAAAAACTTTCTTTAACAACCTTTTTATTCTTGTAGAGATTTACCCAAAAATGTGGTTACTTTATAAAATAAAGTTTTTAGGAAAAATGGCTATATAACCTTTGTATTTTATCTTAACCATGTTTCATAAACATATCATTTTCTTCATCAAATCACCACCAATTTACTCAACATTTTAACTAAATATATGAGACTTTTATAACATGAAATTATCAAGATGATATCCAAATCATGTAGGGTTTTAACCATGATCATTTCATATGCTAACAAGTTCAAAAACCAAGTTTAATTCTAGTTTTAACAACTTTTATAAAAATCTCTAGTTGTATGTTACTTTTTATAATCTTGTAAAAGTCTTGTTTTTAAATAGAAACCCTTAATACTTTCACAAGATCAATAGTTATGATCATTCATTTAATCCTTTATGTTAAAAACCCTTTAACATAAACATGCATAATTTTTAGATCATATCTTAAAACATTTTCTAACAATTTATTTGCATCATAAACATCATAACAAGACTAAATAAGCATATATCAAGTCTTAGATCACAATATAAACAATCATAATTATGTCATGATTTTTATTCTTTGCTTCTTTGTATTTTCTTCATTTTTATTATGTATGATTTCCTTGGTTATTATTAGTAATAATAACAATCATAATCATAATATATTTGTAAAAAAAAATAGTTATAGAAGCTTACTTCTAGCACTAGGCTAGGGATGATCTTAGAAGATTATTAAGACTTAAGAAGATGATGATCTTGTTGGTAGAACACTTTTGTATGGATGAAAACCCTTCCTTTTACTTGCTAGTTCTTTAGATCACCTTAAGCTCCATAGAAGTACAACTTGATCATCAAATAAAGGCTAAAAAGGAAATGGGTTTTTGTGGTGTTCTTGGTAAAAAGATGAAGATGATGAGAGTATTTTAGTGAAAAAAAAATAATAAAGTGTAAAATGGTCTTGAAATGATCTAGTTACATAGTTAGTAAGTTACTAATTAATCACCAACATCATCCACTTGAACAAATGGAGTAAATATCTAGATATTTGCAAGTTGTTAATAAGTGTGGGACCCACATAACAAAAAAAAACGTTCATATGAGGGGGGGGGGGTCATGCTTGGTGATTTGTTTCTAATTATTTCAAGTGTTAGAATTTGTAGACAAATGTTAGGAAGTTTAGGTGTTCAAGGATTTCAATTGATTTAAGATGTTTAGATGTTATAACTAGCCTTAAAATGACCAAAATAATATTAGATGGTTACTAAAAAAAAGATTAGATATCGTTCGGATAATCGTTTCGAATTGTTTCGGTTAGATGTTATTTGAACGCTAAGTTGCGTAACTTGTGTGAATTGATGTAGTTATTGGCTCGGATGATACCCGAAGGTATCCTCACATGAATTCTATGTTAAATAATATTTTTACATGTCGTAAATATATTAGAAAGCTGATTTCAGCAAAATTTCTGCGGAAAAGTGTAGAAATCGTCGCTTTTAGTGCTTTTCGGCAGTTTTCGGGCAGTTTTTGGTGCTACCGGACATTGGTAATATATTAAACCAAACCCTTTTATTCCCATATAGGGTTTAATGTATATTTGATGTTGGACTTTTGTCTAAGTCCTAAAGATGTAATTTAGATGGTTTATGCGGAACCTGAGTTCTCGTCAGCACACTAGTTTACTAGGTACTACTCTAGTTGTTTCGATGCATTGTTTACACTATTTCAAGTGTAACCAATAAAAATGAATAATGTGCATCATAAATGAATATTCCTTGAGTGTTCTAAGATGTATATCATGTAATCATGCAGTTCGAATATTCACAACACATACTTGTATAATGTAAATCATTGCTTTAAATGTATGTAAATTACCAGAAAGTGGCAGTTGTCACAGCATCTCGTATCTGAGAAGGAAGACTAGATTTAATGGTGAGTTGTAATGCTCGCACGCGCTTAGGCGTAGTGTCCTTTCGACTGAGGGCGTCAGCCACAACATTGGCTTTGCCTGGATGGTACTTGATCGCGCATTCGTAATCATTCAATAGCTCTACCCATCGACGTTGACGCATGTTTAACTCCTTATGTTTGAAGATATGCTCGAGACTCCTGTGATCGGTGTAAATAGTGCACCTGGTACCTGTCACACCCCTTTCTACGGCGGAAGCACAAGGTGTGATCATGAAAGGTTCTCATTGCATACGAAAGGTAAACATACTATATGCTCATAAATTTGTTTCAAAATGCCAAACATTACATAATTGAAAACGTAGTTTTAGTGTTTACATCACAAGACAACATTTTGTCTGAAAAGTTACAACTTTATTGAATGATAAACAAAAGTGACATCCAAGAGCATGAGTAAAACCGCGCGCACATCCATCCTAGTTACCTGAAATACATGTGAGTTTTTGGAAAAACGTCAACATAATGTTGGTGTGAATTCATGCAATATTTGTATTTCACGTTTGTATACTTTGTATGAAATCATAATTTGTATCTGGTATAAATCAAGTATTTCTATATGTATCAAGTGTTAATGGGTTGCAAAGCCATTAACATGTGACACGACATAGGAAGTCACCAAACCATAGGCATTTTTCTGTAGTCGATTCACGACTGAGACACAAAAACACTACTCGGTTCTAGTTGTCACCAAGAGTGGGGCTGCCCTGAAACCCATTAGATCTAACCTTTTGTTCTGCGGTCTAAGTATGTACACGATTAATGGTGCTTATGGTACCCTATTCGTGACACTATTTCTCGTATCATACCATTTAAATATTGTCGTATTTGTAACATGTATTTCACCCCCGAAGTTATAAAACTGAAAACAGTTAAGAGAAAAGGGGGAGCATGAACTCACAACTTTGCGTTCCTTGCGTCGTAAACTTCACCGGATTTGCTTAATGAACGTCGTGACCTAAACGTATTTTATTATCGTTAGTCACTAGACTTGTATCGCACAAGTACAAGTCACTGTCTTTGGTATATGTAATCTTGTGTTAAAAATAATTTATATTTTTAACTAAGTATCTTACTTATATTATTTTCTCCAAAAATAAATATAAGTTTCTTGTAGTTTTTGCACTTTGCACCCGAGTTATGTATCTTGTATGTTGTATGTGTATTTTTGTTACAAAAATTATGGCGAGGTTTGTATTTGAAAATCATAGTTTAAAACACATTAGCAAACATTTGTCTAGAAAGTATTTACTAAGTGTTAGGATTTTCAGAAAATTTCGCCATAATCTCCTTTGTAAACGGAGGTGTCCATGCTAAGCAGCATATCATTTTCTTTTTGAAATCAAACCATGATCATCAACAATCAACCCTTACGTTTTAATACGCAAAATACTATCTTTGTCGTTTCCGTTTCAATATGTGAAAAACTGGACTGTTTTCGGATGAGTAAATAAAATACTTAACTTATTCCAAAAATTCCCAAATTTTTGAGGAACGTCTTAATCGACCCACAAATTATTGTGTAAAAATATCGGGGCCCAGTTCATTATCAGTAATTTATAGAAAATCGTTTACCGAACTGTAATCAGATTTGTTACATTCTGATCACAGTCTACGGAATAATTCGTTTAAAATTCCTCGTAAGTCCGCTTGATGAAATTCCAGTTGGAGGGTCACAAATACATTAGTGACCATCTTTGGTAAAAAATTCAGGGGCTGGTTCTGTTTAGGTTTCAAGTTGTGACTGAAAACGTATGGCCCATTTTACTGCAGTAAAAATCAGCCTTAGCTGCTGTCACGAAAATAGACTTTTAAAATAGTAAACGACCTCAAAAAAATACGATTCCAGCGCCATTTTCTTCGTTTTTCGGAAATACACAATTTAGGCTTCAGAAATTCCATTTTTCGATTTATTAAAGTCTGTTTACAGCCTGTTGAAGTCGGCTGAATAAGTAACTCAGCATGTTGTTTTGTGGTTTAAATATTACTAAATCGTATTATCAAGTGTTCGACAACGGGTTTATCAAAAGTTTGACGATCACACATCATATATGTATTAACCAACCCTAAACCAACAAGTTTTCATCTTTATGTATCAATCATAAGTAAACTTTTTATATGCAAATTTCATATAAACTTTTATGTTCATCTACTAGTTCTTGTCACATTAGTGATTTAAAACATACTACACCTTTTTGATTAATGAAACGAGATGAAACAAGATTAACAAGAGTGTAACAAAGGACTTACTACTAGCTTATAGCTAGGGATGATTCTTGTGTGAAATGATGAGTAAAAGATGATGAAAAAGACTTGAAACAAAGCTCCTTAGAACCCTTCAACTTGCAACTTCCATGGATCACCTTGTAAGTTTTGAATGGAAATGAAAATGGAAGAGATGAATGTTGAAAGTGATGGTGCTGATTTCGGTTTTTGGGGCAGCCGTGAGGGAGAGAGAGAGTGAGGAGAGAGAGTGAAGATATGAGAATGATGGTGGTGATATTGTGCCAAGATTTTATAAGATTCATTCACATATATTAGTTACTTCCACAAGCAAGATCCACCACATAATCTAATCAAAATATATAAAGCATGGAAGGATGATATGGTGGGGCCCATGAGGGCTGATTTTCGGTTGGGGGGGGGGGGGGGTAATGTGTAATATTTTGCAACTAGAGTGGTAATGGTTAGTTACATATCAAGTATTACTTACATAGGGTATTTATTTGATATGTAGTGGGTGTTATGGTAAACGGGGACCACGACTAGCCAAGAAATAAATAAATAATGTGTTTGGCAAAATTTAGTGTCCCGGGTAATGTCCGGTTGTTTGGTTAAATACCTTTCCGTTAAAGTGCTAAATTGCACCGTTTAGTGTCTTTTATGTACCCTTTTTACCCCTTTCAATTCCCGACACTTAGGGAAATATTCTGGACGATAAAACGTAAAGTCTGTATGACATTTATTGTTTAAAAGCTGGTCATAGCTGAATTTAATAAAATTCTGCACTTAAAGTGCGTTTCGGGTGCTTTTTAGTGCGTATTTTAGCTTTCGGAGCGGCTATACGTTAACCCTTGTATGTACTCTTGGGTTTTAATGCATTCTTGACGTTGGACCTACACCTAGGCCTCAGTTCTAATGTCTGACTCCTTTCTGCAGTTCTGTTGACACAATGTGTCTTACCGGTGAGTTTACTAGTATTTTTGTCGCAATGCTCTCGTTAATGCACCAAGCATTATTTTGTAGTATAAAACGTGTATGAATTCACTTGTATAGTATGTAATCAGACAATGTTGATGTTTAAGCACATAATAGCAGTCATTAAGTAATAATTAAAGTGTACGGAAATTACCTGTTTTGTGCCAGTTGTCACAGTCTCCCCCAGTTAAAAGAATTTCGTCCCGAAATTCAGGCTGAGCTAACCCTCGCAGGAGTCTTCTTGAACAGGTGGGGATACTTTTCTTTGAACTGGTCTTCACGTTCCCATGTGTACTCGGGTCCGTGCTTAGAGTTCCAACGTACTTTGACAAGTTTAACAGTGCTCCTCCTGGTCTAGTTAACTTTCCAGTCGGTAACCTCAACGGGTTGTTCTGTAAATCGGAGGGCGTCATCAATATATATTTCATCCACAGGGATGATCACGTCTTCTTGTGTTGGACTCTTCTTGAGGTTGGATACATGAAACGTATCATGTACTCCATTAAGTTCTTCTGGTAACTCCAACTTGTATGCCACGGTACCAATTCTTCGCAAAATCTTGAATGGTCCGATGTAGCGTGGATTCAGCTTTCCACGCTTTCCAAATCTTACTACGCCCTTCCAAGGTGATACTTTTAACAACACTTTGTCCCCCACCTCGAAATCTAATGGCTTTCGATCTAAATCAGCGTAGCTCTTTTGTCGATCCCGAGCCGCCTTAATGCGCTCTCGGATTTGCGTAATCTTGTCAGTTGTCTCTTGTACAAGTTCACGACCAACCATACGTTTATCTCCTGCGTCTGCCCAACATAAGGGCGATCGGCACTTGCGGCCATACAGAGCTTCGAACGGTGCGGCTTTTATACTCGTATGATAACTGTTATTGTAGGAAAACTCAACTAAAGGTAGATGAGTATCCCAGCTACCGCCTAGATCCATGACACATGCGCGAAGCATATCTTCTAACGTTTGTATAGTCTGTTCGCTCTGGCCGTCTGTTTGCGGATGGAATGCCGTGCTCAGATCTAACTGAGATCCAAAGGCTTCCTAAAATGATTGCCAGATTCTTGAGACAAAGCGTCCATCTCTGTCTGAAATAATTGAGATAGGCACTCCATGATGTGCCACAATTTCTTTTAAGTATATCTCAGCAAGCTTTCCAGTGCTATCCTTCTCTCGGATCGGTAGGAAATGCGCAGATTTCGTTAATCGATCAACTATTACCCATATCATATTGTGCCCTCTCGGGGTCCTGGGTAATTTCGTTATGAAGTCCATCGAGATCTGTTCCCACTTCCACACGGGAATCTCTGGTTGTTGTAGTAGGCCGGACGGTTTCTGATATTCAGCCTTAACCTTAGCACAGGTTACGCATTTTCCAACATAAACAGCAACATCGCTCTTGAGTCTCGGCCACCAATAGTATTCCTTTAAGTCTTGATACATTTTGTCTGATCCTGGATGGATCGAGTATCTTGATTTGTGCGCTTCATCAAGGATGACTTCTCGTATGCCACCATAGAGCGGAACCCAGATGCGCTTCTTAAAGTACAAGGTTCCCTCTTCATTTGGCACCATATATTTCAATGCACCCCTGAGGTATTCAGCTTTACGATTTTCTTCCTTGAGAGCTTCTTGTTGTGCATCACGAATGCGCGTAGAGAGGTTCGTTCGAATAATCATTTCCAATGCTCGAACCCTTAGGGTCTTAACCCTTTCTTTTCGACTTAGCGCGTCTGCTACAACGTTTGCCTTTCCAGGATGGTACTTAATCTCACAGTCGTAATCATTTAGCAGCTCGACCCATCGCCGCTGGCGCATATTCAATTCTTTCTGATCAAATATGTGTTGTAGGCTTTTGTGATCTGTGAAGATTGTACATCGAGTACCATATAAATAATGTCGCCAAATCTTCAAGGCGAATACCACCGCGCCGAGTTCCAAGTCGTGCGTGGTATAATTCTTTTCATGTACCTTCAATTGTCTTGAAGCATAAGCGATGACTTTCTGGCGTTGCATGAGCACGCAACCCAAGCCTTGTCGTGAGGCGTCACAATATACCACGAAGTCTTCCGTGCCTTCGGGTAATGATAGTATCGGTGCATCGCATAGTTTGTTTTTGAGCAGTTGGAAGGCTTCTTCTTGCTTGTCACCCCAGTCGTACTTCTTGTCTTTCTGAGTAAGGGAGGTTAGCGGTTGAGCTATCTTTGAGAAGTTCTCGATGAAACGTCGGTAATAGCCCGCTAAACCCAAGAATTGACGAACTTCAGTTGGTGTTTTGGGAGCTTCCCAATTCTTTATTGCTTCAATCTTGGATGGGTCTACATGAATACCCTTCTCATTCACAACATGACCCAGAAATTGTACCTCGCGAATCCAGAATTCACATTTCGAGAACATCGCATAAAGCCTCTCTTTCTTCAGTAGTTCCAAAATGGTCCTGAGATGTTGCTCGTGCTCGTCTTTTGTTCGCGAGTAAATCAGGATATCATCGATAAATACAATCATGAATTTATCGAGATATAGTTTGCAAACACGGTTCATTAGGTCCATAAAGACCGCTGGTGCGTTCGTCAATCCGAATGGCATTACAAGAAGCTCGTAATGCCCATAGCGCATTCGAAATGCAGTCTTTGGCACGCTTTCTTCTTGTATCTTTAGCTGATGGTATCCGGATCGAAGATCGATCTTGGAATAATAGCTTGATCCTTGCAACTGATCAAATAAGTCATCAATCCTTGGTAGTGGATACCGATTCTTGATAGTGACCTTGTTCAATTCTCTGTAATCGATACACATCCGCAGAGTTCCATCCTTTTTCTTCACGAACAATACGGGAGCTCCCCAAGGTGAGAAGCTTGGCCTTATGAATCCTTTATCCAACAACTCCTCGAGTTGTGTAGACAATTCTTGCATTTCGGATGGTGCAAGCCGATAGGGTGCCTTGGCCACAGGAGCGGCTCCTGGAACCAAGTCTATACGGAATTCGACTTGCCGTTGCGGAGGTAGTCCTGGCAGATCTTCGGGAAAACATCAGGGAATTCCTTTACCACAAGAATGTCTTCGAGCTTCGGCTCCACAGTTTTCTTATCTACAACGTGTGCTAGGAAAGCAACACATCCTTTCCTTAAGCACTTTTGTGCCTTCATGCAACTGATGATTCGAAGAGGCGCGTTTCGTCTTTCTCCATGTACGATGAGAGTTTCATCATTCGCCAAAGGAATGCGAATGATTTTCTCATGACAAATAACTTCAGCTTTGTTCTTGGACAACCAGTCCATTCCGACCACTACATCGAAGCTACCCAATTGAATAGGTAAAAGGTCGATGCTAAATCTTCGTTCATTAAGTTCTAGTGTGCAACCTCTAACCACTTCGCCCGACTCAACAAGTTTACCATTGGCTAGTTCTATGGAATAAGGAATTTCTAATCAACTAGATTCTATTCCAAGCATGCGTTTAAATTCCACAGACATGAAGCTATAATCGGCGCCAGTGTCAAATAGTATGGATGCAAAGTGATTGTTAATGAGGAACGTACCGTTGACCACATAAGGGTCCTCGCGTGCGTCCCTTGCTCCAATTACAAATGCTCGAGCTTGAGCATTGTTTCCCTCTGGGCAATCTTTCATGAAGTGCTCCTTGCTTCCACATCTGAAGCATCCTTGGTTACGCCCAACTCCATTCCCAATCCGGTTGTTATTACCATTTCCATTCCCACCATTTGCATTACCAGCACCGTTGCGATTTCCATTTCCGTTCCTTCCTTTTCCCCAACAGTCTTCAGTGCGGTGACCCAACTTTCCACACTTATCGCATTTTGAAACGCGACACACCCCTTCGTGGTGACGCTTGTGACAACTGGCACAAACCGGTAATTTCCGTACACTTTAATCATTATTTAATGATTGCAATTATGTGCTTAATTGTCAGCAATGTCTGAACACATGATTAAACAAGTGAATTCATGCACGTTGTATACTACAAAATATTGCTTTATGCATAAACGAGAGCATTGCGTCAAAAATAATAGTAAACTCACCGGTAAGACACAATCTGTCAACAGAACTGCAGAAAGCAGTCAGACAATAAAATTGGAGCCTAGGTGTAGGTCCGACAACAAGAATGCATTAAAACCCAAGAGTACATACAAGGGTTAACATATATGCAATACGAAAGCAAAAATAAGCACTAAAAAGCACCCGAAACGCACTTTAAGTGCATAATTTATATAATTCAGCAATAAATCAGCATTTAGACATCTAAATATTATGCAGAAATGTCGTTTTATTATCCAGAATATTTCCCTAAGTGTTGGGAATCGATAGTGTTATAAAAAGATACTTATTAAACACTAAAAGGTGCAATTTAGCACTTTAACGAATCGGTATCTAACCGAACAACCGGATATTACCCGGAACATCCAAATATTTACTAGATCTTTCCAAATCCATAATAATCTTGCCAAGATCCATTAAAATCTTACATGATCTTTCATAGATCTCTTTTAGATTCACAAGATCTTTCATAGATTCACTTTGATACACTTAGATTTGGTAAATCTAATTAAGATCTTTCAAGTTACACATCCCCCCCCCCCATATCCAAATAAAATCGGCCCACATGCTTTAATTGGAAGATCTTATGAATTTTCCTTGGATTCACCAAGATTTGTGGAGATTTAATACTAGATTTGTCTTGTACTACAAGAACACATTAACTCTTGGATATTAGTACATGGTGGGTTCATAAGAAGTCATCTGCATCACCACTACACATCACCACACTCACTCTCTCCCTCTCAAAGGCTCACGGCCGAACCCCCCTCACCATAACCACCATCATCCAATCATCTCCTACACATTCCAAGCTTATATTAAGGTGTTAGAAGGCGCACAGTGAAGCTAGGAGCTTTCGGAAGTTGAAGAACCTCTACCGTTTGCTTTTTGTCACACCCCGACCACGTAGAACATACAAAACATGGCGGAAATGTCGGGGAGTGTTGTAACAGAATTAATTGTTTCAAATCCATGGCAATTGAAGTTTCGTTTTATTGATTAAAAGTGTTACAATGTCTTAACAAACAAGGAAATACAACATAATTAACTAGTCTTGCATCTTTTATTGTCACTAAAGCCCAAGTCTGCCTATGTGTATCTTGATCATCTTATGCAACAGCTCCTGAAAAACACATGTGAAAATAGGTACGTCAGCATAAAAATGCCAGTGAGATACATAGGTTTTGTGAAAATAGGTTTCATGACTTATGTCTGAGAAAATGTTTAGTCATGAACCTTGTAATTTGCTTTGTTTTGTAAATCATTTGAAAAACGATAAGTTCAGATGATATGTATAAATAAGAGAATAATGTATGGTTAAATGAATAACCATTGTAAAATGAGTTTGTATAAGATAAGTTGTTTGTAAATCAGTGTCTTGTGAAAAGTATGTTATTTGTATAAAATGTTATATGTCTCAAACTGAAATGATTCAAATAACGCTACGATATGTAATACCATACAAACACTTATATATAGGAAGTACCAGCGGCGTATCCACCATGCTTGTATCATATTACACACGCATCGTTACTTAATCACTTAATCAAACCAAACCACCAAAGTAATGTTAAACAATTGTAGAAATGTTTATGTATGGTCAAATACGGTTCACACGGTTCACAGATACAAACGGTTCACAGATACAAACGGTTTCTATAATCAGACGGTTACGACGGTTCACATAGTCAAAAGGTTACAACGGTTCAAAATGTAGTATAATGTGTTCATATACTGGATGAGCATATGCAACAAAATGTAATGTAAAACAATGTACTAAGTATGCACACAATGGACATACATAGCATAAGTGTAATGAAATCATGTACTATAATGTACTAACGAACATAGCAGGTATATGATGTGAAAACAGGAAAGCATGAATGTAACAAGTAGGCACATGTGTTTCACCCCAAAACAGTTTGGAAAACAGTAAAAGAGGGGTCTATGTACTCACTTGAGATTGCTTAGTAGTCCTTGGGTAACAACCAAACAATGCTAGAGATCGCGGATATCAAACGGCACCTAATATAGGTAACTATGTTAATAAACCGGACCTATATCGGAAGATCGGGTAGCATGAGGGTTCGTAAACCAAACGAGTGTGGAGACTCGTGTAATATGGTTTAACAAAGCCTACATACTAAATGAAACCTAACATAAATGATTACGACCCATTACGACCCGTTTAGGTAGCTTATGCTACTTTAACGCGTCGTTCGCGTGAAACGCGTTCGGACCGCCTAACTAGCCCTATGACAAGTGTTATATGCCTAAACATGTTACATAATCAGTTATGTGACAAAAGTTTAGGTTACATATGCTTAATTACCAATTATACATGAAAAGGATATTCTGGTAATTTACCTAAGGCATATAAACTACCTATCATACAACTACTTAAACGATGTGACCATAGGGTATAACCTCGGAAGGTTATTCCCTACCTACTATGGTCACCTAATGTGTTTGGTCGGATCCTAATGATCGACCAAACTGGGTCGGGTTCGAAGGTATAAGCGATTTATCAGATCGCTTACCCTACGACCCTAGACAACGTGGTAATCAGTAGGCATAGTCCCAAGGACTATAACCATCGTGATTACAAGCACGTTGCGAAGTTCAAACGAACTTCGCGTTGACCATAAGCTGGTCAACGCTGAAAGTCAAACAAAGTTTGACTTTCTGACTCGAAAAGCAATAAAATAAGGAAAAGAACGAAAGAATACTTACGAAGGGTCCCCGAATGCTAATCCTGATTCAAGAATCTCAGGTATGAAACAATGGTTTCAACTTAGAGCTCCTCAAATCAGAATTCTAGTGGTTTTAGAGTAATGGGGGGTGGGGTATTTATAGTTTTCGGGTAACCGTTAAGATCGTTTGTCGAATATCGTGCCTTAATCGTAACCGTACAAGTGTCGGAAAGTTATGGTGCCTAAATGCCATCCTTATCAGCTGAATATGCAAGTGGGAAAGGTGTGGTTGTGGTTAAAACAGCTGGAACACGCTGACTGTTCGTTCTAATCTGATCAGACATGCGGACGCGGCCCGCGTCAGAATCAAGCAAATCTCAGGCGGGCCGCCTGAGAGTTGCAGATCAGAACTATGTTGTTGTTTTGACAGTTTCAGTCCCTGCACGTGTTTAAGCCCATTTCCGACACTTCTAAAGCCCGTAAAGCCAACTTTAAGGCCCTAAAATATTGCCTAAACATTGTGGACATGAAACGTGCTCAAAAATATGCCGGATGATGGTTCGTTTGGTCGTACGAACGCGATGTTTGCTTAATTACGACGGAATGCGCATAAGCGCGAAAAACGATCCAAATGACGAAACGAATGGATTTTTCTTATGCCAAACACTAAAATAAAATATTTTAGTGCTTACATAAATTTTTGGATGTCCAGATGTATTCAGAACGTAAGTTATGCGCGAAAATGCAAACTTGTGCACTTTTTGACACTTTTAGTCCCTGAATGACCCAAAAGTTTATTTTTAGCACACCGAACCCCTCAAAGCCTGCTTCTAAGCTATGTAAAGGATATTTATGGTGTGTTTACTTATGGTCATGTTCCGTAATGTCTGTTACAGTTCAAATTGGCATACTTTCGCAGTTTGTCAACTTTAGTCCCTTTAAGCGATTTAACTTGTTTTTGCAATACCAAAGCCTTCAAAACTTATTTCTAAGTTATTTAAAGGTTATTTAAGGTATGTTAAGTATATGTCACTATTCCGGAGCGTTCGTTGCATTAAACTGGTTATATTTACGCATCAGTGCGCGTATAACCTTCCAGAAAGCGATATAGAGTTTGAAATCAAACAAGAATTGATATGTGTAAATGATACACATATTTTTACAAATCCCTGGTATGAAATACAATATTTCATTGGTTGGGCATTTGTTTGATGGTCTCAGTGACACAGGTGTCACAGTCTCCCCTACTTTAGGAAATTTCGTCCCGAAATTAATTCGTAGGAGTCTATTTGTGACTTTGTGTCAGATAACCACCAGAGATATGTAAAGCATAATCCTGTCATTTCCTTAACGAACATTCTTCAGAACGAAAATGAACAAACGGAGTCATTTTCCTCAACGAGTATTCTTCAGAAGTGGAAATGAAGGAATAAACAAACGGGGATTCATTTCCTCAACGGAAAATCTTCAGAAACGAAAATGAAAATGATAGACAAACGGATATTCATTTCCTTAATGGACAAATCTTCAGAAACGAAAATGAACAAACAGAGTCATTTTCAACGGTTGCTTCCTCAGAAACGGAATTGAAAATAATAGACAAACGGATATTCATTTCCTCAACGGATAATCTTCAGAAACGAAAATGAACAAACAGAGTCATTTTCAACGGTTGCTTCCTCAGAAACGGAAATGAAAATAATAGACAAACGGATATTCATTTCCTCAACGGATAATCTTCAGAAACGAAAATGAACAAACAGAGTCATTTTCAACGGTTGCTTCCTCAGAAACGGAAATGAAAATAATAGACAAACGGATATTCATTTCCCTCGACGGATACTCTTCAGAACGAAAATGCACAAACGGAGTCATTTTCCTCAACGGGTATTCTTCAGAATTGGAAATGAAGGATAAACGGATATTCATTTCCTCAACGGATATTCTTCAGAAGTGAAAAATGAATAGCTAGTTCATTTTTCCTCAACGGATACTTCATCAGAATTGGAAATGAATAGGGTTAACTTCTAGGTTCATGACAAAGCTCGTTGTGGTTTCTGTGCACTAAATTCCATAATTATGTATGCATCCATAATTATGTAATTCCTTGCATAGTCTGCACAGTTCGTTTTGTAATGTTGTGGGGAAGGATGTCGAACTTGTGATGACGGCGACTAGACTACCATGGGGTCCTTTTAATTAGATCCACAGAGGATATTCTTAATTAGGCCTCCCAGGAGTCCTTTCAGCTATATCAATCAGTTTAACTAGACCACTCAAAGGGTCTAATTATAAAGCAGTACTTTATAATCCAAGGAACTTATCTACAACGTAGAAGTCCATTAAGGATTTTAGGTAGTGCCTTAGGGTATCCTACTATAAATTTCTTGTACAAGGATATGTAAGATTCTACGAGGATTTGGATAACATAATTTGGATCACATGACACATGAAAGATAACACATAAGCACATAACCACATAATTATTTAATTGTTATTATCTTGTTATTGATTGTTATTAACTTGGCACCTCGTACTTCGTTTCTCTTGGAAGAAACAGGTACTTAGGATTTTCGTGAAAAACGCAAGAGATCATACAATGGAAGAAATTTGGGAGTAGTCTGTTCTTCAAGGAATGCGGTTCCTTGATTGTCGGTATTGTAGGGGATATGTTGTTTATACATACAATCACATAAATACATTGCAATGTAAATAAAAGATTTATTTATAAACAACGATAACAACTGTTTCTTGGATCTTGACAACAAAAGAAAATAATACATAAGACGTGATTATTTCTAAACGATGTTGTCTTCTGGTTGATCATATGCTCATCCCTGCGCTGGATTTGCATTAGCAAGCCTTGGGCAATTCCTACGAAAATGGCCCATCTCGCCACAGTTGTAGCAAGATCCCTGTGGAAAACGAGCTTGAGCAGGATTGTTGCCAGCTTGATTTGGTGCAGCTGCGGTTGGGCAAACCCTAGCTGTATGACCTATAAGTCCGCAAACTTGGCATGTGTGGCACTTCACCCCAGCATGATGATGTAGGCCACATTGGTTGCACAAAGGTGCAGTTCCGTTGTAGGGTTTCCTGGCAGGGGGTTGAGCTGGTTGGTTGGGGACGGCTTGATCATTGTGAGTAACCATGGCAAAGTTCTGAGAAGCCTTTCGCTTCTTTGACCTCTTAGGGGATTCAGTCTGTTCATCCATGGTCTTTGATTCCTCGATTGGGTTCGATTCTTCGACCGGTTTCTTGTCACCTTTTCGGAAAAGTTTACCTTTCCTGATCTTTGATTCAGTCAAGGTTGCAGATAGCTCAATGGCCTGCCTAACTGTAGTAGGGTTGCTACCAGTCACGATGTCTTGTATTGAGTCAGGGAGGCCATCAATGTACTTTTCGATTGCCTTATCCAAAGGTGTGACCATGTTTGGGCATAACAGACTTAACTCCTCGTAACGGTCCGTGTAGGCTCGATGCTCACCGCTGTCTTGCTCAAGATTGTCGAATTCCCTTTCCAAGGCCCTGATCTCGTGACGAGGACAGAATTCCTTCATCATGAGAGCCCTGAGTTCAGCCCATGTCTGTGCTAGAGCAACTTCTGCACCACGATCTCTCATCACCCCGTTCCACCACGTAAGGGCCCTCTTGTGGAACACACTCGAAGAGAACTCGACCTTGCGATTGTCAGGACACTGCACGTGGCGGAAAGTATTCTCCATGCTCTCGAACCATTGAAGAAGCCCAGTCGCTCCCTCAGAACCACTAAACTTGAGTGGTTTAGCCGAGTTGAAACTCTTGAAATTGCATGGACCGTTGTTGTTGTTGTTGGCTTGGTTCCATTGAGCAAAGAGGTTTGGGAATTAAGCATCCATTTGCTGTGCAATGATTTCTGCCAGTTCGGCAGTCGCTATCTGGTTCTCGCGTCGAGGAGGCATTCTAAAAGAGGAAACATGAAAGGAAACGAGTGAGAGTATTAGACGAAAAGAATGAGATGAAACAAATCTGATGAAAGCAAGGATAGTGGTCATTTGTTTGTTACTACAAAGCAACAAACGACCCTGGTGAAAAGTAAATAGGTCAAAAATAATGTATCGCGAAGACATGCTCGCCTATAAGTGAACACTCATCCCAAGAATTCCCAGGTAAGCACAACTGGTCTCGCGTCTGATGAGATGTATACGAAGTGCTTGCCTAGACAGAAAACCCAGAATACAGGCATTCACCCTTCCAGTTTGCACATGTTCACATTATTTAAAACCCAAAATCTTGACAAGATTTTTGAAAATTCAAAGGGGTTCAAAACCATATAACAGAGGGTTCAAAACCTTGTAATCAATCATCCTAGAACAGATGATTAGTTTTCAAAGCGGTTTCGAAAATTATGTTCTTGTTGGGGTAGTCGCCTAAGGATAGGTGACGGTATTGTTTTATGACTAAACGCAAGTAAACTCGCGTTAGGGTCCTAAGAAGATTATAGACTAGGTCAAAGCATTACTAATAACCTAATTCCCTATAACCATTAGCTCTGATACCATTTTTTCTGTCACACCCCGACCACGTAGAACATACAAAACGTGGCGGAAATGTCGGGGAGTGTTGTAACAGAATTAATTGTTTCAAATCCATGGCAATTGAAGTTTCGTTTTATTGATTAAAAGTGTTACAATGTCTTAACAAACAAGGAAATACAACATAATTAACTAGTCTTGCATCTTTTATTGTCACTAAAGCCCAAGTCTGCCTATGTGTATCTTGATCATCTTATGCAACAGCTCCTGAAAAACACATGTGAAAATAGGTACGTCAGCATAAAAATGCCAGTGAGATACATAGGTTTTGTGAAAATAGGTTTCATGACTTATGTTTGAGAAAATGTTTAGTCATGAACCTTGTAATTTGCTTTATTTTGTAAATCATTTGAAAAACGATAAGTTCAGATGATATGTATAAATAAGAGAATAATGTATGGTTAAATGAATAACCATTGTAAAATGAGTTTGTATAAGATAAGTTGTTTGTAAATCAATGTCTTGTGAAAAGTATGTTATTTGTATAAAATGTTATATGTATCAAACTGAAATGATTCAAATAACGCTACGATATGTAATACCATACAAACACTTATATATAGGAAGTACCAGCGGCGTATCCACCATGCTTGTATCATATTACACACGCATCGTTACTTAATCACGTAATCAAACCAAACCACCAAAGTAATGTTAAACAATTGTAGAAATGTTTATGTATGGTCAAATACGGTTCACACGGTTCACAGATACAAACGGTTCACAGATACAAACGGTTTCTATAATCAGACGGTTACGACGGTTCACATAGTCAAAAGGTTACAACGGTTCAAAATGTAGTATAATGTGTTCATATACTGGATGAGCATATGCAACAAAATGTAATGTAAAACAATGTACTAAGTATGCACACAATGGACATACATAGCATAAGTGTAATGAAATCATGTACTATAATGTACTAACGAACATAGCAGGTATATGATGTGAAAACAGGAAAGCATGAATGTAACAAGTAGGCACATGTGTTTCACCCCAAAACAGTTTGGAAAACAGTAAAAGAGGGGTCTATGTACTCACTTGAGATTGCTTAGTAGTCCTTGGGTAACAACCAAACAATGCTAGAGATCGCGGATATCAAACGGCACCTAATATAGGTAACTATGTTAATAAACCGGACCTATATCGGAAGATCGGGTAGCATGAGGGTTCGTAAACCAAACGAGTGTGGAGACTCGTGTAATATGGTTTAACAAAGCCTACATACTAAATGAAACCTAACATAAATGATTACGACCCATTACGACCCGTTTAGGTAGCTTATGCTACTTTAACGCGTCGTTCGCGTGAAACGCGTTCGGACCGCCTAACTAGCCCTATGACAAGTGTTATATGCCTAAACATGTTACATAATCAGTTATGTGACAAAAGTTTAGGTTACATATGCTTAATTACCAATTATACATGAAAAGGGTATTCTGGTAATTTACCTAAGGCATATAAACTACCTATCATACAACTACTTAAACGATGTGACCATAGGGTATAACCTCGGAAGGTTATTCCCTACCTACTATGGTCACCTAATGTGTTTGGTCGGATCCTAATGATCGACCAAACTGGGTCGGGTTCGAAGGTATAAGCGATTTATCAGATCGCTTACCCTACGACCCTAGACAACGTGGTAATCAGTAGGCATAGTCCCAAGGACTATAACCATCGTGATTACAATCACGTTGCGAAGTTCAAACGAACTTCGCATTGACCATAATGTCACACCCCGACCGCGTAAAACAACAAATCGCGGCGGAAACATCGGGGCGTGTTGCAACAGAATTAATGTTTCATAACCATGGATATCAAAAGTGTTTCGTTTTATTAAACATTGAATAATTACATCGTCTGGAAATCTAAATATACAATTTAAACATAATCTATCATTGTTATTGAGTCACTAAGGCCTTGTCCAGTCCTATGTGAGCATGCATCTTATCAATCGATATCATTCAACAATACCTGAAACATATGTGAAAACGAGGTCAGCAAAGAAATGCTGGCGAGTACATAGGTTTTGTGAAAATAAGATTCATGACTTCTGTTTTAAGAAAATGTTTAGTCATGAACCTTGTAATTTTCTTTGTCTTTGTAAATCGTTTGAAAAATAATAAGTTCAGGTGATATGTATAAATAAGAGAATAATGCATGATTAAATGAATAACCATGTAAAATGAGTTTGTATAAGATAAGTTGTTTGTAAATAAATGTCTTGTGAAAAGTATGTTACTTGTATAAAATGTTCTATGTCTCAAACTGAAATGATTCTAATAACGCTACAATATGTAATACCATACAAACACTTATATATAGGAAGTACCAGCGGCGTATCCACCATGCTTGTATCATATTCCACACGCATTGTTACTTAATCACTTAATCCAAACCAAACCACCAAAGTGATGTTCATGCCCAAATGTAAATCATGTAATATGTATAACCAAAATAATATGTATGGCTAGTGAAATGCATCAACTAAACCATAGGTGAAACGCACAAAACAAAGTATTGAAGTAAAACTTGGTTTAAACCAATACTATGTTTCGTGTAAATGCATGATCAAATGTAAATCATGTACAAATGTTTACCCAATCGTTAAAACATCGTGTGAAACCCAATCGTTACCCAATCGTTAAAACATCGTGTGAAACCCAATCGTTAAAACATCGTGTGAAACCCAATCGTTACCCAATCGTTAAAACATCGTGTGAAACCCAATCGTTTAATTCGTTTTAGGTCGTGAAACTACTTAAATGATCGTCTCGCTAATAACATTCAAACCTTCTTGACTTTCGTCGCTTCTCGTTTTCGTCGCTTCTCGTTTTCGTATTAACAAACCTCCATAGGGTAAGTTAACAATTTCAGATTCAGTCGCTACCTACCATACCCACACATAACCACGGGTGTAGTAAATAACGGGATTTGTCAGATCCTATGGTACCATAACCTAATACTGGTCGGCTTGATCATTGCTAATGAATGTCATTTGTTATGTAACTACAACCAACAAGTTTGTTCACTTTATGAAATCGTTATTAGTTTTGTATAAATCGTCTTAATCGTTTTTGAAACCATCGTTATAACATCGAAAACATTTAGCACATATGAGTCACCCCAAAACAGTTGAAAACAGTAAAAGAGGGGAATAATGTACTCGCCTGATAATGCTTGGAGGTCTTGAACAACAACCAAACAAAGCTAGAGGGAGCACGGAATCAGTCGGCAATCTAAGACTATATAAATAAACCGGACTTAAATCGGGAGATCGGATAGGATGAGGTTTGGTAAACCAAATGAGTATTGGAACTCATATGATATGGTTTAACAAGGCCTACATACTACAATGAAACCAAACCTAAGTGCTTTCGACCCATCGCGACCCATTAAGGTAGCTTATGCTACTTTAACGCGTCGTGCGCGTGAAACGCGTTCGGACCGTCTAACTAGTCCTATGACAAGTGTTATATGCCTAAACATGTTACATAATCAGTTATGTGACAAAAGTTTAGGTTACATATGCTTAATCACCAATTATACATGAAAAGGGTATTATGGTAATTTACCTAAGGCATATAAACTACCTATCATACAACTACTTAAACGATGTGACCATAGGGTATAACCTCGGAAGGTTATTCCCTACCTACTATGGTCACCTAATGTATTTGGTCGGATCCTAATGATCGACCAAACTGGGTCGGGTTCGAAGGTATAGGCGATTTATTAGATCGCCTACCCTACGACCCTAGACAACGTGGTAATCAGTGGGCATAGTCCCAAGGGACTATAACCAACGTGATTACACTCACGTTGCGAAGTTCAAACGAACTTCGCATTGACCATTACTGGTCAACGCTGAAAGTCAAACAAAGTTTGACTTTCTGACTCGAAAAGCAATAAAATAAGGAAAAGAACGAAAGAATACTTACGAAGGGTCCCCGAATGCTAAACCCGATTCAAAAATCTCAGGTATGAAACAAATGTTTCAACTTAGAGTTTCTCAAATCAAGTTTCTTGTAAGTTTAGCAATGGGGGTGTTGGGGTATTTATAGGAATACCCGAACCGCTAAGATCGTTTCATGGAAACCGTGCCTAGATCTCACCCGTACACTTGTCGAGATGTTATGGTGACTAAATTCCATCCTTATCCGCTGACTAAGCAAGTTTAGAATGTGTGGTTGTGAATTAAACAACGGCTAATACATCGAATCTGGTCCCGAATGCGAAAAACTGAGTTTCTGCATGTTTTCTGTCCAGCATAGGCAGTCGCGTAGCGCGACTGGTAAGGCTACATGCAGTGGCGCTACGCCACTGCCCCCTTGTTTCAGCAAACTTTCAAAATTGGCAGAAATGGTCCCTGCAGCCCGTTTAAGCGATTTTCGATGCGTTTGAACCCCGTTAACCTCATTTCAAGGCTCTAAAATGAAGCTAAAGTATAGGGAACTCAAAACATGCTCAAAAATATGCCGGAGGTTGGTTCGTTTGGTCGTACGAACGCGATGTTCGCTTAATTACGACGGAATGCGCACAAGCGCGAAAAACGATCCAAATGACGAAACGAATGGATTTTTCTTATGGCGAACACTAAAATATAATATAGTCATGCTTACATAAATTTTTGGATGTCCGGATGTATTCAGAACGTAAGTTATGCGCGAAAATGCAAACTTGTGCACTGTTTGACACTTTTAGTCCCTGAATGACACCAAAGTTTATTTTAGCACACCGAACACCTCAAAGCCTCTTTCTAGGCTATGTAAAGGATATTTATGGTGTGTTTAACTTATGGTCATGTTCCGGAATGTCTGTTACAGTTTCAAATTGGCATACTTTCGCAGTTTGTCAAATTTAGTCCCTGTAAGCGATTAAACTTTGATTTCACCACACCAAACCTTCCAAAACTCATATCTAAGTTATGTAAAGGTTATTTAAGGTATGTTAAGCCTATTTCACTATTCCGGAGTGTTCGTTGCATTAAACTGGTTATATTTACGCATCAGTGCGTGTATAACCTTCCAGAAAGCGATTTAGAGCTTGAAATCGGACAAGAATTGATATGTGCAAATGATACACATATTTTTACAAATCCCAAGTATGAAATATAATATTTCATTGGTTCGGTATTTGTTTGATGGTCGCAGTGACACGGGTGTTACAGTCTCCCCTACTTTAGGAAATTTCGTCCCGAAATTTATTTAGAGAAAACTTGAGAGAGCTTGGAAATATGAAGTTGAAAAGATCGAACAACATTGGTTAGGGTTCTTGAACTTCTAGTAACCTTAATAACATTATGTTTGCAATGTAAGAGGGACACTTATATACAAGTATATGAAGAGTCATTGGTGCGTCCACCGTACCTCCATTACATCGTTCTCATTTCGTTATTTTTGTCCCTATCGGTTCTTACACATAATAAATCTTACTGGGTTCCTATGCACTAAATTTCATAATTATGTACGCGTCCATAATCAGACAATTCCTTGCACAGTACACACAGTCTATTTTATAGTGTGTAGGGGAAAACCAAATGAACAAACCTGTGATGAGTGTAACTAGACCGCCATAGAGTCCTTTTAATTAAATCAATAAATGATCTAAGTAGACTATCAAGGAGTCTGTTCAGCTACATCACTAGATGTCGTTCTTTAACCAAATTGTGAATCAATCTTTTAGACTAGACCACTTAAGGGTCTCTCATCGAATCATGGAATGGTACTATATAACCCAAGGGTCTTAACTATTACATAGAAGCCCATTAAGGATTTAAGGTAGTACCTTTTGAATATCCTACTACGAATCCATCATATGAAGATTTGAAAGATTCTACGAGGATTTGGATAACGAATATCCAGAGTATACAAAAACACAAAAATCATAGAGGAGAACACATAAACACATATCATATAACCACAAAATTGTTCGTTAATTTGTCTTGTAAATTGCGTACATGCATTTGAAGCACACTAGGAATCCATTCCGTGGATTTCATTTGGTACTTTAAACGTTACCAAGAATCCAACTATAAAGATAGAAAGATTCAAAAAGAAAATTCGATTTCGATTATTAGGAACCGAAGTGTTCGAATTATGGCACATAAGGAATCCAATTAAGGACTCTGATTTGAATGATAATCATCCACAAGGATCTAATTGTAAAGATAAAAAGATCCCATATGAATTTTAGAAGTTGAAGATGTTTTGAAACCTTGCACTGGATGTGCTTAGGTCAAAACATGATGTAAAATGCTTATGAAGTTGAGATGCTTGATATGTCAAGGCGACATATGAAGCAGAATTTTGAAGGTTAAGTCAATGTATGAGGAAAAATATTTTTGAAAACTATGCATGGGGTTCTTTTAAGAAAAATGTGTTTAACGTTTTTGAAACCTTATATATAATACTTTTTGAAATCATAAAGTAGGTGTATTAGGTAGATATATTTACAAAAATGTTTTAAAATCATGCGAGATGAATTTTGAAATTATGTATATGGTTTTTGAAAGACATGAATGATGCTTTTCGAAATCATGCACTTGATCAGAAAATGTATTGTGTTAATATTGTCTTCAGACTATATGAAATATTTTGAAATTAGAAAGGTTGGTTTTGATAACATGGCCAATGTTTTTGAAATAACATAGACAATGCATCTAGAAAAATTGTTTTCAAACTATATGAAATGTTTTGAGATCATGAAGATTGTTTTGAAATACTGGTACTGTGTATGTTGAAAAATCAAAACGTAATGGGTATGAGATTTGAAAATACCCTTAGTTATCTAACCAAGGATTTAAAGGCACAGATGTGCGAAAAGCACGATTACTCATAATGTCACTTAATTTTCTGTACTTTGTTTCTTAGAGTGAAACGAGTACTTAAAATTTTCGAGGGAATCATGAGCAATCATTTGAAGGAGAGAAATCACAAGAGTAGTTTGTAAGGTACATAGTTCCTTGCTGTAGGTATCATAGGAAAAGCCATACACACCTAGCAGGGGTTGAGCTGGTTGGTTGGGGACTGCTTTACCATTGTGAGCGACCATGGCGAAGTTCTGAGAAGCCTTTCGCTTCTTTGACTTCTTAGGGGATCGTTCATCCATGGTCTTTGATTCCTCGATTGGTTTATTGGCTGATGGTGTTGTCGCCTGACTAGGCCCTGCCTGTCTTGGTGACTCTTGAGTGGCTTCATCCTGGAGATGATACATGGCAGTAGCTAATTCAACAGTCTTCAGGACTACTTCGCCTATTCACTGAGCTAATTTGGCTGCTTGCTCAGATATCTGGGCGTCATCGTGATGAAGAGACATTTTTGAAGAAAAAGAAAGGCATAGGGAGAAACAGGTGAAAGATTATTGGACAATCAAAACAGAATGATAACGCATGAAGATTGCGATCATTTGTTTGTTACCTAAGGCAAACAAATGAGACGGTGACTAATCAAAGTAAATGGGTCAAAAATAATGTATCACGAAGACAACAAATCGCGGCGGAAACATCGGGGCGTGTTGCAACAGAATTAATGTTTCATAACCATGGATATCAAAAGTGTTTCGTTTTATTAAACATTGAATAATTACATCGTCTGGAAATCTAAATATACAATTTAAACATAATCTATCATTGTTATTGAGTCACTAAGGCCTTGTCCAGTCCTATGTGAGCATGCATCTTATCAATCGATATCATTCAACAATACCTGAAACATATGTGAAAACGAGGTCAGCAAAGAAATGCTGGCGAGTACATAGGTTTTGTGAAAATAAGATTCATGACTTCTGTTTTAAGAAAATGTTTACTCATGAACCTTGTAATTTGCTTTGTCTTTGTAAATCGTTTGAAAAATAATAAGTTCAGGTGATATGTATAAATAAGAGAATAATGCATGATTAAATGAATAACCATGTAAAATGAGTTTGTATAAGATAAGTTGTTTGTAAATAAATGTCTTGTGAAAAGTATGTTACTTGTATAAAATGTTCTATGTCTCAAACTGAAATGATTCAAATAACGCTACAATATGTAATACCATACAAACACTTATATATAGGAAGTACCAGGGGCGTATCCACCATGCTTGTATCATATTCCACACGCATTGTTACTTAATCACTTAATCCAAACCAAACCACCAAAGTGATGTTCATGCCCAAATGTAAATCATGTAATATGTATAACCAAAATAATATGTATGGCTAGTGAAATGCATCAACTAAACCATAGGTGAAACGCACAAAACAAAGTATTGAAGTAAAACTTGGTTTAAACCAATACTATGTTTCGTGTAAATGCATGATCAAATGTAAATCATGTACAAATGTTTACCCAATCGTTACCCAATCGTTAAAACATCGTGTGAAACCCAATCGTTAAAACATCGTGTGAAACCCAATCGTTACCCAATCGTTAAAACATCATGTGAAACCCAATCGTTAAAACATCGTGTGAAACCCAATCGTTACCCAATCGTTAAAACATCATGTGAAACCCAATCGTTTAATTCGTTTTAGGTCGTGAAACTACTTAAATGATCGTCTCGCTAATAACATTCAATCCTTCTTGACTTTCGTCGCTTCTCGTTTTCGTCGCTTCTCGTTTTCGTATTAACAAACCTCCATAGGGTAAGTTAACAATTTCAGATTCAGTCGCTACCTACCATACCCACACATAACCACGGGTGTAGTAAATAACGGGATTTGTCAGATCCTATGGTACCATAACCTAATACTGGTCGGCTTGATCATTGCTAATGAATGTCATTTGTTATGTAACTACAACCAACAAGTTTGTTCACTTTATGAAATCGTTATTAGTTTTGTATAAATCGTCTTAATCGTTTTTGAAACCATCGTTATAACATCGAAAACATTTAGCACATATGAGTCACCCCAAAACAGTTGAAAACAGTAAAAGAGGGGAATAATGTACTCGCCTGATAATGCTTGGAGGTCTTGAACAACAACCAAACAAAGCTAGAGGGAGCACGGAATCAGTCGGCAATCTAAGACTATATGAATAAACCGGACTTAAATCGGGAGATCGGATAGGATGAGGTTTGGTAAACCAAATGAGTATTGGAACTCATATGATATGGTTTAACAAGGCCTACATACTACAATGAAACCAAACCTAAGTGCTTTCGACCCATCGCGACCCATTAAGGTAGCTTATGCTACTTTAACGCGTCGTGCGCGTGAAACGCGTTCGGACCGTCTAACTAGTCCTATGACAAGTGTTATATGCCTAAACATGTTACATAATCAGTTATGTGACAAAAGTTTAGGTTACATATGCTTAATCACCAATTATACATGAAAAGGGTATTATGGTAATTTACCTAAGGCATATAAACTACCTATCATACAACTACTTAAACGATGTGACCATAGGGTATAACCTCGGAAGGTTATTCCCTACCTACTATGGTCACCTAATGTATTTGGTCGGATCCTAATGATCGACCAAACTGGGTCGGGTTCGAAGGTATAGGCGATTTATTAGATCGCCTACCCTACGACCCTAGACAACGTGGTAATCAGTGGGCATAGTCCCAAGGGACTATAACCAACGTGATTACACTCACGTTGCGAAGTTCAAACGAACTTCGCATTGACCATTACTGGTCAACGCTGAAAGTCAAACAAAGTTTGACTTTCTGACTCGAAAAGCAATAAAATAAGGAAAAGAACGAAAGAATACTTACGAAGGGTCCCCGAATGCTAAACCCGATTCAAAAATCTCAGGTATGAAACAAATGTTTCAACTTAGAGTTTCTCAAATCAAGTTTCTTGTAAGTTTAGCAATGGGGGTGTTGGGGTATTTATAGGAATACCCGAACCGCTAAGATCGTTTCATGGAAACCGTGCCTAGATCTCACCCGTACACTTGTCGAGATGTTATGGTGACTAAATTCCATCCTTATCCGCTGACTAAGCAAGTTTAGAATGTGTGGTTGTGAATTAAACAACGGCTAATACATCGAATCTGGTCCCGAATGCGAAAAACTGAGTTTCTGCATGTTTTCTGTCCAGCATAGGCAGTCGCGTAGCGCGACTGGTAAGGCTACATGCAGTGGCGCTACGCCACTGCCCCCTTGTTTCAGCAAACTTTCAAAATTGGCAGAAATGGTCCCTGCAGCCCGTTTAAGCGATTTTCGATGCGTTTGAACCCCGTTAACCTCATTTCAAGGCTCTAAAATGAAGCTAAAGTATAGGGAACTCAAAACATGCTCAAAAATATGCCGGAGGTTGGTTCGTTTGGTCGTACGAACGCGATGTTCGCTTAATTACGACGGAATGCGCACAAGCGCGAAAAACGATCCAAATGACGAAACGAATGGATTTTTCTTATGGCGAACACTAAAATATAATATAGTCATGCTTACATAAATTTTTGGATGTCCGGATGTATTCAGAACGTAAGTTATGCGCGAAAATGCAAACTTGTGCACTTTTTGACACTTTTAGTCCCTGAATGACACAAAAGTTTATTTTAGCACACCGAACACCTCAAAGCCTATTTCTAAGCTATGTAAAGGATATTTATGGTGTGTTTAACTTATGGTCATGTTCCGGAATGTCTGTTACAGTTTCAAATTGGCATACTTTCGCAGTTTGTCAAATTTAGTCCCTGTAAGCGATTAAACTTTGATTTCACCACACCAAACCTTCCAAAACTCATATCTAAGTTATGTAAAGGTTATTTAAGGTATGTTAAGCCTATTTCACTATTCCGGAGTGTTCGTTGCATTAAACTGGTTATATTTACGCATCAGTGCGTGTATAACCTTCCAGAAAGCGATTTAGAGCTTGAAATCGGACAAGAATTGATATGTGCAAATGATACACATATTTTTACCAATCCCAAGTATGAAATATAATATTTCATTGGTTCGGTATTTGTTTGATGGTCGTAGTGACACGGGTGTTACACATAAGCTGGTCAACGCTGAAAGTCAAACAAAGTTTGACTTTCTGACTCGAAAAGCAATAAAATAAGGAAAAGAACGAAAGAATACTTACGAAGGGTCCCCGAATGCTAATCCCGATTCAAGAATCTCAGGTATGAAACAATGGTTTCAACTTAGAGCTCCTCAAATCAGAATTCTAGTGGTTTTAGAGTAATGGGGGGTGGGGTATTTATAGTTTTCGGGTAACCGTTAAGATCGTTTGTCGAATATTGTGCCTTAATCGTAACCGTACAAGTGTCGGAAAGTTATGGTGCCTAAATGCCATCCTTATCAGCTGAATATGCAAGTGGGAAAGGTGTGGTTGTGGTTAAAACAGCTGGAACACGCTGACTGTTCGTTCTAATCTGATCAGACATGCGGACGCGGCCCGCGTCAGAATCAAGCAAATCTCAGGCGGGCCGCCTGAGAGTTGCAGATCAGAACTATGTTGCTGTTTTGACAGTTTCAGTCCCTGCACGTGTTTAAGCCCATTTCCGACACTTCTAAAGCCCGTAAAGCCAACTTTAAGGCCCTAAAATGTTGCCTAAACATTGTGGACATGAAACATGCTCAAAAATATGCCGGATGATGGTTCGTTTGGTCGTACGAACGCGATGTTTGCTTAATTACGACGGAATGCGCATAAGCGCGAAAAACGATCCAAATGACGAAACGAATGGATTTTTCTTATGCCATGTAACATCCGTGCTTGTAATCACTATGAACAGTTCTGTTATCAATAAAACAATGTTATTTGATCACAATGTTTGTTTTGTTATGTTTTACATTTTTCATGTTTTGACTTTTATGTAATTTCAAACTCTACATCGCTTTCTGGAGAGTTATACGCAAACTAGTGCGTAAACGTACTCAGTTTAATGCGACAAATACTCCGGAACATCAACATATACTTAACATACCTTAAATAACCCTTACATAACTTAGAAATGAGTTTTGAAGGCTTTGGTATGTCAAAAACAAGTTAGTTCGCTTACAGGGACTAAACTTGACAAACTGCGAAAGTATGACGATTCGTACTGGAACAGACATTCCGGAACTTGATCATAAGTTAAACATACCCTAAATATCCTTTACATAGCTTAGAAATATGCTTTGAGGGGTACGGTATGCTAAAATAAACTTTATGCTCATTCAGGGACTAAAAGTGTCAAAAAGTGCACACGTTTGCACTTTCGCGCATATCTTACGTTCTGAATACATCCGGACATCCAAAAATTTATGTAAGCACTAAAATATTTTATTTTAGTGTTTGGCATAAGAAAAATCCATTCGTCGCGTCATTTGGATCGTTTTTCGCGCTTATGCGCATACCGTCGTAATTAAGCGAACATCGCGATCGTACGACCAAACGAACCGACATCCGAGATATTTTTGAGCATGTTTCATGTTTCCTATACTTTAACATCCTTGTGAAGCTTAAAAATGGGCTTGACGGGTGTTAGAAGTGCCAAAACACGACGATACGCGCACAGGAACCAAAACTGCAAAACTGCTAAAATAATAATAAAAAAAATATATATATAAAAAAAATGCATAAACTCATTTGTTCAGCCCTTAACACCTTCCAAAGGCCAAATGACACTTGTTAAACTCCTATGGTGTCCATTTTTTAGCCACCACAACTTTGTGACAAGTGTACGGCTCGGATCGTGGCACGATATTCAAGAAACGATCCTAACGGCTCTACTTTTCCTATAAATACCCATCACATTTTCACCTCATTCCTCACAAATCTGATTAAAAGTGCTCTAAGTTGAAGCAAATCACTTCATACCTGAGCTACTCGATCAAGATTTACTAGCGGGGACCCTTTGTAAGTGTTCCTTCGTTCTTTTATCGCTTTTATAGCCCGAAAGTCGAACTATGTTTGACTTTCTGCATTGACCAGTTTATGGTCGATGCGAAGTTCGTTTGAACTTCATAACGTGAGCGTGATCACGATGGTTATAGTCCCTAGTGACTATACCTACTGATTACCACGTTATCTAGGCTCAGTGACGAGCCGTAGTTTCGGGCAGAATACGTATTCTTGCGTATTTTGTAACCAAACTACTCGTGAGCATCAAAACCGTTTGTTTTGATGCCAAACCTGTTTTCTAAACTTAGTTAAGCATGTTCTAACATGCTTAGCTCGTCACTGTTAGTATAGTGCTTAGATAGGGTCGTAAGGTAAGCGATCTAAACGATCGCTTATACTTTCGAACCCGACCCATTTGGTCGATCATTAGGATCCGACCAAACACATTAGGTGACCATAGTTGTAACCTTCCGAGGTTATACCTTGTGGTCACAAATGTTAGGCGTTCCAAACGCGTTTTACGCGAACGACGCGTTAAGGTAGCATAAGCTACCTAAACGGGTCGTAATGGGTCACAAGCACTTAGGTTAAGTTTCGTCTTAGTATGTAGGGTTTGTTAAACCATATCACACGAGTTCCTATACTCGTTTGGTTTACGAAACCTCATTCTATCCGATCTTCCGATTTAGGTCCGGTTTATTAACATAGTTACCTATATTAGGTGCCGTTTGATTCCGTGATCTCTAGCATTGCTTGGTGGTTATCTCAATACATCTGAGCAATCTCAGGTGAGTACATAGAACCCCCCTCTTTTACTATTTTCCAAACTGTTTTGGGGTGGAACACATGTGCCTACTTGTTACTTTCCTGCTTTCCAGTTTTCACATCATATACTGCTATGTTCGTTAGTACATTATAGTACATGATTTCATTACATCTTATGCTAGGTGTGCCCATTGTGTGCATTACTTGGTACATTGTTTTACATTACATTTCATGCTAGGTATGCCCATTGTGTGCATTACTTAGTACATCGTTTTACATGACATTTCATGCTAGGTATGCCCATTGTGTGCATTACTTAGTACATCGTTTTACATGACATTTCACGCTATGGATGTTCATTTGATTACATACTTAGTGCATTGTTTTCACATGCTCACATTTTGTTATGACATTTGGTTTGTTTACATGGGACAATATATCCATTAACATTAGCTACGCCGTTCGTTAGTAGGTAGTGGTACCATAGGAATTGACAACTCCCGTTCCGGACATCCCAGGGAAAGGGGATGAAAGGAATGACCGAATTCGATGATATAAGACAGATAGACCTTTAATTTGTTTAAAGGGTTTATCACCACAGTCACAAGGCTTGGATGTATGCATATTCACAATACCACATAAATGTTCATATTAAATAGTTGCATGCATTTCCACAAAACATAGCTTTGATTTAAACCAAGTTTTACTTCAATACTTTGTTTTTGTGCATATGGTTTAGTTGAGACATTTCACTTGCCATACATGACATTTTGACCTAGACATTTGACATGGATATTTTGACATTGGTTTTACATACTACATGATTTACATCTTGACATGAACACTTTGACATATTATTCAATACATTGACAATTGGTTTAGACATAGACTTCTTACATTGGTTTGGTTTGATTAAGTGATTAAGTTAACGATGCGTGTGTAATATGATACAAGCATGGTGGATACGCCGCTGGTACTTCCTATATATAAGTGTTTGTATGGTATTACATGGCGTAGCGTTATTTGAATCATTTCAGTTTGATACATATAACATTTTATACAAATAACATACTTTTCACAAGACATTGATTTACAAACAACTTATCTTATACAAACACATTTTTACCTGGTTATCTATTTAACCTGACAATTACTTATACATATCACCTGATCTTATTGTTTTCAAATGATTTACAAGACAAAGCAAATAACAAGGTTCATGACTAAACATTTTCTCAAACATAAGTCATGAATCTTATTTTCACAAAACCTATGTATCTCACAGGCATTTTTATGCTGACGTACCTATTTTCACATGTGTTTTCAGGTGCTTTTCCGTAGGATGTTGATCATGATACTAGGGCGGACCTGTGCCTTAGAAACTTTAAAAGAAGATAGACTATGTTAATTATGTTCTGAACTCTTTATTTTCCTGTTTGAAACAATGAAACACCCTTGTTTAATAAATAAATAAAACTTTGTATGCCATGGTTATGAGACAATTAATTCTGTCGCAACACGCCCCGATGTTTCCGCCGCGATTTGTTGTTTTACGCGGTCGGGGTGTGACAGAAGAGTTGGTATCAGAGCCAATGGTTATAGGGAATTAGGTTATTAGTAATGCTTTGACCTAGACTATAACTTTTCTAGGACGCTAACACAAGTTATCTTGTGTTTAGATCTTAAAACATGTACATCACCTATCCTTAGGTGATTATCAAAACAAGGAACCAAAAAATTTTTCCGAAACGATTTTTGAAAAACAATCATCTGTTTTTGGATGATTTATTACAAGGTTTTGAACCTTTTTAAGTATTGGTTTTTGGCCTTGTGCCTTCAAATTTTCAAAATCCCGTCAAACGTTTTGGGTTTTAAATAATGTGAACATGTGCAAACTGGAAGGGTGAATGCCTGTATTCTGGGTTTTCTGTCTAGGCAAGCACTTCGTATATATCTCATCAGACGCGAGACCAGTTGTGCTTACCTGGGAATTCTTGGGATGAGTGTTCACTTATAGGCGAGCATGTCTTCATTATACATTATTTCTGACCCATTTACTTTGATTAGTCACTGTGTGTCGTTTGTTTGCTTTGTGATACGGACGAATGACCACCATCTTTGCTTTTGTTGATTTTGTTTCATCTCATTCTTTTCATCCAAACATCTCACTCGTTTCTTTTCATGTTTCCTCTTTTAGAATGCCTCCTCGACGCGACAATCTGATTGCGACTGCCGAACTGGCAGAAATTATTGCGGAGCAGATGGCTGCTTAGTTTCCAAATCTCTTTGCTCAATGGAATCAAGCCAACAACAACAACAATGTTCCATGCAAATACAAGGATTTTAACCAGGCTAAACCACTCAAGTTTAGTGGTTCTGAAGGAGCAACTGGGCTTCTTCAGTGGTTCGAGAGCATTGAGAATACTTTCCGCCACGTGCAGTGTCCGGATAATCGCAAGGTCGAGTTCTCCTCGAGCGTATTTCAGAAGAGGGCTTTGACATGGTGGAACGGGGTTATGAGAGACAGGGGTGCAGAAGTTGCTCTCGCACAGACATGGGCTGAACTTAGAGCCCTTATGATGAGGGAATTCTGTCCTCGCCATGAACAGCGAGCGTTGGAGAAAGAGTTTGATGTTTTGAAGCAAGATAGTGGTGAGCACAGGGCTTATACTGATCGGTTTGAAGAATTGAGTCTGCTTTGCCCAACAATGGTCACCCCACTCGACAGAGCTATCGAGAGATACATCGATGGCCTACCTGACTCGGTACAAGACATTCTTACTGGTAGTAACCCTGCCACACTTCGTCAGGCGATCGAGTTATCTGCGACATTGACTGAGTCGCAGATCAGGAAGAACAAGTTACACCGGAAGGGTGACAAGGGCAAGAAGCAGTCGGCTGACAAGGAAGATAGCAAGAAAGGTCAAAACTTGAATGGAAAGAACTCTGGTTCTTCGAAGAGGTCAAAGAAGCGTAAGGCTTCTCAAAATTTTGCTATCACTGCCCAAGTTAATCAGGCAGCTCTCAACCAACCTGCACAGCCTCCAGCGAAGAGACCCTATTCAGGGAATGCACCTTTGTGCTATAGATGCAACAGTCACCACCAGCCGCAACTTCCATGCCGTTTCTGTACTAACTGTGGGAAATCGGGCCATCTCGCCAATTTTTGTCGATCTGCTCAGAATCCCGCGGTTCAGAACCCGGCTCAACAAGTTGCTCAGCCTCCTGCTCAGCAACAGGGTCAAGCTGCAAGACCACAATACCCACCAGGTGCTTGTTACAATTGTGGGGATCTGACCCACTATAGAAACCGGTGCCCAAGGCTAGCCAACCAGAACCAGAACCAGAACCAGAATCCGGCTCCGGCTCGAGGCCGAGTTTTTAACATGAATGCCCAAGAGGCACAGGCTGACGATAATGTGGTGAACGGTACGTTCTTTATTAATAATCAGCCTGCATCTGTTCTTTTCGATTCTGGTGCCGATAAAAGTTTCGTGTCTTTATCCTTTGAGCAAATGCTTCGCGTGTCTAGAACGAAACTAGGCAAATCTTTGACAGTAGAGGTTGCTAGTGGTGAACCCATTATTCTTGATTCTGTTCTTCATAACTGCCAGTTGAATCTTAACGACCATCTTTTTCCTATTGACCTCGTGCCTATGCAACTTGGAAGCTTTGACGTTATTGTGGGAATGGATTGGTTATCCAAGCATCACGCAGAGATAGTTTGTTCCGAGAAGATTGTTCGTGTGCCACTTTCGACAGGCGAGATTCTGCAGGTTCAAGGTGAGAAGCCTATCGGTGGTCTCAGACTCATGTCTTGTTTTAAAGCTCGGAAGTATCTGCAGAAGAACTATGTGGCTTTCTTAGCACATGTTACAGAAGATAAAGGCAAGGGTAAGTCTATTTCAGATATTCCTGTCATTCGGGATTATTCTGAAGTGTTCCCTGAAGATTTACCTGGTCTACCTCCAGCACGCCAAGTCGAGTTCCGCATTGATCTCGTACCTGGTGCAAATCCCATAGCCAGAGCTCCATATCGTCTTGCCCCGTCTGAGATGCAAGAGTTGTCTAAACAGCTTCAGGAGCTCTCTGACAAAGGTTTTATACGTCCTAGTTTTTCACCTTGGGGTGCTCCCGTTCTTTTTGTCAAGAAGAAGGATGGATCCTTTAGGATGTGTATCGATTATCGTGAGCTTAACAAGCTTACCATCAAGAATCGATATCCTCTACCTCGCATCGACGACCTCTTTGATCAGTTACAAGGTGCTTCTTATTTTTCGAAGATTGATCTGCGATCTGGATATCATCAACTTCGGGTGCAAGAAGAAGACATTACAAAGACAGCATTCCGTACTCGTTATGGACATTATGAATTCACAGTCATGCCATTCGGTTTGACTAATGCTCCTGCTGTTTTCATGGACTTAATGAATAGGGTCTGCAAAACTTATTTGGATCAGTTCGTCATTGTTTTTATTGACGATATCTTGATTTACTCTAAGACGCGAGCTGATCACGAGCAGCATCTTCGTCTTACTCTGGAACTCCTGAAGAAAGAGCAACTTTTCGCCAAATTCTCCAAGTGCGAATTTTGGCTTAAAGAAGTTCAATTTTTGGGGCATGTTATCAACGAACGAGGTATTCATGTAGATCCCTCCAAGATCAGTGCGATTAAGGATTGGGATACACCTTCTACTCCTACTGAAGTTCGTTCTTTTCTTGGTCTAGCGGGTTATTATCGCCGCTTCATTGAAAACTTCTCTAAGATTGCAGTTCCTCTTACTGCTCTAACTCAGAAGAAAATGCCCTTTTACTGGGGATTCAAACAAGAGGAAGCTTTTCAACACCTGAAGCAGAAGCTATACGATGCGCCTGTTCTATCATTGCCTGAGGGTGATGATGATTTTGTTGTGTATTGTGATGCATCGAAATTGGGTCTTGGCTGTGTTCTTATGCAAAGGAACAAAGTCATAGCCTATGCATCAAGACAATTGAAGATACATGAGAAGAACTACACCACTCATGATCTTGAGTTGGGTGCAGTTGTCTTTGCTCTCAAAATTTGGAGACACTATTTGTACGGTACAAAATGTGTGGTTTTCACGGATCACAAAAGTCTTCAGCATATCTTCAATCAGAAAGAACTAAACATGAGACAGCGACGTTGGGTTGAGCTTTTAAACGACTACGATTGCGAAATTCGCTACCATCCTGGTAAGGCGAATGTCGTAGCTGATGCATTGAGTCGTAAGGAACGTACTAAGCTTCATTGTGTACGCGTTCAATCTATTATTCAAGATCGATCCGATATTCAAGCACGCATTTCTCAGGCCCAACAATCTTGTGTTTCACAAGGTTTGATGGATAAGGAATTTCCCTATCACATAACACCTGCTCTGGAACTGAAGGACAATGGATCATATTACTTCATGGACCGTTTGTGGGTCCCAAGCCAGGATGATCTTCGTACCTTGCTTATGGATGAAGCCCATAAGTCGCGTTATTCTATTCATCCGGGCTCAGATAAAATGTATAAGGATCTTCGTATTCACTATTGGTGGCCTGGTATGAAGAAAGACATTGCCTTATACGTATCCAAATGCCTTACTTGTCTTAAGGTTAAGGCTGAACATCAGCGTCCTTCGGGTTTATTGGAGCAACCAGAGATCCCAGTTTGGAAATGGGAAAACATTACTATGGATCTTGTTACCAAACTCCCGCGCACAAAGAAAGGTCATGATGCCATCTGGGTAGTCGTTGATCGTCTTACAAAGTCAGCACATTTCTTGCCAATCCGTGAGGATTTTCCTGCTGACAGACTTGCTCAAATCTATGTAGATGAAATTGTGGCTCGGCATGGTGTTCCTTTGAACATCATTTCTGACAGAGATGCTCGTTTCACTTCTCATTTTTGGAGAACCATGCAATCTGCTATGGGGACCCAACTTAATCTGAGCACAGCTTATCATCCGCAAACGGATGGTCAATCTGAGAGAACAATCCAGACTCTGGAGGATATGCTAAGAGCTTGTGTGATCGATTTTGGTGGTAGCTGGGATTCACATCTTAAATTGATTGAATTCTCCTACAACAACAGTTATCACACTAGCATCAAAATGGCTCCTTTCGAGGCTCTCTATGGTCGAAAATGTCGTTCACCAGTCTGCTGGAATGAGATTGGCGAGGCTCAACTTACTGGACCTGCCCTCATTTTAGAGACAACTGACAAGGTCAAGAAAGTTCGTGATAACCTTCAGGCAGCTAGAAGCCGTCAGAAGATTTACGCGGACCCAAAACGCAAAGCCTTGGAATTTCAAGTCGGTGATCGAGTATTACTTAAGGTCTCACCTTGGAAAGGTGTGATCAGATTTGGAAAGAAAGGAAAACTTGCACCTAGATACGTTGGACCATTCAAGATCGTCGAAAGAATCGGAAAGGTAGCCTACAGACTTGAGTTACCTCCTGAACTTGGAAATGTTCATCCAACTTTTCACGTGTCCAATCTCAAGAAGTGTTCAGCTGATGATAACTTCTCCATACCGCTTGACGAAATTCGTGTTGGCAAAACACTGAAATTTGTTGAGAAGCCAGTGGAAATCATGGAACGTGAAGTCAAGTGGCTTAAACGCAAGCGCATTCCTTTGGTCAAAGTTCGCTGGGAAGCTAAACGTGGACCTGAGTTTACTTGGGAACGCGAAGATCAAATGAAGGCGAAATATCCACATCTTTTTCCACGAGTTTCCTCTAAATAAATTTCGGGACGAAATTTCCACAAGTAGGGGAGACTGTAACATCCGTGCTTGTAATCACTATGAACAGTTCTGTTATCAATAAAACAATGTTATTTGATCACAATGTTTGTTTTGTTATGTTTTACATTTTTCATGTTTTGACTTTTATGTAATTTCAAACTCTACATCGCTTTCTGGAGAGTTATACGCAAACTAGTGCGTAAACGTACTCAGTTTAATGCGACAAATACTCCGGAACATCAACATATACTTAACATACCTTAAATAACCCTTACATAACTTAGAAATGAGTTTTGAAGGCTTTGGTATGTCAAAAACAAGTTAGTTCGCTTACAGGGACTAAACTTGACAAACTGCGAAAGTATGACGATTCGTACTGGAACAGACATTCTGGAACTTGATCATAAGTTAAACATACCCTAAATATCCTTTACATAGCTTAGAAATATGCTTTGAGGGGTACGGTATGCTAAAATAAACTTTATGCTCATTCAAGGACTAAAAGTGTCAAAAAGTGCACACGTTTGCACTTTCGCGCATATCTTACGTTCTGAATACATCCGGACATCCAAAAATTTATGTAAGCACTAAAATATTTTATTTTAGTGTTTGGCATAAGAAAAATCCATTCGTCGCGTCATTTGGATCGTTTTTCGCGCTTATGCGCATACCGTCGTAATTAAGCGAACATCGCGATCGTACGACCAAACGAACCGACATCCGAGATATTTTTGAGCATGTTTCATGTTTCCTATACTTTAACATCCTTGTGAAGCTTAAAAATGGGCTTGACGGGTGTTAGAAGTGCCAAAACACGACGATACGCGCACAGGAACCAAAACTGCAAAACTGCTAAAATAATAATAAAAAAATATATATATATAAAAAAAATGCATAAACTCATTTGTTCAGCCCTTAACACCTTCCAAAGGCCAAATGACACTTGTTAAACTCCTATGGTGTCCATTTTTTAGCCACCACAACTTTGTGACAAGTGTACGGCTCGGATCGTGGCACGATATTCAAGAAACGATCCTAACGGCTCTACTTTTCCTATAAATACCCATCACATTTTCACCTCATTCCTCACAAATCTGATTAAAAGTGCTCTAAGTTGAAGCAAATCACTTCATACCTGAGCTACTCGATCAAGATTTACTAGCGGGGACCCTTTGTAAGTGTTCCTTCGTTCTTTTATCGCTTTTATAGCCCGAAAGTCGAACTATGTTTGACTTTCTGCATTGACCAGTTTATGGTCGATGCGAAGTTCGTTTGAACTTCATAACGTGAGCGTGATCACGATGGTTATAGTCCCTAGTGACTATACCTACTGATTACCACGTTATCTAGGCTCAGTGACGAGCCGTAGTTTCGGGCAGAATACGTATTCTTGCGTATTTTGTAACCAAACTACTCGTGAGCATCAAAACCGTTTGTTTTGATGCCAAACCTGTTTTCTAAACTTAGTTAAGCATGTTCTAACATGCTTAGCTCGTCACTGTTAGTATAGTGCTTAGATAGGGTCGTAAGGTAAGCGATCTAAACGATCGCTTATACTTTCGAACCCGACCCATTTGGTCGATCATTAGGATCCGACCAAACACATTAGGTGACCATAGTTGTAACCTTCCGAGGTTATACCTTGTGGTCACAAATGTTAGGCGTTCCAAACGCGTTTTACGCGAACGACGCGTTAAGGTAGCATAAGCTACCTAAACGGGTCGTAATGGGTCACAAGCACTTAGGTTAAGTTTCGTCTTAGTATGTAGGGTTTGTTAAACCATATCACACGAGTTCCTATACTCGTTTGGTTTACGAAACCTCATTCTATCCGATCTTCCGATTTAGGTCCGGTTTATTAACATAGTTACCTATATTAGGTGCCGTTTGATTCCGTGATCTCTAGCATTGCTTGGTGGTTATCTCAATACATCTGAGCAATCTCAGGTGAGTACATAGAACCCCCCTCTTTTACTATTTTCCAAACTGTTTTGGGGTGGAACACATGTGCCTACTTGTTACTTTCCTGCTTTCCAGTTTTCACATCATATACTGCTATGTTCGTTAGTACATTATAGTACATGATTTCATTACATCTTATGCTAGGTGTGCCCATTGTGTGCATTACTTGGTACATTGTTTTACATTACATTTCATGCTAGGTATGCCCATTGTGTGCATTACTTAGTACATCGTTTTACATGACATTTCATGCTAGGTATGCCCATTGTGTGCATTACTTAGTACATCGTTTTACATGACATTTCACGCTATGGATGTTCATTTGATTACATACTTAGTGCATTGTTTTCACATGCTCACATTTTGTTATGACATTTGGTTTGTTTACATGGGACAATATATCCATTAACATTAGCTACGCCGTTCGTTAGTAGGTAGTGGTACCATAGGAATTGACAACTCCCGTTCCGGACATCCCAGGGAAAGGGGATGAAAGGAATGACCGAATTCGATGATATAAGACAGATAGACCTTTAATTTGTTTAAAGGGTTTATCACCACAGTCACAAGGCTTGGATGTATGCATATTCACAATACCACATAAATGTTCATATTAAATAGTTGCATGCATTTCCACAAAACATAGCTTTGATTTAAACCAAGTTTTACTTCAATACTTTGTTTTTGTGCATATGGTTTAGTTGAGACATTTCACTTGCCATACATGACATTTTGACCTAGACATTTGACATGGATATTTTGACATTGGTTTTACATACTACATGATTTACATCTTGACATGAACACTTTGACATATTATTCAATACATTGACAATTGGTTTAGACATAGACTTCTTACATTGGTTTGGTTTGATTAAGTGATTAAGTTAACGATGCGTGTGTAATATGATACAAGCATGGTGGATACGCCGCTGGTACTTCCTATATATAAGTGTTTGTATGGTATTACATGGCGTAGCGTTATTTGAATCATTTCAGTTTGATACATATAACATTTTATACAAATAACATACTTTTCACAAGACATTGATTTACAAACAACTTATCTTATACAAACACATTTTTACCTGGTTATCTATTTAACCTGACAATTACTTATACATATCACCTGATCTTATTGTTTTCAAATGATTTACAAGACAAAGCAAATAACAAGGTTCATGACTAAACATTTTCTCAAACATAAGTCATGAATCTTATTTTCACAAAACCTATGTATCTCACAGGCATTTTTATGCTGACGTACCTATTTTCACATGTGTTTTCAGGTGCTTTTCCGTAGGATGTTGATCATGATACTAGGGCGGACCTGTGCCTTAGAAACTTTAAAAGAAGGTAGACTATGTTAATTATGTTCTGAACTCTTTATTTTCCTGTTTGAAACAATGAAACACTCTTGTTTAATAAATAAATAAAACTTTGTATGCCATGGTTATGAGACAATTAATTCTGTCGCAACACGCCCCGATGTTTCCGCCGCGATTTGTTGTTTTACGCGGTCGGGGTGTGACATGCCAAACACTAAAATAAAATATTTTAGTGCTTACATAAATTTTTGGATGTCCAGATGTATTCAGAACGTAAGTTATGCGCGAAAATGCAAACTTGTGCACTTTTTGACACTTTTAGTCCCTGAATGACCCAAAAGTTTATTTTTAGCACACCGAACCCCTCAAAGCCTACTTCTAAGCTATGTAAAGGATATTTATGGTGTGTTTACTTATGGTCATGTTCCGGAATGTCTGTTACAGTTCAAATTGGCATACTTTCGCAGTTTGTCAACTTTAGTCCCTGTAAGCGATTTAACTTGTTTTTGCAATACCAAAGCCTTCAAAACTTATTTCTAAGTTATTTAAAGGTTATTTAAGGTATGTTAAGTATATGTCACTATTCCGGAGCGTTCGTTGCATTAAACTGGTTATATTTACGCATCAGTGCGCGTATAACCTTCCAGAAAGCGATATAGAGTTTGAAATCGAACAAGAATTGATATGTGTAAACGATACACATATTTTTACAAATCCCTGGTATGAAATACAATATTTCATTGGTTGGGCATTTGTTTGATGGTCTCAGTGACACAGGTGTCACACTTTTACCCACTCAACTTTCATCATTTTTCTTCCCTAGCCTTGTGCTAGTAGTAAGTGCTCTAAAACACCTTCTTGATCTTGTTTATGATGGTTAATAGATGATTTATTGGTTAAAAAGCAAGAACACACAAGAAAATAACTAAAAGTCTTGAAAGAAAGATAAACTAGTTGGATAAAGAGTAGATATGTGTGTAAATCATGTGAATCTTGTATGATTGTTATTATTTGATGATTGTTGTTAGTAAAAACAAGATGGATCATCATCTAGACATACTAGTCCATGTTAGAAAGCATGAACTAGTAGGATGTAAAAGTTATAAAGTTAAAAGATGATGGATCCATCCATTCATAAGACATGAACTTGTGTAAAAGTAAATTTTCTTGTAAAATAAGACTCTAAACATGTAGATCTAAAGATCTACAAGTGGTTTTTCGGAAGAACCAAGCAAAAATATTAGTTTTGTTAAAGCCCGGATCTTATCCGAACTAAAAGCATTTTAGTACATAAACAAGTGTGTAGACACTTGTGTCACAAGAAAAATTTAACAAAGAAATATTTTTGCGAATCTCGACTAGAAGTTGTGAAACTTCATATTCTTTAAAAATAAAGTTTTTAAGAAACTAAAATTATTTTTAAAGATGATAAGACTTACTAAATGTGCTAGTAAGTTACTACACATATTTGTAAATATTCAAGTTCATGAAATGGAGAAATTAGTGACTATTGTTGATGATTATTGTTGATAATTGTTGTTGATGATCGATGACGATTTAAAAGAAAATAAACACATGTTTTGAAAACATGGGAAACGTCCATTTTTAGGGGAAACTCTGTCAAAAAATTTATAAATTATTCCCTAAAAATGTATTTAAAAGTATTACTAAGGTTTCCCTAATTTTTGGTGATAAGAAATGGTGATTTTTCAAGAATAAAAATGGATATTAAGTATATATTTTTGAAAGAAAAATATATATTATTTGATCACCAACTTTTGTGCTAAGTGTATATAGTATGTGTTATACGTGCTAGTGTATTAAGACTTAAAAATACACTAAATACTCATGAGGAGTAGAAATATAAAAATACACATACAACATACAAGATACATAATTCGGGTGCAAAGTGCAAAACACGAGATACTTCTATTAATTTTAGAGAAAATAATATAAGTAAGATACGTAGTTAAAAATATAGAATATTTTTAACACAAGAATATATACAAAAGAGAGTGACTGTACTTGTGCGACGCAAGTCTAGTGACTAACGTTAAGAAAACGCGTATAGGTTACGACGTTAATTAAGCAAATTCGGTGAAGTTTATGACGCAAGGAACGCAAAGTTGTGAGTTCATGCTCCCCCTTTTCTTTTAATTGTTTTCAGTTTTTATAACTTCGGGGGTGAAATACATGTACAAAAGTACAATATTTATAAATGGTATGATATAAATATAAGAAGTACACTTGGTGAGAACGAGAACCAAGTGTGACAAAATATAAGATAATAAGAAACGCACTTGGTGAGGACGAGAACCAAGTTGGATGAGTTATGAGAAATGATAAAAAGAAACGCGCTTGGTGAGGACGAGAACCAAGTTGGATGCGTTATGAGAAATGATAAAAAGAAACGCGCTTGGTGAGGACGAGAACCAAGTAGGATGCGTTATGAGAAATAGTGTCACGAATAGGTTACATAAGCACCATTAATCGTGTACATACTTAGACCGCATAACAAAAGGTTAGATCTAACGGGTGCCTGGCAGCCACACTCTCGGTGAGGGCGAGAATCGAGTAGTGCTTTTGTGTCTCAGAATATACCAATTAAATGCCTTAGGTTTGGTGACTTCCTATGTCGTGTCACATGTTAATGGCTTTGCAACCCATTAACAATCCTGATATTTACAGAAATACTGTATAAAATTCATACCATACTAGAATTGATATATAACTTGAAGTACGTGGGGTACTCAAGAAAATTGATATATAACTTGAAGTACGTGGGGTACTCAAGAAAATTGATATATAACTTGAAGTACGTGGAGTACTCAAGAAAAACTTGATTTATTCACAACTATGTTTTTATACAAAGTATACAAACGTGAAATACAAAACTGCATGAATTCACACCAACTTTATGTTGACGTTTTTCCAAAAACTCACATGTATTTCAGGTAACAAGGATGGATGTGCGCGCGGTCTTGCTTATGCTCGTGGATGTCGCTTGTGTTTAACTTTAAATAAAGTTGTAAACTTTTAAGACAATGTTTTAAGCTGTCTAGCGATGTAAACGCTAAACTTATGTTTTCAAATCATGGTATTTGATGTTATTTTACGAGCATGTAGCATGTTTACTCTTCGTATGCAATGAGAACCTTTCATGATCACACCTCGTGCTTCCGCCGCAGAAAGGGGTGTGACAACGCTTGCAATGATTGCATTTGGGCAGAGTGCCCAGGTATCCCTTGGCTGGAGTGTCATTCATGGCTGCAAGGGATCTCGCCCCCTGAGGCGGGTTGGCGTCACGCTTCTTGTTGGAACCCTTATTGTTACAAGTTGCTTGGTTCAGGTTTGCATGTTTCCTTTTCTTGTCGCCGGACGACTCAACATGCGTCTCGGTCTCTTCTGTTGGGTTCAGTGATAGCTTCTTCATACGAACACAATCTTCAGTAAGGCTGACAGCCAGAGTTACAGCCTCGGTGATTGTTTGAGGTTTGGCCGAAGTTACCATGCCGCGGAATTCTGGGGCCAGTCCCCAAATGTAGCGTTCAACTCGCTTGAATTCGGGAGTCACCATGTAGGGAAGCACTCTAGACAGATCGTGGAACCTTCGAGTATAACCATTAATGTCAGCACCTTCCATAGTCAAGTGCCAGAACTCCGTTTCCAACCTTTGGAGTTCAGCACGGGAGCAGTACTTTTCTCTCATTCTTTCCTTTAGTTCTTCCCAGGTTAGGCCATAAGCGGCATCATCGCCCAAGGTTTGGACCTGCAAGTTCCACCAGGTCAAAGCTTCATCGACAAATAACCCAGTAGCAAAGGTGACTTGCTGATCCGCAGTACACTTGATCATGCGGATAGTGGCTTCAGTTTTCTCAGTCCAACGTACAAACGCTACTGCACGTCCTGTGCCGTCATAGTTCATTGGTTTGCAGTCGCTAAACTACTTGAAAGTACAACCCTGAGTTGCGTTTCCTCCAGATGAATCTCCATTCCCATTACGTCTGGCGTTGCTCGGTCCACCACTGTCTGCAGTACAGGTTGCCTCGTATTGGGCGATAGCAGCGGAGATTCTTTCCTCCAGTAGAGCGTTCAGCTCTTCGGCAGTCTTTGGCAGTGGGGGAGGAGGAGGTTGATCACGAGCGTTCACAGCTTTCCTGGGTGCCATGTTCTGACAGAACATAACACAATATGTTTAGATATTTGTTTGATATCGTCGTACTAGACAGTAGTAGTATATGTACACAGGTATATACCACATAAGTGACCTCAAACAATTTTACTCTAGCAGAGTATATTAATAGGCTGGTGTTCACGTTTGACATTTTCTTGCACTGAGGGAATCTATACGTGACAAGACTTGCTGTGATTTCTGTGCACTGAATTCCATAATTATGTATGCATCAATAATTACGTAACCCCTTGCACAGTCCGCACAGTTCGTTTCATCCTCGTATATCTTCCTTCAGATAGGCCATTGTTTTCAGGTAAGGTCACGTATACTAGTGGTATTCTACTCCTAGTATAAGTATATGCTAATTATCACACATAATTGCAAGTAATTTCTCAGTTAAAGCCAAGTGCTACTTTTGTGCACTCTAAGCCTCGTAGTGTCTTTTCTAGACTCCTGTAAACAGTTTCAGGTAGTGGATGTCGCGGAAAGTTTTATGCAATGAAAACTCTTTGAAAAATTGTTTTCGCGAAAGGATCCTAGTGATTGTAGACTAGACTCGAGAAGAAATCCTGGTTCACTACAATCGCAGCTCTGATACCAATCTGTCACACCCCTTTCTGCGGCGGAAGCACAAGGTGTGATCATGAAAGGTTCTCATTGCATACGAAAGGTAAACATACTATATGCTCATAAATTTGTTTGAAAATGCCAAACATTACATAATTGAAAACGTAGTTTTAGTGTTTACATCACAAGACAGCATTTTGTCTGAAAAGTTACAACTTTATTGAATGATAAACAAAAGTGACATCCAAGAGCATGAGTAAAACCGCGCGCACATCCATCCTAGTTACCTGAAATACATGTGAGTTTTTGGAAAAACGTCAACATAATGTTGGTGTGAATTCATGCAATATTTGTATTTCACGTTTGTATACTTTGTATGAAATCATAATTTGTATCTGGTATAAATCAAGTATTTCTATATGTATCAAGTGTTAATGGGTTGCAAAGCCATTAACATGTGACACGACATAGGAAGTCACCAAACCATAAGCATTTTTCTGTAGTCGATTCACGACTGAGACACAAAAACACTACTCGGTTCTAGTTGTCACCAAGAGTGGGGCTGCCCTGAAGCCCATTAGATCTAACCTTTTGTTCTGCGGTCTAAGTATGTACACGATTAATGGTGCTTATGGTACCCTATTCGTGACACGATTTCTCGTATCATTTCTCGTATCATACCATTTAAATATTGTCGTATTTGTAACATGTATTTCACCCCCGAAGTTATAAAACTGAAAACAGTTAAGAGAAAAGGGGGAGCATGAACTCACAACTTTGCGTTCCTTGCGTCGTAAACTTCACCGGATTTGCTTAATTAATGTCATGACCTAAACGTATTTTATTATCATTAGTCACTAGTCTTGTATCGCACAAGTACAAGTCACTGTCTTTGGTATATGTAATCTTGTGTTAAAAATAATTTATATTTTTAACTAAGTATCTTACTTATATTATTTTCTCCAAAAATAAATATAAGTTTCTTGTAGTTTTTGCACTTTGCACCCGAGTTATGTATCTTGTATGTTGTATGTGTATTTTTGTTACAAAAATTATGGCGAGGTTTGTATTTGAAAATCATAGTTTAGAACACACTAGCAAACATTTGTCTAGAAAGTATTTACTAAGTGTTAGGATTTTCAGAAAATTTCGCCATAGTCTCCTTTGTAAACGGAGGTGTCCATGCTAAGCAGCATATCATTTTCTTTTTGAAATCAAACCATGATCATCAACAATCAACCCTTACGTTTTAATACGCAAAATACTATCTTTGTCGTTTCCGTTTCAATATGTGAAAAACTGGACTGTTTTCGGACGAGTAAATAAAATACTTAACTTATTCCAAAAATTCCCAAATTTTTGCAGAACGTCTTAATCGACCCACAAATTATTGTGTAAAAATATCGGGGTCCAGTTCATTATCAGTAATTTATAGAAAATCGTTTCCCGAACTGTAATCAGATTTGTTACATTCTGATCACAGTCTACGGAATAATTCGTTTAAAATTCCTCGTAAGTCCGCTTGACGAAATTCTAGTTGCAGGGTCACAAATACATCAGTGACCATCTTTGGTAAAAATTTCAGGCGCTGGTTCTGTTTAGGTTTCAAGTTGTGACTGAAAACGTATGGCCCATTTTACTGCAGTAAAAATCAGCCTTAGCTGCTGTCACGAAAACAGACTTTTAAAATAGTAAACGACCTCAAAAAAATACGATTCCAGCGCCATTTTCTTCGTTTTTCGGAAATACACAATTTAGACTTCAGAAATTCCGTTTTTCGATTTATTAAAGTCTGTTTACAGCCTGTTGAAGTCGGCTGAATAAGTAACTCAGCATGTTGTTTTGTGGTTTAAATGTTACTAAATCGTATTATCAAGTGTCCGACAACGGGTTTATCAAAAGTTTGATGATCACACATCATATATGTATTAACCAACCCTAAACCATCAAGTTTTCATCTTTATGTATCAATCATAAGTAAACTTTTTATATGCAAATTTCATATAAACTTTTATGTTCATCTACTAGTTCTTGTCACATTAGTGATTTAAAACATACTACACCTTTTTGATTAATGAAACGCGATGAAACAAGATTAACAAGAGTGTAACAAAGGACTTACTACTAGCTTATAGCTAGGGATGATTCTTGTGTGAAATGATGAGTAAAAGATGATGAAAAAGACTTGAAACAAAGCTCCTTAGAACCCTTCAACTTGCAACTTCCATGGATCACCTTGTAAGTTTTGAATGGAAATGAAAATGGAAGAGATGAATGTTGAAAGTGATGGTGGTGATTTCGGTTTTTGGGGCAGCCGTGAGGGAGAGAGAGAGTGAGGAGAGAGAGTGAAGATATGAGAATGATGGTGGTGATATTGTGCCAAGATTTTATAAGATTCATTCACATATATTAGTTACTTCCACAAGCAAGATCCACCACATAATCTAATCAAAATATATAAAGCATGGAAGGATGATATGGTGGGGCCCATGAGGGCTGATTTTCGGTTGGGGGGGGGGGGGGGGGTAATGTGTAATATTTTGCAACTAGAGTGGTAATGGTTAGTTACATATCAAGTATTACTTACATAGGGTATTTATTTGATACGTAGTGGGTGTTATGGTAAACGGGGACCACGACTAGCCAAGAAATAAATAAATAATGTGTTTGGCAAAATTTAGTGTCCCGGGTAATGTCCGGTTGTTTGGTTAAATACCTTTCCGTTAAAGTGCTAAATTGCACCGTTTAGTGTCTTTTATGTACCCTTTTTACCCCTTTCAATTCCCGACACTTAGGGAAATATTCTGGATGATAAAACGTAAAGTCTGTATGACATTTATTGTTTAAAAGCTGGTCATAGCTGAATTTAATAAAATTCTGCACTTAAAGTGCGTTTCGGGTGCTTTTTAGTGCGTATTTTAGCTTTCGGAGCGGCTATACGTTAACCCTTGTATGTACTCTTGGGTTTTAATGCATTCTTGACATTGGACCTACACCTAGGCCTCAGTTCTAATGTCTGACTGCTTTCTGCAGTTCTGTTGATACAATGTGTCTTACCGGTGAGTTTACTAGTATATTTGACGCAATGCTCTCGTTAATGCACCAAGCATTATTTTGTAGTATAGAACGTGTATGAATTCACTTGTATAGTATGTAATCAGACAATGTTGACATTTAAGCACATAATAGCAGTCATTAAGTAATAATTAAAGTGTACGGAAATTACCGGTTTTGTGCCAGTTGTCACAGTACCGTACAGGTAATGTCTGCATATCTTGAGTGCGAAAATGATAGCTCCCAGCTCCAAATCGTGTGTAGTGTAGTTCTGTTCATGAATATTAAGTTGACGTGACGCATAAGCAATGACCTTTTCACGTTGCATTAGCACACATCCAAGTCCCTGAATGGATGCGTCGCAATAAACCACAAAATTGTTTGTGCCTTCAGGCAATGAGAGGATAGGGGCGCTGCAAAGTCTATCCTTTAAGTGTTGAAATGCAGGTTCCTGTGCATCACCCCAGCGGTAGGTAACACCTTTCTATGTTAGTGAGGTGAGAGGTTGCGCAATCTTGGAGAAGTCCTTGTTAAACCTTCTGTAGTAACCTGCCAAGCCCAAGAATTGGCGGATTTCTGTTGGTGTACGGGGCGCAGGCCAGTTCTTGATCGAGTCTACCTTGGATGGATCAACATGAATCCCATCCTTGTTTACCACTTGGCCTAGGAAATGAACTTCGTGAAGCCAGAAGTCGCATTTCGAGAACTTTGCATACAGTTGCTCTGTTCGAAGTAGTTCCAAAATAAGTCGTAGATGCTGCTCGTGTTCCTCTTGACTCTTAGAATAGATTAGGATGTCGTCGATGAATACTATAACGAACTTATCTAGGTAAGGCTTGCACACTCGATTCATAAGGTCCATGAAAACCGCAGGTGCGTTTGTCAGCCCGAAAGGGATGACCAAGAATTCGTAGTGTCCATAACGATTTCTAAAGGCTGTTTTGGAGACGTCCTCATCTCAGACTCTCAGCTGGTGATATCCCGATCTCAGATCAATCTTCGAGTAGAAACTCGACCCTTGCAACTGGTCGAATAAGTCATCAATGCGTGGAAGAGGATAGCAATTCTTCACGGTTACCTTGTTGAGTTCACGATAGTCGATGCACATTCTGAAGGTACCATCTTTCTTCTTCACAAATAGCACTGGACCTCCCCATGGCGAAGAGCTAGGACGAATAAAGCCCTTATTCAAAAGATCTTGCAGTTGCGTGGACAATTCTTCCAATTCTGATGGAGCTAGGCGATAAGGTGCACGTGCTATAGGCGCTGCTCCAGAAACCAGCTCGATTTGAAACTCGACTTGACGATGAGGCGGAAGGCAAGGTAGTTCCTCAGGAAATACCTCAGGATAGTCGCGTACGATAGGAAAATCTTCTATCTTCTTCTCTTTCTTCGAGGTATCCGTAACGAGAGCCAAAATAGCAGTGTGGCCCTTTCTCAAACACTTTTGGGCCTTAAGGAAAGAGATGATGCTCACAACAGCACCACTCTTGTCGCCACGAATCATGAGAGGTTCATCACCTGAACGAGGAATACGGACAATCTTTTCGTTGCAAAGAATCTCTGCTTGGTGTTGGGATAACCAGTCCATCCCAATGACAACGTCGAAACTACCCAGAACGATAGGAAGGAGGTCGATAGAGAAAGCGTGACCGGCAAGAACAAGGTTACAACCCTTGACTACGTGTGTGACCTCTAAACTTTTACCATTAGCTAACTCTACAGTGTGCTTGGTGTTCAGTAGTGTTGGGGTACGCTTAAGCATTTGACTAACTTTTAAGGACACGTAGCTAGTATCGGCACCCGAATCAAATAAGACAGTAAGATAAAAGTCATCCAGTAGGAACTTACCCGTCACAACATTGGGATCATTCCTCGCTTCACTCTGGCCAATAACGAACACAAGACCCCTTGTACCATTGCTGTTGTTACCCCCGTTGTTTCCATTCCCCTGGTTGTTATTATTGTTGTTGTTGTTCTGGTTCCGTTTCAGTTGGGGACAATCTCTCTTGAAGTGGCCTTCAGCTCCACACTGAAAGCACCCTTTGTTGATACCTTGCTGCTGCTGCTGGCGTTGATTCTGTGGGGCTTGTTGTTGACGATTCTAGTTTGCGGGGTATAAACTTCTGCAATCCTTTGCGGCGTGGCCTGGCTTATTGCACCGGAGACAGTTACCCCTGGTGCATAGCCCGCTGTGGTGTAGGTTACAGCGATTGCATTTGGAGTGATTTCCCCTGTACCCACCTTGACTTTGACTACCAGATGATTGCTGACTAGGGCTCTTGTAGTCGTCAGTCCTTCTCTGCTGAGACTGAACAGAAGTTGAACCTTTGCTTGAAGCTCCATCCCATTTTCCCTTGTTGTCACTAGGAGCATCTGAAGTAGTAGCGCTAACACGCTTTGGTAACCTGTTCTGCTCCACCGCTTGATCCGTGAGACGATGAGCCAGCTTGATGATCTGTTGAATGGTGCCTAGATTTGCTGAGGTCACGTGACTTTGAATCTCTGGCACTAAACCCTTGAGATACAGTTCGATACGTTTGATGGGAGGGTCTACCATAGTAGGACACATAATAGCCAACTCGTTCGATCTTCTAGTGTACGCTTCAATTTCTGACCCAATCATCTTTAAGTTGAAAAACTCTACCTCCAACTTATGAATGTTGTCAAGACTGCAGTATTCTTCCTTGATCAATTCCTTGAAATCGTTCCATGGGGTGGCGTTAGCAGCAACCAACCCCATCATTTGGACCTGAGCGTTCCACCACGTGAGCGCTATCCCCTCAAGGGTACCAGTAGCATATTTCACCCTGCAAGCCTCAGGGCATTCACACATCTCAAAGATAGATTCGAGTTTCTCGAACCAATAGAGGAGGCCTACGGCTCCTTCAGTGCCGCCGAAAGTAGTAGGTCGGCAGTCCATAAAAGTTTTGAAGGTGCACACAGGTGGCTGAGCATGTTGACTTGTCGTGGGTGTAAGAAGGGACAAGGTTAAGCACAAGTGTTGGTTTACGAGAGTAGGACCTAAAGATCCTAGAGTGAGTTTAGACTGCAGGGTATACCTCCTGCTTGTGCGGCTGTAAGTGCCGCAGCAACTTGTTGGTTAATCAGAGCCGTCAACTGAGCTTGAGTCATGTTAACGCGTCCAGCCATGATCTTCATATCAAGGGAAACATAAGTGAGAGGGGTTCACGAAAGTGCGATGACAGAATAGAGTAAGCACACATGTGTTTTCAAACTATAGTTGCTACGTTTATCTATGCGTACCATAAGCAAAGTTCTATGTAATCTAGCAAGTAGGCAATAAAATCATAAACCATATCACCTAGAGTGTCGAGTCTTGCACGTGGAGCGAAGCGTCGTTGTGGATCGTTGAGCACTGTACAGGTTATAGTCTGGTTTCAATAAAAACTTTTTTCCCTTATTAAAACCAAGTTCGCTATAACCAATGGCTCTGATACCAATCTGTCACACCCCCAAAATCCACATTCGGAGTATCACTGCTTGGAGGCGTGACTGACCAGGATCCAGCCACCAATCATATTGAACAAGCATGTAAGTAATTATAAAAATCCAACTAATACAATTGGTGTCCAATCAAAACATAGTTTAAGTTGCAAGCGGAAGCATAACGATTAAAACCAAAACAAAATATAAGTTCAAATGTTTCAATGTTTAACATGGAACACAATTGTCCATGTCCCACAACGGCTTTTCCCCATGCAAGCTCCAGCTAAGTACCTATTGACCAGCAAAGCATGTAGTAACGAGTCAACAACAAAGTTGAGCGAGTTCACAGTTGGGTGTCTATTTAGTTATTCAAAAAACGTAGTTTCCTTTAACTGGCATCCTTGCCGTGGGGGTTACCCCATAGTTGAAAACATGTTTTGTTTATTCCCGTTTACTCTGGCAATCCAGCCATGGGGGCTACCCCATGTCTATACTACTAGACTCGTTACCATATCGACCACTTACTTTAGTCATGTTTATGTGCCCTTAGCGTCAATGTCTATCATCATTGACGTGCCCAGATCCATTAGTTCACGCCCGTCCTCTGCGGCACGGTGTGAGGCTTGTCAGACCTAAATAGCGCTATCTAACTAATGACCCGCTCGCCATTGGCCCGACGATTAAGTCGATATAAAAAGGAGGGACTTCGTGATAGAGTTTTGGTCTAGTGAAATTTAACTGTCCATGAGGACGAGGAATTACCTTCCTGAACCTGTACTGTCCTACCCAAGAAGGACGAGGAATCCATATTCCTTAACCCATTCCCAACCCCTGGGAATCCCATGCTTTGTAGAAAGTGTGAACTCACCTTAGGTTAGCTCTGCAGATAAATGAAAGGTCAATCGAGCTGCTAGGGGTCAACCACGTCCTAACATGGTTACCATACAAGTCAGGTCTAGGTTCAAGTAGTGCACGTATGTTTACACGTAAGTTTAATCGATTACGAACACATATTGATCATGGCAACACATTAAACATGTTAGACGAAACAGTAACACATAAAACCCAACTTGTGCGATCAGGATGTATTGGGCTGAGGTAATCGTACAACCCAATAACATCTTGTGCGAGTGCCCGGCCCAATGTAAATAAACAGTCCAGCAAGTAAACGGCCCAAACAAATAAACATTCGTCTTGTGCGATCCGGATGACCTTGTGCGATCAGGATGGCTTGTGCGATTGCGTTTTGGGCTAATCGGCCCAACAGCATAAGTGAAGTCCAACTGTTGTGTGTGGCCCAAGCCTTGTGCGATCGGCACTGCCTTGTGCGATCCACAAGGTCTTGTGCGATCATGCATATCCTGATTGTACATAGTGTATTAACAGTTGCACTATTCTTGTGCGACTGTCTTGTGCGACCAGAACTTGTTCGATCGGATCAGATCTTGTGCGATTATGATCTTATGCGACCGACCAGTTTGTGCGATTCGTAGCATATCTCCTTAAATCATGCAAGTCAGTTACTAATTTTAATCAATTCGTTTGACCAATTTAACAGTTTCCATGTTTGCATACAATCAATCAACAACTGACAGTTTTAGATCATGCCAATCATCGATCAAACAAGGGTTTTTAGTGTCAAATCTCTATGAACTCTAATCATGTTTCAAACATAACAACATCTTAAAACATTCAAACTATCATATTTAAAGCTTTAAACATCACTAAGCAAATAATCCGAAAGGCAGAAACATAAAGCCGAATAACATCCATTCGGTTCTAAATCATTAACTCTAAATCAGTCTAAACATAAACACATCACAGCCGAGTAAATATACATTCGGTTCTTGATTAATATCATGCAATTCCAAATCATATGAACATTATCGAATACACATGTGAGCCGATTTTATGAACACAAACCCTTAACAATCTCAAACACATAACCTCCCTAAATCATCATGTCAAAACATATAAGCCAACACATCATTAATCATGCAATCAAAAGTAATACACTAACCGATTAGACAATGGAATGAGAGTTGATCCGAACGATAAAGCTTCGAGAGAGATAGGATGTTGTTGCCGTCGGGTTTGAGAGGAAGAGAAGAGAGAGTAGGGTTTAGTGTGTATAGAGTGTTAGCAAATAATAGGGAAGCAAAACCTCACAAGGGTTTTGTATCGGTTTATATAGGGGAGCGGCCGAACCCTTGCATGGGCTGCTCATGGGTTTCGAGTGGGGAGTGGGCCGAGAGTAGTCATGGACCAAAGCCTAAAAGCTTGTGCGGTGTGTCAAGTGTTGTGCGGTTGGGTTGTTGTTGTGCGATCCGAGTTGTCATATATATATATACCTACAAGGATTCACATAATACAAACATAAAGTCTCATAAACATTCATTAAATCAACATATCAGATTATCACACAAGGTTCACATACGTTACATTAAGCACAAAGATAAGTTCTGAAATACGAGTTATCACATAACAAAGGGTTGTAAGGGCCTTACTACTAGCTTTATGGCTAGGGATGAACACAAGATGTTGAGGATGACAAATGTGGAGGATAATAGCAAATGATGAAAGTCCTTGAAGTTCCAAGACCACCAAGCTTGCTTAATCACCTTCTTGCACCTTGTGATGAGTTTGGAATAGATGAAAGTGAAAAGAAAATGATGGTGGTGTGTGGAGGAGGTCTCGGCCGAGAATGGAGGGGAGGGAGGGAAGGAGAAGGTGTGTTGTGTGTAGTGAAATGAAAGAGAATGAGTGTCTAGGGGTTAATATAAGCTCATGTCCAGCAAGTGTTTATCCTTTGTATATTGTTTCACCCTAAGTACTAAACATAATTTAATAAACAAATCAAATGTGTAAGGGGGCCTTGGTGGCCGTGAGATATGTGGGGGGTATAGGTGTAGCTTCAAACCATTAAGTTAGATTATAGTTCAAATCCAAGTATAGTTGTAAGTGTTAGTGACTTAGATATTTTATATGAGGTGTTATGATGTTCGGGGATCATAACTAGCTCAAAAACATTAAAACAATGCTTCTAGTATAATTTTGGTGTTTCGTGTAGTGTCCGGTTGTTTGGTTAGATACCGGTTCGTTAAAGTGTCAAACTATACCGTTTAATGTTCTTTATGTACCCTTTTATGACACTTTTAATTCCCGACACTTAGGAAAGCATCCAGGACCATTTAGTCATATTTTTGCATGAAACTAGCTTGTTAAAAAGCTGATTTGTGCTGAATTATGCAGAATTCTGCACTTTATGTGGGTTTTAGGCACTTTCCGGCACTTTAACTATCACTTAGTAAAGCAGTTTTGTGGTCCTTACTTCCCTACACGCTATACTAGTGTAGAACTTGGTTTCTGGATCATACTGGGTCTTAAAACAATGTCTGTCTATGTACTGAACCCTGTCAGCATATTCCTGATTTATCCGTTAACTGTGCTAACTGTGCTTTGTGCATCATGTATGTCAATATGGTTTGCATGTAATAATGACATGTCATTATGCAATATGTGATGCACATGTAAGTATGATGCAATAATCAGAAAGCAGTTAAGTGTAATTCAGCACAGTCATTAAGCACTAATCAAGATTAATTAATTGTACGGATGCATGCAAATTTGTCAGTTGTCACATTCTCCCCCTGTTAAGAAAATTTCGTCCTCGAAATTTGTACTACCTTAACTCCTTAGGGTTATATTATGCGTGTATGTATATGAATAATACTGGGGTAGATAATCACATAACCGAATCAAATCTTATTCACATCAGGCGAATCCAGGGATATATTTCAACAACAAGAACCCAATGGTTAAAAGGTATGTGTTCTAGCATTTGCTGTCAAAGGACACGAGGTGTATAGACGTATAATCTCGTGTAACAGAGGTTCAACAAGGGGTTTTGACCAATGGATTCTCAAACAATCGGTCACAATACACAAATGAGTTTTCAAAAACCATAGCATCTGCTATAAGAACTTAAGTTTAACAACTCGAATACGATAGCAACATGAAAATGATCTGCCAACTTTCGAACAAATACGTCGATAAAATAGTGTGTTGACATTCTTGAATTCCGAAAATACACCGAATGAAATACAAGCAAATCTGGTGTATTATTGTCTTAATTTGTAGTTGCATTAGGAATGTTTAAATGACAAGTCAAACAAAAGTATGTGTAGTTTTGTGTGAAACGATTGACCACAATTAACAGAAGCTACAAGTTCGTATCGACACCACGAGGTGTTGAAATGACATATTTCAATAATAGTGGCGACTGAACAAGTTCACCATATTTGAAATCAAATGAAAGTATACTGAAACAATCTGAAGATTTGATTTACACGATGTTATAGAGTTTTCAATTGAATACGGAACATCAAAGAGCCACTGTTTCCGATCGAAGATGAAAAAGTATTAAGTACCGCAAGGCATTCGATCGACAATGAAAGAATTGTTAGGAGGTACATTGTGATATGAAATGAATCTATGCACCATTGTCTTAACACACAACTATGTTGAGACCGCTTTAATCGTGATAAACAAGACGGATTTTAGAGCAAGCTAATGAATATACAATTAAATCCGTGTATGAAGTGAGTACCCAAATCAGCGCAAGCTTCAATTTTCTGAAAGTATCACCGTAAGGTATCGAAACCAACAAACGATTTAGTGGAGTCGTAGACCAACCATGTCACACCCCGACCATGTAAAACAACAAAACGTGGCGGAAACGTCGGGGAGTGTTGTAACAGAATCATTGTTTCACAACCATGGAATAAATAATTTTGTTTTATTGAATTAATGAACTCATTGTTTTATTACAAATCAGATAAATACAACTATTATCTTTCAAGTTTTAAAGTCGCTAAGGCACTAGTCCACCCTAAGTGTAGCATGTATCAACAATCATCATAAAGCAGCACCTGAAACATGTGTAAAAATAGGTATGTCAGCATAAAAATGCCTGTGAGATACATAGGTTTTATTGATTTAGGATTCATGACTTATAAGTTTAGAAAAAGTTGTTTAAGAAAAGTAGTCATGATCCTTGAAAAAGGTTTTCTTTTATAAATCATACTAAAATTTATAAGAAATCAGATGATATAAAATAATAATACATAGGTAATTAAATAACTAAGTAAAATGAGTTTGTATAAAATATATTGTTTGAAAAACAATATTTTGATAAAAAGGTTTATAGCATATAAAAAAATATACTTTGGTTTTAAGAAAGTCGTATAAGTAATATATTAAAATATATTTCAGTTCCAATGTCGTTAACCCAAGTGTACTAAATAACGCCACGGTATGTAATGTGATGAAAACACTTATATATAAGAAGTACCAGCGGCGTATGTCACACCCCGACCGCGTAAAACAACAAATCGCGGCGGAAACATCGGGGCGTGTTGCGACAGAATTAATTGTTTCATAACCATGGCATACAAAGTTGTCTTTTATTTATAAACAAAGGTGTTACATTGTTTTAAACAGGAAATTAAAGAGTTCAGAACATAATTAAACATAGTCTATCTTATTTTAAAGTCTCTAAGGCACAGGTTCGCCCTAGTATCATGATCAACATCCTATGGAAAAGCACCTGAAAACACATGTGAAAATAGGTACGTCAGCATAAAAATGCCTGTGAGATACATAGGTTTGTGAAAATAGGATTCATGACTTGTATTTGAGAAAATGTTTAGTCATGAACCTTGTAATTTGCTTTGTCTTGTAAATCATTTGAATAACAATAAGATCAGATGATATGTATAAGTAAATGTCAGGTTAAATAAATGACCATGTAAAAATGTGTTTGTATAAGATAAGTTGTTTATAAATCAATGTCTTGTGAAAAGTATGTTATTTGTATAAAATGTTCTATGTCTCAATATTGAAATGATTCAAATAACGTTACGACATATAATACCATACAAACACTTATATATAGGAAGTACCAGCGGCGTATCCACCATGCTTGTATCATATTACACACGCATCGTTACTCAATCACTTAATCAAACCAAACCAACCAATGTAAGAAGTCTATGTTTAAACCAATTGTCAGAATGTATTGAATAATATGTCAAAGTGTTCATGTCAAGATGTAAATCATATCAAAATGTCTATGTCAAATATTCATGTCAAATGTCTATGTCAAATATCCATGTCAAATGTCTATGTCAAATATCCATGTCAAATGTCTATGTCAAATATCCATGTCAAATGTCTATGTCAAAATGTCATGTATGGCAAGTGAAATGTCTCAAACTAAACCATATGCACAAAAACAAAGTATTGAAGTAAAACTTGGTTTAAATCAAAGCTATGTTTTGTGTAAATGCATGCAACTATTTAATATGAACATCTATGCGGTATTGTAAAAATGCATACATCCAAGCCTTGTGACTGTGGTGATAAACCCTTTAAACAAATTAAAGGTCTATCTGTCTTTATAACATCGAATTCGGTCATTCCTTTCTGTCCCCTTTCCCTGGGATGTCCGGAACGGGAGTTGTCAATTCCTATGGTACCACTACCTACTAACGAACGGCGTAGCTAATGTTAATGAATGTATTGTCCCATGTAAACAAACCAAATGTCATACCAAAATGTAAACATGTGAAAACAATGCACTAAGTATGTAATCAAATGAACATACATAGCGTGAAATGTCATGTAAAACGATGTACTAAGTAATGCACACAATGGGCATACCTAGCATGAAATGTCATGTAAAACAATGTACTAAGTAATGCACACAATGGGCACACCTAGCATGAAATGTCATGTAAAACAATGTACTACGTAATGCACACAATGGGCACACCTAGCATAAGATGATATGAAATCATGTACTATAATGTACTAACGAACATAGCATGTATATGATGTGAAAACAGGAAAGCATGAAAGTAACAAGTAGGCACATGTGTTCCACCCCAAAACAGTTTGGAAAACAGTAAAGGAGGGGTCTATGTACTCACTTGAGATTGCTCAGTTGTCTAAAGATAACCACCAAGTAATGCTATAGATCTCGGAATCAAACGGCACCTAATATAGGTAACTATGTTAATAACCGGACCTTAATCGGATGATTGGATAGAATGAGGTTTCGTAAACCAAACGAGTGTAGAGACTCGTGTCATTTGGTTTAACAAAGCCTACATGCTAAATGAAACTTAACATAATTGTTTACGACCCATTACGACCCGTTTAGGAAGCTTATGCTACTTTAACGTGTCGTGCGCGTGAAACGCGTTCGGACCGCCTAACTAGTCCTATGACAAGTGTTATATGCCTAAACATGTTACATAATCAGCTACGTGACAAAGGTTTAGGTTACATATGCTTAATTACCAATTATATATGAAAAAGGGTATTCTGGTAATTTACTTAAGGCATATAAACTACCTATCATACAACTACTTAAACGATGTGACCATAGGGTATAACCTCGGAAGGTTATTCCCTACCTACTATGGTCACCTAATGTATTTGGTCGGATCCTAATGATCGACCAAATGGGTCGGGTTCGAAGGTATAGGCGATTTATTAGATCACCTACCCTACGACCCTAGACAACGTGGTAATCAGTAGGCATAGTCCCAAGGGACTATGACCATCGTGATTACAATCACGTTGCGAAGTTCAACCGAACTTCGCATTGACCATTACTGGTCAACGCTGAAAGTCAAACAAAGTTTGACTTTCTGACTCGAAAAGCAGTAAAAATAAGGAAAAGAACGAAAGAATACTTACGAAGGGTCCCCGAATGCTAAACTCGATTCGAAAATCTCAGGTATGAAACTAGTGTTTCAACTTAGAGTTTCTCAAATCAAATTTCTAGTGATTATGAATGAAACATATGGTGGGTATTTATAGTTTTTCCATATGGAATATTCCTAGAATATTCCTAGAATATTCCTAGCATATTCCAAGCATATTCCTAGCATATACCTTAGCATATTCCAAGCATATACCTTAGCATATTCCAAGCATATGCCAAGCATATTCCTAGTATATGGCTAAGACGGGTATTTAACTGGGTACCAGGTATTTTATCTAGCGTTTAAATCCCGGTTTATGGCGTTCTAAATTATTTTTATTACTCTATAAAAATAAACTCGCCAAGTTATTACTGAAATAAATTTCAGTTGTCAGGACTGGCTGCGTTGTCTGCGTTTTGCAGTAGAAGCACTGTGTTGCGCAGAAACACACGGTACGCGCTTAAACTTTGAAAAATAACGTTTTTAGGCGTTTTAATTTATTTTTCAACACGGACCTGATTAAAATAAGATTTTAATCATAACAGAATATTTGTGGGATTTAAATATTATCCGGTCGGTCACCAACGTTCGTTTGGTCGTACGATCGCGATGTTCGGTTAATTACGACGGAATGCGCATAAGCGCGAAAAACGATCCAAATTGCGCGACGAATGGATTTTTCTTATGCAAAACACTAAAATAAAATATTTTGGTGCTTACATAAATTTTTGGATGTCCGGATGTATTCAGAACGTATGTTATGCGCGAAAATGCAAACTTGTGCACTTTTTGACACTTTTAGTCCCTGAATGACCCAAAAGTTTATTTTAGCACACCGAACCCCTCAAAGCCTATTTCTAAGCTATGTAAAGGATATTTAAGGTGTGTTTAACTTATGGTTAGGTTCCGGAATGTTCGTTACAGTTCAAATTGACATACTTTCGCAGTTTGTCATATTTAGTCCCTGTAAGCGAATTAACTTGTTTTTGCCATACCAAAGCCTTTAAAACTTATTTCTAAGTTATGTAAAGGTTATTTAAGGTATGTTGAGTATATGTTGATGTTCCAGAGTATTTCTCGCATTAAACTGAGTACGTTTACGCACTAGTTTGCGTATAACTCTCCAGAAAGCGATGTAGAGTTTGAAATTGAACAAAAGTCAAAACATGAAAAATGTAAAACATAACAAAACAAACATTGTGATCAAATAACATTGTTTTATTGATAACATAACTGTTCATAGTGATTACAAGCACAGTTGTTACAGCGTATCTACCATGTTTTCATCATATTACACCCGTCCCATTATCTAAACACTAACCCAAAACCCAATTGTAAAACAAATAGTATATTAAATATACTTTAGTTTTTTAATAATATAATTTTCAGTAGTATATCAAAAGTATACTTTGGATTTATAAATAACATATTTGTGACAACCCGAACTTTCAAGGTCAGTAGCGTTCCATCTTTTGATCTTTACTTCTCATTATCTTCCTCTATTATGTTAAAACGTTCTGTTCATATAACCTTGTTAAACTGATTGGTACAATAGCTTTTTAAGTAAAGTTTTGACATTTGGGCCGCATATCAACTGGGCCGCGTCTTCACACTTTAAAGCCCGACAACGTATCAGCTTACAGCATGGGTCACCTGAGCCCGCTACACATTTGTTTTAATTTGACCTCGGCCCAATGCACCACTTATTTAATTTGATCTCGGCCCACTACACTGTGTACTGTGCATGTTAATATTGATTTCGGCCCACTTTGTTTTCTTGACATATTATTAGATGTTATACTATGACCACCGACCCACTTTAGACTATTGGTATTATATTAGGTATTACATGAACTCACCATATCAACATACAAACCCTACCCCTCCTTAGAGTTCAACGGCAACAGGAGAAACCCCCATTCGCAAAATCATCTTGATCAACCAAGACTTCCGGTTAGTGAGTTCAGTTCATGTCTGTCTAATTCTCAACTACTTGATTTTGATACGTACAAATTAGGCTTATAAGATCTCATGCATATGAGAACGATTTGATTGATAGCTATGTTTGTTTATGATTATTTGTGGCTTGATACGAATTAACTGAATTAATTGAATTAGAGTGTTAATCGAAATTGTTTGCTTGGCCGAGGACATGCTTGCTGATCGTGTTTTAATATGGGATAAGAAGTTGTATGATAAAAATTTCATGGTCATGATCAGATTAAATTGATTACATGATTTTCTTGATGATGAGAACTGTGATAAAAATCTGTTAATATTTGTGTTTGTATGGTGGACCGATAATTCATCAAACAGGGTATTTTGATATTGGGCTGGCCTTTATTAATATTTACTTAGGTTCGGCTCTTGAAGCATGATCCTGTTGATTGGGGTTCGATGCTAAACATAACTATTATGTATATGAATTGTGTATTAGAATTGCATGTGTCAACAAATAAAATGGCAGCCACTAACTTCATTCGGCCCAATGATATTTCAATGCATATAACAGTTGTCGGCCACTACAAATTGATTCAATTAATGATACAATGCATTGTGAAATTAGGATTGCATGATGATAAGTGAAACACATCGGGCCAGTTGCACAATCATGTGGGGCCGAGAGGTATTAATAAAGGGAAGTCAAACATGTATGTGGGCTTGGTATATTTTGGTGGGGCATGGAAAACTAGAAATATGGTTATGCAAGAATTTGTGTTGTATGCTTATAATATTTGATATGGATATTAAAACTAGAAATATGGTTGAATCCTTGAAATTTCTGAGTATGACGATATGCGATATGTAATGGTTATGCGATGTTAGATCACTAAGAATATGATGATTGTTGGTAATATCTAAAACCATAGACTCGGTTACAAGGAAAACTAGGGACTGGCGAATGATTAAGTTAAGGTATGGATCTATTAACATTGTGATGATTTAGTGTGGCATGATTTGTGAATGATTAAGTTAAGGTACGGATGTATTTGTCAATAAGAAATAATGTAAAAAAATTCGTATTGTATGTCCATAGAATATCACATTGAAAGTCATATAAGTGTTGTTGAAACCTATGTTTGTGTTTGGATCGATTGAAATTAGAAAGGAATGCTATTCGGATTATTTAATTTGGGCCGCACATTTAGACTATAGGAAGTGGGATATATATGTCACTATTAACATACTTGGCAGTTGTGTTATATAAGGATCACTTGACCAACATAGGACAAACGCTTTACCTACCGAGCAAACCAAGGTGAGTTTACACTCTTTCCAAGGCATGGGATTCCCAAGGGTTGGGAATGGGTTAATGATTTAAACGGTAACTACAACCATCCTCCGTGGGTAGGATGCCAAGATTACACACTGGACCAAACCTCTATCATGAAGTCCCTCATTTATATCGACTTAATCGCCGAGGCCTATGGCGAGCGGGCCATTAATTAATAGCGCTATTAGGTTTAACAAACCTCACACCGTGTCGTTCGAACGGGCGTGTACTAATGGACTATGGGCAAAGGGTCAATGCTGAAAGACATTGACCTAGGGCACCACTTACATTTTCGTAGTAGTCGATACGCACGGTTTAGTAACACATGGGAAGCCCCCACTAATTTTCGCAAACATTTCTGGGAGACCGCGATACGAATTAATAAGATACATGGTTTACTAAACGAAAATATGATTTATGAAACGAATGCTATAACTAAACAACCAACTGTGAACTCGCTCAACTTTGTTGTTGACTCATTGTTACATGCCTTGCAGGTCTTTAGGTGCATACTGACTGGAACTTGCTGTCTGGGAAGCTGGAGTGGTCATGGGTCGAGTTACATGGAAACGCAACACAAGACTAAGGGCTTTTACACGTGGTTTATAAACTCTTAACGAATGAATTATGCTTCCGCTGTAATCTGTGAAATATTGTAACGTTGTAACACTTATTGTTAATAAATGAAAGTTTTATTTAAACATACCCATGAGTTCAATGTGATTGGTGGCTAAGATCCTGGTGTGTCACACGCCTCGCGGGGGTTTTCCGCATGTGGTATTTTGGGGGTGTGACAGATTGGTATCAGAGCCATTGGTTATAGTGAACTTGGTTTTAAAAAGGGGAAAACGTTTTTGTAAAACCAGACTATAACTGAACAATTCTGAAAACGTGAATACGACCATGACACTCAGCTCCAGATTGCAAGGTTCGTCTCTCGTATACTCATTGTACTGCATAACTAGTGAACACTTACATATGATATTCCATGTGATTGCACGTTTAGCACAACAGTATAAATTTATGTGTTACTTGCATGTGTTATGTGACTAATAGGGTGGTATTTCCCTAAACATTCATGACTTACGCTCTGTGATGTTCTTTGCTTTCTACTCGAGTTTGAAGAACCATTTGACATGAGTTAAGAGGAGCTAAGATGAGCATGAAAATCACAATATTATTGTGGGTGCACACATAATAATAATGTGGGGTGCATCCGAGTCCCAGTGAGCCTTAACAAGTGGAAAAGGGGTTCTGTCCCGTTATTCGATCAATGTGAAACATGACAACCTATAGGGGTCATAACAGTGATTGTCCCCTACTTGAATGTGAACTTTTCATTCATCTATGGATCCTTTCGAATCTCGGTGCTATCAAGTATTACCTGAACACCTATCTGAACACCTAGCGAACCGTGTAGAATGTTAGGTACTTATACGAACATCCCCGAGTTGGATGTTGCAACGACAATGATTGGTCTATATCTCTCTCACCTCTCTTCCTTTCCTGGAAATCTAACGTATTGGCGCCTTGGATCCCGAAGAGCGATCGCTTCTGCAACATTCTCGTAACACACCATGTATTACTCAGACAACATCGATGGACCGGAGGATGAGCATAGTACTTTACCAACCCAGTACTTTGACGACCCTGATTACTGGCAACGAGCACCAGCGAATGGGTTTTAATCGAATCCTTAACCCTTGTCAGCGACTCATGGGAGTCAACTCTTACGAAACCATCGGGACATAAGAAATGACAATCGACTATAACGTGGAATATGTAATGGCCAGCACAGTGAGTAGCGCTTTAGGACGTGACTCAGAATGTGAAAAGATGGACTTTGATGGTGAAGAATCGTAGGGATTTGTTTCAAACAACAGCATCAGAGGTAACAGCCACGACAACGTCAAGGTACTGGAAATGGCGACCAACAGTATAGAAATGAAGGTGCCTACGACATGGATTGGCCGTGGTTAAGTTAAGAAGACAATGACCAAAGGAACAACGACAGAACATGAAATCCTTGTAATGAAAACAGCAACACTGTAAATGATGCTCATGGAAGGACATTTAGGGTTGACGTGGGCGACGCCAGGATGGCGACAACTTGGAAGCTTGTACGGGTAGCTAATCGCTTCATCTCTGTCCTGTTTAACCCCGATGCTTCTCGAAAGGCTGATGGCACGTTGACGTGTGGGATGCCAAATTTCAACCGTGTGGGACAAGTTTTCTACATCGATCTTCCTTCTACTACCCACGATGGTGTTAATGCAGTAGTCAGTATAGATTGGTTAACCAGACATCACGCAGTTATACCCTGTGAGGGGAAGGTTGTCGTCTGTCATAAAGTATCCGAGTGGCACAGAGGTTAGCACCAATTCAGCAGTGAAGGCCAGAAGTGTCCACGGAAGGATTACCCCGCCATGATAACCCTCGTTACTGATGTCAAGACTAAGGAAAAGAGGATTGAGGAACCACCAAATTGTTTGTAATTTCTCCCTATTTGCTACCAGAAGAACTATCAGGTTTACCTCCACATCGTCAGGTGGAATATCAGATCGGTATCATGACAGAAGCAGCCCTCGTTACTAGTATTCCTTATTTTCTTACACCAGGAAGGTTGCAGGAACTGCCTAATCAACTTCAGGAACTATTGGACATGAGTTTTATCAGATCTAGTTCTTCGCTTTGGGGAGCCCTCAGTTATACCAGTAAAGATAGGCCTTTCGTATGGGTACAGATTATCGAGAACGTAACAAGGTAACAGTTAGAAACCGCTTGTCTCGACCATGTATTGGCCACCTGTCGACCCGTTGCAAGGAACAAGCTTCCATTCGAGGATTGGCTAGCGAACGAACTATCATCAGATGGAAGTCCAAGAGGAGAATGCTCTTAGTACAGCGCGTCGAACGCGATGCAACCATTTCAACTTTGTACACCATGATCATTGAGTTGATCAACACACCAGCAGCTTCAGGGATCACATGAATCGACTTTATTTATTGACAACGTTCTGAATCATGACCAGGAGAAAGGAACACCATGGGTGGCATTTGTATCTTATTTTAGAACTTCTGAGGGAGGAGCCACTCCACTCAAAGTCTTGTTAAATATAATTTCTGGGTTCGAGAGGTACCTCGCTAAGACCCATTTTGGTTAAAACCGACCGACACCAAAGATTTCTAAGGGGACACAACAATTCCTTGGTTTCACTAAATACTATCGAAGATTCATTGAGGGATTTTTGGAAATTGCGCTGCTGCAACCTCTTTAACACAGCAGGGTGCTGTGTTCGTGGAAGACAAACAAGGGGACGTCTTTTCAGCTTTCGAATTCCAACTCTGCAATGCACCGAGCATCGTCTTTACCCGAGGGTGCGGGTGATTTAGTTGTATACCATGATGGTCCAAATCAGAGTCCCAGTTACACACCGACGCAACACGAGAGAGTGACGACATATCATCCACAGACGGATGTGCAGGCTGAACGCACCATCTAAACCCTTGAAGACACGCTTAGGGCATGTGTGATTGATTTTCGTAACGGCTGGGAAAAACATCTCCCGTTGGTGGATTTTTCGTATAATAACAGTTACCACACCAGCATCCAAGCCGCTTCGTTTGAGGCATTGTACGGATGTAAGTGCCGATCACCTCTTTGTTGGGCAAAGCTTGGCGACAGCCAAATCGCTGGCCCAGAACTCTTGTAGACACAACAGAGAATATTGCTCACAACGTATTCCATGTATCGAATCTGAAGAAGTGTCTGTCAGATGAAACCCTCACAATTCCTTTCAAGGAGCTCATCATCGACGATCAGTTGCGATTTATCGAAGAACTAGTGGAAATCTTGGACCGGGAGGTCAAGATTCTCAAACGCACCAGGATACCTATTGTTCGAGTTCGTTGGAACTCCCGCCATGGCCCAGAGTTTACCTGGGAACGAGAAGACCAAATGAAACACAAATATCCCCAGTTTTCGAGAATAATTGAAACCACTACTGAGGCTGAAGCTACTGCGAAATTTCGGGACGAAATTCCAAACCAACGGGGGGATTATGTGACACCCCAGGGAAAACCAGGAAACCATGCAACCTAACTAGCTTCCTCAGTAACTACGTGCTAAATTTCGGGACGAAATTTCTTTCAATTTGGGGATGATGTGACAACCCGAACTTTCAAGGTCAGTAGCGTTCCATCTTTTGATCTTTACTTCTCATTATCTTCCTCTATTATGTTAAAACGTTCTGTTCGTATAACCTTGTTAAACTGATTGGTACAATAGCTTTTTAAGTAAAGTTTTGACATTTGGGCCGCATATCTACTGGGCCGCGTCTTCACACTTTAAAGCCCGACAACGTATCAGCTCACAGCATGGGTCACCTAAGCCCGCTACACATTTGTTTTAATTTGACCTCGGCTCAATGCACCACTTATTTAATTTGATCTCGGCCCGCTACACTGTGTACTGTGCATGTTAATATTGATTTCGGCCCACTTTGTTTTCTTGACATATTATTAGATGTTATACTATGACCACCGGCCCACTTTAGACTATTGGTAATATATTAGGTATTACATGTAACATTTGTGCTTGTAATCATTATGAACAGTTCGTTTATCAATAAAACAATGTTATTTGACCCCAATGTTTGTTTGGTTGTGTTTTACGTTTTTCATGTTTTGACTTTTATTCAATTTCAAACTCTATATCGCTTTCTAGAGAGTTATACGCAAACTGGTGCGTAAACATAATCAGTTTAATGCGACAAATACTCCGGAAAATCAACATATACTTAACATACCTTAAATAACCTTTACATAACTTATAAATAAGTTTTAAAGGCTTTGGTATGGCAAAAACAAGTTAATTCGCTTACAGGGACTAAACCTGACAAACTGCGAAAGTATGCCAATTTGAACAGTAACGAACATTCCGGAACATGACCATAAGTTAAACACACCTTAAATATCCTTTATGTAGCTTAGAAATAGGCTTTGAGGGGTTCGGTGTGCTAAAATAAACTTTTGGGTCATTCAGGGACTAAAAGCGTCAAAAAGTGCACAAGTTTGCACTTTTGCGCATAACTAACGTTCTGAATACATCCGGACATCCAAAAATTTATGTAAGCACTATAATATTTTATTTTAGTGTTTGGCATAAGAAAAATCCATTCGTCACGCCATTTGGATCGTTTTTCGCGCTTATGATCATTCCGTCGTAATTAAGCGAACATCGCGATCGTACGACCAAACGAACCGACATCCTAGATATTTTTGAGCATGTTTTGAGTTCCCTATACTTTAACTTCATTTTAGAGCCTTGAAATGAGGTTAACGGGGTTCAAACGCATCGAAAATAGCTTAAACGGGTTGCAGGGACCATTTCTGCCATTTTTGAAACTTTTCTGAATCTGGCACATGCAAGCGTAGCGCGAGCAACTTATGCCTTTCCAGTAGTGCTACGCGAGCACCTCATCTGGGCAGAAACACCATTTTTGCACTTGCAGGTCCATTTTCAGCACTTAACTTGAAGTTTAGGGGCTATTTTGTAACTTTTTCAATACCATGTGCTGGTTTTGAGAGCACCCATAGTATTGCAAAACTATGGGCACGAGGTGTACGACTGTGATTGATTCTCGGATAACGAGGAACGATCTTAACGGTTCCACTACATCTATAAATACCTACACCCCACAATTGCAAAACCCACTTGATTTCTTGAAATTTCTCTAAGTTGAAGTGAAATCCACTTCATACCTGAGAATATTTGAGAAATCAAAGCTTTCGGGGACCCTTTGTAAGTATTCATTCGTTCTTTTATTGCTTTTCGAGTCCGAAAGTCAAACTTTGTTTGACTTTCTGCATTGACCAGTTTATGGTGAATGCGAAGTTCGTTTGAACTTCATAACGTGAGCGTAATCACGATGGTCATAGTCCCTAGTGACTATACCTACTGATTACCACGTTATCTTGGCTCAGTGACGAGTCGTAGTTTCGGCCAAAATGCGTGTTATTGCGTATTTTGTAACCAAACTACTCTTAGGTATCAAAACCGTTTGTTTTGATACCAAACTTGTTTTCTAACTTAGGTAAGCATGTTTCAACATGCTTAGCTCGTCACTTTTAGTTTTGTGCTTGTCTAGGGTCGTAAGGGTAAGCGATCTAATAAATCGCTTATACCTTCAAACCCGACCCATTTGGTCGATCATTAGGATCCGACCAAACACATTAGGTGACCATAGTATATAGAGAATAACCTTCCGAGGTTATACCTTATGGTCGCTTTGTTTAAGTAGTTGTATGATAGGTAGTTTATATGCCTTAGGTAAATTACCAAAATGCCCTTTTTACGCCAAAATTCATTTTAAGCATATGTAACAAAACTTTTGGTATCTAAACTAATTTGGTAACAATATTAGACATGTTAAGGCATATTTTACTTATCATAGGACTAGTTAGGCGTTCCGAACGCGTTTCACGCGAACGACGCGTAAAAGTAGCATAAGCTACCTAAACGGGTCGTAATGGGTCGTAAGCACTTAGGTTAGGTTTCATTTAGTATGTAGGCTTTGTTAAGCCATATTACATGAGTTCTCATACTCATTTGGTTTACAAGCCCTCATTCTATCCGATCTTCCGATTTAGGTCCGGTTTAATAATGTAGTTACCTATATTAGGTGCCGTTTGATATCCGTGATCTCTAGCATTGTTTGGTTGATACTCAAGGACTACTAAGTAATCTCAAGTGAGTACATAGAACCCCCTCTTTTACTATTTTCCAAATTGTTTTGGGGTGAAACACATGTGCCTACTTGTTACTTCATGCTTTCCATGCTTTCACATCATATACTTGCTATGTTCATTAGTACACTATTAGTACATGATTTACATTACATTTCATGCTATGTATGTCCATTGTGTGCATACTTAGTACATCGTTTTACATTACATTTCATGCTATGTATGTCCATTGTGTGCATACTTAGTACATTGTTTTACTTTACATTTCTGCCATGTATGTTGACTGATAGCATGCTAGCACATTGATTTACATGACTTTTCTGCTTTGTATGTTAACTTAGCATACTTAGTACATTGTTTTCATATGACATGTATACAATTGCTATAACATTTGGTTTGCAAAAACGAGACTTATATACGTTCATTAACATTAGCTACGCCGCTCGGTAGTAAGTACTGGTACCATAGGACTTGACAAATCCCATTCCTGACATCTCGGGTTTGTTTGGATGTAAGGAATGACTGAATCCGAAAACATTTCTTTTGATAACCTTGACTGAAAGGGTTATCCGACTGTCTCAAGGCTTGAATGTATGCGTTAACTTACCACATAAATGTTTGTATCAATGTAACATGCATTACTTTGCAAAACATAACTTTTATATATATTCAAAATACTTTGTTTTGTACATTTATACATTTGGATTATGTAACAACACTTTACTTACAATACATAACATTTGTTACACATTACTTGACTACTTTTGGACTTCTTAACATTTGACATGGTTTATACAAGGACTTTTTGACAATTAGTCTAAACATAGACTTTTTACATTGGTGGTTTGTTTAAGTGACTTAAGTAACGAGATGTGAGTAATATGATACAAGCATGGTGGATATGCCGTTGGTACTTCCTATATATAAGTGTTTGTATTATATTACATATCATAGCGTTATTTAAATCATTCAATTTGGACTTATACATTTTACACAAGTAACATGATTTTCACAAGACTTTGGTTTACAAACAATTTACTTTATACAACTCATTTTACTTGGTTATACATTTAACCATACATTATTCTTTTATTTATACATATCATTTGATCTTATCGTTTTTTAAATGACTTACAAAACAAAACAATCTACAAGGTTCATGACTGACTTTTACTAAACAACTTTTTCTAAACTTATAAGTCAAGAATCCTATTTTCACAAAACCTATGTATCTCACAGGCATTTTTATGCTGACGTACCTATTTTCACGTGTGTTTTCAGGAGCTTTTGCGTAGGACGATGATCGTGACACTAGGGCGGACCTGTGCTTTAGAGACTTAAAATGAAGATAGACTTAGTTTAACTATGTTATAAACTCTTTGATTCCTGTTTAAAACAATGTAACTCTTATGTTGATAAATAAAATACAACTTTGTATGCCATGGTTATGAAACAATTAATTCTGTAACAACACTCCCCGATGTTTTCCGCCACGTTTTGTATGTTATACGTGGTCGGGGTGTGACAGAAGAGTTGGTATCAGAGCCAATGGTTATAGGGAATTAGGTTATTAGTAATGCTTTGACCTAGACTATAACCTTTCTAGGACCCTAACACAAGTTATCTTGTGTTTAGATCTTAAAACATACACATCACCTATCCTTAGGTGATTATCAAAACAAAAACCAAATTTTCCGAAACGATTTTTGAAAAACAATCTTTTGTTTTTGAATGATTTATTACAAGGTTTTGAACCCTCTATTGTAAGGTTTTGAACCCTCTATTGTAAGGTTTTGAACCCTCTGTTAAAAGGTTTCGAACCCCTTTGAGTTTTCAAAATCTCGCCAAGGTTTTGGGTTTTAAATAATGTGAACACGTGCAAACTGGAAGGGTGAATGCCTGTACCCTGGGTTTTCTGTCTAAGGCTAGAGTGTTCGTACAAATCCACATAATCGGACCAGTCACTCTTACCTGGGAACTCTTGGGGTGAGTGTTCACTTATAGGCGAGCATGTCTTCGCGATACATTATTTTTGACCCATTTACTTTGATTAGTCACTGTGTGTCATTTGTTTGCTTTGTAATGCGAACAAATGACCACCATCTTTGCTGTTGTCAATTTTTGTTTCATCTCATTCTTTTCATCCAATCATCTCACTCGTTTCCTTTCATGTATTCCTCTTTTAGAATGCCTCCTCGACGTGAAAACCAGATAGCGACAGCCGAACTGGCAGAAATCATTGCGCAGCAGATGGCTGCTCAATTCCCAAACCTCTTTCCTCAATGGAACCAAGCCAACAACAACAACAATGCTCCATGCAAATTCAAGGATTTTAACTCGGCTAAACCACTCAAGTTTAGTGGTTCTGAGGGAGCGACTGGGCTTCTTCAATGGTTCGAGAGCATTGAGAATACTTTCCGCCACGTGCAGTGTCCTGACAATCGCAAGGTCGAGTTTTCTTCAAGTGTGTTTCAGAAGAGGGCTCTCACGTGGTGGAACGGGGTTATGAGAGACCGTGGTGCAGAAGTTGCTCTAGCACAGACATAGGCTGAACTTAGGGCCCTTATGATGAGGGAGTTTTGTCCTCGTCATGAATAGCGAGCTTTGGAGAAAGAGTTTGATGACTTGAAACAAGACAGTGGCGAGCACAGGGCATATACTGATAGATTTCAGGAGTTGAGTCTGCTTTGCCCAACAATGGTTACCCCACTCGACAAGGCTATCGAAAGATACATCGACGGCCTACCTGACTCAGTGCAAGACATCATTACTGGTAGTAACCCTGCCACACTACGTCAGGCGATCGAGTTAGCAGCGACATTGACTGAGTCGCAGGTTCGAAAGGGAAAACTGCACAAAAAGGGTGACAAGAGTAAGAAGCAGGCATCTGACAAAGAAGATAGCAAGAAAGGTCAAAACAAGAAGGGAAAGAATTCTGGTTCCTCAAAGAGTTCTAGGAAGCGAAAGGCTTCCCAAAACTATGCGTTACTGCACAGGCTCAAGCTGCACCAAATCAGCCTGCGCAACCACCCGCTAAGAAGCCTTATTTTGGCAATGCACCTTTGTGCAACAGGTGTAACGACCATCACCTACCACATCTCCAATGTCGTCAATGCACTAACTGTGGGAGAAATGGTCATCTTGCCGTTACGTGCCGCATTCCTGTCAACCAGAATCAGGCAGTTCACAACCAAGCCCAACAAGTTGCTCAGCCTCTTGCTCAGCAACAAGGTCAAGCTGCACGACCTCATTTCCCTCCTGGTTCATGCTACAATTGTGGGGATCTGACCCACTACAGAAACCGGTGCCCAAGACTAGCCAACCAGAATCAGAATCCAAATCAGAATCAGGCTCAGGCTCGAGGTCGAGTCTTCAACATGAACGCACAAGAGGCACAGGCAGACAATGAAGTGGTGAACGGTACGTTCTTTATTAATAATCAGCCTGCATCTGTTCTTTTTTATTCGGGTGCCGACAAGAGTTTTGTGTCATTGTCTTTTGAGCCAATGCTTCGCGTGTCTAGAACGAAACTAGGTAAACCATTGACAGTAGAGGTTGCTAGTGGTGAACCCATTGTTCTTGATTCTGTTCTTCGCAACTGCCAGTTGAACCTTAACGACCATCTTTTTCCTATTGACCTCACGCCTATGCAACTTGGAAGCTTCGACGTTATTGTGGGTATGGATTGGTTAGCCAAGCATCGCGCAGAGGTAGCTTGTTTTGAGAAGATCGTTCGTGTGCCGCTTTCGACGGGCGAAATCCTACAGGTTCGTGGTGAGAAACCTGCTGGTGGTCTCAAACTCATGTCTTGTTTTAAAGCTCGGAAGTATCTGCGAAAGAATTATGTGCCCTTCTTGGAACATGTCACAGCAGATAAAGGCGAGGGTAAGTCTCTCCAAGATATCCCTGTTGTTCGGGATTATTCTGAAGTATTCCCTGAAGAGTTACCGGGTCTACCTCCAGCACGCCAAGTCGAGTTCCGTATTGATCTCGTACCTGGTGCAAATCCCATTGCCAGATCTCCATATCGTCTTGCACCGTCTGAGATGCAAGAGTTGGCTAAGCAGCTTCAGGAGCTCTCTGACAAAGGTTTTGTCCATCCTAGCTTTTCACCTTGGGGTGCTCCCGTTCTTTTTGTCAAAAAGAAGGATGGATCTTTTAGGATGTGTATCGATTATCGTGAGCTTAACAAGCTTACCATCAAGAATCGATATCCCCTACCTCGCATTGATGATCTCTTTGATCAGTTGCAGGGCGCTTCTTATTTTTCAAAGATTGATCTGCGATCTGGATATCATCAACTTCGGGTGCATGAAGAAGATATTCCCAAGACAGCGTTCTGCACTCGTTATGGGCATTATGAGTTCACAGTCATGCCATTCGGTTTGACTAATGCTCCTGCTGTTTTCATGGACTTAATGAATAGGGTCTGCAAGCCTTATTTGGATCAGTTCGTCATTGTTTTTATTGATGACATCTTGATTTATTCTAAGACGCGAGCTGATCATGAGCAACATCTTCGTCTTACTTTGGAACTCCTAAAGAAAGAGCAACTTTTCGCCAAATTCTCCAAGTGTGAATTCTGGCTTAAAGAAGTTCAATTTATAGGACATATTGTCAACGAACAAGGTATTCATGTAGATCCCTCCAAGATCAGTGCGATTAAGGATTGGGATACGCCTACTACTCCTACTGAGGTTCGTTCTTTTCTTGGACTTGCGGGTTATTACCGCCGCTTCATTGAGAACTTCTCAAAGATTGCAGTTCCTCTAACTGCTCTAACTCAGAAGAACAAACCCTTTGATTGGGGATTCAAACAAGAGGAAGCTTTTCAAAACTTGAAGCAGAAGCTTTGCGATGCGCCTGTTCTGACTTTGCCTGAGGGCAATGATGATTTCGTCGTTTATTGCGATGCATCTAAATTGGGTCTTGGCTGCGTCCTGCTGCAAAGGAACAAAGTCATAGCATATGAATCGAGGCAGTTGAAGATTCATGAGAAGAACTACACCACTCATGATCTTGAGTTGGGTGCAGTTGTTTTCGCTCTAAAGATCTGGAGACACTATTTGTACGGTACAAAATGTGTGGTTTTCACGGACCACAAAAGTCTTCAGCATATCTTCAATCAGAAAGAACTCAACATGAGGCAACGATGTTGGGTCGAGCTTTTAAACGACTATGACTGCGAAATTCGCTACCATCCTGGTAAGGCGAATGTCATAGCCGATGCATTGACTCGTAAGGAACGTACTAAGCTTCATTGTGTTCGTGTTCAATCTGTTATTCAAGCTCGATCTGATATCCAAGCCCGCATTTCTCAGGCTCAACAATCTTGTGTTTCACAAGGTTTGATGGATAAGGAATTTCCCTATCACATAACACCTGATCTCGAACTGAAGGACAATGGATCGTATTACTTCGTGGACCGTTTGTGGGTCCCAAGCCAAGATAACCTTCGCACCTTGCTTATGGATGAAGCCCATAAGTCTCGTTATTCTGTTCATCCTGGCTCAGATAAGATGTATAAGGATCTTCGTATTCAGTATTGGTGGCCTGGTATGAAGAAAGACATTTCCTTATATGTATCAAAATGCCTTACATGTCTTAAGGTTAAGGCTGAATATCAGCTGTGACACCCGTGTCACTGCGACCATCAAACAAATGCCAAACCAATGAAATATTGTATTTCATACTTGGGATTTGTAAAAATATGTGTATCGATTGCACATATCAACTCTTGTTTCGATTTCTAGCTCTAAATCGCTTTCTGGAAGGTTATACACGCACTGATGCGTAAATATAACCAGTTTAATGCAACGAACACTCCGGAATAGTGAAATAGGCTTAACATACCTTAAATAACCTTTACATAACTTAGATATAAGTTTTGGAAGGTTTGGTGTGGTGAAATCAAAGTTTAATCGCTTACAGGGACTAAATTTGACAAACTGCGAAAGTATGCCAATTTGAACTGTAACAGACATTCCGGGACATGACCATAAGTTAAACATACCATAAATATCCTTTATATAGCTTAGAAATAGGCTTTGAGGTGTTCGGTATCCTAAAATAAACTTTTGTGTCATTTAGGGACTAAAAGTGTCAAAAAGTGCACAAGTTTGCATTTTCGCGCATAACTTACGTTATGATTACATCCGGACATCCAAAAATTTATGTAAGCACTAAAATATTTTATTTTAGTGTTCGGCATAAGAAAAATCCATTCGTCACGTCATTTGGATCGTTTTTCGCGCTTATGCGCATTCCGTCGTAATTAAGCGAACATCGCGTTCGTACGACCAAACGAACCGACATCCGAGATATTTTTGAGCATGTTTTGAGTACCCTATACTTTAACTTCATTTTAGAGCCTTGAAATGAGGTTAACGGGGTTCAAACGCATCGAAAAAGGCCTTAAAACACCACAGGGACCAAAACTGCCAATTTTGAAACTTTTCTGAAGCTGGTGCATGGTGGCGTAGCGCGACTGCATAGGGCCTTTACCGTCGCGCTACGCGACTGCCTATTCTGGACAGAAGACATGCAGAAAACTCAGTTTTTCATTTCCGGGACCAGATTCGATGTATTAGCCGTTGTTTAATTCACAACCACACATTCTAACATGCTTAGTCAGCGGATAAGGATGGAATTTAGGTACCATAACTTTGCAACACATGTATGGATGGAATTTAAGCACCTAAACACCATAACTTTGCAACACATGTATGGATGGAATTTAGGCACCATAACTTTGCAACACATGTACGGATGGGATTAAGGCACGTTTTCCATGAAATGATCTTAACGGTTCGGGTATTCCTATAAATACCCCATTACCCCATGCTTTAAAATCACTAGAATTTTGATTGAGAAACTCTAAGTTGAAACCATTGTTTCATACCTGAGATTCTTAAATCGAAATTAGCATTCGGGGACCCTTCGTAAGTATTCTTTCGTTCTTTTCCTTATTTTACTGCTTTTCGAGTCAGAAAGTCAAACTTTGTTTGACTTTCAGCGTTGACCAGTAATGGTCAATGCGAAGTTCGTTTGAACTTCGCAACGTGAGTGTAATCACGTTGGTCATAGTCCCTTGGGACTATGCCCACTGATTACCACGTTGTCTAGGGTCGTAGGGTAGGCGATCTAATAAATCGCCTATACCCTCGAACCCGACCCAGTTTGGTCGATCATTAGGATCCGACCAAATACATTAGGTGACCATAGTAGGTAGGGAATAACCTTCCGAGGTTATACCCTATGGTCACATCGTTTAAGTAGTTGTATGATAGGTAGTTTATATGCCTTAGGTAAATTACCAGAATACCCTTTTCATGTATAATTGGTAATTAAGCATATGTAACCTAAACTTTTGTCACATAACTGATTATGTAACATGTTTAGGCATATAACACTTGTCGTAGAACTAGTTAGGCGGTCCGAACGCGTTTCACGCGCACGACGCGTTAACGTAGCATAAGCTACCTAAACGGGTCGTAATGGGTCGAAAACACTCAGGTTAAGTTTCATTTAGTATGTAGGCTTTGTTAAACCAAATGACACGAGTCTCTACACTCGTTTGGTTTACAAACCCTAATGCTACCCAATCTTCCGATCTAGGTCCGGTTTTTTTTAGCATAGTTACCTATACTAGGTGCCGTTTGATATCCGCGATCTCTAGCATTGTTTAGTTGTTACTCAAGGACTACTGAGCAATCTCAAGTGAGTACATAGACCCCTCTTTTACTGTTTTCCAAACTGTTTTGGGGTGAAACACATGTGCCTACTTGTTACTTTCGTGCTTTCCTGTTTTCACATCATATACTTGCTATGTTCGTTAGTACATTATAGTACATGATTTTATGACATTTCATGCTAGGTGTGCCCAATTGTGTGCATTACTTAGTACATCGTTTTACATGACATTTTGACATAGACATTTGACATAGACATTTCGGCATAGACATTTTAACATGATTGACATTTGATCATGCATTTCCCACAAAATATAACTTTGATTTAAACCATGTTTTACTTCAATACCTTGTTTTTGTGCATATGGTTTAGTTGAGACATTTCACTTGCCATACATGACATTTTGACATAGACATTTGACATGGATATTTGACATAGACATTTGACATGGATATTTGACATAGACATTTGACATGGATATTTGACATAGACATTTTGATATGATTTACATCTTGACATGAACACTTTGACATATTACCCAATACATTTGACAATTGATTTAAACATAGACCTCTTACATTGGTTGGTTTGGTTTGAGTAAGTGATTAAGTAACGAGGCGTGTGTAATATGATACAAGCATGGTGGATACGCCGCTGGTACTTCCTATATATAAGTGTTTGTATGGTATTACATATCGTAGCGTTATTTGAATCATTTCAGTTTGAGACATATAACATTTTATACAAATAACATACTTTTCACAAGACATTGATTTATAAACAACTTATCTTATGCAAACATATTTTACTTGGTTATTCATTTAACCTTACATTTATTTATACTTATCATCTGATCTTATCGATTTTCAAATGATTTACAAAACAAAGCAAATTACAAGGTTCATGACTAAACATTTTCTCAAACATAAGTCATGGAACCTATTTTCACAAAACCTATGTATCTCACAGGCATTTTTATGCTGACGTACCTATTTTCACATGTGTTTTTCAGGAGCTGTTGCATAAGATGATCAAGATACACATAGGCAGACTTGGGCTTTAGTGACAATAAAAGATGCAAGACTAGTTAATTATGTTGTATTTCTTTGTTTGTTAAGACATTGTAACACCTTTAATCAATAAAACGAAACTTCAATTGCCATGGATTTGAAACAATTAATTCTGTTACAACACTCCCCGACATTTCCGCCACGTTTTGTATGTTCTACGTGGTCGGGGTGTGACAGAAAAGATGGTATCAGAGCCAATGGTTATAGGGAATTAGGTTATTAGTAATGCTTTGACCTAGTCTATAACCTTCTTAGGACCCTAACGCGAGTTTACTTGCGTTTAGTCATAAAACAATACCGTCACCTATCCTTAGGCGACGACCACAACAAGAACATAAATTTCAAAACCGCTTTGAAAACTAATCATCTGTTCTAGGTTGATTGATTACTAGGTTTTGAACCCTCTGTTATACGGTTTTGAACCCCTTTGAGTTTTCAAAACTCTCGTCAAGGTTTTGGGTTTTTAATAATGTGAACACGTGCAAACTAGAAGGGTGAATGCCTGTATTCTGGGTTTTCTGTCAAGGCAAGCACTTCGTATACATCTCATCAGACGCGAGACCAGTTGTGCTTACCTGGGAATTCTTGGGATGAGTGTTCACTTATAGGCGAGCATGTCTTCGCGATACATTATTTTTGACCTATTTACTTTGATTAATCACCGAGGTCGTTTGTTGCTTCGTAGTAACAAACAAATGACCACTATCCTTGCTTTCATCAGATTTGTTTCATCTCATTCATTTCTTCTAATTCTCTCACTCGTTTCCTTTCATGTTCTCCTCTTTTAGAATGCCTCCACGACGCGAAAATCCGGTATCTGTTGACGAGCTGGCAGCTGTCATTACACAGCAAATGACTGCTGCAATCCCGATCATCGTTGCCCAATGTCACCAAGCTATCAACAACAATAATGCCCTCTGCAGCTTCAAGACATTTAACTCGGCCAAGCCATCAAAGTTTTCTGGCTCTCAAGGAGCGACTGCACTTCTGCAATGGTTCGAGAGTCTAGAGAGCACCTTCAGGCATGTTCAATGTCCAAACGAGCGAAAGGTAGATTTTGCATCTAGTGTGTTCGAGAAACGAGCTTTGACATGGTGGAACGGTGTGGTGAGAGATAGGGGTGCCGAAGTGGCACTGGCCCAAACTTGGGAAGAACTTCGAGCACTGATGATGAAGGAATTCTGTCCTCGACATGAGATCAGGGCCTTGGAAAGGGAATTCGATGACCTTAAGCAAGACAGCTGTCACACCCCTTTCTACGGCGGAAGCACGAGGTGTGATCATGAAAGGTTCTCATTGCATACGAAGAGTAAACATGCTATATGCTCAAGAAAATAACTTCAAATACCTTAATTTGAAAACATACGTTAGCGTTTACATCGCTAAGTCGCATAAAGCATTGTCTTAAAAGTTTACAACTTTATTCAAAGTTAAACACAAGCGACATCCACGAGCATAAGCTAGACCACGCGCACATCCATCCTAGTTACCTGAAATACATGTGAGTTTTTGGAAAAACGTCAACATAATGTTGGTGTGAATTCATGCAGTTTTGTGTTTCATGTTTGTATACTTTGTATGAAAACTTAGTTTGTGAGTAAATCAAGTTTTCATATATAAATCCAGTTTCATGTGTACATCACGTACCCATGTATAATTCAATCTTTTCTTGAGTACCCCACGTACTTCAAGTTATATATATCAATCCTCTTGAGTACCCCACGTACTTCAAGTTATATATCAATCTTCTTGAGTACCCCACATACTTCAAGTTATATATCAATCTTCTTGAGTACCCCACGTACTTCAAGTTATATATCAATTTGTATGGTATGAATTTTATGTAAATACAGTATTTCTGTAATTATCAGATTGTTAATGGGTTGCAAAGCCATTAACATGTGGCACGACATAGGAAGTCACCAAACCTAAGGCATTTAATTGGTATATTCTGAGACACAAAAGCACTACTCGATTCTCGCCCCGATCGGTAGTGTGGCTGCCAGGCACCCGTTAGATCTAACCTTTTGTTCTGCGGTCTAAGTATGTACACGATTAATGGTGCTTCTGTACCCTATTCGTGACACTATTTCTCATAACGCATCCTACTTGGTTCTCGTTCTCACCAAGCGCGTTTCTTGTTATCATTTCTCATGGCGCCTCTTACTTGGTTCTCGTTCTCACCAAGTGCGCTTCTCATATTCTTATATTTCATCACACTTGGTTCTCGTTCTCACCAAGTGTACTTCTTGTATTCTTATATTTCGTCACACTTGGTTCTCGTTCTCACCAAGTGTACTTCTTGTATTTATATCATACCAATTATAAATTTTGTACATTTGTACATGTATTTCACCCCCGAAGTTATAAAAACTGAAAACAGTTAAAGAGAAAAGGGGGAGCATGAACTCACAACTTTGCGTTCCTAGCGTCGTAAACTCCACCGGATTTGCTTAATTAACGTCGTAACCTATACGCGTTTTCTTAACGTTAGTCACTAGACTTGCGTCGCACAAGTACAGTTACTCTCTTTTGTATATATTTTCCTGTGTTAAAAATATTCTTATATTTTTAACTACGTACTTATATTATTTTCTCCAAAAATAAATATAAGTCTTTATGTTTTGCACTTTGCACCCGAACTATGTACCTTGTATGTTGTATGTGTATTTTTATATTTCTACTCCTCATGAGTAATCAGTGTATTTTTTTAAGTCTTAATACACTAGCACGTATAACACATACTATATACACTTAGCACAGAAATCGATGATAAAATAATATATATTTTTCTCTCAAAAATATATATACATAATATCCATTTTTATTCTTCAAGAAATCACCATTTCTTATCATCAAAAATTAGGGAAACCTTAGTAACACTTTTAAACATATTTTTAGGGAATAAGTTTCTCAAAAACTTATATTTTTCTAAGTGTCAAAATTTATAAAAATTTTGACAGAGTTTCCCCTAAAAATGGACGTTTCCCATGTTTTCAAAACATGTGTTTATTTTCTTTTGAATTGTCAACAATCATCAATAATCATCAACAACAATTTATCAACAATATCCGTCAACAATAATCACTAATTTCATGAACTTGAATATTTACAAAAATGTGTAGTAACTTACTAGCACATTTAGTAAGTCTTGTTATCTTTAAAAATAAGTTTAACTTCTTAAAAACTTTATTTTTAAAGAATATGAAGTTTTACAACTTCTAGTCGGTTTTTACGAAAACTATTTCTTCGTTAACACTTTTGCTACACAAGTATCCACACACTTATTTGTTCACAAAAACCACTTTTGTTTGTGTAAGATCCAGTTTAGAACATGTGATTTCTTGGACACTTGGTCCTTTGAAAATACCGCTTGTAGATACGTAGATCTACTAGTTTTAAACACTTTTGTACAAGTTAAAACATTTTTACACAAGTTCATGGTTTATGTGTGGTAGGGTTTCACCTTTTAACCCTTGTTACTTCTAGATTAGCTTTATGTTAAGATCCATGATCTTACCAAACCGGGTTAAACGATGATCCGAGCTACCACATCATAGATCGGGTCTATATAACCATATATTTCAATTACTACAACATTTACACAACATATGAGCTATTAACCACCATTTTTCATGTTTTTAATAGACTTTTGTGCCTCATTTTGCATGTTAACGAGTTTTAACCGACAAAAATCCTTTTAACCACTTTAGAATAGCTTAAATATGAGTTCTAAGTGTTATACCTCTAGCTCAGGGCTAGGGAAGGATCTTGACGGAAATGGCGTGGATAAAAGCTAAGTAGAGAGGTCCTTCACCTTCCGTTTGCTCCAAGACTCCTAATACGTGACCCTTAACACTTGTGTGTGCTTGGAATGATGATGATCGAACTCGAAGATGGATGGTTGAAAGAGGGGTGTTTGGCCGTAAGTTCTAGAGGGAGAGAGGAGAGTGTGTTGGTGAGTTTTGTGATGATAATGTTCATGTGTGTTAATGTTAGATTTTATAGACAAAACTTGTGATTATGGACCAAAGGTCACTATGTCTAGTAGATATTAGACATAAGTAATTATTATAATCAAGTGTGGTACATGCTCTAGTTACATGGGGACCGAAATCGGCCATGGGGGGGGGGGGGTTCTAGTTTGTTTTCAAGTAGTTAGTTAACTACTAGTTAAGATAAGTAGGTTAGTTAAGTAGTTAACTTGGTTAGTGGTGTGTCATGCGTTACAATGGGTGTTAGGGTACTCGGGGACCCTAACTGGCTTAGAAAAAGATAAACAATGTCATTGACATTATTTTTATGTTCCGGGAAATCTCCGGTTGTTCGGTTACATACCGATTCGTTAAAGTGCTAAATTACACTTTTTAGTGTCGTTTAAGTACCTTTCTTGTACTCTTTCAATTCCCAACACTTAGGGAAATATTCTGGATAATAAAACGACATTTCTGCATAATATTTATATGTCTAAATGCTGAATTATTGCTGATTTGTATAAATTCTGCACTTAAAGTGCGTTTCGGGTGCCTTTTTAGTGCTTATTTTTGCTTCCGGAGAGTATATGTATAAACCCTTGTATGTACTCTTGGGTTTTAATGCTCTTTTGTCGTCGGACCTACACCTAGGCCTCAATTTTATTGTCTGGCTGCTTTCTGCAGTTCCGTTGACACATAGTGTCTTACCGGTGAGTTTACTATTATTCTGACGCAACGCTCTCGTTTATGCATAAAGCAATATTTTGTAGTATACAACATGCATGAATTCACTTATTTAATCATGTGTTCAGACATTACTGACAATTAAACTCATAATTGCAGTCATTAAGCAATAATTAGTGTGTACGGAAATTACCGGTTTGTGCCAGTTGTCACAACAGCGGCGAACATCGAGCATACACTGATCGATATGAGGAGCTGAGCCTGTTGTGTCCTACCATTGTTACGCCTTTGGATAAGGCGATCGAAAAGTACATTGATGGTCTCCCTGACTCAGTTCAAGATATTGTTACTGGTAGTAACCCCACTACGGTTAGGCAGGCCATTGAGCTATCTGCAACTCTGACTGAATCTCAGATCAGGAAACGTAAGCTTTTCCGGAAGGGTGACAAGAAACCAATCGAGGAATCAAAGACCATGGATGAGCAGACTGGATCCCTTGAGCGGTCAAAGAAGCAAAAGGCTTCTCAGAACTTCGCCTTGGTCGCTCACAATGGTCAAGCCGTCCCCAACCAACCAGCTCAACCCCGTACTAGGAAGCCATACAATGGAACTTCACCCTTGTGCAACCGATGTGGCCTACATCATCATTCTAATGTGAAGTGCCGCGAATGCCAAATTTGTGGACTTAAAGGTCATATGGCAAAAGTTTGCGTTGCAGCAGTTGCACCGAATCAAGCCGACAACAAACCTATTCGAGCTCGCTTTCCACCAGGTTCTTGCAACAAGTGTGGTAAGATGGGACATTTCCGAAGAAATTGCCCAAAGCTTGCTAATGCTAATCCAGCACAGAGATGAGCATCTGATCGACTAGAAGACAACACTCTTTAGAAATAATCATATCTTATGTATTATTTTCTTTTGTTGTCAAGGTCCATGAAACAGTTGTTATCATTGTTAATAAATAAATCTTTTTATTTACATTACAATGTATATTATGTGGTTGTATGCATAAACAACATATCCCCTATAATACCGACAATCAAGGAATCGTATTACTTGAAAAGCAAACTACCCCCAAAATTCTTCCATTTTACAATCTCTTGCGTTTTCCACAAAGATCCTAAGTACCCGTCTCTTGCAAAGAAACGAAGTACAAGATAAAAGTTATAATTCTATACGAATACCCCAAGTACCACTATAAATTTTTAATAGGGTACCCAAGGGTATTTCCGTATGTCCTAAATTATTGTGTACCTTAATTCGAATATTGCGTTTTCCTGAAAACGAAAATCGAATTTTTGGTAGATCATCCTATCTTCATGGATGGATTCTTGAAATGATTAAAGTACCAAAAGAAATCCACGAATTGGATTCCTGGTGTACTTTAAGTATCCGCGTCCAAAGATAACAAATTAATAACCAAATTAAACAACTATGTGATTATGTGTTTATGTGTTCCCTTTATGTTTTCGGTGTGATCCAAATTCTTGTCATTCAAATCCTCGTAGAATCTTCCATATCTTTGGGTGCTATACTAAATCCTCAACGGGCTTGTACGTAATAGTAAAGACCCTTGGATTATATTGTACCATTCCATAATTAGATCCTGAGAGGTCTAAGTAAACAGATTGATCCAAAAATCTGGTTAGGAATATCATGTGATGATATAGCTGAAAGGACTCCTTGGTGGTCTAATTAAAAGGATCCTTGTTGATCTAATTAAAAGGACCCTATGGTAGTCTAGTCACACTCATCACAGGTTTGATTATCCTCCCCACAAACATTTCAAGACAAGTTGTGCGGACTATGCAAGGAATTGCATAATTATGGATGCATACATAATTATGGAATTCAGTGCACAGAAACCACAGCGAATTTTGTCATGTGTCTAGAGTCTATTCCGTTCATTTTTGTTTCTGAAGATGTAAAATGACTATTCTGTTCATTTTTGTTTCTGAAGATGTAAAATGACTATTCCGTTCATTTTTGTTTCTGAAGATGTAAAATGACTATTCCGTTCATTTTTGTTTCTGGAGATGTAAAATGACTATTCCGTTCATTTTTGTTTCTGAAGATGTAAACTGACTATTCCGTTCCGTTCATTTTTGTTTCTGAAGATGTAAAATGACTATTCTGTTCATTTTTGTTTCTGAAGATGTAAAATGACTATTCTGTTCATTTTATTCTGTTCATTTTTGTTTCTGAAGATGTAAAATGACTATTCCGTTCATTTTTGTTTCTGAAGATGTAAAATGACTATTCTGTTCATTTTTGTTTCTGAAGATGTAAAATGACTATTCTGTTCATTTTTGTTTCTGAACATGTAAAATGACTATTCTGTTCATTTTTGTTTCTGAAGATGTTGTGGAAAATGACTATTCTGTTCATTTTTGTTTCTAAAGAATGCCTGTTGAAAATAACTCGGTTCATTTTTCATTTCTGAAAAATGTTCGTTAAAGAGAAATTACAGGATTACGTCTTGTTCATCTTTGATGGTTATTTAACACAAAGTCACAAATAGACTCCTACGAATTAATTTCGGGACGAAATTTCCTAAAGTAGGGGAGACTGTGACACCCGTGTCACTGCGACCATCAAACAAATGCCAAACCAATGAAATATTGTATTTCATACTTGGGATTTGTAAAAATATGTGTATCGATTGCACATATCAACTCTTGTTTCGATTTCAAGCTCTAAATCGCTTTCTGGAAGGTTATACACGCACTGATGCGTAAATATAACCAGTTTAATGCAACGAACACTCCGGAATAGTGAAATAGGCTTAACATACCTTAAATAACCTTTACATAACTTAGATATAAGTTTTGGAAGGTTTGGTGTGGTGAAATCAAAGTTTAATCGCTTACAGGGACTAAATTTGACAAACTGCGAAAGTATGCCAATTTGAACTGTAACAGACATTCCGGGACATGACCATAAGTTAAACATACCATAAGTATCCTTTATATAGCTTAGAAATAGGCTTTGAGGTGTTCGGTATTCTAAAATAAACTTTTGTGTCATTCAGGGACTAAAAGTGTCAAAAAGTGCACAAGTTTGCATTTTCGCGCATAACTTACGTTCTGATTACATCCGGACATCCAAAAATTTATGTAAGCACTAAAATATTTTATTTTAGTGTTCGGCATAAGAAAAATCCATTCGTCACGTCATTTGGATCGTTTTTCGCGCTTATGCGCATTCCGTCGTAATTAAGCGAACATCGCGTTCGTACGACCAAACGAACCGACATCCGAGATATTTTTGAGCATGTTTTGAGTCCCCTATACTTTAACTTCATTTTAGAGCCTTGAAATGAGGTTAACGGGGTTCAAACGCATCGAAAAAGGCCTTAAAACACCACAGGGACCAAAACTGCCAATTTTGAAACTTTTCTGAAGCTGGTGCATGGTGGCGTAGCGCGACTGCATAGGGCCTTTACCGTCGCGCTACGCGACTGCCTATTCTGGACAGAAAACATGCAGAAAACTCAGTTTTTCATTTCCGGGACCAGATTCGATGTATTAGCCGTTGTTTAATTCACAACCACACATTCTAACATGCTTAGTCAGCGGATAAGGATGGAATTTAGGCACCATAACTTTGCAACACATGTATGGATGGAATTTAAGCACCTAAACACCATAACTTTGCAACACATGTATGGATGGAATTTAGGCACCATAACTTTGCAACACATGTACGGATGGGATTAAGGCACGTTTTCCATGAAACGATCTTAACGGTTCGGGTATTCCTATAAATACCCCATTACCCCATGCTTTAAAATCACTAGAATTTTGATTGAGAAACTCTAAGTTGAAACCATTGTTTCATACCTGAGATTCTTAAATCGAAATTAGCATTCGGGGACCCTTCGTAAGTATTCTTTCGTTCTTTTCCTTATTTTACTGCTTTTCGAGTCAGAAACTCAAACTTTGTTTGACTTTCAGCGTTGACCAGTAATGGTCAATGCGAAGTTCGTTTGAACTTCGCAACGTGAGTGTAATCACGTTGGTCATAGTCCCTTGGGACTATGCCCACTGATTACCACGTTGTCTAGGGTCGTATGGTAGGCGATCTAATAAATCGCCTATACCCTCGAACCCGACCCAGTTTGGTCGATCATTAGGATCCGACCAAATACATTAGGTGACCATAGTAGGTAGGGAATAACCTTCCGAGGTTATACCCTATGGTCACATCGTTTAAGTAGTTGTATGATAGGTAGTTTATATGCCTTAGGTAAATTACCAGAATACCCTTTTCATGTATAATTGGTAATTAAGCATATGTAACCTAAACTTTTGTCACATAACTGATTATGTAACATGTTTAGGCATATAACACTTGTCGTAGAACTAGTTAGGCGGTCCGAACGCGTTTCACGCGCACGACGCGTTAAAGTAGCATAAGCTACCTAAACGGGTCGTAATGGGTCGAAAACACTCAGGTTAAGTTTCATTTAGTATGTAGGCTTTGTTAAACCAAATGACACGAGTCTCTACACTCGTTTGGTTTACAAACCCTAATGCTACCCAATCTTCCGATCTAGGTCCGGTTTTTTTTTAACATAGTTACCTATACTAGGTGCCGTTTGATATCCGCGATCTCTAGCATTGTTTAGTTGTTACTCAAGGACTACTGAGCAATCTCAAGTGAGTACATAGACCCCTCTTTTACTGTTTTCCAAACTGTTTTGGGGTGAAACACATGTGCCTACTTGTTACTTTTGTGCTTTCCTGTTTTCACATCATATACTTGCTATGTTCGTTAGTACATTATAGTACATGATTTTATGACATTTCATGCTAGGTGTGCCCAATTGTGTGCATTACTTAGTACATCGTTTTACATGACATTTTGACATAGACATTTGACATAGACATTTCGGCATAGACATTTTAACATGATTGACATTTGATCATGCATTTCCCACAAAACATAACTTTGATTTAAACCAAGTTTTACTTCAATACCTTGTTTTTGTGCATATGGTTTAGTTGAGACATTTCACTTGCCATACATGACATTTTGACATAGACATTTGACATGGATATTTGACATAGACATTTGACATGGATATTTGACATAGACATTTGACATGGATATTTGACATAGACATTTTGATATGATTTACATCTTGACATGAACACTTTGACATATTACCCAATACATTTGACAATTGATTTAAACATAGACCTCTTACATTGGTTGGTTTGGTTTGAGTAAGTGATTAAGTAACGAGGCGTGTGTAATATGATACAAGCATGGTGGATATGCCGCCGGTACTTCCTATATATAAGTGTTTGTATGGTATTACATATCGTAGCGTTATTTGAATCATTTCAGTTTGAGACATATAACATTTTATACAAATAACATACTTTTCACAAGACATTGATTTATAAACAACTTATCTTATGCAAACATATTTTACTTGGTTATTCATTTAACCTTACATTTATTTATACTTATCATCTGATCTTATCGATTTTTAAATGATTTACAAAACAAAGCAAATTACAAGGTTCATGACTAAACATTTTCTCAAACATAAGTCATGGAACCTATTTTCACAAAACCTATGTATCTCACAGGCATTTTTATGCTGACGTACCTATTTTCACATGTGTTTTTCAGGAGCTGTTGCATAAGATGATCAAGATACACATAGGCAGACTTGGGCTTTAGTGACAATAAAAGATGCAAGACTAGTTAATTATGTTGTATTTCTTTATTTGTTAAGACATTGTAACACCTTTAATCAATAAAATGAAACTTCAATTGCCATGGACTTGAAACAATTAATTCTGTTACAACACTCCCCGACATTTCCGCCACGTTTTGTATGTTCTACGTGGTCGGGGTGTGACATCAGCGTCCTTCTTGTTTATTAGTGCAACCAGAGATCCCAGTTTGGAAATGGGAAAACATTACTATGGATCTTGTTACTAAACTCTCACACACAAAGAAAGGTCATGATGCCATCTGGGTAGTCGTTGATCGTCTTACTAAGTCAGCGCATTTCTTGCCAATCCGTGAGGATTTTTCAGCTGACAAACTTGCAAAAATCTATGTGGATGAAATTGTAGCTCGACATGGTGTTCCTTTGAACATCATTTCTGACAGAGATGCTCGTTTCACTTCTCATTTTTGGAGAACCATGCAATCTGCTATGGGGACCACAACTTATCATCCGCAAACGGATGGTCAATCTGAAAGAACAATCCAGACTCTGGAGGATATGCTTAGAGCTTGTGTGATCGACTTTGGTGGTAGTTGGGATTCACATCTTCCGTTGATTGAATTCTCCTACAACAACAGTTATCACACCAGCATCAAAATGGCTCCTTTCGAGGCTCTCTATGGTCGAAAATGTCGTTCACCAGTCTGCTGGAATGAGATCGGCGAGGCTCAACTTACTGGACCTGCCCTCATTTTAGAGACAACTGACAAGATTAAGAAAGTTCGTGATAACCTTCAGACAGCTAGAAGCCGTCAAAAGAGTTACGCGGACCCAAAATGCAAGCCCTTGGAATTTCAAGTCGGTGATCGAGTATTACTTAAGGTCTCACCTTGGAAAGGTGTGATCAGATTTGGAAAGAAAGGAAAACTTGCACCTAGATACGTTGGACCATTCAAGATCGTCGAAAGAATCGGTAAGGTAGCCTACAGACTTGAGTTACCTCCTGAACTTGGAAATGTTCATCCAACCTTTCACGTGTCTAATCTCAAGAGGTGTTTAGCTGATGAGAACCTCCACACACCACTTGACGAAATTCGTGTTGATAAAACACTGAAATTTGTTTAGAAGCCAGTGGAAATCATGGAACGTCAAGTCAAGTGGCTTCAACGCCAGCGCATTCCTTTGGTCAAGGTTCGCTGGGAATCTAAGCGTGGACATGAGTTTACTCTGGAACGCGAAGATCAAATGAAGACAAAGTATCCGCATCTATTCCCACGAGTTTCCTCAAAATAAATTTCGGGACGAAATTTCCACAAGTAGGGGAAACTGTAACATTTGTGCTTGTAATCATTATGAACAGTTCGTTTATCAATAAAACAATGTTATTTGATCCCAATGTTAGTTTGGTTGTGTTTTACATTTTTCATGTTTTGACTTTTATTCAATTTCAAACTCTATATCGCTTTCTGGAGAGTTATACGCAAACTGGTGCGTAAACGTAATCAGTTTAATGCGACAAATACTCTGGAACATCAACATATACTTAAGATACCTTAAATAACCTTTACATAACTTAGAAATAAGTTTTAAAGGCTTTGGTATGGCAAAAACAAGTTAATTCGCTTACAGGGACTAAACCTGACAAACTGCGAAAGTATGCCAATTTGACCAGTAACGAACATTCTGGAACATGAACATAAGTTAAACACACCTTAAATATCCTTTATGTAGCTTATAAATAGGCTTTGAGGGGTTCGGTGTGCTAAAATAAACTTTTGGGTCATTCAGGGACTAAAAGCGTCAAAAAGTGCACAAGTTTGCACTTTTGCGCATAACTCACGTTCTGAATACATCCTGACATCCAAAAATTTATGTAAGCACTATAATATTTTATTTTAGTGTTTGGCATAACAAAAATCCATTCGTCACGCCATTTGGATCGTTTTTCGCGCTTATGCGCATTCCGTCGTAATTAAGCGAACATCGCGATCGTACGACCAAACGAACCGACATCCTAGATATTTTTGAGCATGTGTTGAGTTCCCTATACTTTGACTTCATTTTAGAGCCTTGAAATGAGGTTAACGGGGTTCAAACGCATCGAAAATAGCTTAAACGGGCTGCAGGGACCATTTCTGCAATATTTGAAACTTTTCTGAATCTGGCACATGCTAGCGTAGCGCGAGCAACTTATGCCTTTCCAGTAGTGCTACGCGAGCACCTCATCTGGGCAGAAACACCATTTTTGCACTTGCAGGTCCATTTTCAGCACTTAACTTGAAGTTTAGGGGCTATTTTGTAACTTTTTCAATACCATGTGCTGGTTTTGAGAGCACCCATAGTATTGCAATACTATGGGCACGAGGTGTATGGTTGTGATTTAATCTCGGATAACGAGGAACGATCTTAACGGTTCCACTACATCTATAAATACCCACACCCCCCAATTGCAAAACCCACTTGATTTCTTGAAATTTCTCTAAGTTGAAGTAAAATCCACTTCATACCTGAGAATATTTGAGAAATCAAAGCTTTCGGGGACCCGTTGTAAGTATTCCTTCGTTCTTTTATTGCTTTTCGATTCCGAAAGTCAAACTTTGTTTGACTTTCTGCATTGACCAGTTTATGGTGAATGCGAAGTTCGTTTGAACTTCATAACGTGAGCGTAATCACGATGGTCATAGTCCCTAGTGACTATACCTACTGATTACCACGTTATCTTGGCTCAGTGACGAGTCGTAGTTTCTCCAAAATGCGTGTTTCAACATGCTTAGCTCGTCACTTTTAGTTTTGTGCTTGTCTAGGGTCGTAAGGGTAAGCGATCTAATAAATCGCTTATACCTTCGAACCCGACCCATTTGGTCGATCATTAGGATCCGACCAAACACATTAGGTGACCATAGTATATAGGGAATAACCTTCCGAGGTTATACCTTATGGTCGCTTCGTTTAAGTAGTTGTATGATAGGTAGTTTATATGCCTTAGGTAAATTACCAAAATGCCCTTTTTACGCCAAAATTCATTTTAAGCATATGTAACATAACTTTTGGTATCTAAACTGATTTGGTAACAATATTAGACATGTTAAGGCATATTTTACTTATCATAGGACTAGTTAGGCATTCCGAACGCGTTTCACACGAACGACGCGCTAAAGTAGCATAAGCTACCTAAACGGCTCGTAATGGGTCGTAAGCACTTAGGTTAGGTTTCATTTAGTATGTAGGCTTTGTTAAGCCATATTACATGAGTTCTCATACTCATTTGGTTTACAAGCCCTCATTCTATCCGATCTTCCGATTTAGGTCCGGTTTATTAATGTAGTTACCTATATTAGGTGCCGTTTGATATCCGTGATCTCTAGCATTGTTTGGTTGATACTCAAGGACTACTAAGAAATCTCAAGTGAGTACATAGAACTCCCTCTTTTACTATTTTCCAAACTGTTTTGGGGTGAAACACATGTGCCTACTTGTTACTTCATGCTTTCCATGTTTTCACATCATATACTTGCTATGTTCATTAGTACACTATTAGTACATGATTTACATTACATTACATTTCATGCTATGTATGTCCATTGTGTGCATACTTAGTACATCGTTTTACATTACATTTCATGCTATGTATGTCCATTGTGTGCATACTTAGTACATTGTTTTACTTTACATTTCTGCTATGTATGTTGACTGATAGCATGCTAGCACATTGATTTACATGACTTTTCTGCTTTGTATGTTAACTTAGCATACTTAGTACATTGTTTTCATATGACATGTATACAATTGCTATACAATTTGGTTTGCACAAACGAGACTTATATACGTTCATTAACATTAGCTACGCCGCTCGGTAGTAAGTACTGGTACCATAGGACTTGACAAATCCCATTCCTGACATCTCGGGTTTGTTTGGATGTAAGGAATGACTGAATCCAAAAACATTTCTTTTGATAACCTTGACTGAAAGGGTTATCCGACTGTCTCAAGGCTTGAATGTATGCGTTAACTTACCACATAAATGTTTGTATCACTGTAACATGCATTACTTTGCAAAACATAACTTTTTGATATATTCAAAATACTTTGTTTTGTACATTTATACATTTGGATTATGTGACAACACTTTACTTACAATACATAACATTTGTTACACATTACTTGACTACTTTTGGACTTCTTAACATTTGACATGGTTTATACAAGGACTTTTTGACAATTGGTCTAAACGTAGACTTTTTACATTGGTGGTTTGTTTAAGTGACTTAAGTAACGAGATGTGAGTAATATGATACAAGCATGGTGGATATGCCGTTGGTACTTCCTATATATAAGTGTTTGTATTATATTACATATCATAGCGTTATTTAAATCATTCAATTTGGACTTATACATTTTACACAAGTAACACGATTTTCACAAGACTTTGGTTTACAAACAATTTACTTTATACAACTCATTTTACTTGGTTATACATTTAACCATACATTATTCTTTTATTTATACATATCATTTGATCTTATCTCTTTTTAAATGACTTACAAAACAAAACAATCTACAAGGTTCATGACTGACTTTTACTAAACAACTTTTTCTAAACTTATAAGTCATGAATCCTATTTTCACAAAACCTATGTATCTCATAGGCATTTTTATGCTGACGTACCTATTTTCACGTGTGTTTTCAGGAGGTTTTGCGTAGGACGATGATCGTGACACTAGGGCGGACCTGTGCCTTAGAGACTTAAAATGAAGATAGACTTAGTTTAACTATGTTATAAACTCTTTGATTCCTGTTTAAAACAATGTAACACTTATGTTGATAAATAAAATACAACTTTGTATGCCATGGTTATGAAACAATTAATTCTGTTACAACACTCCCCGATGTTTTCCGCCACGTTTTGTATGTTATACGTGGTCGGGGTGTGACATTACATGAACTCACCATATCAACATACAAACCCTACCCCTCCTTAGAGTTCAACGGCAACAGGAGAAACCCCCATTCGCAATATCATCTTTATCAACCAAGACTGCCGGTTAGTGAGTTCAGTTCATGTTTGTCTAATTCTCAACTACTTGATTTTGATACGTACAGATTAGGCTTATAAGATCTCATGCATATGAGAACGATTTGATTGATAGCTATGTTTGTTTATGATTATTTGTGGCTTGATACGAATTAACTGAATTAATTGAATTAGAGTGTTAATCGAAATTGTTTGCTTGGCCGAGGACATGCTTGCTGATCGTGTTTTAATATGGGATAAGAAGTTGTATGACAAAAATTTCATGGTCATGATCAGATTAAATTGATTACATGATTTCCTTGATGATGAGAACTGTGATAAAAATATGTTAATATTTGTGTTTGTATGGTGGGCCGATAATTCATCAAACTGGGTATTTTGATATTGGGCTGGCCTTTATTAATATTTACTTAGGTTCGGCTCTTGAAGCATGATCCGATTGATTGGAGTTCGATGCTAAACATAACTGTTATATATGTGAATTGTGTATTAGAATTGCATGTGTCAACAAATAAAATGGCAACCACTAACTTCATTCGGCCCAATGATATTTCAATGCATATAACAGTTGTCGGCCACTACAAATTGATTCAATTAATGATACATTGCATTGTGAAATTAGGATTGCATGATGATAAGTGAAACACATCGGGCCAGTTGCACAATCATGTTGGGCCGAGAGGTATTAATAAAGGGAAGTCACACATGTATGTGGGCTTGGTATATTTTGGTTGGGCATGGAAAACTAGAAATATGGTTATGCAAGAATTTGTGTTGTATGCATATAATATTTGATATGGATATTAAAACTAGAAATATGGTTAAATCCTTGAAATTTCTGAGTATGACGATATGCGATATGTAATGGTTATGCGATGTTAGATCACTAAGAATATGATGATTATTGGTAATATCTAAAACCATAGACTCGGTTACAAGGAAAACTAGGGACTGGCAAATGATTAAGTTAAGGTATGGATCTATTAACATTGTGATGATTTAGTGTGGCATGATTTGTGAATGATTAAGTTAAGGTACGGATGTATTTGTCAATAAGAAATTAAGTAAAAAAATTCGTATTGTATGTCCATAGAATATTACATTGAAAGTCATATAAGTGTTGTTTTAGAAAGGAATGCTATTCGGATTATTTAATTTGGGCTGCACATTTAGACTATAGGAAGTGGGATATATATGTCACTATTAACATACTTGGCAGTTGTGTTATATAAGGATCACATGACTGCTATGTGATACATGTTTGTATAATCTACAAAAGTTAATACTTGTACACTACTTGATGAAATACATGTAGCTTATACGTGACTACTTGTTTACCGTCCTAATAAATGATAACCATAATAGGATATGGTTGACCAACATAGGACAAACGCTTTACCTACCGAGCAAACCAAGGTGAGTTCACACTCTTTCCAAGGCATGGGATTCCCAAGGGTTGGGAATGGGTTAATGATTTAAACGGTAACTACAACCATCCTCCGTGGGTAGGATGCCAAGATTACACACTGGACCAAACCTCTATCATGAAGTCCCTCTTTTATATCGACTTAATCGCCGAGGCCTATGGCGAGCGGGTCATTAATGGACTATGGGCAAAGTGTCAATGCTGATAGACATTGACTTAGGGCACCACTTACATTTTCATAGTAGTCGATACGCATGGTCTAGTAACACATGGGAAGCCCCCACTAATCTTCGCAAACATGTCTGGGAGACCGCAATACGAATTAATACGATACATGGTTTACAATATGAACATATGATTTACGAAACGAATGCTATAACTAAACAACCAACTGTGAACTCGCTCAACTTTGTTGTTGACGCGTTGTTACATGCCTTGCAGGTCTTTAGGTGCATACTGACTGGAACTTGCTGTCTGGGAAGCTGGAGTGGTCATGGGTCGAGTTACATGGAAACGCAACACAAGACTAAGGGCTTTTACACGTGGTTTATAAACTCTTAATGAATGAATTATGATTCCGCTGTAATCTATGAAATATTGTAACGTTGTAACACTTATTGTTAATAAATGAAAGTTTTATTTAAACATACCCATGAGTTAAATGTGATTGGTGGCTAAGATCCTGGTGTGTCACACGCCTCGCGGGGGTTTTCCGCATGTGGTATTTTGGGGGTGTGATAGATTGGTATCAGAGCCATTGGTTATAGTGAACTTGGTTTTAAAAAGGGGAAAACGTTTTTGTAAAACCAGACTATAACTGAACAATTCTGAAAACGTGAATACGACCATGACACTCAGCTCCAGATTGCAAGGTTCGTCTCTCGTATACTCATTGTACTGCATAAATAGTGAACACTTACATATGATATTGCATGTGATTGCACGTTTAGCACAACAGTATAAATTTATGTGTTACTTGCATGTGTTATGTGACTAATAGGGTGGTATTTCCCTAAACATTCATGACTTACGCTCAGTGATGTTCTTTGCTTGCTACTCGAGTTTGAAGAACCATTTGACATGAGTTAAGAGGAGCTAAGATGAGCATGAAAATCACAATATGATTGTGGGTTCACACATAATAGTAATGTGGGGTGCATGCGAGTCCCAGTGAGCCTTAACAAGTGGAAAAGGGGTTCTGTCCCGTTATTCGAACAGTGTGAAACATGACAACCTATAGGGGTTATAACAGTGATTGTCCCCTACTCGAATGTGAACTTTTCATTCATCTATGGATCCTTTCGAATCTCGGTGCTATCAAGTATTACCTGAACACCTATCTGAACACCTAGCGAACCGTGTAGAATGTTAGGTGCTTATACGAACATCCCCGAGTTGGATGTTGCAACGACAATGATTGGTCTATATCTCTCTCACCTCTCTTCCTTTGCTGGAAATCTAACGTATTGACGCCTTGGATCCCGAAGAGCGATCGCTTCTGCAACATTCTCATAACACACCATGTATTACTTAGACAACATCGATGGACCGGAGGATGAGCATAGTACTTTACCAACCCAGTACTTTGACGACCCTGATTACTGGCAACGAGCACCTGCGAATGGGTTTCAATCGAATCCTTAACCCTTGCCAGTGACTCATGGGAGTCAACTCTTACGAAACCATCGGGACATAAGAAATGACAATCGACTATAACGTGGAATATGTAATGGCCAGCACAGTGAGTAGCGCTTTAGGACGTGACTCGGAATGTGAAAAGATGGACTTTGAGGGTGAAGAATCGTAGGGATTTGTTTCAAACAACACCATCAGAGGTAACAGCCACGACAACGTCAAGGTACTGGAAATGGCGACCAACAGTATAGAAATGAAGGTGCCTACGACATGGATTGGCCATGGTTAAGTTAAGAAGACAATGACCAAAGGAACAACGACAGAACATGAAATCCTTGTAATGAAAACAGCAACACTGTAAATGATGCTCATGGAAGGACATTTAGGGTTGACGTGGGCGACGCCAGGATGGCGACAACTTGGAAGCTTCTACGGGTAGCTAATCGCTTCGTCTCTGTCCTGTTTAACCCCGATGCTTCTCGAAAGGCTGATGACACGTTGATGTGTGAGATGCCAAATTTCAACCGTGTGGGAGAAGTTTTCTACATCGATCTTCCTTCTACTACCCATGATGGTGTTAATGCAGTAGTAAGTATAGATTGGTTAACCAGACATCACGCAGTTATACCCTGTGAGGGGAAGGTTGTCGTCTGTCATAAAGTATCCGAGTGGCACAGAGGTTAGCACCAATTCAGAAGTGAAGGCCAGAAGTGTCCACGGAAGGATAACCCCGCCATGATAGCCCTCGTTACCGATGTCAAGACTAAGGAAAAGAGGATTGAGGATCCACCAAATTGTTCTTAATTTCTCCCTATTTGCTACCAGAAGAACTATCAGGTTTACCTCCACATCGTCAGGTGGAATATCAGATCGGTATCATGACAGAAGTAGCCCTCGTTACTAGTATTCCTTATTTTCTTACACCAGGAAGGTTGCAGGAACTGCCTAATCAACTTCAGGAACTATTGGACATGAGTTTTATCAGATCTAGTTCTTCGCTTTGGGGAGCCCTCAGTTATACCAGTAAAGATAGGCCTTTCGTATGGGTACAGATTATCGAGAACGTAACAAGGTGACAGTTAGGAACTGCTTGTCTCGACCATGTATTGGCCACCTGTCGACCCGTTGCAAGGAACAAGCTTCCATTCGGGGATTGGCTAGCGAACGAACTATCATCAGATGGAAGTCCAAGAGGAGAATGCTCTTAGTACAGCACGTCGAACGCGATGCAACCATTTCAACTTTGTACACCATGATCATTGAGTTGATCAACACACCAGCAGCTTCAGGGATCACATGAATCAGCCGTATTTATTGACAACGTTCTGAATCATGACCAGGAGAAAGGAACACCATGGGTGGCATTTGTATCTTATTTTTGAACTTCTGAGGGAGGAGGCACTCCACTCAAAGTCTTGTTAAATATAATTTCTGGGTTCGAGAGGTACCTTTTGGTCATATAATCAACAGAGTGGGAATACGCATGGACCTCGCTAAGACCCATTTTGGTTAAAACCGACCGACACCAAAGATTTCTGAGGGGACACAACAATTCCTTGTTTTCACTAAATACTTTCGAAGATTCATTGAGGGATTTTTGGAAATTGCGCTGCTGCAACCTCTTTAACACAGCAGGGTGCCGTGTTCGTGGAAGACAAACAGGGGGACGTCTTTTCAGCTTTCGAATTCCAACTCTGCAATGCACCGAGCATCGTCTTTACCCGAGGGTGCGGGTAATTTAGTGGTATACCATGATGGTCCAAATCAGAGTCCCAGTTACACACCGACGCAACACGAGAGAGTGACGACATATCATCCACAGATGGATGTGCAGGCTGAACGCACCATCTAATCCCTTGAAGACATGCTTAGGGCATGTGTGATTGATTTTGGTAACGGCTGGGAAAAACATCTCCCATTGGTGGAGTTTTCGTATAATAACAGTTACCACACCAGCATCAAAGCCGCTCCGTTTGAGGCATTGTACGGATGTAAGTGCCGATCACCTCTTTGTTGGGCAAAGCTTGGCGACAGCCAAATCGCTGGCCCAGAACTCTTGTAGACACAACAGAGAATACTGCTCAGATACGACAACAAATGGTGGCAGCTCATGACCGTCAGAAAAGCTACGCTGATAAGCGTATGAAACCACTCGAGTTCCAGGTTGGGGATCGAGTGCTACTTAAGGTCTCACCTTGGAAAGATGTAGTTCATTTTGGTAAACGAGGCAAACTCAACCAGCGATATGTTAGACCTTTCGAAATCACTGAGAGAATTGGCAAGGTGGCCTACAGATTGAATCTACCCGAAGAACTCAGTGGAGTTCACAACGTATTCCATGTATCGAATCTTAAGAAGTGCCTGTCAGATGAAACCCTCACAGTTCCTTTCAAGGAGCTCACCATCGACGATCAGTTGTGATTTGTCGAAGAACCAGTGGAAATCTTGGACCGGGAGGTCAAGATTCTCAAACGCACCAGGATACCTATTGTTCAAGTTCGTTGGAACTCCCGTCGTGGCCCAGAGTTTACCTGGGAACGAGAAGACCAAATGAAACACAAATATCCCCAGTTTTCGAGAATAATTGAAACCACTACTGAGGCTGAAGCTACTGCGGAATTTCGGGACGAAATTCCAAACCAACGGGGGGATTATGTGACACCCCAGGGAAAACCAGGAAACCATGCAACCTAACTAGCTTCCTCAGTAACTACGTGCTAAATTTCAGGACGAAATTTCTTTCAAGTTGGGGACGATGTGACAACCCGAACTTTCAAGGTCAGTAGTGTTCCATCTTTTGATCTTTACTTCTCATTATCTTCCTCTATTATGTTAAAATGTTCTGTTCGTATAACCTTGTTAAACTGATTGGTACAATAGCTTTTTAAGTAAAGTTTTGACATTTGGGCCGCATATCAACTGGGCCGCGTCTTCACACTTTAAAGCCCGACAACGTATCAGCTCACAGCATGGGTCACCTGAGCCCGCTACACATTTGTTTTAATTTGACCTCGGCCCAATGCACCACTTATTTAATTTGATCTCGGCCCGCTACACTGTGTACTGTGCATGTTAATATTGATTTCAGCCCACTTTGTTTTCTTGACATATTATTAGATGTTATACTATGACCACCGGCCCACTTTAGACTATTGGTATTATATTAGGTATTACATGAACTCACCATATCAACATACAAACCCTACCCCTCCTTAGAGTTCAACGGCAACAGGAAAAACCCCCATTCGCAATATCATCTTGATCAACCAAGACTTCCGGTTAGTGAGTTCAGTTCATGTTTGTCTAATTCTCAACTACTTGATTTTGATACGTACAGATTAGGCTTATAAGATCTCATGCATATGAGAACGATTTGATTGATAGCTATGTTTGTTTATGATTATTTGTGGCTTGATACGAATTAACTGAATTAATTGAATTAGAGTGTTAATCGAAATTGTTTGCTTGGCCGAGGACATGCTTGCTGATCGTGTTTTAATATGGGATAAGAAGTTGTATGATAAAAATTTCATGGTCATGATCAGATTAAATTGATTACATGATTTCCTTGATGATGAGAACTGTGATAAAAATCTGTTAATATTTGTGTTTGTATGGTGGGCCGATAATTCATCAAACGGGGTATTTTGATATTGGGCTGGCCTTTATTAATATTTACTTAGGTTCGGCTCTTGAAGCATGATCCGATTGATTGGAGTTCGATGCTAAACATAACTGTTATGTATGTGAATTGTGTATTAGAATTGCATGTGTCAACAAATAAAATGGCAGCCACTAACTTCATTCGGCCCAATGATATTTCAATGCATATAACAGTTGTCGGCCACTACAAATTGATTCAATTAATGATACATTGCATTGTGAAATTAGGATTGCATGATGATAAGTGAAACACATCGAGCCAGTTGCACAATCATGTTGGGCTGAGAGGTATTAATAAAGGGAAGTCACACATGCATGTGGGCTTGGTATATTTTGGTTGGGCATGGAAAACTAGAAATATGGTTATCCAAGAATTTGTGTTATATGCATATAATATTTGATATGGATATTAAAACTAGAAACATGGTTGAATCCTTGAAATTTCTGAGTATGACAATATGCGATATGTAATGGTTATGCGATGTTAGATCACTAAGAATATGATGATTGTTGGTAATATCTAAAACCATAGACTCGGTTACAAGGAAAACTAGGGACTGGCGAATGATTAAGTTAAGGTATGGATCTATTAACATTGTGATGATTTAGTGTGGCATGATTTGTGAATGATTAAGTTAAGGTACAGATATATTTGTCAATAAGAAATTATGTAAAAAAAATCGTATTGTATGTCCATAGAATATCACATTGAAAGTCATATAAGTGATGTTGAAACCTCTGTTTGTGTTTGGATCGATTGAAATTAGAAAGGAATGCTATTAGGACTATTTAATTTGGGCCGCACATTTAGACTATAGGAAGTGGGTTATATATGTCACTATTAACATACTTGGCAGTTGTGTTATATAAGGATCACATGACTGTTATGTGATACATGTTAGTATAATCTACAAAAGTTAAAACTTGTACACTACTTGATGAAATACATGTAGCTTATACGTGACTACTTGTTTACCGTCCTAATAAATGATAACCATAATAGGATATGGTTGACCAACATAGGACAAACGCTTTACCTACCGAGCAAACCAAGGTGAGTTCACACTCTTTCCAAGGCATGGGATTCCTAAGGGTTGGGAATGGGTTAATGATTTAAACGGTAACTACAACCATCCTCCGTGGGTAGGATGCCAAGATTACACACTGGACCAAACCTCTATCATGATGTCCCTCATTTATATCGACTTAATCTCCGAAGCCTATGGCGAGCGGGTCATTAGTTAATAGCGCTATTAGGTTTAACAAACCTCACACCGTGTCGTTCGAACGGGCGTGTACTAATGGACTATGGGCAAAGGGTCAATACTGATAGACATTGACTTAGGGCGCCACTTACATTTTCGTAGTAGTCGATACGCACGGTCTAGTAACACATGGGAAGGCCCCACTAATCTTCGCAAACATGTCTGGGAGACCGCGATACGAATTAATACGATACATGGTTTACAAAGCGAATATATGATTTACGAAACGAATGCTATAACTAAACAACCAACTATGAACTCGCTCAACTTTGTTGTTGACTCGTTGTTACATGCCTTGCAGGTCTTTAGGTGCATACTGACTGGAACTTGCTGTCTGGGAAGCTGGAGTGGTCATGGGTCGAGTTACATGGAAACGCAACACAAGACTAAGGGCTTTTACACGTGGTTTATAAACTCTTAACGAATGAATTATGCTTCCGCTGTAATCTGTGAAATATTGTAACGTTGTAACACTTATTGTTAATAAATGAAAGTTTTATTTAAAAATACCCATGAGTTCAATGTGATTGGTGGCTAAGATCCTGGTGTGTCACACGCCTCGCGGGGGTTTTCCGCATGTGGTATTTTGGGGGTGTGACAATATTAAACAATGCTTTGGTTTTGTAAATAACATATTAAACTATGTTTTGGTTATTAACAAAAATAAATGTTGGTTTTGTACAATATCACATATGAGAGCATATCAAAATATACAAAAATAATGTGATTTAAGAATTCATTCAGACCTAGTGCATCAAAATACACCTTTGAGACTATAGGAATACCACAAAGGCAATCCCTATTTGGATGGAGAAACAAATTGGTTTCAGACATTCCATGACAACAGGAATGGGGTGTCAAATCCTATAGCGCTATATCATACTACCAACCGGTCTGGTGAACATAAAATAAGTACTTTCCAACAATTAATTTTATAATCTTTGAAAAATTAGAGTTTAAACCATAAATAATCATTCAGTTTGTAAAAAGATAAGTACTAATATGTATAATCAATTATACTTTTGAAAACAAGAACATAAAAAATAGGTACACATATTTCACCCCAAAACATTTGAAAACAGTAAAAGAGGGGACTATGTACTCACTTGAGAGTGCTTAGAAGTCTTGAACAACTACCAAGCAAGCTAGAGGAGTCCAGGAAATCAAACGGCAACTAATATGGGTAACTACATAAATAAGCCGGACCTAATTCGGAAGATTGTATAGGATGAGGTCTTGTAAACCGATTGAGTGTGGGAACTCATATGATATGGTTTAACAAGGCCTACATACTAAAAGGAAACCTAACCTAAGTGCTCACGACCCATTACGACCCATAGCTTACGCTACTTTAACGCGTCGTTCGCGTAAAACGCGTTCGGACCGCCTAACTAGTCCTATGACAAGTATTATATGCCCAAACATGTTTAATTATGTTGCATAATTAGTTAAGTGACAAAAGTTTGGGTTACATATGCTTAAACATCAATTATTCATAAAAAGGGTATTTTGGTAATTTTCCTAAGGCATATAAACTACCTATCACGCAACTACTTAAATGAAGTGACCATAAGGTATAACCTCGACAGGTTATTCCCTATACAACTATGGTCACCTAATATGTTTGGTCGGATCCTAAAGATCGACCAAACGGGTCTAGTTCGTAAGTCTAAGCGGTTGTTTAGACCGCTTGACTTACGACTCTACATAAGCACTAAACCTAAAGTGACGAGCTAAACATGCTAAAACATGTTTAGTTAAGTTAGATAACAGGTTTGGTATCAAAACAAACGGTTTTGATACCTAAAAGTAGTTTGGTTACAAAATACGCAAGAATGCGCATTTTGGCCGAAACTACAACTCGTCACTACACCTAGATAACGTGGTAATCAGTAGGTATAGTCACTAAGGACTATACCGTCGTGATTACGCTCACGTTATGAAGTTCAAACGAACTTAGCATTGACCATAAACCGGTCAATGTAGAAAGTCAAACACAGTTTGACTTTCATACTCGAAAAGCGATAAAAGAACGAAAGAATACTTACAAAGGGTCCAAGCAAGGTAATCTTGATCCAAATAGCTCAGGTATGAGGTGTTAAAACCCGAACTTAGATCCTTTTGAATCAGATTGTGAGTGGCAACAAATGAAGGTGTTGGGTATTTATAGGAAAATCACAACCGTTAGGATCGTTCCTCGATAAACGAGCTTCAATCCTAGCCCTACATGTGTGCCCCTTGTTTTGTAATACCTTGGGTACCCCTAGAATGAGTCCATGGTATCCAAAATACCATTTGCAAGAGGTATAATAAGGTAGAACAGCTGGAAACAGGCGGTTAACAACTTTCTGCATATCTGGACTGTTCACGCGCCCCGCATAAGGAGACCATAAGGTCTCACGCGGCCCGCCTGGCCCTACTATTCAGAAATGAAAGAATGGTCCCTGAACTTGAGAAACATGCATTTTGAGGTGTTTTTGACACGTTTAAGCCCCGTTAACCTCATTTCAAGGCTCTAAAATGATGTTAAAGTATAGGGAACTCAAAACATGCTCAAAAATATCTCGGATGTCGGTTCGTTTGGCCGTACGGTTGCGTTGTTCGGTTAATTACGACGGAAGTCGTAACGAACGCAAAAACGATCCAAATTAAGCGACGAATGGAATTTTATCATGTCAAACACTAAAATAAAATATTTTAATGCTTACATGAATTTTTGGATATCCGGATATATTCAGAACGTAAGATATGCGCGAAAATGCAAACTTGTGCATTTTTTGACGCTTTTAGTCCCTATTGATCAAGAAAGTTTATTTTAGCATACCGAACCCCTCAAAGCCTATTTCTAAGCTATGTATAGGATATTTAGGGTATGTTTAACTTATGATCAAGTTCTGGAATGTTCGTTACTATACAAATCGATATAGTTTCGCAGTTTGACACAATTAGTCCCTGTGATCGAACAAACTTGATTTCAACATACCAAACCATCCAAAACTTATTTATAAGTTATGTGAAGGTTATTTAAGGTATGTTAAGCTCATTTTACTATTTCATAGTGTTCGTTGCATTAAACTGGTTATAATTACGCATCAGTGAGCGTATAACCTTCAAGAAAGCGATTTAAGGCTTGAAATCAAACAAGAATTGATATGTGCAAATGATACACATATTTTTACAAATCCCAAGTATGAAATATAATATTTCATTGGTTTGGTATTTGTTTGATGGTTGAAGTGACACAGGTGTCACAGTCTCCCCTACTTTAGGAAATTTTGTCCCGAAATTTGATTCTAGAGGAAACCTGTGAAGACAACTGTGATGGTTTCGCTTTCAAATAATCCATTGAACCCTAAATAAAACTCCGGGCCATGATCGGATTCTCAGCGAAATTGTCAACTATCAAAGTGAAGTCCTTGTAGTATCAAAACATGGGGTTTCGAATTGTGGACAAATGAATGTTTCTTATGAAGACGTATCATAGGAAACTTGTGTGTGCTTGACAAGAGTGATAAATAACATTGGTCAAGGTCCAGGACTTCTCCTGTATCATTATTATAGGTCTTAACATACGACAAAACTTGATGTGGTTTCTGTGCACTGAATTCCATAATTATGTATGCATCCATAATTACGTAATTCCTTGCACAGTCCACACAGTTCATTTCATAATGTGTAGGGGAAAAATCAATTTAATAAACATAAAGCGACTTGACTAGAACACCAAAGGATCTTTTTAACTAGATCAACGAACGATCTTTTTAATTAGATCAACACATGATCTTCTTAACTAGACCATCATACAATCTTCTTAAATAGATCACTAAAAGGGATCTTTTCAATGATATCATCGCATGATATTCATAACCAGATTTTCAAATCAATCTGTTTAACTAGACCACTCAAGGGGTCCAATTATAGAATAGTACTTCATAACCCAAGGGACTTAACTACAACGTAAAAGTCCATTAAGAATTTAAGATAGTACCTTTGTATATCCTACTATGAATCCCTCATATGAGATATGGGAGATTCTAGGAGAATTTGGATGGATCACATATAAACACAAAACATATAAGAAAACACATAAGCACATAATCACATAATTGTTTAATTTGATTATTAATTTGTTATCTTTGGACATGGGTATTCAAAGTACACCAGGAATCCAATTCGTGGATTTCATTTGGCACTTTAAATATTTTCAAGAATCTAACTATGAAGATAGAAAGATCTTTAATAGGAGTTTGGCTGTGTTTCTTAAAAGAAACGAGTATTTAAGATTCTTGGGGAGATCACAAGTGATCATAAAAATGACAGAACCACACGAGTAGTTTGTCTTTGTGTTGACATCATAAGGTTGCATCAAACATTCACACAATCGCATCAGTTTTGCAAAAATAAAAACAACAAATCTTTATTTATGTAACAACTGAATTGTCTTTGAAATGTCAAAAGATAACAACGAGAGGAATTTTAAAAAAAAAAAGAGACTAATTGTTCACTGCTGCAGCATTGTTTGCGTTTGCCTCATTGATGTTAAACACTCGTCCACGCGCTGGAGGTATGTTAACAAGTCTTGGGCAATTGTTTCTGTAGTGAGTATGGTCACCACAGTTATAACATGACCCCGGTGGGAACCGTGCTTGAACAGCAGCAGGGTTTGCAGCAGCTTGATTTGCATAACAGCAAACATTGATCAAATGTCCCAACCGCCCACAGTGGGTACATTTGTGACACTGCTCTTGCTCTAGATGATGACGGTTTTATTTATTGCAAAAAGGTGCGGTACCAACATAGTTTTGCCTTTTGTGAGGTTGTGCTGGCTAGTTAGGTGCAACCTGTTTGTCTTGAGCAGTTATGGAGCAATTTTGAGAGGCTTTATGCTTCTTCTTCTTGGATACCTCAGCCTGTTTTTCCTTCGGTTCAACTTGAGCAATCTTGTCGGATGGTCTTGGGTCACCCTTCCGAAATAACTTACCCTTCCTGATGTGGGATTCAGTTAGGGTGGCAGACAATTCAATGGCTTGTCTGACAGTTGTACGGTTACTGCCAGTAACGATATCCTGAACTAGGTTAGGAAGACCATCAACATATTTCTCGATCGCCTTATCCACAGGCGTAGCCATAGCAGGACACAACAGGCTCAATTCTTCATAATGGCCAGTATAGGCGCGATGCTCACCGCTGTCTTGCTTCAGGTCATCAAATTCCCTTTCTAAGGCTCTCAATTCATGGCGAGGACAAAACTCCCTCATCATAAGAGCCCTAAGCTCAGCCCAAGTCTGTGCTAATGCGACCTCAGCACCACGGTCCCTCATAACTCCGTTCCACCATGTAAGAGCCCTCTTTTGAAACACACTGGAAGCAAACTCGACTTTCCGATTTTCTGGACACTGAACATGACGAAACGTACTTTTAATGCCTTCGAACCATTGTAGGAGCCCAGTTGCTCCTTCAGAACCACTAAACTTGAGAGGGTTAGCCGAATTGAAACTTTTGAAATTGCATGGAGCATTCTGGTTGTTGTTGGCTTGGTTCACTTGAGCAATAGTATCGGGGAGTACAGCAGCCATATGCTGTGCCATAATATATGCCATTTCGGCATTTGGGAGCGGATTTTCGCGTCAAGGAGGCATTCTAAAAGGGGAAACATGAAGGAAAACAAGTGAGAGGATTAGACGAAAAGAATGAGATGAAACAAAATTTGATGAAAGCAAAGATGGTGGTCTTTTGTTTGTTACCACAAAGCAACAAACGACACACGGTGATCAATCAAAGTAAATAGGTCAAAAATAATGTATCGTGAAGACTTGCTCACCTATAAGTGGACACTCACCCCAAGAGTTTCCAGGTAAGAGTGACTGGTCCGATATTGCGGATTTGTACGAACACTCTAGCCTTAGACAGAAGGCCCAGGGTACAGGCACCCACCCTTCCAGTTTGCACGTGTTCACATTATTTAGACCCTACTTTGACGAGATTTTGAAAACTTAGAGGGTTCAAAACCTTATAATCAATCATCCTAGAACAGATGATCAGTTTTCAAAGCGGAATCGAAATTTGTGTTCTCGTTGTGGTTGTCACCTAAGGATAAGTGACGGTATTGTTTTAAAGCTAAACACAAGATAACTTATGTTAGGCTCCTAGGAAGGTTATAGTCTAGGTCAAAGCATTACTAATAACCTAATTCCCTATAACCATTGGCTCTGATACCAACATTTCTATCACACCCCGACCACGTAAAACAACAAAACGTGGCAGAAACGTCGGGGAGTGTTGTAACAGAATCATTGTTTCACAACCATGGAATAAATAATTTCGTTTTATTGAATTAATGAACTCATTGTTTTATTACAAATTAGATAAATACAACTATTATCTTTCAAGTTTTAAAGTCGCTAAGGCACGAGTCCACCCTAAGTGTAGCATGTATCAACAATCATCATAAATCAGCACCTGAAACATGTGTAAAAATAGGTACGTCAGCATAAAAATGCCTGTGAGATACATAGGTTTTATTGATTTAGGATTCATGACTTATAAGTTTAGAAAAAGTTGTTTAAGAAAAGTAGTCATGATCCTTGAAAAATGTTTTCTTTTATAAATCATACTAAAATTTATAAGAAATCAGATGATATAAAATAATAATACATAGGTAATTAAATAACTATGTAAAATGAGTTTGTATAAAATATATTGTTTGAAAAACAATATTTAGATAAAAAGGTTTATAGCATATAAAAAAATATATTTTGGTTTTAAGAAAGTCGTATAAGTAATATATTAAAATATATTTCAGTTCCAATGTCGTTAACCCAAGTGTACTAAATAACGCCACGGTATGTAATGTGATGAAAACACTTATATATAAGAAGTACCAGCGGCGTATCTACCATGTTTTCATCATATTACACCCGTCCCATTATCTAAACACTAACCCAAAACCCAATTGTAAAACAAACAGTATATTAAATATACTTTAGTTTTTAATAATATAATTTTCAGTAGTATATCAAAAGTATACTTTGGATTTATAAATAACATATTAAACTATGCTTTGGTTTTGTAAATAACATATTTACTATGTTTTGGTTATTAACAAAAATATATGTTGGTTTTATAGAATATCACATGTGAGAGCATATCAAAATATACAAAAATAATGTGATTTAAGAATTCATTCAGACCTAGTGCATCAAAATACACCTTTGAGACTATAGGAATACCACAAAGGCAATCCCTATTTGGATGGAGAAACAAATTGGTTTCAGACATTCCATGACAACAGGAATGGGGTGTCAAATCCTATAGCGCTATATCATACTACCAACCGGTCTGGTGAACATGAAATAAGTACTATCCAACAATTAATTTTATAATCTTTGAAAAATTAGAGTTTAAACCATAAATAATCATTCAGTTTGTAAAAAGATAAGTACTAATATGTATAATCAATTATACTTTTGAATACAAGAACATAACAAATAGGTACACATATTTCACCCCAAAACATTGGAAAACAGTAAAAGAGGGGACTATGTACTCACTTGAGAGTGCTTAGAAGTCTTGAACAACTACCAAGCAAGCTAGAGGAGTCCCAGAAATCAAACGACACCTAATATGGGTAACTACATAAATAGACCGGACCTAATTCGGAAGATTGGATAGGATGAGGTCTCGTAAACCAAATGAGTGTGGGAACTCATATGATATGGTTTAACAAGGCCTACATACTAAAAGGAAACCTAACCTAAGTGCTCACGACCCATTACGACCCGTAGCTTACGCTACTTTAACGCGTCGTTCGCGTAAAACGCATTCGGACCGCCTAACTAGTCCTATGACAAGTATTATATGCCTAAACATGTTTAATTATGTTGCATAATTAGTTAAGTGACAAAAGTTTGGGTTACATATGCTTAAACATCAATTATGCATAAAAAGGGTATTTTGGTAATTTTCCTAAGGCATATAAACTACCTATCACACAACTACTTAAACAAAGTGACCATATGGTATAACCTCGAAAGGTTATTCCCTATACAACTATGGTCACCTAATGTGTTTGGTCGGACCCTAAAGATCGACCAAACGGGTCTAGTTCGTAAGTCTTAGCGGTTGTTTAGACCACTTGACTTACGACTCTACATAAGCACTAAACCTAAAGTGACGAGCTAAACATGCTAAAACATGTTTAGTTAAGTTAGAAAACAGGTTTGGTATCAAAACAACTAAAAGTAGTTTGGTTACAAAATACGCAAGAATGCGCATTTTGGCCGAAACTACGACTCGTCACTACACCTAGATAACGTGGTAATCAGTAGGTATAGTCACTAGGGACAATAACCATCATGATTACGCTCACGTTATGAAGTTCAAACGAACTTCGCATTGACCATAAACTGGTCAATGCAGAAAGTCAAACGCAGTTTGACTTTCAGACTCGAAAAGTGATAAAAGAATGAAAGAATACGTACAAAGGGTCCAAGCAAGGTAATCTTGATCCAAATAGTTCAGGTATGAGGTGTTAAAACCCCAACTTAGAGCCTTTTGAATCAGATTGTGAGTTGCAACAAATGAAGGTGTTGGGTATTTATAGGAAAATCACAACCGTTAGGATCATTCCTCGATAAACGAGCTTCAATCTGTCACACCCCGACCACGTGGAACATACGAAACGTGGCGGAAACGTCGGGGAGTGTTGTAACAGAATTAATTGTCTCAAATCCATGGCAATTGAAGTTTGTTTTATTGATTAAAAGTGTTACAATGTCTAATCAATCAAGGAAATACAACAAAATTAACTAGTCTTGCATCTTTTATTGTCACTAAAGCCCAAGTCTGCCTATATGTATCTTGATCATCTTATGCAACAGTTCCTGAAAAACACATGTGAAAATAGGTACGTCAGCATAAAAATGCCTGTGAGATACATAGGTTTTGTGAAAATAGGTTTCATGACTTATGTTTGAGAAAATGTTTAGTCATGAACCTTGTTATTTGCTTTGCTTTGTAAATCATTTGAAAAACAATGAGTTCAGATGATATGTATAAATAACTAAATAATGTATGGTTAAATAAATAACCATGTATGATGAGTTTGTATAAGATAAGTTGTTTGTAAAACAATGTCTTGTGAAAAGTATGTTATTTGTATAAAATGTTCTATGTCTCAAACTGAAATGATTCAAATAACGCTACAATATGTAATACCATACAAACACTTATATATAGGAAGTACCAGCGGCGTATCCACCATGCTTGTATCATATTACACACGCGTCGTTACTGAATCATTTAATCAAACCAAACCAATGTCAAAATGTCTATGTCAAATATCCATGTCAAATGTCTATGTCAAATATCCATGTCAAATGTCTATGTCGAAATATCATGTATGGCAAGTGAAATGTCTCAACTAAACCATATACACAAAAACAAAGTATTGAAGTAAAACTTGGTTTAAATCAAAGTTATGTTTTGTGGGAAATGCATGATCAAATGTCAATCATGTTAAAAATGTCTATGCCGAAATGTCTATGTCAAATACGGTTCACACGGTTCACAGATACAAACGGTTCACAGATATCAACGGATCACAGTCAAATGATTACAACGGTTCAATATGTAGTATAATGTGTTCATATGCTGGATAAGCATATGCAACAGAAAAGCAATGAAAAACGATGTACTAAGTACGCACACAATGGGCATACATAGCATGAAATGTAATGAAATCATGTACTATAATGTACTAATGAACATAGTAAGTATATGATGTCAAAACAGGAAAACATGAAAGTAACAAGTAGGCACAAGTGTTCCACCCCAAAACAGTTTGGAAAACAGTAAAAGAGGGGTCTATGTACTCACCTGAGATTGCTCAGTAGTCCTTGAGTAAAAACTAAACAATGCTAGAGATCGCGGATATCAAACGGCACCTAGTATAGGTAGCTACATTAAAAAACCGGACCTAAATCGGAAGATCGGGTAGCATTAGGGTTTGTAAACCAAACGAGTGTAGAGACTCGTGTCTTTTGGTTTAACAAAGCCTACATACTAAATGAAACTTAACCTAAGTGTCTACGACCCATTACGACCCGTTTAGGTAGCTTATGCTACTTTAACGCGTCGTTCGCGTGAAATGCGTTCGGACCGCCTAACTAGTCCTATGACAAGTGTTATATGCCTTAAACATGTTACATAATCAGTTATGTGACAAAGGTTTAGGTTACATATGCTTAATTACCAATTATACATGAAAAGGGTATTCTGGTAATTTACCTAAGGCATATAAACTACCTATCATACAACTACTTAAACGATGTGACCATAGGGTATAACCTCGGAAGGTTATTCCCTACCTACTATGGTCACCTAATGTATTTGGTCGGATCCTAATGATCGACCAAATGGGTCGGGTTCGAGGTATAAGCGATTTATCAGATCGCTTACCCTACGACCCTAGACAACGTGGTAATCAGTAGGCATAGTCCCAAGGGACTATGACCATCGTGATTACAATCACGTTGCGAAGTTCAAACGAACTTCGCATTGACCATTACTGGTCAACGCTGAAAGTCAAACAAAGTTTGACTTTCTGACTCGAAAAGCAGTAAAATAAGGAAAAGAACGAAAGAATACTTACCCAGGGTCCCCGAATGCTAACCCAGATTAAAATAGCTCAGGTATGAAACGAAGGTTCCAACTTAGAGTCTTTTCAATCAGATTTGTGGGTTTTTAAGCCAAAGGGGGGTGGGTATTTATAGATAAAGTAGAGCCGCTAGGATCGTTTCTTGAATATCGTGCCACGATCCGAGCCGTACACTTGTCACAAGGGTTATGGAGCCACTTATGCTCCTTATCTTAGTGACACATCAACTTAAAACGAGTGGACACGAATCAACCAGCTGCAACTTGTGTTTAAAACATTGAATCTGGTCTGGTTAGGCAGTCGCGTAGCGCTAGTGCAAAGGCACTATGCAGTCGCGCTACGCTAGCACTCCCCTGTTTCAGAAATGTTTCAAAAGTGGCAGAAATGGTCCCTGCACGTGTTTAAGGCCTTTTTCGATGCGTTTGAACCCCGTTAACCTCATTTCAAGGCTCTAAAATGAAGTTAAAGTATAGGGAACTCAAAACATGCTCAAAAATATGTCGGATGTCGGTTCGTTTGGTCGTACGATCGCGATGTTCGCTTAATTACGACGGAATGCGCATAAGCGCGAAAAACGATCCAAATGACGCGACGAATGGATTTTTCTTATGGCGAACACTAAAATATAATGTAGTCATGCTTACATAAATTTTTGGATGTCCAGATGTATTCAGAACGTAAGTTATGTGCGAAAATGCAAACTTGTGCACTTTTTGACACTTTTAGTCCCTGAATGACACAAAAGTTTATTTTAGCACACCGAACACCTCAAAGCCTATTTCTAAGCTATGTAAAGGATATTTATGGTATGTTTAACTTATGGTCATGTTCCGGAAGGTCTGTTACAGTTCAAATTGGCATACTTTCGCAGTTTGTCAACTTTAGTCCCTGTAAGCGATTTAACATGTTTTTGCCATACCAAAGCCTTCAAAACTTATTTCTAAGTTATGTAAAGGTTATTTAAGGTATGTAAAGCCTATTTCACTATCCCGGAGTGTTCGTTGGATTAAACTGGTTATATTTACGCATCAGTGCGCGTATAACCTTCCAGAAAGCGATATAGTGTTTGAAATCGAACAAGAATTGATATGTGTAAACGATACACATATTTTTACAAATCCCAAGTATGAAATACAATATTTCACTGGTTGGGCATTTGTTTGATGGTTGAAATGACACAGGTGTTACAGTCTCCCCTACTTTAGGAAATTTCGTCCCGAAATTAATTCGTAGGAGTCTGTCTAAGACTTTGTTTCAAATAGTCATCAAAGATATGTAAAGCATAATCTGATTATTTTCCTCAACGGATATTTTTCAGAAGCGAAAATGAACGAACAGAGTCATTTTCTTCAACGGGTTCTTCGGAAATGGAAAATAAAGGAATTAACTAAACGGATATACATTTCTCTCAACGGATATTCTTCAGAACGAAAATGAATGGATGATTCATTCTTTCTCAACGGATTCATTGTCAGAAATGGGAATGAAGGAATAATCCACGGATATTCATTTCTCTCAACGGACATTCTTCAGAACGAAAATGAACAAACGGGGTCATTTTCCTCAACGGTTTGTTCTTCAGAATTTGAAATGAAAGAAAAATCAACGGATATTCATTTCTCTCAACGGATATTCTTCAGAACGAAAATGAACAAACGGGGTCATTTTCCTCAACGGTTTGTTCTTCAGAATTTGAAATGAAAGAAAAATCAACGGATATTCATTTCCTCAACGGATAAATCTTCAGAAACGAAAATGAACTAACGGAGTCATTTTCAACGGTTATTTCCTCAGAGTTGGAAATGAAGGATTACACAACGGATATTCATTTCCTCAACGGATAAATCTTCAGAAACGAAAATGAACTAACGGAGTCATTTTCAACGGTTGCTTCCTCAGAGTTGGAAATGAAGGATTACACAACGGATATTCATTTCCTCAACGGATAAATCTTCAGAAACGAAAATGAACTAACGGAGTCATTTTCAACGGTTGCTTCCTCAGAGTTGGAAATGAAGGATTTCACAACGGATATTCATTTCCTCAACGGATATTCTTCAGAACGGAAATGAAAAGATAAACAACGGATATTCATTTCCTCAACGGATATTCTTTAGAACGAAAATGAATGGATAATTCATTTTCCTCAACGGTTATTCTTCAGAATGGAAATGAAAAGATAAACAACGGATATTCATTTCCTCAACGGATATTCTTTAGAACGAAAATGAATGGATAATTCATTTTCCTCAACGGTTATTCTTCAGAATGGAAATGAAAAGATAAACAACGGATATTCATTTCCTCAACGGATATTCTTCAGAAGTGAAAAATGAATAGCTAGTTCATTTTTCCTCAACGGATGCTTCATCAGAATTGGAAATGAATAGGGTTAACTCTTGATACATGATAGAACTTGCTGTGATTTCTGTGCACTAAATTCCATAATTATGTATGCATCCATAATTACGTAATTCCTTGCACAGTCCGCACAGTTTGTTTTGAAATGTTGTGGGGAAAGATATCAAACCTGAGATGAGAGTGGCTAGACTACCATAGGGTCCTTTTAATTAGATCAACAGAGGATCTTCTTAATTAGGCCACTAAGGAGTCCTTTCAGCTATATCATCACATGATATCCCTAACCAGATTTTTGGATCAATCTGTTTAACTAGACCACTAAAGGGGTCTAATTATGAAGTAGTACATTATAATCCAAGGGACTTTAACTACAACGTAGAAGTCCATTAAGGATTTAAGTAGTACCTTTGGGTATCCTACTATGAATCTCTTGCACAAAGATATGTAAGATTTTACGAGGATTTGAATAACACAAATTGGATCACATGACATATAAAGGATAACACATAAGCACATAACCACATAATTGTTTAATTGGTATTTTCTTGTTATTGATTGCTATTAACTTGGCGCCTCGTACATCGTTTCTCTTGGAAGAAACGGGTACTTAGGATTTTCGTGGAAATGCAAGAGATTATACAAGGGAAGAAATTTGGAAGTAGTCTGTTCTTCAAGGAATGCGGTTCCTTGATTGTCGGTATTGTAGGGGATATGTTTATACATGCAACCACATAAACATATTGAAATGTAAATGAAAGATTTATTTATAAACAACAATAACAACAACTGTTTCATAGATTGTGATAAAAGAAAATAATACACAAGGCTCGATTATTTTCTAAACAGCGTTATCTTCTGTCGGTCAGATACTCATCCCTGCACTGGATTTGCATCAGCAAGTCTTGGGCAATTTCTACTAAAATGGCCCATCTCGCCACAGTTGTAGCAAGATCCCAGTGGGAAACGAGCTTGAGCAGGATTGTTGTTAATCTGATTTGGTGCTGCTGCTGTTGGGCAAACCCTCGCTGTATGACCTATAAGTCCGCAAACTTGGCATGTGCGGCACTTCACACCAGCATGATGATGTAGGCCACATTGGTTGCACAAGGGTGCAGTTCCTTTGTAGGGTTTCCTGGCAGGGGGTTGAGCTGGTTGGTTGGGGACGGCTTGATCATTGTGAGCGACCACGGCGAAGTTCTGAGAAGCCTTTCGCTTCTTTGACTTCTTAGAGGATCCAGTCTGTTCATCCATGGTCTTTGATTCCTCGATTGGTTTCGATTCCTCGACCAGTTTCTTGTCACCCTTTCGGAAAAGCTTACGTTTCCTGATCTGCGATTCAGTCAAGGTTGCAGATAACTCAATGGCCTGCCTAACAGTAGTAGGGTTGCTACCAGTCAAAATGTCTTGTATTGAGTCGGGAAGGCCATCAATGTACTTTTCGATCGCCTTATCCAAAGGCGTGACCATGTTTGGGCATAACAGACTTAACTCCTCATAACGGTCCGTGTAGGCTCGATGCTCACCGCTGTCTTGCTTAAGATCATCAAATTCCCTTTCCAAAGCCCTGATCTCGTGACGAGGACAAAACTCCTTCATCATGAGAGCCCTAAGTTCGGCCCATGTCTGTGCTAGAGCAACTTCTGCACCACGATCTCTCATAACCCCATTCCACCACGTAAGGGCTCTCTTCTGGAACACACTCGAAGCAAACTCGACCTTGCGATTGTCAGGACACTGCACATGGCGGAAAGTATTCTCAATGCTCTCGAACCATTGAAGAAGCCCAGTCGCTCCCTCAGAACCACTAAACTTGAGTGGTTTCGCCGAGTTAAAACTCTTGAAATTGCATGGACCATTGTTGTTGTTGTTGGCTTGATTCCATTGAGCAAAGAGGTTTGGGAATTGAGCAGCCATTTGCTGCGCAATGATTTCTGCCAATTCGGCAGTCGCTATCTGGCTTTCGCGTCGAGGAGGCATTCTAAAAGAGGAAACATGAAATGAAACGAGTGAGAGGATTAGACGAAAAGAATGAGATGAAACAAATCTGATGAAAGCAAGGATAGTGGTCATTTGTTTGTTACTACAAAGCAACAAACGACCCGGTGAAAAGTAAATAGGTCAAAAATAATGTATTGCGAAGATATGCTCGCCTATAAGTGAACACTCATCCCAAGAATTCCCAGGTAAGCACAACTGGTCTCGCGTCTGATGAGATGTATACGAAGTGCTTGCCTAGACAGAAAACCCAGAATACAGGCATTCACCCTTCCAGTTTGCACGTGTTCACATTATTTAAAACCCAAAACCTTGACGAGATTTTGAAAACTCAAAGGGGTTCAAAACCATATAACAGAGGGTTCAAAACCTAGTAATCAATCATCCTAGAACAGATGATTAGTTTTCAAAGCGGTTTTGAAATTTATGTTCTTGTTGTGGTCGTCGCCTAAGGATAGGTGACAGTATTGTTTTATGACTAAACGCAAGTAAACTCGCGTTAGGGTCCTAAGAAGGTTATAGACTAGGTCAAAGCATTACTAATTACTAATAACCTAATTCCCTATAACCATTGGCTCTGATACCATATTTTCTGTCACACCCCGACCACGTGGAACATACGAAACGTGGCGGAAACGTCGGGGAGTGTTGTAACAGAATTAATTGTCTCAAATCCATGGCAATTGAAGTTTGTTTTATTGATTAAAAGTGTTACAATGTCTAATCAATCAAGGAAATACAACAAAATTAACTAGTCTTGCATCTTTTATTGTCACTAAAGCCCAAGTCTGCCTACATGTATCTTGATCATCTTATGCAACAGTTCCTGAAAAACACATGTGAAAATAGGTACGTCAGCATAAAAATGCCTGTGAGATACATAGGTTTTGTGAAAATAGGTTTCATGACTTATGTTTGAGAAAATGTTTAGTCATGAACCTTGTTATTTGCTTTGCTTTGTAAATCATTTGAAAAACAATGAGTTCAGATGATATGTATAAATAACTAAATAATGTATGGTTAAATAAATAACCATGTATGATGAGTTTGTATAAGATAAGTTGTTTGTAAAACAATGTCTTGTGAAAAGTATGTTATTTATATAAAATGTTCTATGTCTCAAACTGAAATGATTCAAATAACGCTACAATATGTAATACCATACAAACACTTATATATAGGAAGTACCAGCGGCGTATCCACCATACTTGTATCATATTACACACGCATCGTTACTTAATCATTTAATCAAACCAAACCAATGTCAAAATGTCTATGTCAAATATCCATGTCAAATGTCTATGTCGAAATATCATGTATGGCAAGTGAAATGTCTCAACTAAACCATATACACAAAAACAAAGTATTGAAGTAAAACTTGGTTTAAATCAAAGTTATGTTTTGTGGGAAATGCATGATCAAATGTCAATCATGTTAAAAATGTCTATGCCGAAATGTCTATGTCAAATACGGTTCACACGGTTCACAGATACAAACGGTTCACAGATATCAACGGATCACAGTCAAATGATTACAACGGTTCAATATGTAGTATAATGTGTTCATATGCTGGATAAGCATATGCAACAGAAAAGCAATGAAAAACGATGTACTAAGTACGCACACAATGGGCATACATAGCATGAAATGTAATGAAATCATGTACTATAATGTACTAATGAACATAGTAAGTATATGATGTCAAAACAGGAAAACATGAAAGTAACAAGTAGGCACATGTGTTCCACCCCAAAACAGTTTGGAAAACAGTAAAAGAGGGGTCTATGTACTCACCTGAGATTGCTCAGTAGTCCTTGAGTAAAAACTAAACAATGCTAGAGATCGCGGATATCAAACGGCACCTAGTATAGGTAGCTACATTAAAAAACCGGACCTAAATCGGAAGATCGGGTAGCATTAGGGTTTGTAAACCAAACGAGTGTAGAGACTCGTGTATTTTGGTTTAACAAAGCCTACATACTAAATGAAACTTAACCTAAGTGTCTACGACCCATTACGACCCGTTTAGGTAGCTTATGCTACTTTAACGCGTCGTTCGCGTGAAATGCGTTCGGACCGCCTAACTAGTCCTATGACAAGTGTTATATGCCTTAAACATGTTACATAATCAGTTATGTGACAAAGGTTTAGGTTACATATGCTTAATTACCAATTATACATGAAAAGGGTATTCTGGTAATTTACCTAAGGCATATAAACTACCTATCATACAACTACTTAAACGATGTGACCATAGGGTATAACCTCGGAAGGTTATTCCCTACCTACTATGGTCACCTAATGTATTTGGTCGGATCCTAATGATCGACCAAATGGGTCGGGTTCGAGGTATAAGCGATTTATCAGATCGCTTACCCTACGACCCTAGACAACGTGGTAATCAGTAGGCATAGTCCCAAGGGACTATGACCATCGTGATTACAATCACGTTGCGAAGTTCAAACGAACTTCGCATTGACCATTACTGGTCAACGCTGAAAGTCAAACAAAGTTTGACTTTCTGACTCGAAAAGCAGTAAAATAAGGAAAAGAACGAAAGAATACTTACCCAGGGTCCCCGAATGCTAACCCAGATTAAAATAGCTCAGGTATGAAACGAAGGTTCCAACTTAGAGTCTTTTCAATCAGATTTGTGGGTTTTTTAAGCCAAAGGGGGTGGGTATTTATAGATAAAGTAGAGCCGCTAGGATCGTTTCTTGAATATCGTGCCACGATCCGAGCCGTACACTTGTCACAAGGGTTATGGAGCCACTTATGCTCCTTATCTTAGTGACACATCAACTTAAAACGAGTGGACACGAATCAACCAGCTGCAACTTGTGTTTAAAACATTGAATCTGGTCTGGTTAGGCAGTCGCGTAGCGCTAGTGCAAAGGCACTATGCAGTCGCGCTACGCTAGCACTCCCCTGTTTCAGAAATGTTTCAAAAGTGGCAGAAATGGTCCCTGCACGTGTTTAAGGCCTTTTTCGATGCGTTTGAACCCCGTTAACCTCATTTCAAGGCTCTAAAATGAAGTTAAAGTATAGGGAACTCAAAACATGCTCAAAAATATGTCGGATGTCGGTTCGTTTGGTCGTACGATCGCGATGTTCGCTTAATTACGACGGAATGCGCATAAGCGCGAAAAACGATCCAAATGACGCGACGAATGGATTTTTCTTATGGCGAACACTAAAATATAATGTAGTCATGCTTACATAAATTTTTGGATGTCCAGATGTATTCAGAACGTAAGTTATGTGCGAAAATGCAAACTTGTGCACTTTTTGACACTTTTAGTCCCTGAATGACACAAAAGTTTATTTTAGCACACCGAACACCTCAAAGCCTATTTCTAAGCTATGTAAAGGATATTTATGGTATGTTTAACTTATGGTCATGTTCCGGAAGGTCTGTTACAGTTCAAATTGGCATACTTTCGCAGTTTGTCAACTTTAGTCCCTGTAAGCGATTTAACATGTTTTTGCCATACCAAAGCCTTCAAAACTTATTTCTAAGTTATGTAAAGGTTATTTAAGGTATGTAAAGCCTATTTCACTATCCCGGAGTGTTCGTTGGATTAAACTGGTTATATTTACGCATCAGTGCGCGTATAACCTTCCAGAAAGCGATATAGTGTTTGAAATCGAACAAGAATTGATATGTGTAAACGATACACATATTTTTACAAATCCCAAGTATGAAATACAATATTTCACTGGTTGGGCATTTGTTTGATGGTTGAAATGACACAGGTGTTACAGAATCCTAGCCCTCCATGTGTGCCCCTTGTTTTGTAATACCTTGGGTACCCCTAGTATGAGTCCATGGTATCCAAAATACCATTTGCATGAGGTATAATCAGGTAGAACAACTGGAAACAAGATGGTAACAACTTTCTGCAGATCTGGGCTATTCACGCGCCCCGCGTAAGGAGACCAGAAGGTCTCACGCGGCCCGTGTGACACCCCAGGAAAATCAGGAAAACAACGCAACTTAACTAGCTTCCTCAGTAACCACGCGCTAAATTTCAGGACGAAATTCTCTTAACAGGGGAAGAATGTGACAACCCTCAAATTTACATGTAACCGTACAGTTTATTAATGATAAATACAGTGCTTGACGACTGTGTGGAATTACTTAACTGCTTTCTGATATCTGTGTTATACTTAAATGTATTTGTTAACATACTAGTAGGATACAGAAAAGTTACTAAATAGTCCGGTATGCCTTCCTGAGTGTTTAAAAATTAAAAACGTTGCAAAGATATATATGTAGGACACCTTACGAATTAATTAAGCGCTTTAACGGAACAGTATCGAACCTAACAACCGGACTTTACCCGGAACATAAAAATAATGCCAATGACATTGTTTACACCTTTCTGAGCCAGTTAGGGTCCCCGAATACCCAAACACCCGTTATAAATTACAACACAACATTACACTAAATTTAAATCTCTAAACTAACAAACTAATCACTAAATATGAAGTTGAAATCCAACCATGACCCTTTCCCCCTTGTAACCAATCGACCCCCCAAGAGGAGACACACTCTTACATGTGTTGATTATTTTATAAATTGCCTAGTATGTACTAAACATATTATCTCTTGGATAAACACATTTAGTGGTCTTTAAATATGACCATAAGAACATTTCTTTCACATAAACAACACTTAGCAAAAATTCTTTCTTCTCTCCCTCTTGCCAAACCTCTTAGCCGAACACCACTAGCACCTCCTCACCACTTTCCAATTTCAACTTTGTCATTTTACATAATTACAAGTGGGCTAGAGATCATACGAGGAGACCCGGTGCTTACGGAATCGCAAGGACTTGCGTTTTGAACTTTAACTTATAAACTATAGACTTATGCTTTTGAATTTACTTTTATGCTTCCGCTGTTTAAACTAAACATGGTTAACTGGCTTTGGTCACCAATCGTATTGTGGTTGGTCTTATTTACTTAATTACGATGTTCAATATGATTGGTGGCTCGATCCTGGTCACGTCACGCCTCCAAGCAGTGATACTCCGCAGGGTGGATTTTGGGGGTGTGACAGCCTGCCTGGCCCTACTATTCAGAAATGACAGAATGGTCCCTGAACTTGAGAAACATGCATTTTGAGGTGTTTTTTACACGTTTAAGCCCCGTTAACCTCATTTCAAGGATCTAAAATGATGTTAAAGTATAGGGAACACAAAACATGTCACACCATGGCTTTTGCGGAAGCGTGGGTTTAATTGGTGTGACTTCTTAATACCATAGCACAATCATAACAATGCTATATGAAAATAAAACACATGATAATCATCCATTCATTAAGTTTTAAAAGTTACCACAACATCATTGTTTTAAAAGTCGACACATAAAATGACATACAACCATGACATAATTAAAAACATGTTCTCACGACACGACAAAAGAGTTGACTAGAAATACGGTTTAAGACTTGCAACCCGTCCAGGCAAGGGTCACACTTCCTAAACCTGGATGACATCATTATTCCCTACGCAGCCTGACACGATTGCATACTTCGCCAGATCCACTAATTTCCTAAAATACATGTAGTTTGAAAAATCAACAAAAGTTGAGCGAGTTCATGTAAAAGTGAGTATGTTAAAGTACGTCCCAGTGTAAAAATGTTCTTGGTATGTAGCAATTAAGGAAAAAGATCACCACTGGGTTGCAAAGCCACTGGTATGTGTGAAGTGATGCAGGAAAACTCAAACCTAGCAAATTTGTATCGGGCCTCGGCTGTAAGACACAGTCACCTCTATGGGTCACCCTGACCTCACGGGTGTTGGCTTGCTACACCCAAATAGATCTATCACTCTTGTGTCCCTCGGTCCTAACAACGAGGATTAATGGCTTTAAGCGTTGTACCCACCACTCACATGATCTGAACGTCCCAACCCTCCTTAAGCTAACCATACCATGTATAAAAATGTCCTAAATCATTGTAACATGTATTTCACCCCCGTAGTTATAAAACTGAAAACAGTTAAGAGAAAAGGGGGGGACATGAACTCACTGAAGTGCGTATCCTGTAACGTCAATCTCAAACTCGAACTGCTGCGTGACGACCTACACGTACTAATGTCTATTAGACGAATGGGTCGTGCCTTGGCTTAGGATTTAGTGTTTTGAGTTGCGTTACTTTGATATTATACTTGTTAAAATAATATTAATTATTTTAACTAACTTTTGTATTTAGGAAAATAGTTAGGCAACTATTTCGTATTCACACTTCTTAATTATTTTATAAGTGTATTTCCTTCCCAAGGATGGGGGTATTTATACATGTATACTTGTAATTCCGAAAAAAATATATTTTAAGTCCCACTTAGATAATATATTTAATTTACTTGTCTAAAACATATTAATTCCAAAATATATATATTTTCCCAAAAATATTATATTTTACTTCATACACTTTCCAAAATAATATTTTACCAAAATATACGTATAAGAGCATTTTTCCGAAATATTACATAAGTCACGTTTTAGTGTTTCGTATCGCAATAATAATTGCGTAACTCAATTATTTATTTTGTAAGAATTTTGGTATTAATTTTGGAGTCATAATTTCATGACGTTATAAGTTATATTATTTTTACCCTAAAAATAATATATCTAGTTCACATAATAAACGAACAATCACACAAGAGTTTTTGTAATAAATATATATATTCTAAATACATATTTATCAAATTTTATTTATGAAAATCAACCTCCGGCACTTTGTAATTTTTAATAAAAATCATGGCGAAGTTTATTTTGAAAATAAATTTAGAAATATATTTGTAAACACTTACTAGAAAAATATTTTCTAAGTGTTGGATTTTTAAAAAAATTTCACCAGAGTTTTCTTTGTAAATGGAGGCGTCCACGCTTACTAGCGTATCATTTTCTTTTGTAAAATCATTCAATCAATTCTCGATCAACAATATACAATCTCTAATCACCAACCTTGACAAAAATAAGCATGAACTATAAGCTTATGAACTTGGAAGATTTGTAAAAGTAAATAGTAACTTACTAGCATAATTAGTAAGTCTTGTTATCTTTAAAAATATGATTGGTTCTTTAAAAACTTTATTTTTAAGTTTGAACTTTTGCAACTTCTAGTCATATTTCTAAAAATGTTTCTTTGTGAAATTTTCTTTTTACACAAGTGTTCCTACACTTGTTTATCCACTAAAAATGTGGTGAGTTTATGTAAGATCCGAGTTTTAACAAAACTCATATTGTTCACTAGGTTCTTTCGAAAAACCACTCATAGATCTTTAGATCTACAAGTTTACAACTTATTTTGGTCTTTATTTTTCAAGAAAACATGTATGTAATCAAGTTCATAGCTTATGTGTGGATGATTTCATCATCCACAACATGGTTAACCTTCACATCTTGCTAGTTCATGTCTTTAAACATGATCTAGCAAGTCTATGTGATGAACCATAGCATTTCTACTAACAAACAACATTCAACAAGCACAACAACACAAGATCATTTTCTGAAAAAATGCATGGGGATGTGTTCATTAGTTCGAAGGGATATGCGCCGTTGAATATTCAGGATATAAGGGATAAGACGTCCTTATTTGCCAAGCCCCTGAACATTGATGGTAATTCGGTAATTCCTCGGCGTGGAGTGCCTCAGAATGAGCAGAAGATAATAAATGTGATCGATGAGTTGGAGAAAGTTACTGTGCCGGTACAGTTGGAGAGCTCTAACGCTGTTTACAAGGAAGATCAGAATCAGAAGAGGTCAATGTCGTCTTCCTATGCTGAAAAGCTTCAGTCTACTATGCAGAACAAAAGGGAGATTTGTCACACCCCGACCATGTAGAACATACAAAACGTGGCGGAAACATCGGGGAGTGTTGTAACAGAATTAATTGTTTCAAATCCATGGCAAACAAAGTTGTAATTTATTTAATAAACAAGAGTTACATTGTCTTAACACAGGAAATACAGAGTTTATAACATAATTAAACAAAGTCTATCATCGTTTTTAGTCTCTAAGGCATAGGTCCGCCCTAGAATCATGATCAACATCCTACGGAAAAGCTCCTGAAAACACATGTGAAAATAGGTACGTCATCATAAAAATGCCTGTGAGATACATAGGTTTTGTGAAAATAGGATTCATGACTTGTGTTTAAGAAAATGTTTAGTCATGAACCTTGTAATTTGCTTTATCTTGTAAATCATTTGAAAAATGATAAAATCAGTTGATATGTATAAGTAAATGTAAGGTTAAATTAATAACCATGTAAAATGAGTTGTATAAGATAAACCGTTTATGTAAAACAATGTCTTGTGAAAAGTATGTTATTTGTATAATATGTAATATGTCTATACTGAAATGATTTAATTAACGTTGCGCTATGTAATATTATACAAACACTTATATATAGGAAGTACCAGCGGCGTATCCACCATGTTTGTATCATATTACACACGCCTCGTTACTCAAATCACTTACCCAAACAACCACCAATGTAACTTGTTCATGTACAAACCAATTGTCAAGTGTTATTGTGTAAACCATATCAAAATGTCTTTGTCCAATGTAAACCACCAAATGTGTATATTAATGTCAAAATGTTTATGTTCAATGTAGATCATGTAATGTGTAACCAGAAATGTCATGTATGGTAAGTGAAATGTATCAAACTAAACCATATGTAAAATGCACAATAACAAGGTATTGAAGTAAAACATGGTTTAAATCAAAGTTATGTTTTGTGTAACAAATGCATGTTGTACTGATACAAACATCTATGCGGTATTGTTATAATGCATACATCCAAGCCTTGAGACTGTGGCGATAAACCCTTAAACAAATTAAAGGTTTATCTTAGTTATGTATATCGAATTCGGTCATTCCTTCCAATCCAAACAAACCAGGATTTCAGGAACGGGAGTTGTCAATTCCTATGGTACCACTACCTACTAACGAATGGCATGATCAATGTTAATGAATGTATTGTTCCATGTTAAACAAACCAAATGTTATACCAAATTGTAAGCATGTGAAAACGATGCACTAAGTATGTAATCAAATGAACATACGTAGCGTGAAATGTAATGTAAAACGATGTACTAAGTAATGCACACAATGGGCACACTTATCATAAAATGTAATGTAAAACGATGTACTAAGTAATGCACACAATGGGCACACCTAGCATGAAAGGTAATGTAAAACGATGTACTAAGTAATGCACACAATGGGCACACCTAGCATAAGATGTAATGAAATCATGTACTATAATGTACTAACAAACATAGCAGGTATATGATGTGAAAACAGGAAAGCATGAAAGTAACAAGTAGGCACATGTGTTCCACCCCAAAACAGTTTGGAAAACGGTAAAAGAGGGGTCTATGTACTCACTTGAGATTGTTCAGTAGTTCTGGAGTGACAACCAAACAATGATAGAGATCTCGGAATCAAACGGCACCTAATATAGGTAACTATGTTAATAAACCGGACCTAAATCGGAAGATTGGGTAGCATGAGGGTTTGTAAACCAAACGAGTGTAGAGACTCGTGTCATTTGGTTTAATAAAGCCTACATACTAAATGAAACCTAACATAAATGTTTATGACCCATTACGACCCGTTTAGGTAGCTTATGCTACTTTAACGCGTCGTTCGCGTGAAACGCGTTCGGACCGCCTAACTAGCCCTATGACAAGTGTTATATGCCTAAACATGTTACATAATCAGTTATGTGACAAAGGTTTAGGTTACATATGCTTAATTACCAATTATACATGAAAAGGGTATTCTGGTAATTTACCTAAGGCATATAAACTACCTATCATACAACTACTCAAACGATGCGACCATAGGGTATAACCTCGGAAGGTTATTCCCTACCTACTATGGTCACCTAATATGTTTGGTCGGATCCTAATGATCGACCAAATGGGTCGGGTTCGAGGTATAAGCGATTTATTAGATCGCTTACCCTACGACCCTAGACAACGTGGTAATCAGTAGGCATAGTCCCAAGGGACTATAACCATCGTGATTACAATCACGTTGCGAAGTTTAAACGAACTTCGCATTGACCATAAGCTGGTCAACGCTGAAAGTCAAACAAAGTTTGACTTTCTGACTCGAAAAGCAATAAAATAAGGAAAAGAATGAAAGAATACTTACGAAGGGTCCCCGAATGCTAATTTCAATTCAAAAATCTCAGGTATGAAACAATAGTTTCAACTTAGAGTTTCTCAAATCAAAATTCTTGTAATTTGGAAGCATGGGGGGTGGGGTATTTATAGTATTCGGTCCACCGTTAAGATCGTTTCATGGAAACCGTGCTTTAATCGCATCCGTACAAGTGTTGCAAAGTTGTGGTAGCCTAAAAATGGTCCTTATCATCTGACTAGACAATTTAGAACATGTGGTGGTGGATCAAAGAGCTGAAATCTGCTGTTAGAAACATTTAACCTGGTCAGAAGGTCGGACGCGGCCCGCTTCAGGATATGCTAAAACTCAGGCGGGCCGCCTGAGAGTCCTGATTAGACAACAAGTTTCAGAAATTATAGTTTCAGTCCCTACACGTGTTTAAGGCCATTTCCGACACTTCTAAGGCCCGTAAAGCCAACTTTAAGGCCCTAAAATGATGCCTAAACATTGTGGACATGAAACATGTTCAAAAATATGCCGGATGATGGTTCGTTTGGTCGTACGAACGCGATGTTCGCTTAATTACGACGGAATGCGCACAAGCGCGAAAAACAATCCAAATGACGCGACGAATGAATTTTTGGCAAGCCAAACATTAAAGCATAATATAGTCATGCTTACATAATTTTTTGGATGTCCGGATGTATTCAGAACGTAAGTTATGCGCGATTCTGCAAACTTGTGCACTTTTTGACACTTTTAGTCCCTGAATGACCCAAAAGTTTATTTTAGCATACCGAACCCCTCAAAGCCTATTTCTAAGCTATGTAAAGGATATTTATGGTATGTTTAACTTATGGTCATGTTCCGGAATGTCTGTTTCAGTACAAATCGTTACACTTTCGCAGTTTGTCAAGTTTTGTCCCTGTAAGCGAATTAACTTGTTTTTGCCATACCAAAGCCTTTAAAACTTATTTCTAAGTTATGTAAAGGTTATTTAAGGTATGTTGAGTATATGTTGATTTTCCGGAGTATTTGTCACATTAAACTGATTACGTTTACGCACCAGTTTGCGTATAACTCTCCAGAAAGTGATATAGAGTTTGAAATTACATAAAAGTCAAAACATGAAAAATGTAAAACACAACCAAACAAACATTGGGATCAAATAACATTGTTTTATTGATAATAGAACTGTTCACATTGATTACAAGCACAGTTGTTACAATCTCCCCTACTTGTGGAAATTTCGTCCCGAAATTTATTTAGAGGAAACTCGTGGAAAAAGATGTGGATATTTCGCCTTCATTTGATCTTCGCGTTCCCAAGTAAACTCGGGTCCACGTTTAGCTTCCCAGCGAACTTTGACCAAAGGAATGCGCTTGCGTTTAAGCCACTTGACTTCACGTTCCATGATTTCCACTGGTTTCTCAACAAATTTAAGTGTTTTGCCAACACGAATTTCGTCAAGCGGTATGTGGAGGTTCTCATCAGCTAAACACCTCTTGAGATTGGACACGTGAAAAGTTGGATGAACATTTCCAAGTTCAGGAGGTAACTCAAGTCTGTAGGCTACCTTTCCGATTCTTTCGATGATCTTGAATGGTCCAACGTATCTAGGTGCAAGTTTTCCTTTCTTTCCAAATCTGATCACACCTTTCCAAGGTGAGACCTTAAGTAATACTCGATCACCGACTTGAAATTCCAAGGGTTTGCGTTTTGGATCCGCGTAACTCTTTTGACGGCTCATAGCTGTCTGAAGGTTATCACGAACTTTCTTGACCTTGTCAGTTGTCTCTAAAATGAGGGCAGGTCCAGTAAGTTGAGCCTCACCGATCTCATTCCAGCAGACTGGTGAATGACATTTTCGACCATAGAGAGCCTCGAAAGGAGCCATTTTGATGCTGGTGTGATAACTGTTGTTGTAGGAGAATTCAATCAACTTAAGATGTGAATCCCAACTACCACCAAAATCGATCACACAAGCTCTTTGCATATCCTCCAGAGTCTGGATTGTTCTTTCAGATTGACCATCCGTTTGTGGATGATAAGCTGTGCTCAGATTAAGTTGGGTTCCCATAGCAGATTGCATGGTTCTCCAAAAATGAGAAGTGAAACGAGCATCTCTGTCAGAAATGATGTTCAAAGGAACACCATGTCGAGCCACAATTTCATCTACATAGATTTGAGCAAGTCTGTCAGTAGGAAAATCCTCACGGATTGGCAAGAAATGCGCTGACTTAGTAAGATGATCAACGACTACCCAGATGGCATCATGACCTTTCTTGGTGCGTGGAAGTTTGGTAACGAGATCCATAGTAATGTTTTCCCATTTCCAAACTGGGATCTCTGGTTGTACCAATAAACCAGAAGGACGTTGATGTTCAGCCTTAACCTTAAGACAAGTAAGGCATTTTGACACGTATAAGGCAATGTCTTTCTTCATACCAGGCCACCAATAGTGAATACGAAGATCCTTATACATTTTATCTGAGCCCGGATGAATAGAATAACGAGACTTATGGGCTTCATCCATAAGCAAGGTACGAAGATCATCCTGGCTTGGGACCCACAAACGGTCCATGAAGTAATACGATCCATTGTCCTTCAGTTCCAGAGCAGGTGTTATATGATAGGGAAATTCCTTATCCATCAAACCTTGTGAAACACAAGATTGTTGAGCCTGAGAAATGCGTGCTTGGATATCGGATCGAGTTTGAATAACAGACTGAACACGTACACAATGAAGCTTAGTACGTTCCTTACGACTCAATGCATCGGCCACGACATTCGCCTTACCAGGATGGTAGCGAATCTCGCAGTCATAGTCGTTTAAAAGCTCAACCCAACATCGTTGTCTCATGTTGAGTTCTTTCTGATTGAAGATATGCTGAAGACTTTTGTGGTCAGTGAAAACCACACATTTTGTACCATACAAATAGTGTCTCCAGATCTTTAGAGTGAAAACAACTACACCCAACTCAAGATCATGAGTGGTGTAGTTCTTCTCATGTATCTTCAACTGCCTTGATGCATATGCTATGACTTTGTTCCTTTGCATCAGAACACAACCAAGACCCAACTTCGATGCATCACAATACACGACAAAATCATCATCACCCTCAGGCAATGATAGAACAACACTGGTTAGAGTTCTGAACTTCTAGTAACTTTAAATAACATCATGCTTATAATGTAAGAGGGACACTTCTACACAAGTATATAAAGCGCCATTGGTGCATCCACCGTACCTCCATTACATTGTTTACATTTCGTTATTTTTGTCAATGAGTTTCCGTGTATTGTGAGTTTAATAATTATGTATGCATCCATAATTACATAATTCCTTGCATAGTCCACACAATGCATTTCATAATGTGTAGGGGAAGAAATCAATGAACGATCCTGTGATGATTGTGACTAGACCACCATGGGGTCCTTTTAATTGAATCAGTAAATGATCTCTTTAAATAGAGTACCAAGGAGTCTTTTCAACTATATCATCGCATGCCATTCTTAACCAGATTCTGAATCAATCTTTCTGACAAGACCACTCAAGGGGTCTCTTTTGAATCATGGAATGGTACTATATAATCCAAGGGTCTTAACTATTACATAGAAGCCCATTAAGGATTTAAGGTAGCACCTTTTGAATATCCTACTATGAACCCCTCATATGAAGATATGAGAGATTCTAGGAGGATTTGGATAACGAATATCCAGAGTACAAAAACACAAAGAATAAAAGAAAACATATAACATATAGTCACATAATCACAAAATTGATTAACTTGATCTTCAATTTGTTATCATTTTGTTAATTTGTTTGTTAAATGTGCACATGTATTTAAAGCACGCCAGGTATTCAATCCGTGGATTTCGATTGGCACTTTAAATATTTCCAAGAATCTAACTATAAAGATAGGAAGATCTTAAAAAGAAAATTCGATTTCGATTACAAGGAATCATAATATTCGAATTAAGGTACACAAGGAATCCAATTAAGGACTCCGATTTGAACAATAAACATCCACCAGAATCTAATTGTGAAGATAAGAAGATCCCATATGGATTTTGGGATTTGAAAAGCGGGAGGCGTTTCAAAACCTTGCACTAGACGTGCTTAAGTCGATACACGAGGCAAAATGCTCATGAAGTTGAGGTGCTAGATATGCCAAGGCGACATATGAAGCAGAATTTGAAGGTTAAGTCAATGTATGAGAAAAATGTTTTTGAAAACTATGCATGGGGTTCTTTTAGAAATGTGTTTAATGTTTTTGAAACTTACATAATACTTTTGAAATCATATGGTAGATGTATTAGGTAAATATGTTTATAAAATGTTTTAAAAATCATGCGAGATAAATTTTGAAATTATATATAGGTTTTTTTTTTTTTTTTTTTTTGACAACATGAATGGTGCTTTTGAAATCATGCACTTGATATATTAAGTAAATATACTATGTTAAAAAAAAATGTTTTCAAACTATATGGAATATTTTGAAATCATGAAGGTTGTTTTGAAAAGTTATACTATGTATGCTGTTATGAAAAACCAGAATGTAATGGGTATGAGATCGAAAAATTACCCTTAGTTATCTAACCAAGGATTTAAAGCACAGATGTGCAAAAAGCACGATCACTCATAATGTCACTTTATTTTCTATACTTCGTTCCTTAGAATGAAACGAGTACTTAAATTTTTCGAAGAAATCATGAGCGATCACTTGAAAGGGAGAATCACAAGAGTAGTTTGTAAAGAACATAGTTCCTTGATGTAGGTACTATAGGGAAATGCCATACACACATGTAACTACACTTGTATATCAGAATTGTGAATAACAATTTATTTATAAACAAACCAGATTTTTTCAGGGTTCAACAAAAAAAATACAAAAGCATAAGATTCTAATTATTCAAAACAGCAGCATCTTCTAATCAGTCAAATGCTCATCCGTGTGTCAGATTTGCATTAGCAAGCTTTGAGCAATCCCTTCGAAAATCGCCCATCTTGCCACAGTTGTAGCAAGATCCAGGTGGAAAGCGAGCTTGAGCAGGGTTGGCTTGGAGTTGAGCAGTAGCAAGATTTGCAACAGCTTTGTTTTGGATAGCAAAGCGGCATATGTCAACCAAATGTCCCCATCGTCCATAGTAGGTACATTTGAAACAGGGTATGTGATTCAGATGATGATGGTTGCATCGCTTACACCATGGAGCAGTTCCCTTGTACAGCTTCTTGGCTAGTGGTGCTGTCACCTGGCTAGGTCCTGCCTGTTTTGGTGCAACCGCTGCGGGATTCTTTGAAGCTTTACGTTTCTATGGTTTTGGTGAAGGCTTGGCTTCTGTCTCATTTGGTGACTCTTGAGTGGCTTCATCCTGGAGATGATACATGGCAGTAGCTAATTCAATTGTCTTCAGGACTACTTCGCCTATTCACTGGGCAAATTTGGCAGTCTGCTCGGATATCTGAGCGTCGTTGTGATGAAGACACATTCTAGAAGAAATGAAAGGCATAGGAAGAAACAAGTGAAATGTTATCGAATGATCAAATTAGAATGATAACGCATAAAAATTGTGATCATTTGTTCGTTACCTAAGGCAAACAAATGAGACGACGACTAATCAAAGTAAGCGGGTCATTTTTTAATGTATCGCGAAGGCATGCTTTAGCCTATAAGTGGACACTCACCCCAAGAGCTCCCAGGTAAGAGTAGCTGGTCCAATTATGTGGATTTGTACGAACACTCTAGCCTTAGACAGAAAACTCAGAGTACAGGCATCCACCCCTACAGATTGCATGTGTTCACATTATAAGACCCAACTTTGATGAGATTTTGAAATCTTAGAGGGTTCAAAACCTAGTAATCAATCATCCTAAAACAGATGATTGGTTTTCGAAGCGGATTCGAAATTTGTGTTCTTGTTGCGGTTATCACCTAAGGATAAGTGACGGTATTGTTTTAAGATCTAAACACAAGAATCTTGTGTTAGGGTCCTAGGAAGGTTATAGACTAGGTCAAAGCATCACTAATAATCTAATTCCCTATAACCATGAGCTCTGATACCAACTCTTCTGTCACACCCCGACCACGTAAAACAATAAATCGTGGCGGAAACGTCGAGGAGTGTTGTAACAAAATCATTGTTTCATAACACATGGACAATTTAAGTTTTGTTTTATTGAATTAAAGGAGGTTACAATGTCTTAAAACAAAGAATAATAACATAATTAACTAGTCTTGCATCTTTTAATGTCACTAAGGCCCAAACCCGCCTAAGTGTATCTTGATCAATCCTATGCATCATTTCCTGAAAACACATGTGAAAATAGGTACGTCAGGATAAAAATGCCTGTGAGATACAAAGGTTTTATTGATTTAGGATTCATGACTTGTAAGTTTAAAGAAAGTGTTTAACAAAAGTAGTCATGAACCTTGTAAAATGTTTTTCTTTTGTAAATCATATAAAAATCGATAAGGAAACAGATGATATAAAAGAAATATGTATGGTTAAATAAATAACCAAGTAAAAATGAATTTTTATAAAATGTGTTGTTTGTAAAACAATGTTTTGTAGAGATATGTTAATTGTGTAAAATGTAATATGTCAAAATTGAAATGGTTTAAATAACGCTACGATATGTAATAGCATAAAAGAACTCATACATAGAAGGTACCAGCGGCGTATCTACCATGCTTTTATCATATTACACATGCCTCGTTACTTAAATCACTTACCAAACATGCCACCAATGTAAAAATGTTTATGTATAATCAAATGTCAAAATGTTTGTGAAAACCATGTCTATTGTTGTAACACCTCGAAATTTCGTGTGTAATAAAATAATGACATGTGGCATACAAGACAAAAATGTTAGAAACCCGGGTCTAGTCAAAGATGTATGGTAGGATTTAAAGCGTCGACATGTTAATTAAAATACCTCTGAACGACCAAATTATAAATCCCAAGACCCTGAATTATTGAAAACATCTGATATTCTAAAACCCGGTAAATACTAACAATAATGGATCCATATTTTCATGAGTGGGATCCTACGTAGAAAAAGCATGACAACCCTTCGTTTACGACTTTTTGATAATGTCCAAGACAAATGTACTGCATTAAAGGGATCTAAACTGTTCAAGGTACTTTGTAGGAGGCCCCATTCTGAATAATTCATGTCCAAAAATTGTTATACACCACTTGCCCTTTCAAAGCTTGAACGAACAAACATTTTTACCTGCTGTAGAAGGCTTGCGCACCGCAAGACATATCCTTACGGTGCGCAAGGGTTGCCCAGCGACCAGAAAACCGACAGTAGCCTGTTTTGAATGTTTTAACCGACTTTGATGATATTTCCACTGCCATGGGCGACCCCTAAAAAGTTCCTAGGGTACTAGGTACACTTGTGGGTAAGTTATGGTCAGTTGTAGCCTTAGATGTCAACAATCTATGGAGTTTTGGTCACTATATAAAGCTCCTATGTGACAACCCTCATAATTCCATCTATTCCGTACAATTTATTAATAATAATTAATGTGCTTGACGACTGTGTGGAATTACGTAACTGCTTTCTGATATCTGTGTTATATTTACATGCGCCTGTTAACACACTAGTAATGTACAGAAAGGTCACTAAATAGTCCGTTATATTTTCCTAAGTGTTAGAAAGTAAAAACGTTGCAAAAATATATAAGTAGGACGCTTTATGGATTAATTAAGCAGTTTAACGGAACAGTGTCGAACCGAACAACCGGACTTTACCCGGAACATAAAAATAATGTCAATGACATTGTTTACACCTTTCTGAGCTAGTTAGGGTCCCCGAACACCCTAACACCCGTTATAATACACTACACACTAATAACTAGTTTTAATCCCTAACTAAACTAACTAACCTCTTAACTATCTAGTTCAAACTCAACTAGACCCCCCCCCCCCTCAACCATACGGTTATATGGGGACTCCCCACAAGATTTCCTTGATTATTATATTAGATGGTGTTTAGTACTAAGGAAGCATAAGGCACAATGGGTAATAAAGTGTTGGAACTCAGTTATTTATACACACTAGACCATACACAATCACCTTCACCTTCATCAAATAACCAACCTCCTCTCCCTCCCCTTCTTTGTTCTCGGCAGCCCCATCCTCACCACACCACCATCATTACTTGATCACTTTCAAGCATTTCACAAGCACACAAAGGTGTTAGGAGGTCGACAACGAAGCTCGGTGCGTTCGGAAATTGAAGGACCTCTCTCGTTTCCTTTTAACCACCACTTTTCCACACTTGAACTTCCCTAGCCTTGTGCTAGTAGTAAGTTTCTTAAATCTTCATATTGTTCATGTATTTTATGGTTAATAGATGATTAATGGTTGAAAACTTATGAAACTCTAAAAGAACTTACATTAGTCTTGGATAAAAGACGAATAAGATGAATAAAGAGAAGATATATGTGTAAAGCATCATAAATCTGAAATATATGAGTATTAGTCTGCTGTAAATAACTTATAACGTGTTGTAAATCATTATTAGAATGAATGGTAAGCATATGTGTGCGTTTTAGTAGCCTTTAGACTGAAAACAACTTGCTGATGTGTATTTTCAGCCGCCTTTAACAGGCTGTAAACAGGGCATAAATTCAACGAAAAACCGATATTTTGAATCTAAAATATGTTATTATGAAATACGGTTCTAATGGCACAGGAATCGTAATTTTTGGACTTCGTTTACTATTTTTAAAGTGTTAATTTGTAACAGCAACTTAAGCTGAATTTTGACAGCAATAAATGGGTGTCATACTTTCAGTCATAACCTGAGTTTTGTGATGAATTGGACCATGAAATTTGTACAGTAGATGACAACCGATTCATTTGTAATTACCCCACTGGAATTTCGTGAATCGGACACTCGATGAATTTTTAATAAATTGTTCCGTGGACTGTGGTCAGAAATACATAAATCTGAGTTCAGTCCGGAATATGAATTTTTATAAAATATTGGTAATGAACCGAACCCCGATATTTTTACACAATAAAATATGGAACGTTTAAGACATCCTGTAAAAATTTGGGAATTTTTGGAATAATTTAACTATTTTATTAAAATGTCCGAAAACAGCCGGTTTTGAATATAAATGCTAAAATGACATAAGTTGTGACTCGCGTGTCTAAATGTCAAGTATGCTATCTGTGAATGATCTAATATGCTATATATGTTATGTGTATTATCGTATATTTGATTATGAGTGGGGAATGGATGGGAAACATACATGGGCATAAACGGTTAAAGTAATGCATGTTATGTGCTAGATACGTGTAGGAACTTTGTGCTCAAATTGAAAGCCACTAAATGACTAACTGATAAACCATACTAGGACGCGATTGACCGACCCTGACTGTTAGCTATATTGAGAATCTAACCGAGCAAACCGAGGTGAGTTCACAGACTTTCTAAGGCATGGGATTCCCGGTGGTTGGGAATGGGTTAAAGAAATTAAAACGGGATCTACATATTCTCCTTGGGTAGGATATGTACGGCCATCCTCCATAGGCAGGATGCCATTATTAATCCTACGAATTCTGTAATAACCATAAATTTAAAATCATTATTTTAGAAATAAAAGAATAATAATATATAATAAACTAAACAGTTATCTTATAATCCATCTTTCGGTATATCAACCAAAACTATTATTAGTATTTATAAATTAACCACTAGAAAACCCTAATTAAGACACCCAAGTAATTCTGCACAAACCCTAAAATTTTCAGAATTTTCAGAATCAGGATTAGGGCCCCTAAAACTCAGGGGGCTATTCCCTACTTGATTATTATCCTAATAACTTGCGGCCAAAGTTAAAATTTTAAAAACCGTCGACTCACCTGCACTCCAAACACACGCGGCATGAATATGGCCATTTTAAGACCCTTGCGCATCGTAGGGGTTTTTAGTGCTACGATGCGCAAGGCTTGACAACTTTTGGGTATAAATAGAGGACATTGGCACTTGAATATGGGCACAAAAACGACGAAGAAACTCAGAATACACTCTGAAATATCGTCCAATTACTCAGTTAACACACACGAAACACTAATTAAGTATAGCGGGGTGCTGCAGAACAGGGTAATAACTCGATCGCTATTACGATTCAATGTCCGATCGATTAAAACTATCCGATAGATGTTTAAGTGCTGCTCAAATTGGGTTTATACTTTGTCATTCATCGTGATTTCGACTTGAATGTTTGAGTGCTGTTCGAAATCGGACTATACTCTGTCATTCGTTGTGAATCCGCTGGATGTTTAAGTATCGCACTTTGTCATTTGTTGTGAGGGTTTGATCTCGTGAGTTATCGTAAATGTTGTATTAAGTTACTAACCTAATTTGGGAATTTTTGGAATAATTTAACTATTTTATTAAAATGTCCGAAAACAGCCGGTTTTGAATATAAATGCGGAAATGACATAAGTTGTGACTCGCGTGTCTAACTGTCAAGTATGTTATCTGTGAATGATCTAATATGCTATATATGTTATGTGTATTATCGTATGTTTGATTATGAGTGGGGAATGGATGGGAAACATACATGGGCATAAACGGTTAAAGTAATGCATGTTATGTGCTAGATACGTGTAGGAACTTTGTGCTCAAATTGAAAGCCACTAAATGACTAACTGATAAACCATACTAGGACGCGATTGACTCTCCCTGAGTGTTAGCTATATTGAGAATCTAACCGAGCAAACCGAGGTGAGTTCACACACTTTCTAAGGCATGGGATTCCCGGTGGTTGGGAATGGGTTAAAGAAATTAAAACGAGATCTACATATTCTCCTTGGGTAGGATATGTACGGCTATCCTCCATAGGCAGGATGCCATTATTAATCCTACGAATTCTCCTGGTGCAAAATACGTACGTTCGTCCTCCTTAGCTAGGACAACAACCTTAAAACTAGCTAGACAAAACTCTATCATGAAGTCCCTCAATTTATATCGACTTAATCGCCGAGGCCAATGGCGAGCGGGTCATTAGTTAATAGCGCTATTAGGTTTAACAAACCTCACACCGTGCCAGTCGGACGGGCGTGTACTAATGGACTATGGCAGACTGTCAGTGATGATAGACACTGATATAGGGCACAACTTATTTGCGTAGCAGTCGATATCATTCTGTCTAGTAGTTCACACGGGGAAAGCCCCCACTAATTATGGATATGGTTTGGGTAAAGAAAAGAAAATGGAATGGTTAAACATACTTTCAACTTCGGGGTGACCCCCACGGCAAATAAGCCAACGAAAGTCAAACCACGTTTTTCAGAAACAACTTAAAACTAAACAGCAAAACGTGAACTCACTCAACTTTGTTGTTGACTAGTTGTTACATGCCTTACAGGTCGCTAAACACTCGGAGCTTGCACGAGGAAGGAGTCGTTGTGGTGTACGGACGATTATGTCCAGTGTTTAATATTTAAAACATTATGAACTTATTAAACCTAAGTGTTGGACTTTAAACTTATGAACTGCGAACTTATGCTTTTGGATTTACTTTTATGCCTCCGCTGTTTTAAACTAAACATGGTTAACTATCTTTGGTCACCAATCGTATTGTGGTTGGTCTTATTTACTTAATTACGATGTTCAATATGATTGGTGGCTCGATCCTGGTCATGTCACGCCCCCAAGTGGTGGTACTCCGCATGGTGGATTGTGGGGGTGTGACATCCTAAGTGCAAACACTTTGATCATTCATTCCCAAGCAACTTCTGATCAATTGTGGAGCACAAGAGCAGCTTCCAAGCCTTCCTAATTGACCATTAGACACTTGTAAGTATGCTTAACCTTCTTGAATTGAGTTTAGCTTAGTATTTTAGCTAAAAGTCAAACCGTCGTAATTACGGTTTGACTTCAAGATTAATTAATAATGGCTCAGTCAAATCTCGAATTAAAAGTACCTTTAAGTAGGTAATTATGTGGGTAATAAACCCTTAAAAGGGTACTCACTGATTCCCGTCCTAACTAGGTCGTTTGTCGGGTCAAATGTGATGATAAAAAGTCAACAGAAATGTAATTTGTGATTTAATACACAATTAACAATGTAAAAGGCGTGTAACCTATTTCATCATTCGTATAACATGGTAATATGTATAAGAACTAGTCTAAATATGTTTGATCCGACAATGTTTCAGTTTTGGATCGATTCGGAACCGAAAGGCGCATAGTTTGACTTTTGCCTTGACTTCGGTTCTGACCCGATTTTTTATAGGTTTAGACATGCCTTAGAGTTCCATTAGGACCTAGTTACATGATTGTATAACCCTCTGCGTTTTTACCACTTAAATCCTTAATTGTCCGACGTTTCCGTTAATTGCTTAAAATATGGACCATAATGCCCTTATGACCATAAAACGAGAATTTTGGGAATGTGAAAGAACAAAAATCTTTGCTACTGATTAATATGCATGTTCGTAAATTTTCACGTCAATTGGACGTCTAGATTAGGAGTTATGCTCAATGACGTAATTAGAAAGTTTTTTATTAATTAAAAGGCATCATTAGCGTAAAGCCTATCTAAACCCAATTTTTGACACCAAACCTTTTACCCACTTATGTAATATAATATTTTGGGATTTTTGAAGATTTTTAATTATTTTTAAACTGATTATAAGCTAGGATTAGTGCCTTGATTCGGTAAATACCGATTATACCCTTTTCGGCCATAAAATGAGATTTACAAGTCCTTTTGCTACCAATCCAATTGCTACTGATTTTAAATAATAAATGAAGTGTTTTGAACCTTATGAACTAACCTGGAAACTCATATTCCTATTTTAACCCGTAAATCGCTTAAAACGACTTTATAAGCGTATTAAGCGCATAGTAAGGGTTTAAAACCATTTTGTCACAAAGGACTTAACACCAACTGATATTGTAACATCTGTGCTTGTAATCATTGTGAACAGTTCTTTTATCAATAAAGCAATCTTATTTGATCCCAATGTTTGTTTGGTTATGTTTTACATTTTTCATGTTTTGACTTTTATTCAATTTCAAACTCTATATCGCTTTCTGGAAAGTTATACGCAAACTGGTGTGTAAACGTAATCAGTTTAATGTGAAAAATACTCCAGAACATCAACATATACTCAGCATACCTTAAATAACCTTTACATAACTTAGAAATAAGTTTTGAAGGCTTTGGTATGGCAAAAACAAGTTAATACGCTTACAGGGACTAAACTTGACAAACTGCGAAAGTATGCAAATTTGAACAGTAACGAACATTCCGTAATATGACCATAAGTTAAACACACCTTAAATATCCTTTATGTAGCTTAGAAATAGGCTTTGAGGGGTTCGGTGTGCTAAAATAAACTTTTGGGTCATTCAGGGACTAAAAGCGTCAAAAAGTGCACAAGTTTGCATTTTCGCGCATAACTTACGTTCTGAATACATCCGGACATCCAAAAATTTATGTAAGCACTATAATATTTTATTTTAGTGTTTGGCATAAGAAAAATCCATTCGTCGCGTCATTTGGATCGTTTTTCGCGCTTATGCGCATTCCGTCGTATTTAAGCGAACATCGCATTCGTACGACCAAACGAACTGACATCCGACATATTTTTGAGCATGTTTCATGTCCACAATGTTTAGGCATCATTTTAGGGCCTTAAAGTTGGCTTTACGGGCCTTAGAAGTGTCGGGAATGAGCTTAAACACTAACAGGGACCAAAACTGTCATTTTGGAAACTTGTTTTCTGATCAGAAGCTCCAGGCGGCCCGCGTAAGATCTAGGCTGATCCTTACGTGGCCCGCGTCAGCCTCTCAGACCAGATTCGATGTTTTAACAGCCTGTTATCAGCTGTTATGCACTCCTAATCCAATTGCACATGGTAAATCTGATACTAGGGGCTGGTTTTGGATGTGCACATGGTATTACAATACCATGGGTGCAAGTGTATGGCCAAGATTCGATCACGTTTTCCAAGAAACGATCCTAACGGTTCGGGAAATCCTATAAATACCCACATCCCCCAACTTCAAAACCCACTAGAATCTGATTTGAGAAGCTCTAAGTTGGAACCTTTGTTTCATACTTGAGCTACTTGAATCAGGATTAGCATTCGAGGACCCTTCGTAAGTATTCCTTCGTTCTTTTATAGCTTTTCGAGTCCGAAAGTCAAACTTTGTTTGACTTTCTGCGTTGACCAGTTTATGGTCAATGCGAAGTTCGTTTGAACTTCGCAACGTGATTGTAATCACGATGGTTATAATCCCTTGGGACTATGCCTACTGATTACCACGTTGTCTAGGGCCGTAAGGGTAAGCGATCTGATAAATCGCTTATACCTTCGAACCCGACCCATTTGGTCGATCATTACGATCCGACCAAATACAATAGGTGACCATAGTAGGTAGGGAATAACTTTCCGAGGTTATACCTTATGGTCACGACGTTTAAGTAGTTGTATGATAGGTAGTTTATATGCCTTAGGTAAATTACCAAAATACCCCTTTGATGCCAAATTTCATTATAAACATATGTGACATAACTTTTGACATCTAAACTGTTTTGGCGACAATATTAGACATGTTAAGGCATATTTTACTTGTCATAGGACTAGTTAGGCGTTCCGAACGTGTTTTACGCGAACGACGCGTTAAAGTAGCATAAGCTACCTAAACGGGGAGTAATGGGTCACAAACACTTAGGTTAAGTTTCGTTTTAGTATGTGGGCTTTGTTAAACCATATTACACGAGTCTCCATACTCGTTTGGCTTACGAACCCTCATTCTATCCGATCCTCCGATTTAGGTCCGGTTTATTAACATAGTTACCTATATTAGGTGCTGTTTGATTCCGTGATCTCTATCATTGTTTGGTTGTCACTCCAGGACTACTGAGTAATCTCAAGTGAGTACATAGACCCCTCTTTTACTGTTTTCCAAACTGTTTTGGGGTGGAACACATGTGCCTACTTGTTACTTTCATGCTTTCCTGTTTTACATTACATTTTATGCTATGTATGCTCATTGTGTGCGTACTTAGTACATTATTTTACATTACATTCTATGCTATGTATGCCCGTTGTGTGCATACTTAGTACATTTATTATTCATCACATGCTAACATTTTGATATGATATTTGGTTTGTTTTGATGGATCAATATACATTCATTAACACCGATCATGCCGTTCGTTAGTAGGTAGTGGTACCATAGGAATTGACAACTCCCGTTCCTGAAATCCTGGGTTTGTTTGGATTGGAAGGAATGACCGAATTCGATATACATAACTTAGATAAACCTTTAATTTGTTTAAAGGTTTATCGCCACAGTCTCAAGGCTTGGATGTATGCATTCTCACAATACCGCATAGATGTTTATATCAGTATAGCATGCATTTGTTCCACAAAACATAGCTTTGATTTAAAAAATGTTTTACTTCAATACTTTGTTTTTGTGCATATAGTTTAGTTGATATCTTTTCACTAGCCATACATATCATTTTGGGTTACACATTACATGATTTACATTTGACACATAAACATTATTGACATTGGTTACACATTACATGATGTACATTTGACACATAAACATTATTGACATTGGTTATACATTACATGACTTACATCTTGACAATAAACATTTTGACATATTATTCAATACGTTTGGCAATTGGCTTAAACATAGACATCTTACATTATTGGTTTGGTTTGAGTAAGTGATTTAAGTAACGAGGCGTGTGTAATATGATACAAGCATGGTGGATACGCCGCTGGTACTTCCTATATATAAGTGATTGTATGGTATTACATATCATAGCGTTAGTTGAATCATTTCAATTTGGACATATATAACATTTTATACAAATAACATACTTTTCACAAGACATTAATTTACAAACAACTTATTTTACATGGTTTTTCATTTAACCATATATTATTCTCTTATTTATACATATCATCTGATCTTATCGTTTTTCAAATGATTTACAAGACAAAGCAAATTACAAGGTTCATGACTAAACATTTTCTCAAACATAAGTCGTGAATTCTGTTTTCACAAAACCTATGTATCTCACAGGCATTTTTATGCTGACGTACCTATTTTCACATGTGTTTTCAGGAGATGATGCATAGGACTTATCAAGATACACATAGGCGGACTTGGGCCTTAGTGACAATAAAAGATGCAAGACTAGTTATTTATGTTATGTTTCTTTGATTGTCAAGACATTGTAACTCTTTTAATCAATAAAATAATATTTCAATTTCCATGTGTTATGAAACAATGATTCTGTTACAACACTCCCCGACGTTTCCGCCACGTTTTGTTGTTTTGCGTGGTCGGGGTGTGACAGAAAAGTTGGTATCAGAGCCCATGGTTATAGGGAATTAGGTTATTAGTAATACTTTGACCTAGTCTATAACCTTCCTAGGCCCCTAACGCGAGTTTACTTGCGTTTAGTCATAAAACAATAGTGTCACCTATCCTTAGGCGACAACCACAACAAGAACATAAATTTCAAAACCGCTTTGAAAACTAATCATCTGTTCTAGGATGATTGATTACTAGGTTTTGAACCCTCTAAATTTTCAAATCTCGTCAAAGTTTGGGTCGTATAATGTGAACACGTGCAAACTGGAAGAGTGAATGCCTGTACCCTGAGTTTTCGGTCGAAGGCTAGAGTGTTCGTACAAATCCGCAGTATCGGACCAGTCACTCTTACCTGGGAACTCTTGGGGTGAGTTTTCACTTATAGGCGAGCATGTCTTCAGTGATACATTAATATGATCCGCTTACTTTGATTTGTCACCGTCTCATCTGTTCGCCTTAGGTAACAAACAAATGATCACAAATTCTTATGCATTGCCATTCTGTTTTGTTTAGCCGATGACGTTTCACTTGTTTCTTCCTATGTCTTTCATTTTTTTCTAGAATGTCTCTTCATCACGATGACGCCCAGATATCCGAGCAGACTGCCAAATTCGCTCAGGGAATAGGCGAAGTAGTCCTGAAGACTGTTGAATTAGCTACTGCCATGTATCGTCTCCAGGATGAAGCCACTCAAGAGTCACCAAGACAGGCAGGACCTAGTCAAGTGACAGCACCACCAGCCCAGAAACCAATCAAGGAATCAAAGACCATGGATGAACGATCCCCTAAGAAGTCAAAGAAGCGAAAGGCTTCTCAGAACTTCGTCGTGGTCGATCACAATGGTCAAGCTGTCCCCAACCAACCAGCTCAACCCCCTGCTAGGAAGCCATACAACGGAACTGCACCCTTGTGCAACCAATGTAGCCTTCATCATCACCCTAGTGTGAGGTGCCGCAAATGCCAGATTTGTGGACTTATAGGTCATACAGCAAGGGTTTGCCCAACTGTAGCTGTACCAAATCAAGCTGGCGACAATCCTGCTCAAGCTCGTTTCTCACGAGGGTCTTGCTACAACTGTGGCGAGATGGGCCATTTCCAAAGGGATTGCCCAAAGCTTGCTAATGCAAATCTGACCCACGGATGAGCAGTTGGCTGAGTAGAAGATGTTGCTCTCTTATGCTTTTGTTTCTTTCGTTTTCTAGTAATGTGAAACAATCTGTTTTATTCATAAATAAAGTTGTTGTTCGCAATTCTGATATACAAGTATAGTTATATGTGTGTATGGCTTTTCCCTACAATACCTACATTAAGGAACTATGTTCCTTACAAACTACTCTTGTGATTCTCTCTTTCAAATGATCGCTCATGATTCCCTCAAAAATTTTAAGTACTCGTTTCATTCTAAGATACGAAGTACAGAAAAATAAAGTGACATTATGAGTAATCATGCTCATGCACATCTGTGCCTTTGAATCCTTGGTTAGATAACTAAGGGTATTTTCAAATCTCATACCCATTGCGTTTTGATTTTTCAACATACACAGTACAAGTATTTCAAAAACAATCTTCATGATCTCAAAACATTTCATATAGTTTGAATTTTTTTTTTCAAATGCATTGTCTATGTTATTTCAAAAACATTGGTTATGTTTTCAAAAACAACTTTCATAATTTCAGAATATTTCATATAGTCTGAAAACAATATTAACACAGTACATTTTCTTATCAAGTGCATGATTTCAAGAAGCATTATTCATGTCTTTCAAAAACCTTGTACATGATTTCAAAATTTATCTTGCATGATTTTAAAACAAATTTTTTTAAAATATATACCTACCTAATACACCCACTCTATGATTTCAAAGGTAATATATATAAGGTTTCAAAAACATTGAACACATTTTTAGAACCCCATGCATAGTTTTCCAAAAATATTTTCTTCATACATTGACTTAACTTTCAAATTTCGCTTTATATGTCGCCTTGGCATATCTGGCATCTCAACTTCATAAGCATTTTACTACATGTTTTGACCTAAGCACATCAAGTGCAAGGTTTCAAAACATCTTCAACTTCTAAAATCCATATGGGATCTTTTTATCTTCACATTTAGACCCTTGTGGATGATTATCATTCAAATCAGAATCCTTGATTGGATTCCTTTTGTACCTAAATTCGAACATTTCGGTTCCTTATAATCGAAATCGAAATTTTCTTTTAAAAATATTTCTATCGTTATAGTTAGATTCTTGATAATGTTTAAAGTACCAAATGAAATCCACCAGATGGATTCCTAGTGTGCTTTAAATACATGTGCTCTGTTAGCAGAACAAATTTTTAGTTAAACAATTTTGTGGTTTTGTGACTATGTGTTTATGCACCTTATGTTTTCTTTTATGCATTTTGTGCTTTTACACTATGGATATTCGTTATCCAAATCCTCGTAGAATCTTTCACATCTTCATATGAGGGATTCGTAGCAGGATATTCAAAAGGTACTACCTTAAATCCTTAATGGGCTTCTATGTAATAGTTAAGACCCTTGGATTATATAGTACCGCTCCATGATTCATAAGAGACCCTTTTAATGGTCTAGTAAAAAAAAATTATTCAGAATCTGGTTAAAAAAATGACATATGGTGATATGGCTGACAGACTCCTTGATAGTCTATTTAGATCATTTATTGATTTAATTAAAAAGACTCTATGGCGGTCTAGTCACACTCATCACAGGTTTGTTCATTTGGTTTTACCCTAGACATTATAAAATAGACTGTGTGAACTATGCAAGGAATTGTCTAATTATGGGCGCGTACATAATTATGAAATTCAGTGCACGGAAACCACAGTAAGATTTATTATGTGTAAGAACCGATAGTGGCAACAATAACGAAACGTGAACAATGTACAGGAGGTATGGTGGACGCACCAATGACGCTTCATATACTTGTATATAAGTATCCCTCTTACATTGCAAGCATGATGTTATTAAATTTACTAGAAGTTCAGAACCCTAACCAATGTTGATCGATCTTTTCAACTTCACGTTTTAAACTCTCACAAGTTTCCTCTAAATAAATTTCGGGACGAAATTTCCACAAGTAGGGGAGACTGTAACATCTGTGCTTGTAATCATTGTGAACAGTTCTTTTATCAATAAAGCAATGTTATTTGATCCCAATGTTTGTTTGGTTATGTTTTATATTTTTCATGTTTTGACTTTTATTCAATTTCAAACTCTATATCGCTTTCTGGAAAGTTATACGCAAACTGGTGTGTAAACGTAATCAGTTTAACGCGAAAAATACTCCGGAACATCAACATATACTCAACATACCTTAAATAACCTTTACATAACTTAGAAATAAGTTTTGAAGGGTTTGGTATGGCAAAAACAAGTTAATACACTTACAGGGACTAAACTTGACAAACTGCGAAAGTAGGCAAATTTGAACAGTAACGAACATTCCGGAATATGACCATAAGTTAAACATACCTTAAATATCCTTTATGTAGCTTAGAAATAGGCTTTGAGGGGTTCGGTGTGTTAAATAAACTTTTGGGTTATTCAGCGACTAAAAGCGTCAAAAAGTGCACAAGTTTGCATTTTCGCGCATAACTTACGTTCTGAATACATCCGGACATCCAAAAATTTATGTAAGCACTATAATATTTTATTTTATTGTTTGGCATAAGAAAAATACATTCGTCGCGTCATTTGGATCGTTTTTCGCGCTTATGCGCATTCCGTCGTAATTAAGCGAACATCGCGATTGTACGACCAAACGAACCGACATCCGACATATTTTTGAGCATGTTTCATGTCCACAATGTTTAGGCATCATTTTAGGGCCTTAAAGTTGGCTTTACGGGCCTTAGAAGTGTCGGGAATGAGCTTAAACACTAACAGGGACCAAAATTGTCATTTTGGAAACTTGTTTTCTGATCAGAAGCTCCAGGCGGCCCGCGTAAGACCTGGGTTGATCCTTACGCGGACCGCGTCAGCCTCTCAGACCAAATTCGATGTTTTAACAGCCTGTTATCAGCTGTTATGCACTCCTAATCCAATTGCACATGGTAAATCTGATACTAGGGGCTGGTTTTGGATGTGCACATGGTATTACAATACCATGGGTGCAAGTGTATGGCCAAGATTCGATCACGTTTTCCAAGAAACGATCCTAACAATTTGGGAAATCCTATAAATACCCACATCCCCCAACTTCAAAACCCACTAGAATCTGATTTGAGAAGCTCTAAGTTGGAACCTTTGTTTCATACCTGAGCTAGTTGAATCAAGATTAGCATTCGGGGACCCTTCGTAAGTATTCCTTCGTTCTTTTATTGCTTTTCGAGTCCGAAAGTCAAACTTTGTTTGACTTTCTGCGTTGACCAGTTTATGGTCAATGCGAAGTTCGTTTGAACTTCGCAACGTGATTGTAATCACGATGGTTATAGTCCCTTGGGACTATGCCTACTGATTACCACGTTGTCTAGGGCCGTAAGGGTAAGCGATCTGATAAATCGCTTATACCTTCGAACCCGACCCATTTGGTCGATCATTAGGATCCGACCAAATACAATAGGTGACCATAGTAGGTAGGGAATAACCTTCCGAGGTTATACCTTATGGTTACGACGTTTAAGTAGTTGTATGATAGGTAGTTTATATGCCTTAGGTAAATTACCAAAATACCCCTTTGATGCCAAAATTCATTATAAACATATGTGACATAACTTTTGACATCTAAATGATTTGGCGACAATATTAGACATGTTAAGGCATATTTTACTTGTCATAGGACTAGTTAGGCGTTCCGAACGCGTTTTACGCGAACGACGCATTAAAGTAACATAAGCTACCTAAACGGGTCGTAATGGGTCACAAACACTTAGGTTAAGTTTTGTTTTAGTATGTGGGCTTTGTTAAACCATATTACACGAGTCTCCATACTCGTTTCGTTTACGAACCCTCATTCTATCCGATCCTCCGATTTAGGTCCGGTTTATTAACATAGTTACCTATATTAGGTGCCGTTTGATTCCGTGATCTCTATCATTGTTTGGTTGTCACTCCAGGACTACTGAGTAATCTCAAGTGAGTACATAGACCCCTCTTTTACTGTTTTCCAAACTGTTTTGGGGTGGAACACATGTGCCTACTTGTTACTTTCATGCTTTCCTGTTTTCACATCATATACTAGCTATGTTCATTAGTACATTCATAGTACATGATTTCATTGTGTTTTATGCTATGTATGCCCATTGTGTGCGTACTTGGTACATTATGTGACAACTGCCACTTTCGGGTAATTTACTTACATTTAAAACGGTGATTTACATTATACAAGTATGTGTTTTGAATATTCGGACTGCATGATTACATGAAATACATCTTAGAAAACTCATGGAATATTCGTTTATTATTACACATGATTCACTTTTATTGAGTACATTTGAAATAGTGCAAACAAATTCACCGAAACAACTAGAGTAGTGCCTAGTGAACTAGAGTGCTGACGAAAACTCCGGATCCGCAGAAAACATCTGAAATGACATCTTAAGGACTCGGATGAGAGTCCACTATCAATTATATGTTAAACCCTATATGGGAATACAAGAGTTCGGTTAATATTTTAACAATGCCCGGTAGCACTAAAAACTGTCCGAAATGCGCTAAAAGTGACCATTTCATGAATTTTCCGAAAAATTCAGCAATTGTATTTTATTACAAGATGCAAAAATTGATGTTTAGGCACCAATTTCATATAAAAATAATTATGGAATATCCATTACACACATAACTGGAATTTTTCCTACAACTTCCATAAGCGTACCTTTCGACTATTTACTAGCGAAACGAGCGCTAAACATCTAGCCGAATCATGTTTTGGCACAAGTAGCGAACTAGTGAACATTATTTTTAGTGTTGTAAGACTAGTTTATGGTCATTTCAAGTCAAGAAACATCTCGGAAAATTGCAAACCCTAAACACCTTAAACACTTAACAAATTACAACATTTTAAAGACCTTAAAAATGTCTAACACTTTTCACCATACAAGACCCCCCCCCCCCCATATTGAGGCCGTGAATGTAACACCTGTGTCATTTCAACCATCCAACAAATGCCAAACCAATGAAATATTGTATTTCATACTTTGGACTTGTATAAATATGTGTATCTTTTCCACATATCAACTCTTGTTCGATTTCAAGCTCTAAATCGCTTTCTGGAAGGTTATACGCGCACTAATGCGTAAATATAACCAGTTTAATGCAACGAACACTCCGGAATAGTGAAATAGGCTTAACATACCTTAAATAACCTTTACATAACTTAGATATAAGTTTTGGAAGGTTTGGTGTGGTGAAATCAAAGTTAAATCGCTTACAGGGACTAAAGTTGACAAACTGCGAAAGTATGCCAATTTGAACTGTAACAGACATTCCGGAACATGACCATAAGTTAAACATACCATAAATATCCTTTACATAGCTTAGAAATAGGCTTTGAGGTGTTCGGTATGCTAAAATAAACTTTTGTGTCATTCAGGGACTAAAAGCGTCAAAAAGTGCACAAGTTTGCATTTTTACGCGTAACTTACGTTCTGAATACATCTGGACATCCAAAAATTTATGTGAGCATGACTATATTATATTTTAGTGTTCGCCTTAAGAAAAATCCATTCGTCGCGTCATTTGGTTCGTTTTTCGCGCTTATGCGCATTCCGTCGTAATTAAGCGAACATCGCGTTCGTACGGCTAAACGAACCGACATCTGAGATATTTTTGAACACATTTTAAGTTCCCTATACTTTAACTTCATTTTAGAGCTTTGAAATGGGGTTAACGGGCCTTAAACGTGTCAAAAATGGCCTAAATACAGTTCAGGGACCAAAACTGACTTTCTGCCAAACTTCACCCCTACGATGCGTAGCCACTTTTTGGCTACGATGCGCAGGGGGTCTTCTGACCAGATACAATGTTTAAACAGCCTGTTTTCAGCTGTTTAAACCACCACCACATGTTCCTTTTTGCTTAGTCATCAGATTAGGATGGAATTCTAGTCACCATAAGGTCCCGACAAGTGTACGGCCTTGATCGGTTCCCCTTTTCCAAGAAACGATCTCAACGGTGGACCGAAAACTATAAATACCCCACCCCCCATTACTTCAAATGCACTAGAATTCTGATTTTAGAAACTCTAAGTTGAAACCATTGTTTCATACCTGAGATTCTTGAATCGGGATTAGCATTCGGGGACCCTGGGTAAGTATTCTTTCGTTCTTTTCCTTATTTTACTGCTTTTCGAGTCAGAAAGTCAAACTTTGTTTGACTTTCAGCGTTGACCAGTAATGGTCAATGCGAAGTTCGTTTGAACTTCGCAACGTGAGTGTAATCACGTTGGTCATAGTCCCTTGGGACTATGCCCAGTGATTACCACGTTGTCTAGAGTCGTAGGGTAGGCGATCTAATAAATCGCCTATACCTTCGAACTCGACCCATTTGGTCGATCATTAGGATCCGACCAAATACATTAGGTGACCATAGTAGGTAGGGAATAACCTTCCGAGGTTATACCCTATGGTCACATCGTTTAAGTAGTTGTATGATAGGTAGTTTATATGCCTTAGGTAAATTACCAGAATACCCTTTTCATGCATAATTGGTAATTTAGCATATGTAACCTAAACTTTTGCCACATAACTGATTATGTAACATGTTTAGGCATATAACACTTGTCATAGGGCTGGTTAGGCGTTCCGAACGCGTTTTACGCGCACGATGCGTTAAAGTAGCATAAGCTACCTAAACGGATCGTAATGGGTCGATAAGACTTAGGTTAAGTTTCATTTAGCATGTAGGCTTTGTTAAACCATATCACATGAGTTCCTACACTCATTTGGTTTACAAACCCTAATGCTACCCAGTCTTCCGATTTAGGTCCGGTTTATTAACATAGTTACCTATATTAGGTGCCGTTTGATTCCGTGATCTATAGCATTACTCGGTGGTTATCTTTAGACAACTGAGCAATCTCAAGTGAGTACATAGACCCCTCTTTTACTGTTTTCCAAACTGTTTTGGGGTGGAACACATGTGCCTACTTGTTACTTTCATGCTTTCCTGTTTTCACATCATATACTGCTATGTTCGTTAGTACATTATAGTACATGATTTCATTACATTTTATGCTATGTATGTCCATTGTGTGCATACTTAGTACATTGTTTTACATTACATTTTGTTGCATATGCTCATCCAGTATATGAACACTTTGACATATTACCCAATACATTTGACAATTGATTTGACATAGACATTTCCGCATAGACATTTTAACATGATTGACATTTGATCATGCATTTCCCACAAAACATAACTTTGATTTAAACCAAGTTTTACTTCAATACTTTGTTTTTGTGCATATGGTTTAGTTGAGACCTTTCACTTGCCATACATGACATATTTGACATAGACATTTGACATGGATATTTGACATAGACATTTGACATGGATATTTGACATAGACATTTGACATGGATATTTGACATAGACATTTGACATGATTTACATATTGACATGAACATTTTACATTGTTTGGTTTGGTTTGATTAAGTGATTAAGTAACGATGCGTGTGTAATATGATACAAGCATGGTGGATACGCCGCTGGTACTTCCTATATATAAGTGTTTGTATGGTATTACATGTCGTAACGTTAGTTGAATCATTTCAGTTTGAGACATAGAACATTTTATACAAATAACATATTTTTCACAAGACATTGATTTACAAACAACTTATCTAATACAAACTCATTTTACATGGTTATTTATTTAACCATACATTATTTATACATATCATCTGATCTTATCGATTTTCAAATGATTTACAAAACAAAGCAAATAACAAGGTTCATGACTAAACATTTTCTCAAACATAAGTCATGAAACCTATTTTCACAAAACCTATGTATCTCACCGGCATCTTTATGCTGACGTACCATATTTTCACATGTGTTTTTCAGGAGCTGTTGCATAAGATGATCAAGATACACATAGGCAGACTTGGGCTTTAGTGACAATAAAAGATACAAGACTAGTTAATTATGTTGTATTTCTTTGTTTGTTAAGACATTGTAACACCTTTAATCAATAAAACGAAACTTCAATTGCCATGGATTTGAAACAATTAATTCTGTTACAACACTCCCCGACATTTCCGCCACGTTTTGTATGTTCCACGTGGTCGGGGTGTGACAGAAAAGATGGTATCAGAGCCAATGGTTATAGGGAATTAGGTTATTAGTAATGCTTTGACCTAGTCTATAACTTTCTTAGGACCCTAACGCGAGTTTACTTGCGTTTAGTCATAAAACAATACTGTCACCTATCCTTAGGCGACGACCACAACAAGAACATGAATTTCAAAACCGCTTTGAAAACTAATCATCTGTTCTAGGATGATTGATTACTAGGTTTTGAACCCTCTGTTATATGGTTTTGAACCCCTTTGAGTTTTCAAAATCTCGTCAAGGTTTTTGGGTTTTAAATAATGTGAACACGTGCAAACTGGAAGGGTGAATGCCTGTATTCTGGGTTTTCTGTCTAGGCAAGCACTTCGTATACATCTCATCAGACGCGAGACCAGTTGTGCTTACCTGGGAATTCTTGGGATGAGTGTTCACTTATAGGCGAGCATGTCTTCGCGATACATTATTTTTGACCTAATTACTTTGATTAATTACCGAGGTCGTTTGTTGCTTTGTAGTAACAAACAAATGACCACTACCCTTGCTTTCATCAGATTTGTTTCATCTCATTCTAATTCGTCTAAATCTCTCACTCGTTTCCTTTCATGTTTCCTCTTTTAGAATGCCTCCTCGACGCGAGAACCAGATAGCGACTGCCGAACTGGCAGAAATTATTGCACAGCAAATGGCTGCTCAATTCCCAAACCTCTTTGCTCAATGGAACCAAGCCAACAACAACAACAATGTGCTATGCAAATACAAGGATTTTAACCAGGCTAAACCACTCAAGTTTAGTGGTTCTGAAGGGGCGACTGGGCTTCTTCAATGGTTCGAGAGCATTGAGAATACTTTCCGCCACGTGCAGTGTCCTGACAATCGCAAGGTCGAGTTTGCTTCGAGTGTGTTCCAGAAGAGAGCCCTTACGTGGTGGAACGGGGTTATGAGGGATCGTGGTGCAGAAGTTGCTCTAGCACAGACATGGGCCGAACTTAGGGCTCTCATGATGAAGGAGTTTTGTCCTCGTCATGAGATCAGGGCTTTGGAAAGGGAATTTGATGATCTTAAGCAAGATAGCGGTGAGCATCGAGCCTACACGGACCGTTATGAGGAGTTAAGTCTGTTATGCCCAAACATGATCACACCTTTGGATAAGGCTATCGAAAAGTACATTGATGGCCTTCCCGACTCAATACAAGACATTTTGACTGGTAGCAACCCTACTACTGTTAGGCAGGCCATTGAGCTATCTGCAACCTTGACTGAATCGCAGATCAGGAAACGTAAGCTTTTCCGAAAGGGTGACAAGAAACTGGTCGAGGAATCGAAACCAATCGAGGAATCAAAGACCATGGATGAACAGACTGGATCCTCTAAGAAGTCAAAGAAGCGAAAGGCTTCTCAGAACTTCACCGTGGTCGCTCACAATGATCAAGCCTTCCCCAACCAACCAGCTCAACCCCTTGCCAAGAAACCCTACAACGGAACTGCACCCTTGTGCAACCAATGTGGCTTACATCATCATGCTGGTGTGAGGTGCCGCACATGCCAAGTTTGCGGACTTATAGGTCATGCAGCGAGGGTTTGCCCAATAGCAGCAGCACCAAATCAGATTAACAACAATCCTGCTCAAGCTCGTTTTCCACCGGGGTCTTGCTACAACTGTGGCGAGATGGGCCATTTTAGTAGGAATTGCCCAAGACTTGCTAATGCAAATCCAGCGCAGGGATGAGCATATGATCAACCAGAAGACAACATCGTTTAGAAATAATCACGTCTTATGTATTATTTTCTTTTGTTGTCACGATCCATGAAACGGTTGTTGTTATCATTGTTTATAAATAAATCTTTTATTTACATCGCAATGTATTTATGTGATTGTATGTATAAACAACATATCCTCTACAATACCGACAATCAAGGAACCGCATTCCTTGAAGAACAAACTACCCCCAAATTTCTTCCCTTGTTTAATCTCTTGCGTTTCCACGAAAATCCTAAGTACCCGTTTCTTCCAAGAGAAACAAGGTACGAGGCGCCAAGTTAATAGCAATCAATAACAAGATGGTAACAATTAAACAATTATGTGGTTATGTGCTTATGTGTTCCCTTTTATGTGTCATGTAATTCAAATTATGTTATCCAAATCCTCGTAGGATCCTACATATCCTTGTGCAAGAGATTCATAGTAGGATACCCAAAGGTACTACCTAAAATCCTTAATGGACTTCTACGTTGTAAATAAGTCCCTTGGATTATAAAGTACTGCTTCATAATTAGATCCCTTGAGTGGTCTAGTTAAACTGGATGATATAGCTGAAAGGACTCCTTGGTGGCCTAACTAAGAAGATCCTCTGAAGATCTAATTAAAAAGGACCCTATGGTAGTCTAGTCACCGTCATCACTAGTTCGACATCCTTCCCCCACAACATTATAAAACAAACTGTGCGGACTGTGCAAGGAATTACGTAATTATGGATGCATACATAATTATGGAATTTAGTGCACGAAAATCACAGCAAGTTCTATCATGTATCTAGAGTAAACTCTATTCATTTCCAATTCTGATGAAGCATCCGTTGAGGAAAAATGAACTAGCTATTCATTTTTCACTTCTGAAGAATATCCGTTGAGGAAATGAATATCCGTTGTTTATCTTTTCATTTCCATTCTGAAGAATAACCGTTGAGAAAAATGAATTATCCATTCATTTTCGTTCTGAAGAATATCCGTTGAGGAAATGAATATCCGTTGTGTAATCTTTTCATTTCCATTCTGAAGAATAACCGTTGAGAAAAATGAATTATCCATTCATTTTCATTCTGAAGAATATCCGTTGAGGAAATGAATATCCGTTGTGTAATCTTTTCATTTCCATTCTGAAGAATAACCGTTGAGAAAAAATGAATTATCCATTCATTTTCATTCTGAAGAATATCCGTTGAGGAAATGAATATCCGTTGTGTAATCTTTTCATTTCCATTCTGAAGAATAAACCGTTGAGAAAAATGAATTATCCATTCATTTTCATTCTGAAGAATATCCGTTGAGGAAATGAATATCCGTTGTTTATCTTTTCATTTCCATTCTGAAGAATAACCGTTGAGAAAAATGAATTATCCATTCATTTTCGTTCTGAAGAATATCCGTTGAGGAAATGAATATCCGTTGTGTAATCTTTTCATTTCCATTCTGAAGAATAACCGTTGAGAAAAATGAATTATCCATTCATTTTCATTCTGAAGAATATCCGTTGAGGAAATGAATATCCGTTGTTTATCTTTTCATTTCCATTCTGAAGAATAACCGTTGAGAAAAATGAATTATCCATTCATTTTCGTTCTGAAGAATATCCGTTGAGGAAATGAATATCCGTTGTGTGGTCCTTCATTTCCAACTCTGAGGAAATAACCGTTGAAAATGACTCCGTTAGTTCATTTTCATTTCTGAAGATTTATCCGTTGAGGAAATGAATATCCGTTGTGTAGTCCTTCATTTCCAACTCTGAGGAAATAACCGTTGAAAATGACTCCGTTATTTCATTTTCGTTTCTGAAGGTTATCCGTTGAGGAAATGAATATCCGTTGATTTTTCTTTCATTTCAAATTCTGAAGAACAAACCGTCGAGGAAAATGACCCCGTTTGTTCATTTTCGTTCTGAAGAATATCCGTTGAGAGAAATGAATATCCGTGGATTATTCCTTCATTCCCATTTCTGACGAAGAATCCGTTGAGAAAGAATGAATCATCCATTCATTCTCACTTCTGAAGAATATCCGTTGAGGGAAATCTATATCCGTTTAGTTAATTCCTTATTTTCCATTTCCGAAGAACCCGTTGAAGAAAATGACTCTGTTCGTTCATTTTCACTTCTGAAAAATATCCGTTGAGGAAAATAATCAGATTATGCTTTACATATCTTTGATGACTATTTGACACAAAGTCATAGACAGACTCCTACGAATAAATTTCGGGACGAAATTTCCTAAAGTAGGGGAGACTGTAACACCTGTGTCATTTCAACCATCCAACAAATGCCAAACCAATGAAATATTGTATTTCATACTTTGGACTTGTATAAATATGTGTATCTTTTCCACATATCAACTCTTGTTCGATTTCAAGCTCTAAATCGCTTTCTGGAAGGTTATACGCGCACTAATGCGTAAATATAACCAGTTTAATGCAACGAACACTCCGGAATAGTGAAATAGGCTTAACATACCTTAAATAACCTTTACATAACTTAGATATAAGTTTTGGAAGGTTTGGTGTGGTGAAATCAAAGTTAAATCGCTTACAGGGACTAAAGTTGACAAACTGCGAAAGTATGCCAATTTGAACTGTAACAGACATTCCGGAACATGACCATAAGTTAAACATACCATAAATATCCTTTACATAGCTTAGAAATAGGCTTTGAGGTGTTCGGTATGCTAAAATAAACTTTTGTGTCATTCAGGGACTAAAAGCGTCAAAAAGTGCACAAGTTTGCATTTTTACGCGTAACTTACGTTCTGAATACATCTGGACATCCAAAAATTTATGTGAGCATGACTATATTATATTTTAGTGTTCGCCTTAAGAAAAATCCATTCGTCGCGTCATTTGGTTCGTTTTTCGCGCTTATGCGCATTCCGTCGTAATTAAGCGAACATCGCGTTCGTACGGCTAAACGAACCGACATCTGAGATATTTTTGAACACATTTTAAGTTCCCTATACTTTAACTTCATTTTAGAGCTTTGAAATGGGGTTAACGGGCCTTAAACGTGTCAAAAATGGCCTAAATACAGTTCAGGGACCAAAACTGACTTTCTGCCAAACTTCACCCCTACGATGCGTAGCCACTTTTTGGCTACGATGCGCAGGGGGTCTTCTGACCAGATACAATGTTTAAACAGCCTGTTTTCAGCTGTTTAAACCACCACCACATGTTCCTTTTTGCTTAGTCATCAGATTAGGATGGAATTCTAGTCACCATAAGGTCCCGACAAGTGTACGGCCTTGATCGGTTCCCCTTTTCCAAGAAACGATCTCAACGGTGGACCGAAAACTATAAATACCCCACCCCCCATTACTTCAAATGCACTAGAATTCTGATTTTAGAAACTCTAAGTTGAAACCATTGTTTCATACCTGAGATTCTTGAATCGGGATTAGCATTCGGGGACCCTGGGTAAGTATTCTTTCGTTCTTTTCCTTATTTTACTGCTTTTCGAGTCAGAAAGTCAAACTTTGTTTGACTTTCAGCGTTGACCAGTAATGGTCAATGCGAAGTTCGTTTGAACTTCGCAACGTGAGTGTAATCACGTTGGTCATAGTCCCTTGGGACTATGCCCAGTGATTACCACGTTGTCTAGAGTCGTAGGGTAGACGATCTAATAAATCGCCTATACCTTCGAACTCGACCCATTTGGTCGATCATTAGGATCCGACCAAATACATTAGGTGACCATAGTAGGTAGGGAATAACCTTCCGAGGTTATACCCTATGGTCACATCGTTTAAGTAGTTGTATGATAGGTAGTTTATATGCCTTAGGTAAATTACCAGAATACCCTTTTCATGCATAATTGCTAATTTAGCATATGTAACCTAAACTTTTGCCACATAACTGATTATGTAACATGTTTAGGCATATAACACTTGTCATAGGGCTGGTTAGGCGTTCCGAACGCGTTTTACGCGCACGATGCGTTAAAGTAGCATAAGCTACCTAAACGGATCGTAATGGGTCGATAAGACTTAGGTTAAGTTTCATTTAGCATGTAGGCTTTGTTAAACCATATCACATGAGTTCCTACACTCATTTGGTTTACAAACCCTAATGCTACCCAGTCTTCCGATTTAGGTCCGGTTTATTAACATAGTTACCTATATTAGGTGCCGTTTGATTCCGTGATCTATAGCATTACTCGGTGGTTATCTTTAGACAACTGAGCAATCTCAAGTGAGTACATAGACCCCTCTTTTACTGTTTTCCAAACTGTTTTGGGGTGGAACACATGTGCCTACTTGTTACTTTCATGCTTTCCTGTTTTCACATCATATACTGCTATGTTCGTTAGTACATTATAGTACATGATTTCATTACATTTTATGCTATGTATGTCCATTGTGTGCATACTTAGTACATTGTTTTACATTACATTTTGTTGCATATGCTCATCCAGTATATGAACACTTTGACATATTACCCAATACATTTGACAATTGATTTGACATAGACATTTCCGCATAGACATTTTAACATGATTGACATTTGATCATGCATTTCCCACAAAACATAACTTTGATTTAAACCAAGTTTTACTTCAATACTTTGTTTTTCTGCATATGGTTTAGTTGAGACCTTTCACTTGCCATACATGACATATTTGACATAGACATTTGACATGGATATTTGACATAGACATTTGACATGGATATTTGACATAGACATTTGACATGGATATTTGACATAGACATTTGACATGATTTACATATTGACATGAACATTTTACATTGTTTGGTTTGGTTTGATTAAGTGATTAAGTAACGATGCGTGTGTAATATGATACAAGCATGGTGGATACGCCGCTGGTACTTCCTATATATAAGTGTTTGTATGGTATTACATGTCGTAACGTTAGTTGAATCATTTCAGTTTGAGACATAGAACATTTTATACAAATAACATATTTTTCACAAGACATTGATTTACAAACAACTTATCTAATACAAACTCATTTTACATGGTTATTTATTTAACCATACATTATTTATACATATCATCTGATCTTATCGATTTTCAAATGATTTACAAAACAAAGCAAATAACAAGGTTCATGACTAAACATTTTCTCAAACATAAGTCATGAAACCTATTTTCACAAAACCTATGTATCTCACCGGCATCTTTATGCTGACGTACCATATTTTCACATGTGTTTTTCAGGAGCTGTTGCATAAGATGATCAAGATACACATAGGCAGACTTGGGCTTTAGTGACAATAAAAGATACAAGACTAGTTAATTATGTTGTATTTCTTTGTTTGTTAAGACATTGTAACACCTTTAATCAATAAAACGAAACTTCAATTGCCATGGATTTGAAACAATTAATTCTGTTACAACACTCCCCGACATTTCCGCCACGTTTTGTATGTTCCACGTGGTCGGGGTGTGACAGTGAACAAGGGGTCCCACACCCCTTGTTTATGTTGCATAATATCTAGATATTTTATTTAGATGCAAGTGGATTAAATTGGTAAATTATTATAACACTTAACTAGTAAGAATTACTAGCACTTATCCTCATTTTTCACTTTCATTTTCACAAGTAAACTCTCTCATCATATTCATCCATATTATCAAGAACACCTTCCAAAAACCCAATTATTTTTATCATCTCCTTCATGATCAAGATGGATTTCCAAGTAACATAAGGTGATCTAAAGCTCTTGGAAGTGAAAGGAAGGATTTTTATTCATACAAAAGTGTTCTAACATCAAGATCATCATCTTCTTAGTTCTTAATAATCTCTAAGATCATCCCTAGCCTAGTGCTAGAAGTAAGCTTCTATATTTTTTTATACATATTATGTTTATGATTGTTATTATAACTAATAATAACTATATAATCATACATAATGAACAAGAAAAATACAATGAAGCAAAGATAAAAATCATGATATAATTATGTTTGTTTATATTGTGATCTTAGACTTGTTATATGCATATTAGATCTTGTTATGATGATTATGCTACAAATAAAGTGTTAGAAGATGTTGAAAGATATGATCTAAAAATTATACATGTTTATGTTAAAGGGTTTTAACATAAAGGATTAAAGGGATGATCATATCTAGTGATCTTGTGAAAGTAATTAGAGTTTTTATTTAAAAACAAGACTTTCACAAGATTATAAAAAAAAATAACATACAACTAAAGATTTTTATAAAAGTTGTTAAAACTAGAATTAAACTTGGTTTTTGAACTAGTTAACATATGAAAGGATCATGTTTAAAACCCTACATGATTTGCATATCATCTTGATAATTTCATGTTATAAAAGTCTCATAATGTTTAGTTAAGATGTTGAATAAATTGTTGTTGATTTAATAAAGAAAATGATATGTTTAATAAAACATGGTTAAGATAAAAATACAAAGGTTATATGGCCAATTTTTATAAAAACTCTATTTTATAAAATAACAACATTTTTGGGTAAATCTCTACAAGATTTAAAAAGGTTATTAAAGAAGGGTTTATAAAATAAAAGACAAGAAAAATATATATTTAAAAAAAAATATATATATTTGGTTACTTTAACAATTTTTGTGTGATATATTACTTGGTGTATTAGTTATATATATCATTGTAGGAACTTGAATCTCATGTCACCTTTAAACTCAAAACACGTTATAACAAAAGTCCTACGAGACTTCACATAATTACGCCTTAAAACGAGTTACGGACGATTAGAATAATCGGACACCAATTATGTTCAAAATGAACGACGGACGACTACTTAAGTGAATTGCCAATCCGAAGAATTACTACGATGTTTAGACGATTTTTCCGACACGAAATATAAATAAGCAATCAATAACAAATTTCGGATGTTTATAAACTTATAAAAACTAGTATGTTTTATTTACTAACAAGTGTACTTAGTAAATTTTTATAAAAAGGTTTTTATAAAAATAAATGGGTTTATTATACTAGTGGGCTATTTTTATTACAAATGGGCTTAATATACTTAATAGACTATTTTTACAAATGGGCTACTTACACTTAATGGGCTTAGTTTTCTTAATGGGCTTAACTTCATTATGGGCTTAACATAAATTCATGGGCTAAGCCCAAACACCAAACATATGGGCCAAAGACCAACACTATTTAAGCCCAACACTATTTAAGCCCAACACTATTTAAGCCCAACACTATTTAAGCCCAACACTATTTAAGCCCAACACTATTCAAGCCCAACACTATTCAAGCCCAACACTATTTAAGCCCAACACTATTTAAGCCCAACACTATTCAAGCCCAACACTATTCAAGCCCAACACTATTCAAGCCCAACACTATTTGAGGCCCAACACTATTTGAGCCCCAACACTATTGAGGCCCAACACTATTTGAGGCCCAACACTATTTGAGGCCCAACACTATTTGAGGCCCAGCACTATTTAAGCCCAATAACTTGAAAACATGGGCTTGGCCCAATGATACTATTATTGGAAACACAACTATACAAGTGATACATATAAGACACGAGATTCAGCGGACGAGATCCGACTATACAACTCATTCATCGAATACACAGTTAACGAACATTTGAACAACTCATTCATCGAATACACAGTTAACGAACATTTGAACAACTCATACATCGAATACACAGTTAACGAACAGTAAAGACATACAAGTCTTACACATACTCAAGACAAAAGACTTGTACTCAAGTTATTTACAAAGACCGAAGTGTCTAACAAAAATAAGAACATTTGTAGGTCTCAACGCTATTCAGGACGACCGCACGTGAGATCTTATTTACATCTATTCACAGGACGCGATACTGTGAGTTCATGTTCCCCTATTCATTTAAATGTTTTACAACTTTACAACTATCGGGGAAGATACATGTTCAAAGTATGTTAAAGTTAGGTAATGAAACACCTTAGATCATGTGCGAATTAGGGCCATACTATAAGCACCATTAATCCAGTTTGGACCAAGGAACAAAGGACTAGATCTAATGGGTTTTGGCGAGCCCCACTCTTGGTCGTGGACCCATACAGAAGAGTGCGTTTGTGTCCCAGTCGATAGGAATCGGCATAAAATCGTCTAGGGTTGGATTGCTTCCTTTTTCGTCACACATACTAATGTCCTTGCAAAACATTAATGATCAACGATTTCATTGACGCTTTACATACTACAACTCACATTTTAAATACATCGTTTACAACTAAATTGCATGAATTCACCAACTTTTGTTGATGTTTTCCAAACTTAACATGTATTTCAGGGAATTAAAGGACCATGTCGGATTTCCCAGTCAAGATAACAAGTACAAGAACTCCATGCCATCTTTTGAAGGGTTTAACTATTATATTCCGCCTCTCTGAGGAAATATGATGGCTTAACCTTTAGTAGTTTATTTCATGTTAATGTATGAAACAATAACACTTTACTTTTATGTTAATGGTTTGTAACCGACACACTAAACTTATGTTGTAATCCTTTTGGAAACACTTATGTAATGGCAATGGCAATGGAGTATGTTTTATTCATATAGTTTGTTCATGTACATCGATATTTATGCAATGAAAACCATACAGATCACACCTTGCGTTTCCGCTACGAGCGGGTGTGACAGTTTGGTATCAGAGCATCGATTGTAGTGAACCAGGATTCTTTATTGAGTCTAAGTCTACAATCACTAGGGATCTCTCATGAAAACCATCTAAACACAAACATATGTTTTCATTTGCATAAACATTTTCATGGTCCATTTTCAACAAGAATTCATCTCATACAAGTCAAGCAAGGACATTAGTGTCTTAGTCATCTAAATGGTAGACATGCAACTTTAAGTTAATCCACACAACTCAAGTAGGATAACTTAAAATGAACTCTATGTGAAAACTACATTTCGTGTATATATGTAAAATAACAAATGCTCATACGTGTCGAACAACTTATTTCTCAGGATATCATGTCTTCCTCTGAAGGAAGCAACACATACGACGACGTAGACCCGATGGAGCTATCCTCCGACGACGAGTATGTACCGGCAGTCCAGGTCATTACGTCCGACAGCGAGTCGGCATCTGACGATGATTTGGATGACTTTCAGCCGTTCGCGATTGTTGATGACATTATCGACGCAAACGGGTTAGGAGACATTATTGATGATGATGTGCTAGTTATGCCCCCTCTACTTAACGAGATAGTTATCATGGGTCACCCGGAGGGTGAACATGTGGTCGAGGTTATACCATGGGATGTCCTTCCTCTTGCTATTATGCCTTTTATTGGCGACTTCGACGAGGATGACGACGCTGTAGTTCCTGTGATTCCCGTGGAGCATTTAGGTGATGAGTTGGGAGACGGGGATGTTCATGACGTGGTTATTTTGGAGGTCGCTGCACCGGTAGTCCCGGTTATTGTCATCTCTTCTGATTCCGATACTGATGCAGATGCTTCTTCTTATGCATCTGTTACTTCCTCTGCACTGCAGGCCATTGGCCTACAGCGCAATGCAGACATTGAGCTGGATGATGTCATACCTGATGAGCCAGTTGTCCCTGCACATGATCATGTTGCTCCTATTCTACCACATGTAGACCATACTGACGAGGCAGGACCCTCAGGACACGCCCATGTACCACCCGGGGACATGGATCTATACCCACATGTTATGCCCATTACCGATCCATATCACCCAGTGCATGACCCAGCTGCTACTACGGAGTTACGTGCTCGTGTGTTGACACTTGAGCATCAGATGGACTTTATCATCCGTCGAGTTAGTGAACTCGAGGATGAGCTTACTCACCTTATTGGTTTGGTACTTCTTGCTCCACCACCACTGGTCCATTTACCAGCCCATGCTCCACCACCACCACCAGGATCACCACCATTACCCCCACTACCACCGCAGATGCCACCAGTTGACCTACCACCAGTTGACCTACCACCAGTTGATCTACCACCCGTTGATCTACCGCCAGTTGATTTGCCTACTCGTATTCTGACGCTTGAGCAGCAGATTGTATTCCTGAATCGTTTGGTTCTTGACTTGGAGGGTAGGGTTTCTGATGTTCACAGGTTGTTGTTCCCGATTCCACCACCAGTTTTCCCCCACCATAGACTATGTTTGCAGGTATTATGCTTTTGGGACGGGTATCTATATCCGTTTTATGTACATATTGATGATACACCAAGTTTTGAAGACAACCGACATACAGCGGGTCACACAGTTGGAAGGAAGATGTTGTTATCTCTTTTGTTGTACTAGACTAGTATGACCGGGTTATGTAGCCCGAGTCTATTTTTGTTCCTTTCAAACGATTATGTAACCGGTTGACTATATATATATAAAACTTGGTGTTATATATTAAATGCATCTGAGTGGTCTGGTTGGACATATTTTATTGTTTATGTTAACTTATTTACTCTCATTATATGTTTGGTGGTGATATTGCTATTAATGTTATGAATATTTCTATTAACAAACCAAATCAACGTCTAATCTTTATCCTATTTCTCCTTTGGAAGAATCATGCCACCGAGGAGAGTCTTACGTTCACGGACTAATCCACCCCCACCCCCACCTCCACCAATGCCTACGACCGAGGCGGAACTGAATGCACTTATAGAACAGAGAATCGCTCAAGCTATCGCACTGTATGAGGCATCCCGTGTCGAACAAAGTGGAGGCACCGGCGGATCGGGAGGCCAGGGTCCAGGTGGTACTTCAGGTGGAACCAATAATACGGGTAACATTTAGCTGTTTTGTTACAACTTACCAAATTTCTTTCTTAATCTATTCGTGCTATTCACTGTTTTCTCATTCAAAATCCGTTGTCCAATTTCAGGGTGCACATTCAAGCAGTTTCTAGACTGCAAGCCGCTTAACTATGATGGCACAGGCGGTGCTGTGGCTTATGTGAGATGGACGAAGAAAACGGATTCCACTATAAGAATGAGCAGATGTTCCGCTAATCAGCAAGTCACTTTCGTTACTGGCTTGTTTCTCAACGAGGCTCTTACATGGTGGAACCTACAAGTGCAAACTTTGGGTGAAAACGCTGCTTATGCGTTAACTTGGGATGAACTGAAGGAACGTATGAGGGATAAATACTGTTCTCGTGCTGAACTCCAGAAGTTGGAGAACGAGTTTTGGAACCTTACCATGGTCGGAGCTGATATCACGGGATATACTCAAAGATTTCACGATCTGTCCCGTGTAATTCCTTATCTTGTAACACCAGAGTACAAGCGTATCGAACGCTACATCTGGGGACTTTCTGACAAGATTCGAAGTCTGGTTACTGCAGCTAAACCCACGACTATTACTCAGGCTGTGACTATAGCCATGAGTCTTACTGAAGACGGGGTCAGGATGAAGATATTCACTGAGAAAGGTGATGACAAGAAGGAAACACATGTTGAGTCTTCCAACCATGGGAAGAGGAATTACTCGAATTTCAAGAGGGGAACCCGCAGTAGTAACCACAACAACAATAACAATAACCCCAACAACAACAACAACAGGCGACATAATAACCCGCAAAAGGATGCAAGGGTGTTTGTAGCCACAAACGACACTGGTCCTAAGAAGTACGCTGGTACTTTACCTAAGTGTGAACGATGCAAATTTCATCACTTGGGTGATTGTCGGGTTGTCAAGTGTGACAAGTGTGGCAAGTTTGGCCACCGTACCGAGTCATGTTAGGGAACGGGAAATAATACTGGATCGGGAAGTGGATTTGGTAACAAGAATGGAAACGAAAATGGTCGTAATCAAGGATGTTTTGGATGCGGAAGCAAAGATCATTACAAGAAAGACTGTCCTAAAGAAATTCAAGCTCGTGGTCGATCATTTGTGATTGGAGCCAAGGATGCGCGCCAAGACCCTAATGTGGTCACTGGTACGTTTCTCCTCAATGATCATTTCGCATCCATATTATTAGATACCGGAGCCGATTTTAGTTTTATCTCTATAGAATTTAAAAATATTCTGGGCTTGGAACCTAGTAAGCTAGATGTTCCATATTCTATAGAATTGGCTAACGGTAGACTAATAGAGACGGGAGAAGTTGTTAAGGAGTGTACCTTAGAACTTGGTGAACAAAAATTCAATATCGATCTCTTACCCGTTGAATTGGGTAGTTTCGACGTAGTGGTTGGCATGGATTGGCTATCCAACAATCGAGCCGAAGTCGTTTTCCACGAGAAGATCATTCGCCTACCACTACCGAACAAAGAGACACTTGTTATACATGGAGAGAAGCGTGACACCCCATTGCGGATCATCAATTGCATGAAAGCGCAGAAATACTTACGGAAAGGTTATATTGCCTTTCTAGCGCATGTTGTAGACAAGAAGGCCGATGGGCCGAAGTTAACAGATATTCCGGTAGTAAAAGAATTTCCTGAAGTCTTTCCTGAAGACTTACCAGGACTACCGCCTTATCGACAAGTCGAATTTCACATCGACTTGGTACCAGGAGCCGCACCTGTAGCTAAATCTCCATATCGATTAGCACCTTCTGAAATGCAGGAATTGTCCACACAACTTCAAGAGTTGTTGGATAAGGGATTCATCAGACCGAGTTTCTCGCCTTGGGGAGCTCCAGTTCTTTTTGTGAAAAAGAAGGACGGGACATTCAGAATGTGTATCGACTACAGAGAGTTGAATAAACTCACCATCAAGAATCGGTATCCACTACCGAGGATTGACGACTTATTCGATCAACTTCAAGGGTCGAGTTTTTATTCAAAGATAGACTTACGATCGGGGTATCATCAGTTATGAATTCAAGAAGAAAGCATACCGAAAACGGCTTTTCGAACTCGTTACGGTCATTACGAGTTTCTCGTTATGCCTTTTGGTTTAACGAACGCACCGGCGGTCTTCATGGATTTAATGAACCGCGTGTGCAAGCCGTATCTCGACAAATTCGTCATAGTGTTCATTGACGACATCTTGATATACTCACGATCGGCAGCCGAGCATGAACAACATTTGAGAACCATCTTAGAACTACTCAAGAAGGAGAAACTATACGCGAAGTTTTCCAAATGTGAGTTTTGGATTCGTGAAGTACAATTTCTCGGGCATATAGTGAACGAGAAGGGTATTCAAGTAGACCCGTCGAAGATTGAATCGATTAAGAATTGGGAAGCGCCCAAGACTCCTACTGAAGTGCGACAATTTTTGGGCTTAGCGGGATATTATCGGAGATTCATTGAGAATTTCTCAAAGATTGCTCAACCGCTAACTTCTCTTACACAAAAAGACAGGAAATTCGATTGGGGAGAGAAACAAGAAGCAGCATTTCAACATCTTAAAGACAAGTTGTGCATTGCACCAGTCCTATCATTACCCGACGGTACCGATGACTTTGTGGTATATTGTGATGCTTCGCATCAAGGTTTGGGTTGTGTACTCATGCAACGTAAAAAGGTTATCGCGTACGCGTCCCGCCAACTGAAAGTTCACGAGAAGAACTATACCACTCACGACCTAGAGCTAGGCGCGGTGGTATTTGCTTTGAAAATTTGGCGGCATTACTTATATGGTACACAGTGCACTATTTTCACAGATCATAGGAGTCTACAACACATATTCAACCAAAAAGAATTAAATATGCGTCAGCGACGTTAGGTTGAATTATTGAACGACTATGACTGTGAAATCAAGTACCATCCGGGCAAGGCGAACGTTGTAGCAGACGCCTTGAGCCGCAAGGAACGAGTTAAAACACTAAGAGTGCGAGCACTAGAGATGACGATTCACACAGATCTTACCGCACGAATTCAAAATGCACAACAAGAAGCGCTCAAGGAAGAGCATATTCTAGAAGAATCACTTCGTGGCATGGAAAAACAGTTAGTGCCAAATGAGGATGGAACTTTGTACGTTGCAGGTAGAATTTGGGTTCCATTCTTTGGAGGTCTCCGAGATCTCATTTTTGAGGAAGCACATAGGTCAAAGTACTCGATCCATCCTGGATCAGATAAGATGTACCAAGACTTAAAAGAGTACTATTGGTGGCCTAACCTCAAAAAGGATATTGCTAGCTATGTTAGAAATTGCCTGACCTGCGCGAAGGTCAAGGCAGAGTATCAAAAACCATCGGGTTTACTACAACAACCCGAGATTCCTGCTTGGAAATGGGAACAAATATCTATGGACTTCATTACAAAGTTACCCAGGACCTCGAAAGGTCATGATATGATATGGGTAATCGTCGATAGATTGACAAAGTCCGCACACTTCTTACCGATTCGGGAGAAGGATAGTACTGAGAAACTAGCGGAAATATATCTCAAAGAAATAGTGGCTCGTCATGGAGTGCCTATTTCAATCATTTCGGACCGAGACGGTCGTTTTGTGTCAAGAATATGGAAATCATTTCAACAGGCCTTTGGATCTCAATTGAATCTAAGTACCGCCTTTCATCCACAAACTGACGGCCAGAGTGAACGGACTATCCAAACACTCGAAGATATGCTTCGTGCATGTGTTATGGATTTAGGCGGCAATTGGGATAATCATCTACCTCTAGTTGAATTTTCCTACAATAACAGCTACCATACAAGTATACAAGCTGCACCGTTCGAAGCTCTTTATGGTCGAAAGTGTCGCTCTCCGCTATGTTGGGCGGAAACAGGCGATAGTCAATTAATTGGTCCGGAACTAGTCCAAGATACTACGGATAAAATTTTTCAGATCCGAGACCGTATAAAGGCGGCTCGCGATCGACAAAAGCTCTACGCAGATGGAAAACGAAAACAAGCATCTTTCGAGGTTGGAGAAAAAGTTTTGTTAAAAGTCTCACCTTGGAAAGGCGTAGTGAGGTTCGGTAAACGTGGGAAGCTTAACCCGCGTTACATTGGACCATTTGAAATCTTAGAAAATATTGGCACTGTTGCCTACAAGTTGAAGTTACCTGATGAACTTAGCAGTTACACCACACGTTTCATGTGTCGAATCTTAAAAAGAGTCCAATACAAGTAACCGTTGCCATTCCTGTGGATGAAATTCACATTGACGACAAACTCCATTTCACTGAAGAACCTGTTGAGGTCACGGACTGGAAGGTCAATAAAACACGGAGAAGTCGTATCAAATTAGTAAAAGTACGTTGGAATTCTCGTCACGGACCCGAGTATACTTGGGAACGTGAAGACCGAATGAAGGAAAAATATCCTCACTTATTTCCGAAGACTCCTGCAAAGAATAACAAATCTAGAATTTCGGGACGAAATTCTAAATAACAAGGGGAGAATGTGACAACTGCCACTTTCGGGTAATTTACTTACATTTAAAACGGTGATTTATATTATACAAGTATGTGTTTTGAATATTCGGACTGCATGATTACATGAAATACATCTTAGAAAACTCATGGAATATTCGTTTATTATTACACATGATTCACTTTTATTGAGTACATTTGAAATAGTGCAAACAAATTCACCGAAACAACTAGAGTAGTGCCAAGTGAACTAGAGTGCTGACGAAAACTCCGGATCCGCAGAAAACATCTGAAATGACATCTTAAGGACTCGGATGAGAGTCCACTATCAATTATATGTTAAACCCTATATGGGAATACAAGAGTTCGGTTAATATTTTACCAATGCCCGGTAGCACTAAAAACTGTCCGAAATGCACTAAAAGTGACCATTTCATGAATTTTCCGAAAAATTCAGCAATTGTATTTTATTACAAGATGCAAAAATTGATGTTTAGGCACCAATTTCATATAAAAATAATTATGGAATATCCATTACACACATAACTGGAATTTTTCCTACAACTTCCATAAGCGTACCTTTCGACTATTTACTAGCGAAACGAGCGCTAAACATCTAGCCGAATCATGTTTTGGCACAAGTAGCGAACTAGTGAACATTATTTTTAGTGTTGTAAGACTAGTTTATGGTCATTTCAAGTCAAGAAACATCTCGGAAAATTGCAAACCCTAAACACCTTAAACACTTAACAAATTACAACATTTTAAAGACCTTAAAAATGTCTAACACTTTTCACCATACAAGACCCCCCCCCCCCCCATATTGAGGCCGTGAACAAGGGGTCCCACACCCCTTGTTTATGTTGCATAATATCTAGATATTTTATTTAGATGCAAGTGGATTAAATTGGTAAATTATTATAACACTTAACTAGTAAGAATTACTAGCACTTATCCTCATTTTTCACTTTCATTTTCACAAGTAAACTCTCTCATCATATTCATCCATATTATCAAGAACACCTTCCAAAAACCCAATTATTTTTATCATCTCCTTCATGATCAAGATGGATTTCCAAGTAACATAAGGTGATCTAAAGCTCTTGGAAGTGAAAGGAAGGATTTTTATTCATACAAAAGTGTTCTAACATCAAGATCATCATCTTCTTAGTTCTTAATAATCTCTAAGATCATCCCTAGCCTAGTGCTAGAAGTAAGCTTCTATATTTTTTTATACATATTATGTTTATGATTGTTATTATAACTAATAATAACTATATAATCATACATAATGAACAAGAAAAATACAATGAAGCAAAGATAAAAATCATGATATAATTATGTTTGTTTATATTGTGATCTTAGACTTGTTATATGCATATTAGATCTTGTTATGATGATTATGCTACAAATAAAGTGTTAGAAGATGTTGAAAGATATGATCTAAAAATTATACATGTTTATGTTAAAGAGTTTTAACATAAAGGATTAAAGGGATGATCATATCTAGTGATCTTGTGAAAGTAATCAGAGTTTTTATTTAAAAACAAGACTTTCACAAGATTATAAAAAAAAATAACATACAACTAAAGATTTTTATAAAAGTTGTTAAAACTAGAATTAAACTTGGTTTTTGAACTAGTTAACATATGAAAGGATCATGTTTAAAACCCTACATGATTTGCATATCATCTTGATAATTTCATGTTATAAAAGTCTCATAATGTTTAGTTAAGATGTTGAATAAATTGTTGTTGATTTAATAAAGAAAATGATATGTTTAATGAAACATGGTTAAGATAAAAATACAAAGGTTATATGGCCAATTTTTATAAAAACTTTATTTTATAAAATAACAACATTTTTGGGTAAATCTCTACAAGATTTAAAAAGGTTATTAAAGAAGGGTTTATAAAATAAAAGACAAGAAAAATATATATATTTTTTTAAAAATATATATTTGGTTACTTTAACAATTTTTGTGTGATATATTACTTGGTGTATTAGTTATATATATCATTGTAGGAACTTGAATCTCATGTCACCTTTAAACTCAAAACACGTTATAACAAAAGTCCTACGAGACTTCACATAATTACGCCTTAAAACGAGTTACGGACAATTAGAATAATCGGACACCAATTATGGTCAAAATGAACGACGGACGACTACTTAAGTGAATTGCCAATCCGAAGAATTACTACGATGTTTAGACGATTTTTCCGACACGAAATATAAATAAGCAATCAATAACAAATTTCGGATGTTTATAAACTTATAAAAACTAGTATGTTTTATTTACTAACAAGTGTACTTAGTAAATTTTTATAAAAAGGTTTTTATAAAAATAAATGGGTTTATTATACTAGTGGGCTATTTTTATTACAAATGGGCTTAATATACTTAATAGACTATTTTTACAAATGGGCTACTTACACTTAATGGGCTTAGTTTTCTTAATGGGCTTAACTTCATTATGGGCTTAACATAAATTCATGGGCTAAGCCCAAACACTAAACATATGGGCCAAAGCCCAACACTATTTAAGCCCAACACTATTTAAGCCCAACACTATTTAAGCCCAACACTATTTAAGCCCAACACTATTCAAGCCCAACACTATTCAAGCCCAACACAATTTAAGCCCAACACTATTCAAGCCCAACACTATTCAAGCCCAACACTATTCAAGCCCAACACTATTCAAGCCCAACACTATTTGAGGCCCAACACTATTTGAGGCCCAACACTATTTGAGGCCCAGCACTATTTAAGCCCAATAACTTGAAAACATGGGCTTGGCCCAATGATACTATTATTGGAAACACAACTATACAAGTGATACATACAAGACACGAGATTCAGCGGACGAGATCCGACTATACAACTCATTCATCGAATACACAGTTAACGAACATTTGAACAACTCATTCATCGAATACACAGTTAACGAACATTTGAACAACTCATACATCGAATACACAGTTAACGAACAGTAAAGACATACAAGTCTTACACATACTCAAGACAAAAGACTTGTACTCAAGTTATTTACAAAGACCGAAGTGTCTAACAAAAATAAGAACATTTGTAGGTCTCAACGCTATTCAGGACGACCGCACGTGAGATCTTATTTACATCTATTCACAGGACGCGATACTGTGAGTTCATGCTCCCCTATTCATTTAAATGTTTTACAACTTTACAACTATCGGGGAAGATACATGTTCAAAGTATGTTAAAGTTAGGTAATGAAACACCTTAGATCATGTGCGAATTAGGGCCATACTATAAGCACCATTAATCCAGTTTGGACCAAGGAACAAAGGACTAGATCTAATGGGTTTTGGCGAGCCCCACTCTTGGTCGTGGACCCATACAGAAGAGTGCGTTTGTGTCCTAGTCGATAGGAATCGGCATAAAATCGTCTAGGGTTGGATTGCTTCCTTTTTCGTCACACATATTAATGTCCTTGCAAAACATTAATGATCAACGATTTCATTGACGCTTTACATACTACAACTCACATTTTAAATACATCGTTTACAACTAAATTGCATGAATTCACCAACTTTTGTTGATGTTTTCCAAACTTAACATGTATTTCAGGGAATTAAAGGACCATGTCGGATTTCCCAGTCAAGATAACAAGTACAAGAACTCCATGCCATCTTTTGAAGGGTTTAACTATTATATTCCGCCTCTTTGAGGAAATATGATGGCTTAACCTTTAGTAGTTTATTTCATGTTAATGTATGAAACAATAACACTTTACTTTTATGTTAATGATTTGTAACCGACACACTAAACTTATGTTGTAATCCTTTTGGAAACACTTATGTAATGGGAATGGCAATGGAGTATGTTTTATTCATATAGTTTGTTCATGTACATCGATATTTATGCAATGAAAACCATACAGATCACACCTTGCGTTTCCGCTACGAGCGGGTGTGACACATTATTTTACATTACATTTTATGCTATGTATGCCCATTGTGTGCGTACTTAGTACATTATTTTACATTACACTTTATGCTATGTATGCCCATTGTGTGCGTACTTAGTACATTATTTTACATTACATTTTATGCTATGTATGCTCATTGTGTGCGTACTTAGTACATTATTTTACATTACATTCTATGCTATGTATGCCCATTGTGTGCATACTTAGTACATTTATTATTCATCACATGCTTACATTTTGATATGATATTTGGTTTGTTTTGATGGATCGATATACATTCATTAACACCGATCATGCCATTCGTTAGTAGGTAGTGGTACCATAGGAATTGACAACTCGCGTTCCTGAAATCCTGTGTTTGTTTGGATTGGAAGGAATGACCGAATTCGATATACATAACTTAGATAAACCTTTAATTTGTTTAAAGGTTTATCGCCACAGTCTCAAGGCTTGGATGTATGCATTCTCACAATACCGCATAGATGTTTATATCAGTATAGCATGCATTTGTTCCACAAAACATAGCTTAGATTTAAACCATGTTTTACTTCAATACTTTGTTTTTGTGCATATGGTTTAGTTGATATATTTTCACTTGCCATACATATCATTTTGGGTTACACATTACATGATTTACATTTGACACATAAACATTATTGACATTGGTTACACATTACATGATGTACATTTGACACATAAACATTATTGTCATTGGTTATACATTACATGACTTACATCTTGACAATAAACATTTTGACATATTATTCAATACGTTTGGCAATTGGCTTAAACATAGACATCTTACATTGTTGGTTTGGTTTGAGTAAGTGATTTAAGTAACGAGGCGTGTGTAATATGATACAAGCATGGTGGATACGCCGTTGGTACTTCCTATATATAAGTGATTGTATGGTATTACATATCGTAGCGTTATTTGAATCATTTCAATTTGGACATATAATATTTTATACAAATAACATACTTTTCACAAGACATTAATTTACAAACAACTTATTTTATACAAACTCATTTTACATGGTTATTCATTTAACCATACATTATTCTCTTATTTGTACATATCATCTGATCTTATCGTTTTTCAAATGATTTACAAGACAAAGCAAATTACAAGGTTCATGACTAAACATTTTCTCAAACATAAGTCATGAATTCTTTTTTCACAAAACCTATGTATCTCACAGGCATTTTTATGCTGACGTACCTATTTTCACATGTGTTTTCAGGAGATGATGCATAGGACTTATCAAGATACACATAGGCGGACTTGGGCCTTAGTGACAATAAGAGATGCAAGACTAGTTATTTATGTTATGTTTCTTTGATTGTCAAGACATTGTAACTCTTTTAATCAATAAAATAATATTTCAATTTCCATGTGTTATGAAACAATGATTCTGTTACAACACTCCCCGACGTTTCCGCCACGTTTTGTTGTTTTGCGTGGTCGGGGTGTGACAGATATGACCTGTTAAGATAAGTTATTTTACTGATTAATTCAGACCCGAATCATAGAAGCTTAATTAACCCGGCAGAATACCTACCAGAACAAGTGGGCTTTAACCCACTAGGACCGGAGGATCACTTTTCCGGTGATCAAGCAATGGATATGGACGAGGACACGGATCCCGTCGAGCCTGCAACCGGAACCCCGAACCATCCTTTTGAGATCTCTGATGGTTCATCTTTTCACGGATCACCCTACCAAGGTCCAGATAATTACCAGGCACGGTTTAACCAGTGTGAGTGGTACTTTACACCATCTCACCATTCATTGCCTCAACAGCAGCAGCAGGACCCCTCTGGGATCCATGTTTCGTGGCAGTCACGCCATCGCCTCCACCGCCGCCAGTTCATCTAGCGCCTCCAGAACCACCAAGACGTAGGAGGACTGGCGCACGGATGTCAGCACGAGGAGGGGATTTTCATTTCAGCACCCCTCAACACTCTAGTGGCAGCCACTACCCGCCACTATATGAAGACCCACAGATGGGTGGACCTTCAGTTCCAGTGTCGGAGGTGAATTCGGCACCTGTTGCGCCACAACCAACGGGTTTTAGTAACCCTATCCCTGCATATACTGGTCCAGCAGCTTACAATCCATACGGACCGCCGGTATACACTAACTATAACTATGCTGAGGATCCTTACCAAGTGGCATCAAACTACCTTGCCCATAATCCTGAGGGACCATATGGAACCCCTTGGGGAATGGGATGCCCAACTCGTGGGTATCAAGTACCTGCTCAGCCACCACTACATCACCAGCCACCACGGTTTTCCCCACCGGAGCAGGAGGATCTCCGTCAAAGGCTGGAAAGGGTTGAACGAGACTTCCAGAGAGAACGTAGGAAGAATCAGGGATTCATGAGTGGCTTGGCAAGTTTGCTGAAAGGAAAGAAGAAACGGGATCGTTAAATCCCAATATGTATTATTGTATTTCCTTGTTTAAATCAAGTCCCTGCGTGGACATTTATTTATGTGTATATGTAGTCCCTGCATGGACATCTATCTTTGTACTTAGTCCCTACGAGGACTTGTCTGTGACCCCTGGGTCACTGCGACCATCAAACAAATACCAAACCAATGAAATATTGTATTTCATACTTGGGATTTGTACAAATATGTGTATCATTTGCACATATCAATTATTGTTCAATTTCGGGCTCTAAATCGCTTTCTGGAAGGTTATACGCGCACTGATGCGTAAATATAACCAGTTTAATGCAACGAACACTCCGGAATAGTGAAATAGGCTTAACATACCTTAAATAACCTTTACATAACTTAGAAATAAGTTTTAAAGGCTTTGGTATGGCAAAAACAAGTTAATTCGCCTACAGGGACTAAATTTGACAAACTGCGAAAGTATGCCAATTTGAACTATAACAGACATTCCGGAACATGACCATAAGTTAAACATACCATAAATATCCTTCACGTAGCTTAGAAATAGGCTTTGAGGGGTTCGGTGTGCTAAAATAAACTTTGAGTCATTCAGGGACTAAAAGTGTCAAAAAGTGCATAAGTTTGCACTTTCGCACATAACTTACGTTCTGAATACATCCGGACATCCAAATATTTATGTAAGCACTAAAATATTTTATTCTAGTGTTTGGCATAAGAAAAATTCATTTGTCGCGTCATTTGGATCGTTTTTTGCGCTTATGCGCATTCCGTCGTAATTAAGCGAACATCGCGATCCTACGGCCAAACAAACCGACATCCGAGATATTTTTGAGCACATTTTAAGTTCCCTAAAGTTTAACTTCATTTTAGAGCTTTGAAATGGGGTTAACGGGCCTTAAACGTGTCGGAAATGAGCTTATTACACAACAGGGACCAAATCTGCCATTCTGCCAAAGTAGGTCCTTGCGCACCTCAACACTATTAGTGTTACGGTGTGCAAGCAGTCCCCAGACAGCAGAAACTTGGTAGAAACATTGAATCAGGTCCCTTTCACTTGTGCACATGGTATTGGGCAATACTAGGTGTAACACCTGTGCCTCCACGGCCATCAAACAAATACTGAACCAATGAAATATAATATTTCATACTTGGGATTTGTAAAAATATGTGTATCATTTGCACATATCAATTTTTGTTCAATTCCAAACTCTAAATCGCTTTCTGGAAGGTTATACGCGCACCGATGCGTAAATATAACCAGTTTAATGCAACAAACACTCCAGAATAGTGACATAGGCTTAACATACCTTAAATAACCTTTACATAACTTAGAAATAAGTTTTGAAGGCTTTGGTATGCCGAAATCAAGTTATTTCGCTTACAGGGACTAAATTTGACAAACTGCGAAAGTATGCCAATCTGAACTGTAACAGACATTCTGGAACATGACCATATGTTAAACATACCCTAAATATCCTTCACATAGCTTAGAAATAGGCTTTGAGGGGTTCGGTGTGCTAAAATAAACTTTAGGGTCATTCAGGGACTAAAAGCGTCAAAAAGTGCATAAGTTTGCACTTTCGCGCATAACTTACATTCTGAATACATCTGGACATCCAAAAATTTATATAAGCACTAAAATATTTTATTTTAGTGTTTGGCATAAGAAAAATCCCTTCGTCGCGTCATTTGAATCGTTTTTCGCGCTTATGCGCATCCGTCGTAATTAAGCGAACATCGCGTTCGTACGACCAAACGAACCAACATCCGGCATATTTTTGAGCATGTTTTATGTCCACAATGTTTAGGCATCATTTTAGGGCCTTAAAGTTGGCTTTACGGGCCTTAGAAGTGCCGGAAATGGGCTTAAACACGTGCAGGGACCAAAACTGTAATTTCTGAAACTTGTTTTCTGATCAGAAGGGCCAGGCGGGCCGCCTCAGTTTCTGTACATCCCCTTGCGGGCCGCGTCCGCCTTCTGGACCAGATTAAATGTTTTTAACAGCAGGTTCCAGCTGTTTGATCCACCACCACACATTCTAAAATGCTTAGTCAGCTGATAAGGATCAATTTGAGCTACGATAAGGTCCCGACACTTGTACGGGTGGGATTAAGGCACGTTTTCCATGAAACGATCCTAACGGTTCGGGTATTCCTATAAATACCCATTCACCCCAACCTCATTTCTCACAAGAATCTGGATTTGAGAGCTCTAAGTTGAAACCATTGTTTCATACCTGAGTTCTTGGATCGAGATTAGCATTCGGGGACCCTTCGTAAGTATTCTTTCGTTCTTTTCTTTATTTTATTGCTTTTAGAGTCAGAAAGTCAAACTTTGTTTGACTTTCAGCGTTGACCAGCTTATGGTCAATGCGAAGTTCGTTTGAACTTCGCAACGTGATTGTAATCACGTTGGTTATAGTCCCTTGGGACTATGCCTACTGATTACCACGTTGTCTAGGGTCGTAGGGTAAGCGACCTAATAAATCGCTTATACCTTCGAACCCGACCCAGTTTGGTCGATCATTAGGATCCGACCAAATACATTAGGTGACCATAGTGTATAGGGAATAACCTTCCGAGGTTATACCTTATGGTCACATCGTTTAAGTAGTTGTATGATAGGTAGTTTATATGCCTTAGGTAAATTACCAGAAAACCCTTTTCATGTATAATTGGTAATTAAGCATATGTAACCTAAACTTTTGTCACATAACTGATTATGTAACATGTTTAGGCATATAACACTTGTCATAGGGCTAGTTAGGCGGTCCGAACGCGTTTCACGCGAATGACGCGTTAAAGTAGCATAAGCTACCTAAATGGGTCGTAATGAGTCGTAAACACTTAGGTTAGGTTTCATTTTGTATGTAGGCTTTGTTAAACCATATGACACGAGTCTCTATACTCGTTTGGTTTACGAACCCTCATTCTATCAAATCTTCCGATTTAGGTCCGGTTTATTAACATAGTTACCTATATTAGGTGCCGTTTGATATCCGTGATCTCTAGCATTGTTTGGTTGTTACTCAAGGACTACTAAGTAATCTCAAGTGAGTACATAGACCCCTCTTTTACTGATTTCCAAACTGTTTTGGGGTGGAACACATGTGCCTACTTGTTACTTTCCTATTTTCCTGTTTTCACATCATATACCGGCTATGTTTGTTAGTACATTATAGTACATGATTTCATGACATTTCTGCTATGTATGTTGACTGATAGCATGCTAGCACATTTATTTACATGACTTTTCTACTTTGTATGTTAACTTAGCATACTTAGTACATCATTTTACATTGCATCTCTGTTGCATATGTTCCAGTAACATATGGACACATTATTTTACAGATCTACCTTGTATGTTTACTCTAGCATACTAGGTACATTATCTTCATCACATGCTTACATTTTGGTTTGACATTTGGTTTGTTTAAATGATACAATGTACATTCATTAACACCGATCATGCCGCTCGGTAGTAGGTAGTGGTACCATAGGACTTGACAAATCCCATTCCTGAAATCTTGGGTTTGTTTGGACGTAAGGAATGACCGAATCCGAATACATATTCTTTTGATAACTCACTTTTACAAAGTTATCCGACTGTCTCAAGGCTTGGATGTATGAATTTTCACAATACCGCATAAATGTTCATATTCAGTATAGCATGCATATATTTTACAAAACATAACTTTGATTTAAACCAAGTTTTACTTCAATACTTTGTTTTGTACATTTTTACTTATGGTTTAAGTAGTCTTATTTTACTTACCATACATATCATTTGTGTTACACATTACTTGACTACTTTTGGACTATAAACATTTGACATGGTTTATACAAGGACTTTTGACTATTTGTTTAAACATAGACTTATTACATTGTTGGTTTGTTTTGATACAAGCATGGTGGATACGCCGCTGGTACTTCCTATATATAAGTGCTTGTATGATATCACATAGTGTAGCGTTATTTGAATCATTGACGTACCTATTTTCACATGTGTTTTCAGGAGATGATGCATAGGACTTATCAAGACATACTTAGGCGGACTTGTGCCTTAGTGACTTAAAACGAGACAAGAACTAGTTAATTTATGTTGTGTACTCTTTACTTCTTGTTTAAAGACAATGTAACTCGCTTGTTTGATGAATAAAACGAAACTTTAATATCTATGGTTGTGAAACGTTAATTCTGTTACAACACTCCCCGATGTTTCCGCCACGTTTTGTATGTTCTACGTGGTCGGGGTGTGACAGAAAAGATGGTATCAGAGCTAATGGTTATAGGGAATTAGGTTATTAGTAATGCTTTGACCTAGTCTATAACCTTCTTAGGACCCTAACGCGAGTTTACTTGCGTTTAGTCATAAAACAATACTGTCACCTATCCTTAGGCGACAACCACAACAAGAACATAAATTTCAAAACCGCTTTGAAAACTAATCATCTGTTCTAGGATGATTAGTTTTGAACCCTCTGTTATAAGGTTTTGAACTCTCTATTATATGGTTTTGAACCCCTTTGAGTTTTCAAAATCTCGTCAAGGTTTTGGGTTTTAAATAATGTGAACACATGCAAACTGGAAGGGTGAATGCCTGTATTCTGGGTTTTCTGTCTAGGCAAGCACTTCGTATACATCTCATCAGACGCGAGACCAGTTGTGCTTACCTGGGAATTCTTGGAATAAGTGTTCACTTATAGGCGAGCATGTCTTCGCGATACATTATTTTTGACCTAATTACTTTGATTGTCACCGTCTCATTTGTTTGCCATAGGTAACAAACAAATGATCACAATTTTCATTCGTTACCATTCTGTATTGATTATCCAATAACCTTTCACTTGCCTCTTCCAATATCTTTCATTTTCTTCTAGAATGTCTATTCCTCTCAGCACTGGTCAAACGTCCGAGCGAACAGCCAAATTTGTCCAGCAAATAGGCGAAGTGATTCAGAAGACTGTGGATTTAGGCATTGCCATGGCTCGTCTCAACAATGAAGCCTCTCGTCTCAACAATGAAGCCTCTCGGCTCAACAATGAAGCCTCTCGTCTCAACAATGAAGCCTCTCGTCTCGAAAATCAAGCCACTCAAGAGCCACTAAAGGAAGCAGAAGTCAAGCCAGCACCAAAATCAAAGAAGCGTAAGGCTTCAAGGAAACCCGCAGCGGTTACACCTAATCAAGCGGGACCTAGCCATGTGGCAAGGCCACCAGCTAGGAAGCCATACAATGGAACTTCACCCTTGTGCAACAAATGTAACCTTTATCATCATGCTATGGTGAAGTGCCGTGAATGCCAAATTTGTGGACGTAAAGGTCATACAGCAAAAGTTTGTGTTGCAGCAGTACCAAATCAAACAGGACCCATCCGGGTGGCAACACCACCTGTTAAGAAGCGATACAAGGGAACAGCCCCAATATGCGACAAATGTAATGCACACCACTTAGCTCACCTACAGTGTCGCTTGTGTGCATCATGTGGGCGAATTGGTCACCTAGCAAGTGCTTGTAGATTTACCCCAAATCAAAGTGGTCCAAATCAACCACAAGCCGACTCTGCTCAAGCTTGTTTCTCACCAGGGTTTTGCTACAACTGTGGCGAGATGGGCCATTTCCTAAGGGATTGCCCAAAGCTTGCTAATGCAAATCCAACCCACGGATGAGCAGTTGGCTGACTAGAAGATGTTGCTGTCTTATGCTTTTGTTCTTTTGTTTCCTTGTAATGTGAAACAATCTGTTTTGTTTATAAATAAATCGTTGTTCACAAATTCTGATATACACGTATAGTTACAGGTGTGTATGATTTTCCTATGATACCTGCATTAAGGAACTATGTTCCTTACAAACTACTCTCGTGATTTCTCTCTTTCAAATGATCGCTCACGATTCCCTAAAAAAATTTAAGTACTCGTTTCACTCTAGGAAACAAAGTACAGAAAATAAGGGGACATTATGAGTAATCATGCTTCTGCACATCTGTGCCTTTAAATCCTTGGTTAGATAACTAAGGGTATTATCAAATCTCATACCCATTACGTTGATTTTTCAACATACACAGTACAAGTATTTTAAAACAATCTTCATGATCTCAAAACATTTTCATATAGTTTGAAAACAATTTTTCTAGATGCATTGTCTATGTTATTTCAAAAACATTGGCCATGTTATCAAAACCAACCTTTCTAATTTCAAAATATTTCATATAGTCTGAAGACAATATTAACACAATACATTTTCTTATCAAGTGCATGATTTCGAAAAGCATCATTCATGTCTTTCAAAAACCTTATACATAATTTCAAAATTCATCTCGCATGATTTTAAAACATTTTTAAATATATCTATCTAATACACCTACTTTATGATTTCAAAAGTATTATATATAAGGTTTCAAAAACGTTAAACACATTTTTCTTAAAAGAACCCCATGCATAGTTTTCAAAAATATTTTCCTCATACATTGACTTAACCTTCAAATTCTGCTTCATATGTCGCCTTGACATATCAAGCATCTCAACTTTATAAGCATTTTACATCATGTTTTGACCTAAGCACATCTAGTGCAAGGTTTCAAAACATCTTCAACTTTTAAATCCATAAGGGATCTTTTTATTTTCACAATTAGATCCTTATGGATAATTGTCATACAAATCAGAATCCTTAATTGGATTCCTTTTGTACCTTAATTCGAACATTTCGGTTCCTTAAAAATCGAAATCGAATTTTCTTTTTAAATCTTTCTATCTTTATAGTTAGATTCTTGATAATGTTTAAAGTACCAAATAAAATCCAAGGAATGGATTTCTAGTGTGCTTTAAATACAGGTGCTCTGTTAGCAGAACGAACTTCTAGTTAAACAATTTTGTGGTTATGTGACTATGTGTTTAAGCATCTTATGTTTTCTTTTATGCATTCTTGTGTTTTTGTATACTCTGGATATTCGATATCCAAATCCTCGCAGAATCTTTCATATCTTCATATGAAGGATTCGTAGCAGGATAGTCAAAAGGTACTACCTTAAATCCTTAATGGGCTTCTATGTAATAGTTAAGACCCTTGGATTATATAGTACCACTCCATGATTCATAAGAGACCTTTAGTGGTCTAGTCAAAAAGATTGATTCATAATTTGGTTAAAGAACGACATCTAGTGATGTAGCTGAACAGACCCGTTGATAGTCTATTTAGATCATTTATTGATTTAATTAAAAGGACTCTATGGCGGTCTAGTCACACTCATCACAGGATTGTTCATTTGGTGTTACTCTACACATTATAAAATAGACTGTGTGAACTGTGCAAGGAATTGTCTGATTATGGACGCGTACATAATTATGAAATTTAGTGCATAGAAACCCAGTAAGGTTTATTATGTGTAAGAACCGATAGTGGCAACAATAACAAAATGAGAACGATGTAATGGAGGTACGGTGGACGCACCAATGACGCTTCATATACTTGTATATAAGTATCCCTCTTACATTACAAGCATAATGTTATTAAAGTTACTAGAAGTTCAGAACCCTAACTAATATTGTTCGATCTTTTCAACTTCATGTTTTCAAGCTCTCACGAGTTTCCTCTAAATAAATTTCGGGACGAAATTTCCTAAAGTAGGGGTGACTGTAACACCTGTGCCTCCACGGCCATCAAACAAATACCGAACCAATGAAATATAATATTTCATACTTGGGATTTGTAAAAATATGTGTATCATTTGCACATATCAATTTTTGTTCAATTCCAAACTCTAAATCGCTTTCTGGAAGGTTATACGCGCACCGATGCGTAAATATAACCAGTTTAATGCAACAAACACTCTAGAATAGTGACATAGGCTTAACATACCTTAGATAACCTTTACATAACTTAGAAATAAGTTTTGAAGGCTTTGGTATGCCGAAATCAAGTTATTTCGCTTACAGGGACTAAATTTGACAAACTGCGAAAGTATGCCAATTTGAACTGTAACAGACATTCTGGAACATGACCATAAGTTAAACATACCCTAAATATCCTTCACATATCTCAGAAATTGTTGGTGCACACATCTGTTGTCTTCGTCTTGTATCGAGTCTCGGTTCGGTGCAGAGCTTATCAAGACATGATGTCATGATGACATCATCTAGGTGATATCATCAATGACATCACATCACAAAAGGACAAAAAAAGAATTTGGAAATCAGATTTTGTTTTTATGAAAGTTTCGCTTCAAGTATGTTAGGTTCGCTTCAAATTGTAATATGTTTACATGAAGATTTCGCTTGAAGGGTGTCGCTTCAAGTGCTTCAAGCGAAATCATGAACCTTATATATAGGTCAAGTGTCATTTCATTTGTAACAGTTTTCTTAGAGCTATACCGAAGTGCTGCCGGTTTTTCTTCTGAATGTAAAGGTTGTCAAATCAATATATAAGAGGTTTAAATTGTGAAACAAGCTGTTTACAAATCCGTTTCTCTGTTTCCGCCTTTGAAACGGACTAGAACTCTTCCAAACGACTCGTTAAGGTCGCAATCCGATCCTACAATTGGTATCAGAGCTCAGGACGAGGAGTTCTTGCCAAAAACAGCCGGTTTTCACCACGATTTCTGTTTCTACATCATTCTTTTTCGAAATTTCAAACTTTTTACGGATAAAATCGACTAAAATTCTCACATATCACGCATAATCATGTTTTAACAGTTCCTGGAAAGTTTCAGCATCAAAATCAGCCTAAAACGTGTAATTTTGTGTGATTTCGCTTCATTTGTTCGAACATATGATGACATCAGCAACTGTTTTCATAGATTTCGCTTGAGATTTGTGTTAGATTTCGCTTGAGAATTCACATTTCATCACTATCTCGCTTGAATCTGATATTTTACACGATTTCGCTTGTGAATTTGATTGATGATCTCGCTTGAAAACATGACAGTCTTGATGATTTCGCTTGAATAGTTGAAGCGAAACTGATCTGTTTGCACTTTGCTTGAAAACTGAGTCTGCTTGAAATATCTTGAGTGTTCGCTTGAATATTCATTTAGATCTGAATTACCTTGAATCTGCTGGATAGTGCACTGTATCGTATTTTTTGATAAACAAAGTTGTGTGTGAAAGTGAATATATCTGTTTATATAGTGATTGTGAAGAATCATTTCGGATCCGACAAATAGCTTTTGATAAAATCAAGTAATGAATGAGAATATATTGGTATTTGTAAGCATGTGATATATATCGGGTCTTGTGTTTTGAATATTGAGATTGACAGTTCATCGAATTATGTGAGTTTTATGGATATGAATTATGTTGGTCACATGTGGGTGTGAAGTTCTGATTGCATTGGTATGTTCATAGTCTTTTGTTATTTCATGTGGTTTTCTTAATTGAAATAGCGGTCCAATGAAAGCATGAAATCTGGTTGCTTTTAATCAATTGTATAGTGTTTGAATGTGCGTGTGTCAGACATCAATTGAGATTGCAAATTATATACATTAGACGATCATGTGAATACATTTGAGGTCCAATCAGATTTAATGCATACATAAGTTTGTCAATTCATTGAAAAATATATTGTATTGATATAAGGGTTTTGTCGATACATGTGATGACTTTTTAAAATGTTTGTCTGCCATTAAAATTGCAAAGTCACTAGTTGTCAGCAAGTTTGAAATTTGTCTTGATCTACAAGTATTTGGTCAATCGTGTAACAGTTAGTAATCTGAGGTCCAATTATAGTGTATTGTTGTTAAGCCCATAGCATAATTGTTCATCAATTTGAGAAACCTGTTATACATTTTGAGAGCCCACTTTATTCGGCCCATGTGAATACTTGTTTGTTTTGTCAACATAAGTGATAACAATCATTAAGTAGTGTTGTGTTCAAGATGCGGTTTGGAGGTTAGTCGGTTCGAACGGTTCGATCAGTACGTTTGATCAGTCAAGTCATTTTGTGTGGTCAAGTTGCGTGATAATTGTCAGTTCGTATGGTTAGGAGTTCAAAGATTTCAAAGAGTCAAGTCACTTGAAGTCGATTCGGATTCTAGAAGTCCGCACAGTTGGTCAACGTTCAGTCCGTACAGAAAATTGCCAGTCTGACTACCAGTTTCTTTCGGTTAATTGATAAACGTTTAAACTAATTGTGTGTTGTTTGTTGAATGTAAAGGTACTTGCAAGGTGTTTTCCGAAGTATTTGCTAATTACTAAAGCATGGAAGAAGATTTCTACAACGCGTTTGCCACACCAGTAGCTCCGATTACTGCTGCTGAAAATTTATATAGTGAAAATGAAACGGGAACGCATCAAAAACCACCAAAGCTTATGTACATTGAAGAATTTAAAGGATGGCAGAATCGATTTGAGAACTGGGTACAAGCTTACAAGTTTGATGCATGGTGCTCATTGTTGAAAGACTATGAGAAACCAAAGAATGACCGTGGGATGGAAAAAGCATTTGAGGACTATTCAGAGATTGACAAATTAAAATTCACAAGTGAAAAAATGATGATCAGTATTCTTTAGCAAGCAATAAAAGAAGATATATTTGTTTTGCTCCAACATAATGGTACAGCTAAATCAATTTGGGAAGCATTGATTCAGAAATTCCAAGGAAGCGCAGATATGATCAAGAACAGAAAGGCTTTACTGAAAAAATCATTTGATATGTTTTCAGCCTTCGATCATGAAACTACAAAGCATACCATTGACAGATATTGTCATCTAGTCTTGGAAATGAAAAGATTTAACATTGATAAAGAGGATGATGAGTGGGTTGATAAACTTGCTGAAGCATTACCACAACAGAAATAGGGAACGTATTTGCTGATCTTAAAGCATACAAGAAAGTCTGAAAATATGAATTTGGCTCAGTTTATTCAGAGGATTGAAGAGCATGAGTTAGATATTCAGAAAACGGCTATCATGACAAATCCAAATGCCAAACAAGATGTCAGTTTGTATTACCGAGGGAACAAGTTTGAGACTACTCCCAGCCAGAGCCCAAAGATCCAAACTGGTTTCAGTGCTGACAGTTCATCTGGAACAAAGAGTAGTAGTGTGACACAAAGTGGTGGATCTTCACCTTCGTTCTCAAGTTTTGATCCAAACAGCACAACATCAAGTTATCAACGACAAAACTCAACAAATCTTCAGTGCAATGTTACTTTAAACATTCAAAATGGTCAGAATTTGTCTCCGGAAGTTGCCAAGCAACACATGGCATCACTGGTTACTATGTTAGAATCTTACGAAAGTTTGATCGGTGGGAAGATTGGGAATCCGATGCTTACCAAAGAAGATTACGACCAAATTGATGCTGAAGAACTTGAAGTGATGGATATCAAATGGTGCTTAGCAAGTGCTTGGAGGAGAGCTGAGAAGTTTCAAGAGATTACTGGTAGGGATGAATTTCGAGGAATGGCTACCTCTCCATTGGGATTTGATAAATCAAAGGTTACCTGTTTCCGTTGTAAAGGGAAAGGTCATTTTAAACGAGAGTGCAAAAGTAAAGAAACTACCGGGAATCAAGATAGAAACAATTATTATCAGAAATCAATCTTCCATCAGACTACTCAACAACCTCAAATTGTACATGCTCATGCTACTGATGATGGAAAGAAGAAAGCTTTACTTATCAATCAAGATGACGAAAAAGTTGCCGAGGGTTTTAGTTGGGACAAGTACATTCCATCAGAATCAGGCTTTGTTGCTCGAATTCTAGGTGAAGATGAGGTTAATCAGAAAAGAATCCCGATTTTTCCAGATCTTGGAAGCGATATAGATACCGATGACGAGGAAGAATATCTTAACAAATGTAGAAAAAGCATTGAGCCTGATAGTTTTAATTTTTTCTATGCAGATAAAGTTGATATGCTGAATCAGAAGAAGATTGCCCGCTTAAAGAGGGAACTGGAAGCAGCAAAGTTACTTGCTAATGAAAAGGCAAAGACAGAAGTTGGAGAAACAAAAGTTGAAGCAGTGACTGAAAATGCAATAGAAAAAATTGTTGAAATGGAGAAAGTGGTAGAGAAAAAAGTCGAAGTTGAAAAATTGGTCGAAGTAGAGAAGATTGTTGAAATTGAAAAGATAGTTGAAAAAGTGGTTGAAGTTGAAAAACCATGTTTGAAGTGTTCAGAATCTTGCAAAGCTTGTGAAGAGAAAGATAAGAAGATTGCTGAGTTGGAGAAGATTAAAGAAGACTTACTGTCTGATGTGAAGTACATTAAGGAGTCGTATGATGTGCTCAACAACACAGTTGATCGTCTGAAAAAGACGAATACTGAAACCGAAAAAGCAATGGATAAAATGAGTGCAACATTAATGACAAAGCAAAAAGTCATTAATGAGTATATTGAAGATTGTGCACAGTTAAAGAAAGAAGTGGAACTTGAGAAGATTGAAAGTGAAAGGATTAAACGATTACTGTTGAGTTACACTACATGTGATTATTTGATTGATCGTGTTTATCCTACTGTTGCAGGTCTAGAAGCGTTCATGGACAAAAAGACTGAAGATACTGATACTGGTAAGAAACCAAGTGTCAAGTATAACAGATGTCCGCCTCCGATCCATGAAACTTATTCTCCCAGGAATCCAAATGAAGAGCGTTTAAAAAAGGCAGTCAACATCAAGTTAAAGTCTGAAATCATTGATGAATTACCAGACAATATTGATGTTACATTCACAGCGTCTGACACTGATCATGAGTCTGAGTTATTAAAGAAAGTTGTCGATCAGGTGTTGGATACGGATGAGGAGTTAAAACCGGAGTCTAAGTCTGAAAGTCCGAGTTCGTCAGAAAAGAGTCCGAGTTCATTGGTTAATAGGGTTTACAATAGAGAATTCCTGTTATCAAAATCTAATTTGAATGACGGATCAATCAAAGTGGCTTATACTTTGAATGATTCAGACAAATTATATTCTGATGAGGAATTTCCAATCAGAAGTGTAAAAACTGAAATGATCAAACAGGTTTTCAAATTAACAGAAATTAATCTTTCTGATATAAAAGATTTAAATCTTGATGAAAAACCTAAAAAATACACTTCAAGAGTTCAACAGAGATTGAACAAGAAAAAGGGTTATAGTTCTGGTTATGGTTATCGAAAGAAACCAAACTACAACGGTAATCTCAAAAAGAAAGGTTTAGGATTTATTCCTCCTGAAAATTATCAAAATCAGAAAACTTATAAACCAAAAACAAAATTTGTTGCAGGTGGAAGTTGTGAAGATGAGCAGAAGAAACCGTTCTGGAAGCAGTCGAATCAAGAGTTTCTTGCTGAAGTAAAGAGGAATGTGAAGAAGTTTGCTCAAAGAGTTGATAGAAGAACTTGCTTCAAATGCCAAAAAGTTGGACATATTGCTTGGAATTGCCAACAGTCCAACAACACAAAACAGGAAGTTACTTCTAACTCAAAACTGAAAGAAAAACTTGTCTTTGAGAAGAAACAATCAACTGAGAAATCAAAAGTGTTTGAAAATTCTATTTCTGAAAAAGGTGAAAGTTCAAAACGGTTTTACAAAAGAAGAGGTGATTTAACCAAACAAAAATGGGTTGTAAAATCTCAAAGTAGTTCTGACAATGAATCTGATTCCATAAAATCAGAGGAGTCATTTGTTGAGAAAAAGATTGTGAATTCCGTTCCTGAGGTGAACGATGAAAATTTTCTTTCATTGTCAAAGGAAAATTGGAAGTCGAAAGTGGGAAAGGTAGAGATCTCAAATCAATTCTTCGCGGATAAGGGAGAATTTGATGTTGAGAAGGCTTTCAATGGGAAAGTCAAACATATTTTCGGTAAGATGGTTGACAGAAAGGTAAAGGGTGCTCAAGAATTTTATAAATCAAAATGTTGGTGGGACAGATGTTTGCCACCAAAGTCACCCAAGGCTGGTGAGGCTTGGGTGGACGTAATGTTTGAGTAAAAACTGGACTTGCCGGAGCTCCCAGGTTGGTTTAAGTGGAGCAGGAATCGGCACATTTCTTGAGAAATTCACGAAAGTGATTTCGACTTACAAGTGGTAAATCAGGGACATTAAATTGTATCTGATTTTCTACAAATGATTGAGAAACAATGTGATGAAACCCCTAACCTACAATTGGTAAAATTAAACTTATTTTCCGGAAAAACCATTTGATTAAAACAAACTTAAGTGTTTTGAAATCACAATGGGAAAATAGTTTGTTGTAAGGGGGAGTTCTGATTGTTTATGCCAAGTGGATGGCGATTTGAAGTGATTTGATATCAGTTGTCATTTTATTGTACAGTTTGTATTCAAATTTCCTAAAATGTGTTTGCATTTTAGGGGGAGTAAAAATTTTCAGAAAATCCAAAAACATTTGAAAATTTGAAAAAGCCAAAAACATGATAAAATCAAAAATGAGTTTTGTTGTATAAAAGAGGAAATGATAGTACATCAGTGGACTGTCACAACATGCTAAAGAAATGGAAGGTATAAATGTGATAAACAATCTCACTGTGGATATGTCAGTAGGTTTTTACACATTTAGTAAATTGTGACGAGATATAAACATAAAATTTACTTGCGTCTACGTGGGGAACACCTCCAGGATATATAGGTAACCCCTGAAATCTTGTTTGAAGGGTCCCTTATTCTGAGATACTAGGTCTTTATACTCAGTGATATCTGGGGTATTATCCTGGGACTTCTGATTTTGCGGAAGCAATGGCCTAGTCCCCGGAGAATACTTTCCGCTTGCTTGAAATATAGCATCACCCACAGCTAAAAAATGATGAAACATTGAAAAATGCTAATCATGGCTGTTGTAATACAAAAGATCCTCTAAAGGGGACACACCTAAAAGTCAACTAGGCTCTCTGCTGAACGGAAGTTCTGACCTGAGCTATCACGGTTGCATAATTTATTCCCCTTACAAATATCATCTGTGGTATACTCACCTGTAAGACTGAATATTGGGGTCTGGATACGGGAGTATATACTGAGGTGGGACACATGTAGATGTTTAAGTCCTAAAACACTAATTCGTATCTCGAAGCAGTTGAACTTTGTGTGAAAATTTAAGTGGATCAGTATACTGACAATCTAAGTGAGTTGTTTAGAACTTAAAATGAAATGAAGCTTAACGGTGTTGGTGATTTGTCTCAAAAACTGATATGATCCTCTTACACAAACTCACAAAAATATTGTATGTAAATAGTTCATTTCTGCATTTTATTTCTGTTATTTCAAAAAATCCAAAAAGATTTTCGGTGTGTTTTAGCATAAACTTTTGAAAAATTCAAAAAGATTTTAGACAACTGATGTTGAAGAGCTGAATTTCAAAATTCCAAGTGCTGAACATGACGAACAGGTTTGGGAAATTTGATTGAAAAGTTTTTCAGAGATAAAAATTTGTTAAATGATCATTGTTAATGTTTGATTGTATACTGATTGGAGAAGGATCAGTGTTGGTGTTTGATATTTGACAAATTGTTAAATATTTTATTTTTGTGAATCTTATTTTTGGGTAGAGGATGTGCAGGATAGCAGATAGAGTGTCAGGTTCCGATACCTGAGGATTCTGAAATTCTGTAAAAGCCAGACTACGATCCCAGCATGTTTTGAGGGGGAGTCTGTTAGAGGAAGAGAGAATTGAAGATAGAATAGAGCCAGATAGAGATACTGAAGAAAGCTCAAAGACTGATAAAGACTGAAGATTGAAACGACTCGACACTTAAGACTCGTCAACATCTGAGGGGGAGTCTGTTGGTGCACACATCTGTTGTCTTCGTCTTGTATCGAGTCTCGGTTCGGTGCAGAGCTTATCAAGACATGATGTCATGATGACATCATCTAGGTGATATCATCAATGACATCACATCACAAAAGGACAAAAAAAGAATTTGGAAATCAGATTTTGTTTTTATGAAAGTTTCGCTTCAAGTATGTTAGGTTCGCTTCAAATTGTAATATGTTTACATGAAGATTTCGCTTGAAGGGTGTCGCTTCAAGTGCTTCAAGCGAAATCATGAACCTTATATATAGGTCAAGTGTCATTTCATTTGTAACAGTTTTCTTAGAGCTATACCGAAGTGCTGCCGGTTTTTCTTCTGAATGTAAAGGTTGTCAAATCAATATATAAGAGGTTTAAATTGTGAAACAAGCTGTTTACAAATCCGTTTCTCTGTTTCCGCCTTTGAAACGGACTAGAACTCTTCCAAACGACTCGTTAAGGTCGCAATCCGATCCTACAGAAATAGGCTTTGAGGGGTTCGGTGTGCTAAAATAAACTTTAGGGTCATTCAGGGACTAAAAACGTCAAAAAGTGCACAAGTTTGCACTTTCGCGCATAACTTACGTTCTGAATACATCTGGACATCCAAAAATTTATGTAAGCACTAAAATATTTTATTTTAGTGTTTGGCATAAGAAAAATCCCTTCGTCGCGTCATTTGGATCGTTTTTCGCGCTTATGCGCATTCCGTCGTAATTAAGCGAACATCGCGTTCGTACGACCAAACGAACCAACATCCGGCATATTTTTGAGCATGTTTCATGTCCACAATGTTAAGGCATCATTTTAGGGCCTTAAAGTTGGCTTTACGGGCCTTAGAAGTGCCGGAAATGGGCTTAAACACGTGCAGGGACCAAAACTGTAATTTCTGAAACTTGTTTTCTGATCAGAAGGGCCAGGCGGCCCGCCTCAGTTTCTGTACATCCCCACGCGGGCTGCGTCCGCCTTCTGGACCAGATTAAATGTTTTTAACAGTAGGTTCCAGCTGTTTGATCCACCACCACACATTCTAAAATGCTTAGTCAGCTGATAAGGATCAATTTGAGCTACCATATGGTCCCGACACTTGTACGGGTGGGATTAAGGCACGTTTTCCATGAAACGATCCTAACAGTTCGGGTATTCCTATAAATACCCATTCACCCCAACCTCATTTCTCACAAGAATCTGGATTTGAGAGCTCTAAGTTGAAACCATTGTTTCATACCTGAGTTCTTGGATCGAGATTAGCATTCGTGGACCCTTCGTAAGTATTCTTTCGTTCTTTTCTTTATTTTATTGCTTTTAGAGTCAGAAAGTCAAACTTTGTTTGACTTTCAGCGTTGACCAGCTTATGGTCAATGCGAAGTTCGTTTGAACTTCGCAACGTGATTGTAATCACGTTGGTTATAGTCGTAGGGTAAGCGATCTAATAAATCGCTTATACCTTCGAACCTGACCCAGTTTGGTCGATCATTAGGATCCGACCAAATACATTAGGTGACCATAGTGTATAGGGAATAACCTTCCGAGGTTATACCTTATGGTCACATCGTTTAAGTAGTTGTATGATAGGTAGTTTATATGCCTTAGGTAAATTACCAGAATACCCTTTTCATGTATAATTGGTAATTAAGCATATGTAACCTAAACTTTTGTCACATAACTGATTATGTAACATGTTTAGGCATATAACACTTGTCAGAGGGCTAGTTAGGCGGTCCGAACGCGTTTCACGCGAACGACGCGTTAAAGTAGCATAAGCTACCTAAACGGGTCGTAATGGGTCGTAAACACTTAGGTTAGGTTTCATTTAGTATGTAGGCTTTGTTAAACCATATGACACGAGTCTCTATACTCGTTTGGTTTACGAACCCTCATTCTATCAAATCTTCCGATTTAGGTCCGGTTTATTAACATAGTTACCTATATTAGGTGCCATTTAATATCCGTGATCTCTAGCATTGTTTGGTTGTTACTCAAGGACTACTAAGCAATCTCAAGTGAGTACATAGACCCCTCTTTTACTGTTTTCCAAACTGTTTTGGGGTGGAACACATGTGCCTACTTGTTACTTTCCTATTTTCCTGTTTTCACATCATATACCGGCTATGTTTGTTAGTACATGATTTCATGACATTTCTGCTATGTATGTTGACTGATAGCATGCTAGCACATTTATTTACATTACTTTTCTACTTTGTATGTTAACTTAGCATACTTAGTACATCATTTTACATTGCATCTCTGTTGCATATGTTCCAGTAACATATGGACACAATGTTTTACAGCTCTACCTTGTATGTTTACTCTAGCATACTAGGTACATTATCTTCATCACATGCTTACATTTTGGTATGACATTTGATTTGTTTAAATGATACAATGTACATTCATTAACACCGATCATGCCGCTCGGTAGTAGGTAGTGGTACCATAGGACTTGACAAATCCCATTCCTGAAATCTCGGGTTTGTTTGGACGTAAGGAATGACCGAATCCGAATACATATTCTTTTGATAACTCACTTTTACATAGTTATCCGACTGTCTCAAGGCTTGGATGTATGAATTTTCACAATACCGCATAAATGTTCATATTCAGTATAGCATGCATATATTTTACAAAACATAACTTTGATTTAAACCAAGTTTTACTTCAATACTTTGTTTTGTACATTTTTACTTATGGTTTAAGTAGTCTTATTTTACTTACCATACATATCATTTGGGTTACACATTACTTGACTACTTTTGGACTATAAACATTTGACATGGTTTATACAAGGACTTTTGACTATTTGTTTAAACATAGACTTATTACATTGTTGGTTTGTTTTGAGTAAGTGACTTAAGTAACGATGCGTGTGTAATATGATACAAGCATGGTGGATACGCCGCTGGTACTTCCTATATATAAGTGCTTGTATGAAATCACATATTGTAGCGTTATTTGAATCATTTCAATTTGAGATATATAACATTTTATACAAATAACATACTTTTCACAAGACATTGCTTTACAAAACAACTTATCTTTTACAAACTCATTTTACTTGGTTATTCATTTAACCATACATAATTCTCTTATGATTACATATCATCTGATCTTATTGCTTTTTAAACAATTTACAAAACAAAGAAAACTAAAAGGTTCATGACTAAACATTTTCTTAAACATAAGTCATGAATCTCATTTTCACAAAACCTATGTATCTCACAGGCATTTTTATGCTGACGTACCTATTTTCACATGTGTTTTCAGGAGATGATGCATAGGACTTATCAAGACATACTTAGGCGGACTTGTGTCTTAGTGACTTAAAACGAGACAAGAACTAGTTAATTTATGTTGTGTACTCTTTACTTCTTGTTTAAAGACAATGTAACTCGCTTGTTTGATGAATAAAACGAAACTTTAATATCTATGGTTGTGAAACATTAATTCTGTTACAACACTCCCCGATGTTTCCGCCACGTTTTGTATGTTCTACGTGGTCGGGGTGTGACACTAGGGGCTCTAATGGTTTTCAAAAACCAGGGTTTTGAGGTGGAGGGTTGAGATTGAAGCACGGTTAACGAGGAACGATCTTAACGGCTCTACGAATCCTATAAATACCCCTTGCCTTTATTTGCCAAAACCCACAAGAATCTTGATTTGAGAAGCTCTAAGTTGAAACCTTTGTTTCATACCTGAGCTACTTGGATCGAGATTAGCATTCGGGGACCCTTTGTAAGTGTTCCTTCGTTCTTTTATTGCTTTCCGAGTCCGAAAGTCAAACTTTGTTTGACTTTCTGCATTGACCAATTTATGGTCAATGCGAAGTTCGTTTGAACTTCGCAACGTGAGCGTAATCACGATGGTTATAGTCCCTTGTGACTATGCCTACTGATTACCACGTTGTCTAGGCTCAGTGACGAGCCGTAGTTTCGGTCAAAATGCGCATTCGGGCGTATTTTGTAACCAAACTACTCTTAGGTATCAAAACCGTTTGTTTTGATACCAAACTTGTTTTCAAACTTAGTTAAGCATGTTTTAACATGCTTAGCTCGTCACTTTTAGTCTTGTGCTTGTCTAGGGTCGTAAGGATAAGCGATCTGATAAATCGCTTATACCTTCGAACCCGACCCATTTTGGTCGATCATTAGGATCCGACCAAATACTTTAGGACCATAGCATATATGGAATAACCTTCCGAGGTTATACCCTATGGTCACATCGTTTGAGTAGTTGTATGATAGGTAGTTTATATGCCTTAGGTAAATTACCAGAATACCCTTTTCATGTATAATTGGTAATTAAGCATATGTAACCTAAACTTTTGTCACATAACTGATTATGTAACATGTTTAGGCATATAACACTTGTCATAGGGCTAGTTAGACGTCTCGAGTGCGCTTTTGCGCGCACGACGCGTTAACGTAGCATAAGCTACCTAAACGGGTCGTAATAGGTCGTAAGCACTTAGTTTAGGTTTCATTTAGTATGTAGGCTTTGTTAAACCATATGACACGAGTCTCTATACTCGTTTGGTTTACAAACCCTCATCATATCCAATCCTCCGATATAGGTCCGGTTTATTAACAAAGTTACCTATTGATTCCGAGATCTCTAGCATTGTTTGGTTGTTACTCAAGGACTACTAAGCAATCTCAAGTGAGTACATAGACCCCTCTTTTACTGTTTTTCCAAACATTTTGGGGTGGAACACATGTGCCTACTTGTTACTTTCATGCTTTCCTGTTTTCACATCATATACTTGCTATGTTCATTAGTACATTTATAGTACATGATTTCATTGTGTTTTATGCTATGTATGCCCATTGTGTACGTACTTAGTACATTATTTTACATTACACTTTATGCTATGTATGCCCATTGTGTGCGTACTTAGTACATTATTTTACATTACATTTTATGCTATGTATGCCCATTGTGTGCATACTTAGTACATTATTTTACATTACATTTTATGCTATGTATGCCCATTCTGTGTGTACTTAGTACATTATTTTACATTACATTCTATGCTATGTATGCCCATTGTGTGCATACTTAGTACATTTATTATTCATCACATGCTTACATTTTGATATGATATTTGGTTTGTTTTGATGGATCAATATACATTCATTAACACCGATCACGCCGTTCGTTAGTAGGTAGTGGTAGCATAGGAATTGACAACTCCCGTTCCTGAATCCTAGGTAGGTTTGGATGGAAGGAATGACCGAATTCGATACACATAACTTAGATAAACCTTTAATTTGTTTAAGGGTTTATCGCCACAGTCTCAAGGCTTGGATGTATGCATTCTCACAATACCGCATAAATGTTTATATCAGTATAGCATGCATTTATTACACAAAACATAACTTTGATTTAAACCATGTTTTACTTCAATACCTTGTTTTTGTGCATTTTACATATGGTCTAGTTGATATATTTCACTTACCATACATAAACATTTTGACATTTACATACACAATTCATGATTTACATTAGACATAAACATTTGACATAGACATTAGACATGGTTTTCACATAAACATTTTGACATTTGGTTATACATAAACATTTTACTTTGGTGGTTTGGTTAGGGTAAGTGATTTAAGTAACGAGGCGTGTGTAATACGATACAAATATGGTGGATACGCCGCTGGTACTTCCTATATATAAGTGCTTGTATGGTATTACATATCGTAGCGTTATTTGCATCATTTCAATTTGAGACATATAACATTTTATACAAATAACATACTTTTCACAAGACATTATTCTACAAACAGCTTATCTTATACAAACTCATTTTTACATGGTTATTCATTTAACCATACATTATTCACTTATTTATACATATCATCTGAACTTTTTTTTTTCAAACGATTTACAAAACAAATCAATTTACAAGGTTCATGACTAAACTTTATTAACAACTCTTTCTAAACTTACAAGTCATGAATCCTATTTTCACAAAACCTATGTATCTCACAGGCATTTTTATGCTGACGTACCTATTTTAACATGTGTTTCAGGATGTGATGCATAGGAATTATCAAGATACACTTAGGCGGATTTGGCCTTAGTGACAATAAAAGATGCAAGACTAGTTATTTATGTTATGTTTCTTTGATTGTCAAGACATTGTAACTCTTTTATTCAATAAAACAATATTTCAATTTCCATGTATTATGAAACAATGATTCTGTTACAACACTCCCCGACGTTTTCCGCCATGTTTTGTTGTTCTACGTGGTCGGGGTGTGACAGAAAAGTTGGTATCAGAGCTCATGGTTATAGGGAATTAGGTTATTAGTAATACTTTGACCTAGTTTATAACCTTCCTAGGACCCTAACGCGAGTTTACTTGCGTTTAGTCATAAAACAATACTGTCACCTATCCTTAGGCGACAACCACAACAAGAACACAAATTTCAAAACCACTTTGAAAAGCAATCATCTGTTCTAGGATGATTGATTACTAGGTTTTGAACCCTCAGTTATAAGGTTTTGAACCCTCTGTTAGAAGGTTTTGAACCCCTTTGAATTTTCAAAATCTCGTCAAAGTTTGGGTCTTATAATGTGAACACGTGCAAACTGGAAGAGTGAATGCCTGTATCCTGAGTTTTCTGTCTAAGGCTAGAGTGTTCGTACAAATCCGCAGTATCGGACCAGTCACTCTTACCTGGGAACTCTTGGGGTGAGTGTTCACTTATAGGCGAGCATGTCTTCAGTGATACATTAATATGACCCGGTTACTTTGATTTGTCACCATCTTATTTGTTTATCTTAGGTAACAAACAAATGATCGCAATTTTCATGCCTTACCATTCTGTTTTGATTGTCCAATAACCTTTCACTTGTTTCTTCCTATGTCTTTCATTTCCTTCTAGAATGTCTCTTCCTCTCAGCAATGGTCAAATATCCGAGCAGACTGCCAAATTCGCTCAGCGAATAGGAGAAGTTGCCCTGAAGACTGTTGAATTAGGCATTGCCATGTCTCTTCTCAACAATGAAGCCACTCAAGAATCACCGAAGGAAGCAAAAGTCAAGCCTGCACCAAAATCAAGGAAGCGTAAGGCTTCAAGGAAACCCGCAGCGGTTGCACCAAAACAGGCAGGACCTAGTCAGATGACAGCATCACCAGCTAAGAAGCGGTACAAAGGAACTGCTCCCTTGTGCAAACGATGCAACCGTCATCATTCGAACCCCTTACCCTGCTTCAAATGTACCTACTATGGACGGTGGGGACATCTGATTAACATATGCCGCTTTGCCATCCAAAACAAAGCTGCTATCAACCTTGCTGCTACCCAACTCCAAGTCAACCCTACTCAAGCTCGTATCCCGTCTGGTACTTGCTACAATTGTGGCGAGACGAGCCATTTCAGGAACAACTGCCCGAAGATTGTCAGTGCAAATCCAACCCTTGGATTAGCATTCGGCTGAACAAAGGATGTTGCTGTCTTATGCCCTTGTTTCTTTTTTTTTCGTGTATTGTGAAACAATATGTCTCGTTCATAAATAAAAGTTGTTGTTCGCAATTCTGATATACAAGTATAATTACATGTGTTTATGGCATTTCCCTATAATACCTACATTAAGGAACTATGTTCCTTACAAACTACTTTTTGTGAATTTCCTATTTTTGTGTTTACTCATGATTCCCTCGAAAAATTTTAAGTACTCGTTTCATTCCAGGAGACGAAGTACAAGAAATAAAGGGAAATTACGAGTAATCGTGCTTTTTGCACATCTATGCCATTAAATCCTTGGTTAGATAACTAAGGATATTTTCAATCTCATACCCATTATGTTCCGACTTTTTTTCAACATGCATAACATAAGTTTTCCAAAACAACCTCCATGATTTCAAAAACATCGTCTACGTTTCAAAAATAACCTTCATGACTTCAAAATGTTATTGATACAGTATATATCAAATGCATGACTTCAAAAGCATCATTCATGTTTTCAAAAACCTTATACATAATTTCAAAATTTATCTCGCATGATTTTAAAACATTTTTGTAAATATATCTACCTAATATACCTACTTCAGGATTTCAAAAGTATTATATATAAGGTTTCAAAAACGTTAAACACATTTTTCTTAAAAGAACCCCATGCATAGTTTTCAAAAATATTTTCCTCATACATTGACTTAACCCTCAAATTCTGCTTCATATGTCGCCTTGACATATCTAGCATCTCAACTTCATAAGCATTTTTACTTCATGTTTTGACTTAAGCACATCCAGTGCAAGGTTTCAAACATCTTCAACTTCTAAAATTCCATATGGGATCTTTTTATCTTCACATTTAGATCCTTGTGGATGATTATCATTCAAATCAGAATCCTTAATTGGATTCCTTTTGTACCTAAATTCGAACATTTCGGTTCCTTATAATCGAAATCGAATTTTTCTTTTAAAAATCTTTCTATCTTTATAGTTAGATTCTTGATAATGTTTAAAGTACCAAATGAAATCCAAGGAATGGATTCCTAGTGTGCTTTAAATACATGTGCTCTGTTAGCAGAACAAACTTCTAGTTAAACAATTTTGTGCTTATGTGACTATGTGTTTATTCATCTTATGTTTTCTTTTATGCATTTTGTGTTTTTATACTCTGGATATTCTTTATCCAAATCCTCGCAGGATCTTTCATATCTCCATATGAGGGATTCGTGGCAAGATAGTCAAAGGGTACTACCTTAAATCCTTAATGGGCTTCTATGTAATAGTTAAGACCCTTGGATTATATAGTACCACTCCATGATTCATAAGAGACCCTTTTAGTGGTCTAGTCAAAAAGATTGATTCACAATTTGGTTAAAGAACGACATCTAGTGATGTAGCTGAACAGACTCCTTGATAGTCTATTTCGATCATGTATTGATTTAATTAAAAGGACTCTATGGCGGTCTAGTCACATTCATCACAGGATTGTTCATTTGGTTTTACCCTACACATTATAAAATAGACTGTGTGAACTGTGCAAGGAATTGTCTAATTATGGAAGCGTACATAATTATGAAATTCAGTGCATAGAGACCACAGTAAGATTTATTATGTGTAAGAACCGATAGTGACAAACAATAACAAAATGAGAATGATGTAATGGAGGTACGGTGGACGCACCAATGACGCTTCATATACTTGTATATAAGTATCCCTCTTACATTGCAAGCATGATGTTATTAAAGTTACTAGAAGTTCAGAACCCTAACCAATGTTGTTCGATCTTTTCAACTTCATGTTTCAAGCTCTCACAAGTTACCTCTAAATAAATTTCGGGACGAAATTTCCTAAAGTAGGGGAGACTGTGACACCTGGGTCACTGCGACCATCAAACAAATACCAAACCAATGAAATATTGTATTTCATACTTGGGATTTGTACAAATATGTGTATCATTTGCACATATCAATTATTGTTCGATTTCAGGCTCTAAATCACTTTCTGGAAGGTTATACGCGCACTGATGCGTAAATATAACCAGTTTAATGCAACGAACACTCCGGAATAGTGAAATAGGCTTAACATACCTTAAATAACCTTTACATAACTTAGAAATAAGTTTTAAAGGCTTTGGTATGGCAAAAACAAGTTAATTCGCCTACAGGGACTAAATTTGACAAACTGCGAAAGTATGCCAATTTGAACTATAACAGACATTCCGGAACATGACCATAAGTTAAACATACCATAAATATCCTTCACATAGCTTAGAAATAGGCTTTGAGGGGTTCGGTGTGCTAAACTAAACTTTGGGTCATTCAGGGACTAAAAATGTCAAAAAGTGCATAAGTTTGCACTTTCGCACATAACTTTCGTTCTGAATACATCCGGACGTCCAAAAATTTATGTAAGCACTAAAGTATTTTATTCTAGTGTTTGGCATAAGAAAAATTCATTTTCGCGTCATTTGGATCGTTTTTCGCGCTTATGCACAGTCTGTCGTAATTAAGCGAACATCGCGATCGTACGGCCAAACGAACCGACATCCGAGATATTTTTGAGCACATTTTAAGTTCCCTATACTTTAAATTCATTTTAGAGCTTTGAAATGGGGTTAACGGGCCTTGAACGTGTCGGAAATGAGCTTATTACACAACAGGGACCAAATCTGCCATTCTGCCAAAGTAGGTCCTTGCGCACCTCAACACTATGAGTGTTACGGTCCGCAAGTAGTCCCCAGACAGCAGAAACTTGGTAGAAACATTGAATCAGGTCCCTTTCACTTGTGCACATGTTATTGGGGTGTGACACTAGGGGCTCTAATGGTTTTCAAAAACATTAATTCTGTTACAACACTCCCCGATGTTTCCGCCACGTTTTGTATGTTCTACGTGGTCGGGGTGTGACACTAGGGGCTCTAATGGTTTTCAAAAACCAGGGTTTTGAGGTGGAGGGTTGAGATTGAAGCACGGTTAACGAGGAACGATCTTAACGGCTCTACGAATCCTATAAATACCCCTTGCCTTCATTTGCCAAAACCCACAAGAATCTTGATTTGAGAAGCTCTAAGTTGAAACCTTTGTGTCATACCTAAGCTACTTGGATCGAGATTAGCATTCGGGGACCCTTTGTAAGTGTTCCTTCGTTCTTTTATTGCTTTCCGAGTCCGAAAGTCAAACTTTGTTTGACTTTCTGCATTGACCAGTTTATGGTCAATGCGAAGTTCGTTTAAACTTCGCAACGTGAGCGTAATCACGATGGTTATAGTCCCTTGTGACTATGCCTACTGATTACCACGTTGTCTAGGCTCAGTGACGAGCCGTAGTTTCGGTCAAAATGCGCATTCGTGCGTATTTTGTAACCAAACTACTCTTAGGTATCAAAACCGTTTGTTTTGATACCAAACTTGTTTTCAAACTTAGTTAAGCATGTTTTAACATGCTTAGCTCGTCACTTTTAGTCTTGTGCTTGTCTAGGGTCGTAAGGGTAAGCGATCTGATAAATCGCTTATACCTTCGAACCCGACCCATTTTGGTCGATCATTAGGATCCAACCAAATACTTTAGGACCATAGAATATAGGGAATAACCTTCCGAGGGTATACCCTATGGTCACATCGTTTGAGTAGTTGTATGATAGGTAGTTTATATGCCTTAGGTAAATTACCAGAATACCCTTTTCATGTATAATTGGTAATTAAGCATATGTAACCTAAACTTTTGTCACATAACTGATTATGTAACATGTTTAGGCATATAACACTTGTCATAGGGCTAGTTAGACGTCTCGAGTGCGCTTTTGCGCGCACGACGCGTTAAAGTAGCATAAGCTACCTAAACGGGTCGTAATGGGTCGTAAGCACTTAGTTTAGGTTTCATTTAGTATGTAGGCTTTGTTAAACCATATGACACGAGTCTCTATACTCGTTTGGTTTACGAACCCTCATCCTATCCAATCCTCCGATATAGGTCCGGTTTATTAACAAAGTTACCTATTGATTCCGAGATCTCTAGCATTGTTTGGTTGTTACTCAAGGACTACTAAGCAATCTCAAGTGAGTACATAGACCCCTCTTTTACTGTTTTTCCAAACATTTTGGGGTGGAACACATGTGCCTACTTGTTACTTTCATGCTTTCCTGTTTTCACATCATATACTTGCTATGTTCATTAGTACATTTATAGTACATGATTTCATTGTGTTTTATGCTATGTATGCCCATTGTGTGCGTACTTAGTACATTATTTTACATTACACTTTATGCTATGTATGCCCATTGTGTGCGTACTTAGTACATTATTTTACATTACATTTTATGCTATGTATGCCCATTGTGTGCATACTTAGTACATTATTTTACATTACATTTTATGCTATGTATGCCCATTGTGTGCGTACTTAGTACATTATTTTACATTACATTCTATTCTATGTATGCCCCTTGTGTGCATACTTAGTACATTTATTATTCATCACATGCTTACATTTTGATATGATATTTGGTTTGTTTTGATGGATCAATATACATTCATTAACACCGATCACGCCGTTCGTTAGTAGGTAGTGGTACCATAGGAATTGACAACTCCCGTTCCTGAATCCTAGGTAGGTTTGGATGGAAGGAATGACCGAATTCGATACACATAACTTAGATAAACCTTTAATTTGTTTAAGGGTTTATCGCCACAGTCTCAAGGCTTGGATGTATGCATTCTCACAATACCGCATAAATGTTTATATCAGTATAGCATGCATTTATTACACAAAACATAACTTTGATTTAAACCATGTTTTACTTCAATACCTTGTTTTTGTGCATTTTACATATGGTCTAGTTGATATATTTCACTTACCATACATAAACATTTTGACATTTACATACACAATTTATGATTTACATTAGACATAAACATTTGACATAGACATTAGACATGGTTTTCACATAAACATTTTGACATTTGGTTATACATAAACATTTTACTTTGGTGGTTTGGTTAGGGTAAGTGATTTAAGTAACGAGGCGTGTGTAATACGATACAAGTATGGTGGATACGCCGCTGGTACTTCCTATATATAAGTGCTTGTATGGTATTACATATCGTAGCGTTATTTGCATCATTTCAATTTGAGACATATAACATTTTATACAAATAACATACTTTTCACAAGACATTATTCTAGAAACAGCTTATCTTATACAAACTCATTTTTACATGGTTATTCATTTAACCATACATTATTCACTTATTTATACATATCATCTGAACTTTTGTTTTTCAAACGATTTACAAAACAAATCAATTTACAAGGTTCATGACTAAACTTTATTAACAACTCTTTCTAAACTTACAAGTCATGAATCCTATTTTAACAAAACCTATGTATCTCACAGGCATTTTTATGCTGACGTACCTATTTTCACATGTGTTTCAGGATATGATGCATAGGAATTATCAAGATACACTTAGGTGGATTTGGCCTTAGTTACAATAAAAGATGCAAGACTAGTTATTTATGTTATGTTTCTTTGATTGTCAAGACATTGTAACTCTTTTATTCAATAAAACAATATTTCAATTTCCATGTGTTATGAAACAATGATTCTGTTACAACACTCCCCGACGTTTTCCGCCACGTTTTGTTGTTCTACGTGGTCGGGGTGTGACATTGTCTCTGTTAGTCCCTGCGTGGACATTTATTTTTGTAAACAGTCCCTGCGAGGACTTGTATTATCTGTATAGCTCCGGCGTGGGCAAGTGTTTCTGTGAAAAGTCTCGTTTAGGGCAAAGTGTACTACTTTTAAATTTTAATGGAATGTTAAGTTTGAAAATTTTATTTCTGTCATTTATGCATTTATTTATACTATACGTGAAATAAATAAATCAAGAATCATTCCTTTTAAATAAGAATCTTAAAGGTATAGCCTAGACTACATGTCATTATAAGACTTGGCCAAGATGGTAAGACCTGTATAAAAGATTCAAATCCCTGTTAACATCTGAAAACATGTTAACGCTCCTGGCAGATGTGATCCGTCAAAATCACACACGTCATTCTTATAATAGGATTCTTCAAAAGATTTCTAACCTAAACTAATGATCTATAGATCATGGGTTTAAATCATCAATAAAGATGATCGGTTCTTTTTACCATCCATTGGTAATATAATGCCTACGGGCCCTTCTCATTTTCATATGAGACAAAAGACAGTAATAGTCTGTGACCCTGTCTGATAAAGGTAATGAACTATGTTCAAACCTTCATGCCTCGATTCTCTGAAATCATGGCTTATAATTTAAAAATGTCCTTGTGACTAGGCCTTTTGTGCTACCAATAAAACTGTTATTGTTTTATAATTAGGATAAATTAAAATAGAAATCCTAAATAAATGTGAGTAATAAATTAACCATATATGGTCTACGTTTACCACGGTTAATAAATTGCCATAAAAGACAACTTTATAATAAACTCACCAATAAATTATTGTCAATATGTAACAGTTCAAGCTACATGGCCGACTCAGGCGAGATCAATAGTCACCCACGGGGAGAGCATCATAATGCTCGAGTAAATGTAGCGGGTGCAGAATTATAGGCAATGATAGATAATGTCGTTAATCGAGCTTTGGATAGACAGCTCCATGACTCCAGTGGTACCCATACAAGGACCCGATCTGCACCACACTCTAGAACACCCTCCAGGACCCACACTACCCACAACAGTAATTCTCACCACTCATCAAACCAGAGGAGTGCTCCATCCCAAAGAGTCGTACCGAATCAAGAACCCCGTAATAAGGGTTGCTCCTATAAGTACTTCGTTTTGTGCAAACCCAGGGATTTCACTAGGGAAAAAGGAGCTGTAGATTGCATGACTTGGTTGGACGAGATGGATACGGTAGTGGATATCAGTGGTTGCGATAATGGGGATATTGTGAAATTCGTGTCTCAGTCTTTCAAGGGTGAAGCATTAGCTTGGTGGAGATCTTTGATCCAAGCTACGGGGAAAATCCCGTTGTACAATATGACCTGGGAACAGTTCATGTCACTGATCAAGGAAAACTACTGCCCTCAGCATGAGGTTGAGAAAATTGAAGCTGACTTCTTGTCGTTGGTCATGAGAAACCTAGACTGTCAGGCCTACCTTACCAGTTTCAACACCTTGTCAAGGTTGGTTCCATATTTGGTAAGCCAGGAACCCAAACGAATAGCTCGATTCATTGGGGGTTTGGCCACGGAGATCAAGGCAAGTGTGAAGGCCTCCAGACCAGCTACTTTTCGGTCTGCAGCGGACATATCATTGTCTCTTACCTTGGACGCGGTCAGGCTGAGATCGCAGAGGAACACCGATACCGAAAAGAGGAAGCGTGAGGATGACAACTCACGACGTACAGACAAGAAGCATAAGGGAAACAATGACCACAAGAAGGGGTCATGATCTAGGAAGGATGGTCAGCAGTCGGGTGAAAAACCCAGATGTAAAATCTGCAAGAGACAGCACTTCGGGAAGTGCAGGTATGAATCGAACTTGCATTCACAAGCAAAAACTTTTGCATGTGGGTTATGCAAGTCCAAGGAACACAAGACCTTGGATTGCAAAAAGATGAAGGATGCGACCTGCTACGGTTGCAATGAAAAGGGGCACATAAAGACAAATTGCCCAAAGTTTTCAAAGAAAGCTGAAGAAGGAAAGAAGACCAATGCTAGGGTCTTCAGGATGGATGCTAAGGAAGCCGTCCAGGACGACAATGTGATAACAGGTACCTTCCTCGTAAATGATGTTTATGCGAGAGTGTTATTTGATTTAGGCGCTGATAAGTCGTTCGTAGATAATAAGTTTTGTGAATTGTTGAAATTACCTATTAAGACCTTAAGTGTGAAGTATGAGGTGGAACTGGCAGATGGAACTTTAGAAACCACCTCAACCATATTAGATGGATGTTTCATATCCATTAAGAACCACTCTTTTCCTTTGTCCCTGCTTCCTTTGAAACTAGCCGGTTTTGACATAGTTTTGGGTATGGACTGGTTATCTCATAACCAGGCCCAGATTGTTTGCAATAAGAAGCAAGTGGTGATCAAGACTCCGTCTGGTGAATCACTTACTATCCAGGGAGATACCCAGTATGGGCTGCCTGAGCAAATGTCTATGCTCAAGGACTCTAAGTGTTTGAAGAAGCGTTGTGTCATCTACATGGCACAAGTGATTATTGATGAGCCGAAGCCCAAGATTGGGGATATCCCCGTCATTTCTGAATACCCTGAAGTTTTTCCTGAAGAACTACCTGGTTAGCCACCAGATAGGCAAGTAGAATTCAGAATTGACATTATTCGTGGATCAGCACCAGTAGCAAGGGCGCCTTATAGGTTGGCACCAACAGAGATGAAGGAATTGAGAACGCAGTTAGATGATTTGCTAGCCAAAGGTTTCATCAAACCTAATTCGTCTCCTTGGGGAGCACCAGTTTTATTTGTCAAGAAGAAGGATTGATCGATGCGTCTGTGCATCGACTACCGTGAGCTTAATAAGGTCACTATTAAGAATAGGTATCCTTTGCCCAGAATCGACGATCTGTTCGATCAACTTCAAGGGGCAAGTTTCTTCTCTAAGATTGACTTAAGGTCAGGCTATCACCAACTAAAGGTTAGAGATGAAGACGTACACAAGACTGCATTTAAGACTCGTTATGGTCATTACAAGTTCCTAGTGATGCCTTTTGGGCTCACTAATGCACCTGCCGCGTTCATGGACCTCATGAATCGCGTTTGCAAGCCATACTTAGATAAATTCGTCATCGTTTTCATCAACGACATTCTCATCTACTCGAAGAACCAAGCTGACCATGAGAAGCATCTTTACTGCATTCTAGAACTACTTCATAAAGAAAAGCTCTATGCCAAGTTCTCGAAGTGTGAATTCTGGCTTCGAGAAGTCCAATTTCTTGGACATGTTGTTAGTGAGCGTGGTATCCAAGTAGATCCAGCTAAAGTTGAAGCTGTCATGAATTGGCAAGAGCCAAAGACGCCTACAGAAATTCGTAGCTTCCTAGGTTTGGCAGGATACTATAGGCGATTCATTGAAAACTTCTCAAGGATTGCTGCACCCCTGACTTCGCTGACGCGTAAGAAGATTAAGTTTGACTGGGGTCCTAAGCAGCAGGAATCCTTCGATATTCTGAAACAAAAGTTGAGCAATGCTCCAGTACTGACATTGCCTGATGGAATCGAGGAGTTTGTAGTTTATTATGATGCATCACACACCGGGATGGGATGTGTGCTTATGTAGAAAGGCAAAGTCATTGCCTATGCTTCACGCCAGTTAAAGGTGCACGAAAAGAATTACACCACCCATGACTTGGAGTTGGGTGTCGTTGTATTCGCACTAAAACTTTGGAGGCACTACTTATATGGAATCAAATGTGTGATCTATTCTGATCACAAGAGCCTTCAACATCTGTTCAATCAGAAGGACTTGAACATGAGGCAACGCCATTGGATGGAAACTCTGAATGATTATGATTGTGAAATTAGATACCATCCCGGCAAGGCGAATGTAGTCGCCGATGCCTTGAGTCGGAAGGAAAAAGTGAAACCGATAAGAATCAATGCCAAGAGCATTGAGGTTAGGAATAGCTTGAATGAAAGGTTGTTAGCTGCACAGAAAGAAGCTGTGTTGGAAGCTAACTACCCTAATGAAAATCTTGGGGTAACCGAAGAACAGTTATCTCAGGGCAAGGACGGAATTCTGAGATTAAATGGACGAATATGGGTTCCTATTCATGGAGGACTTCGGGATGTTATCCTCCAGGAAGCCCATAGCTCTAAATATTCCGTTCATCCTGGAGCTGATAAGATGTACCAGGATCTAAGGGCAAATTTTTGGTGGATAGGCTTGAAAAAGTCTGTAGCTGCCTATGTAGCAAAATGCTTGACTTGTGCGCAAGTCAAAGCAGAACATCAAAAGCCGTCAGGTTTTCTACAACAGCCTGAACTTCCCACATGGAAGTGGGAGATGGTGACGATGGATTTCATCACCAAGTTGCCAAGAACAAGGAAAGGAAATGACACTATATGGGTGATCATTGATAGACTGACTAAGTCAGCACATTTCCTACCCATTAAGGAGACGTATAGCTCCGACATGTTAGCCCAACTGTACGTAGATAAGATTGTAGCTCTACACGGCATACCAGTGTCTATTATCTCTGATAGAGATACTAGATACACGTCACATTTTTGGAAGAGTTTTCAACAATCTTTGGGCACGCGCTTAAATTTCAGTACGGCTTGCCATCCTCAGACGGACGGGCAGAGTGAGCATACAATACAAACATTGGAAGACATGCTTCGAGCATGCGTAATCGACTTAGGTGGTAGCTGGGATAACCACTTGCCATTAGTCGAGTTCTCCTATAACAATAGCTACCATACAAGCATCAAGGTTGCTGTAACACCTGTGCCTTCACGGCCATCAAACAAATACCAAACCAATGAAATATTATATTTCATACTTGGGATTTGTAAAAATATGTGTATCGTTTACACATATCAACTCTTGTTCAATTTCAAACCCTAAATCGCTTTCTGGAAGGTTATACGCGCACTAATGCGTAAATATAACCAGTTTAATGCAACAAACACTCCGGAATAGTGAAATAGGTTTAACATACCTTAAATAACCTTTACATAACTTAGATATAAGTTTTGGAAGGTTTGGTGTGGTGAAATCAAAGTTATATCGCTTACAGGGACTAAATATGACAAACTGCGAAAGTATGCCAATTTGAACTGTAACAGACATTCCGGAACATGACCATAGGTTAAACATACCATAAATATCCTTTACATAGCTTAGAAATAGGCTTTGAGGGGTTCGGTGTGCTAAAATAAACTTTTGTGTCATTCAGGGACTAAAAGTGTCAAAAAGTGCACAAGTTTGCATTTTCGCGCATAACTTACGTTCTGAATACATCCGGACATCCAAAAATTTATGTAAGCATGACTATATTATATTTTAGTGTTCGCCATAAGAAAAATCCATTCGTTTCGTCATTTGGATCGTTTTTCGCGCTTATGCGCATTCCGTCGTAATTAAGCGAACATCGCGTTCGTACGACCAAACGAACCATCATCCGGCATATTTTTGAGTATGTTTTGAGTTCCCTATACTTTAACTTCATTTTAGAGCCTTGAAATGAGGTTAACGGGGTTCAAACGCATCGAAAAAGGCCTTAAACACGTGCAGGGACCATTCCTGTAACTTTTGAAACTTTTCTGAAACAGGTGAGGGTGTCGCGTAGCGCGAGCCCTAAGGGCTTACCTGTCGCGCTACGCGACTGCATGATCTGGTCAGATTCAATGTTTTAACAAGCGGGTCCCAGCTGTTCGATTCTCAACCACACATTTCCTATCGTCTAGTCAGCGGATAAGAACAAACTTCCTGGACACCACAACTTTACGACAAGTGTACGGTTCCGATTAAGGCACGTTATTCAAGAAACGATCTTAACGGTTACCCGAAATCTATAAATACCCACCCCCCTTTGGCTTAAAAACCCACAAATCTGATTGAAAAGACTCTAAGTTGGAACCGTCGTTTCATACCTGAGTTATTCGGATCGAGATTAGCTTTCGGGGACCCTGGGTAAGTGTTCCTTCGTTCTTTTATCGCTTTTCTAGTCCGAAAGTCGAACTTTGTTTGACTTTCTACATTGACCAGTTTATGGTCGATGCGAAGTTCGTTTGAACTTCATAACGTGAGCGTGATCACGATGGTTATAGTCCCTAGTGACTATACCTACTGATCACCACGTTATCTAGGCTCAGTGACGAGCCGTAGTTTCGGCCAGAATACGTATTCTTGCGTATTTTGTAACCAAACTACTTATGGGTATCAAAACCGTTTGTTTTGATACCAAACTTGTTTTCTAACTTAGTTAAGCATGTTTTTAACATGCTTAGCTCGTCACTTTTAGTTTAGTGCTTATTTAGGGTCGTAAGGTAAGCGATCTAAACAATCGCTTATACTTTCGAACCCGACCCAGTTTGGTCGATCATTAGGATCCGACCAAATACATTAGGTGACCCTAGTATAGGGCATAACCTTCCGAGGTTATACCCTATGGTCACATCGTTTAAGTAGTTGTATGATAGGTAGTTTATATGCCTTAGGTAAATTACCAGAATACCCTTTTCATGTATAATTGGTAATTAAGCATATGTAACCTAAACTTTTGTCACATAACTGATTATGTAACATGTTTAGGCATATAACACTTGTCATAGGACTAGTTAGACGGTCCGAACACGTTTCACGCGAACGACGCGTTAAAGTAGCATAAGCTACCTAAACGGGTCGTAATGGGTCGAAAACACTTAGGATAAGTTTCATTTAGTATGTAGGCTTTGTTAAACCAAATGACACGAGTCTCTACACTCGTTTGGTTTACAAACCCTAATGCTACCCAATCTTCCGATCTAGGTCCGGTTAATTTACATAGTTACCTATATTAGGTACCGTTTGATTTCCGGGACTCCTCTAGCTTTCTTGGTAGTTGTTCAAGACTCCTAAGCACTCTCAGGCGAGTACATTATTCCCCTCTTTTACTGTTTTCCAAACTGTTTTGGGGTGACTCATATGTGCTAAATGTTTTATCAATGATTTCAATAACAATTACTATGTGGTTTCAAGAACAATTACAATATGGTTTCAAGAACAATAACAATGATTTCAAGAACGAATACAATGATTTCAAGAACGAATACAATGATTTCAAAAACTAATAACAATTTCAAAAAGTGAACAAACTTGTTGGTTGTAGTTTACATGACCGATGACATTCATTAGCAATGATCAAGCCGACCAGTATTAGGTTATGGTACCATAGGATCTGACAAATCCCGTTATTTACTGCACCCATTGTTATGTGTGGGGGTTGTGGGTAGCGACTGAATCTGTAATTATTAACTTATCCTTTGGTAAGGGTTTGTTAAGAACGAGAACGAGAGCGAGTTGGAACGAGGAACGCGTCAAGAAGGTTTGAATGTTATTAGAGAATCGATCATAAAGTAGTTCACGATTAAAACAAGAACGAATAGAACGATTAAAACAAGAACGAATAGAACGATTAAAACAAGAACGATTAGAACGATTAAAACAAGAACGATTTGAACGAATGGGTAACGATTGGGTAAACATTTGTACATGATTTACATTTGATCATGCATTTACACGAAACATAGTATTGGTTTAAACCAAGTTTTACTTCAATACTTTGTTGTTGTGCATATGGTTTAGTTGAGACATTTCACTTGCCATACATGGATATTTGACATAGACATTTGACATGGATATTTGACATAGACATTTTGACATGAATTACATTTTGACATGAATTACATCTTGACATGAATACTTTGACATATTATTCAATACATTTGACAATTGATTTAAACATAGACATTTTACATTGTTTGGTTTGGTTTGATTAAGTGATTAAGTAACGATGCGTGTGTAATATGATACAAACATGGTGGATACGCTGCTGGTACTTCCTATATATAAGTGTTTGTATGGTATTACATATTGTAGCGTTATTTGAATCATTTCAGTTTGAGACATAGAACATTTTATACAAGTAACATACTTTTCACAAGACATTTATTTACAAACAACTTATCTTACACAAACTCATTTTTACATGGTTATTCATTTAATCATGCATTATTCTCTTATTTATACATATCATCTGAACTAATTGTTTTTCAAATGATTTACAAAGACAAAACAAATTACAAGGTTCATGACTAAACATTTTCTTAAAACAGAAGTCATGAATCTTATTTTCACAAAACCTATGTATCTCGCCAGCATTTCTTTGCTGACCTCGTTTTCACATATGTTTCAGGTATTGTTGAATGTTATCGATTGATAAGATGCATGCTCACATAGGACTGGACAAGGCCTTAGTGACTCAATAACAATGATAGATTATGTTTAAATTGTATATTTAGATTTCCAGACGATGTAATTATTCAATGTTTAATAAAACGAAACACTCTTTGGTATCCATGGTTATGAAACATTAATTCTGTTGCAACACGCCCCGATGTTTCCGCCGCGATTTGTTGTTTTACGCGGTCGGGGTGTGACAGAAAAGATGGTATCAGAGCCAATGGTTATAGGGAATTAGGTTATTAGTAATTAGTAATGCTTTGACCTAGTCTATAACCTCCTTAGGACCCTAACGCGAGTTTACTTGCGTTTAGTCATAAAACAATACCGTCACCTATCCTTAGGCGACGACCACAACAAGAACATAAATTTCAAAACCACTTTGAAAACTAATCATCTGTTCTAGGATGATTGATTACAAGGTTTTGAACCCTCTGTTATATGGTTTTGAACCCCTTTGAATTTTCAAAATCTCGTCAAGGTTTTGGGTTTAAATAATGTGAACACGTGCAAACTGGAAGGGTGAATGCCTGTATTCTGGGTTTTCTGTCTAGGCAAGCACTTCGTATACATCTCATCAGACGCGAGACCAGTTGTGCTTACCTGGGAATTCTTGGGATGAGTGTTCACTTATAGGCGAGCATGTCTTCGCGATACATTATTTTTAACCTATTTACTTTGACTAATCACCAAGGTCGTTTGTTGCTTTGTAGTAACAAACAAATGACCACTATCCTTGCTTTCATCAGATTTGTTTCATCTCATTATTTCGTCTAAATCCTCTCACTCGTTTCCTTTCATGTTTCCTCTTTTAGACAATGCCTCCTCGACGCGAAAGCCAGATAGAGACTGCCAAGCTGGCAGAAATCATTGCGCAGCAAATGGCTGCTCAATTCCCAAACCTCTTTGCTCAATGGAACCAAGCCAACAACAACAACAATGTGCTATGCAAATACAAGGATTTCAACCAGGCTAAACCACTCAAGTTTAGTGGTTCTGAAGGAGCAACTGGGCTTCTTCAATGGTTCGAAAGCATTGAGAATACTTTTCGCCACGTGCAGTGCCCGGATAATCGCAGGGTCGAGTTCTCCTCGAGCGTGTTTCAGAAGAGGGCTCTTACATGGTGGAATGGGATAATGAGAGACCGAGGTGCGGAAGTTGCTCTCGCACAGACCTGGGCTGAACTTAGGGCTCTGATGATGAGGGAATTCTGTCCTCGTCATGAGCAGCGAGCTTTGGAGAAAGAATTTGATGAGTTGAAGCAAGATAGTGGTGAGCACAGGGCGTATACTGATAGGTTTGAGGAGCTGAGTCTGCTTTGCCCTACAATGGTTACCCCACTTGACATAGCTATCGAAAGGTACATCGACGGCCTACCTGACTCGGTACAAGACATCCTTACTGGTAGTAACCCTGCCACACTCCGTCAGGCGATCGAGTTATCAGCGACATTGACTGAGTCGCAGATTCGGAAGAACAAGTTACACAGGAAGGGTGACAAGGGCAAGAAACAGTCAGCTGACAAGGAGGATAGCAAGAAAGGCCAAAACAAGAAGGGTAAGGAAGGTGAGACGTCAAAGAAATCAAAGAAGCGAAAGGGTGCCCAAAATTTTGCTGTTACAGCACAGACTGCACAGAACCCGCGGAACCAACCAGCTCAGCCACCTGCAAAGAAAGCATATGCCGGTACCGCACCTTATTGTGCACGCTGCAACGGTCATCACGCAGTACAACAAGCTTGCTGGCAATGCACGACGTGTGGTAAACTTGGGCATTTGGCCAAGATTTGTCGTTTAGGACAAAATCAGGCTGCTCAGGTTCAAGCTCCGGTTCAAGGGAATGCTGCGAGATTTCCACTGGGTTCATGTTTCAACTGCGGAGAGATTGGTCACTTCCGCCACAACTGCCCAAGACTGGTAAATGCAAATGCTAACGCAAACCCAAATGCGAATGTCAACGTCAATGTGAATCCAGCACGTGGTCGAGTGTTTAACATCAATGAGGCACTCAATGTTGAAGGGGTGAACAATTAGTATTTTGTTTTTCCTCTGGTTGGTATCTTGTAACATTTAAAGACAATGCGGTTGTTATATAAATAAAAATTTGTGGTTTTATTTTCTAACTAATGCAATTGTATGAATGTTTGATTCAACCTTGTGATGTCAACACAAAGACAAAACTACTCGTGTGGTTCTGTCATTTTTACGATCACTTGAGATCTCCCTAAGAACCTCAAACACTGATTTCTTTTAAATCTAAAGTATTTTATCGTCTTGCACCGTTCGAGATGCAAGAATTATCAAAAACAGCTTCAAGAGTTGTCTGATAAAGGATTCATCCGTCCGAACTTTTCACCTTGGAGAAACTCCTGTTCTCCTTGTGAAAAGAAAAATGGATCTTTTCGAATGTATATCGATTAACGTAAGCCTAGTAAGCTTACCATCAAGAATCGATATCCCCCTACCTTAAATCAACGATTTCTCCGATCAACTGCATAGCGTTCATGCTTTTCCAAGATCGATTTGTGTTTTGGGTATCATCAACTTTGTATTCTCGAAGAAGATATTCCCAAAACGGTTTTCTGCATGAAGTATGGCCATTACGAGTTTACAGTCATGCCTTTTAGGTTGACAAATACTCCAGCCATCTTCAAGAACTTAATAAATAGAGTCTGCAAGCCTTATTTGGATCAGATCGTCATTGTTATTATTGATGACACCTTGATCTATTCATATCCCGAGCTGGTAACGATCAACACCTTCGTTGACATCGGAGCCCTGATTGAATTCCTTGTACACTTTAAGATGTACAAAACAACTCAATTAGGACAAACCGAATTCCTTTTAAGATCTTCCTATCTTCATAGTTAGATTCTTGAAAATATTTAAAGTGCCAAAGGAAATCCACGGATTGGGTTTCTGGTATGCTTTAAATACCCGTGTCCAAAGATAACAAATTAAAGGTCAAATTGAACGATTATGCGATTGAACGAGTATGCAATTATGCAATTATGTGTTTATGAGTTATGTGTTCTCCTCTATGTTTTTGTGTTTTTATACTCTGGATAATTCGTTATCCAAATCCTCGCAGGATCTTTCATATCTTCATATGAGGGATTCGTAGCAGGATAGTCAAAAGGTACTACCTTAAATCCTTAATGGGCTTCTATGTAATAGATAAGACCCTTGGATTTTATAGTATCACTCCATGATTCATAAGAGACCCTTTTGGTGGTCTAGTCAAAAAGATTGATTCACAATTTGGTGAAGAACGACATCTAGTGATGTAGCTGGACAGACTCATTGATAGTCTATTTAGATCATTTATTGATTTAGTCAAAAGGACTCTATGGCGGTCTAGTCACACTCATCACAGGATTGTTCATTTGGTTTTACCCTACATATTATAAAATAGACTGTGTGAACTGTGCAAGGAATTGTCTGATTATGGACGCGTACATAATTATGAAATTTAGTGCACAGAAACCCAGTAAGGTTTATTATGTGTAGGAACCGATAGTGACAACAATAACGAAATGAGAACGATGTAATGGAGGTACGGTGGACGCACCAATGACGCTTCATATACTTGTATATAAGTGTCCCTCTTACATTGCAAACATAATGTTATTAAGGTTACTAGAAGTTCAAGAACCCTAACCAATGTTGTTTGATCTTTTCAACTTCATGTTTTAGACTCTCACAAGTTTCCTCTAAATAAATTTCGGGACGAAATTTCCTAAAGTAGGGGAGACTGTAACACCTGTGCCTTCACGGCCATCAAAAAAATACCAAACCAATGAAATATTATATTTCATACTTGGGATTTGTAAAAATATGTGTATCGTTTACACATATCAACTCTTGTTCAATTTCAAACCCTAAATCGCTTTCTGGAAGGTTATACGCGCACTAATGCGTAAATATAACCAGTTTAATGCAACAAACACTCCGGAATAGTGAAATAGGTTTAACATACCTTAAATAACCTTTACATAACTTAGATATAAGTTTTGGAAGGTTTGGTGTGGTGAAATCAAAGTTATATCGCTTACAGGGACTAAATATGACAAACTGCGAAAGTATGCCAATTTGAACTGTAACAGACATTCTGGAACATGACCATAAGTTAAACATACCATAAATATCCTTTACATAGCTTAGAAATAGGCTTTGAGGGGTTCGGTGTGCTAAAATAAACTTTTGTGTCATTCAGGGACTAAAAGTGTCAAAAAGTGCACAAGTTTGCATTTTCGCGCATAACTTACGTTCTGAATACATCCGGACATCCAAAAATTTATGTAAGCATGACTATATTATATTTTAGTGTTCGCCATAAGAAAAATCCATTCGTTTCGTCATTTGGATCGTTTTTCGCGCTTATGCGCATTCCGTCGTAATTAAGCGAACATCGCGTTCGTACGACCAAACGAACCATCATCCGGCATATTTTTGAGTATGTTTTGAGTTCCCTATACTTTAACTTCATTTTAGAGCCTTGAAATGAGGTTAACGGGGTTCAAACGCATCGAAAAAGGCCTTAAACACGTGCAGGGACCATTCCTGTAACTTTTGAAACTTTTCTGAAACAGGTGAGGGTGTCGCGTAGCGCGAGCCCTAAGGGCTTACCTGTCGCGCTACGCGACTGCATGATCTGGTCAGATTCAATGTTTTAACAAGCGGGTCCCAGCTGTTCGATTCTCAACCACACATTTCCTATCGTCTAGTCAGCGGATAAGAACAAACTTCCTGGACACCACAACTTTACGACAAGTGTACGGTTCCGATTAAGGCACGTTATTCAAGAAACGATCTTAACGGTTACCCGAAATCTATAAATACCCACCCCCCTTTGGCTTAAAAACCCACAAATCTGATTGAAAAGACTCTAAGTTGGAACCGTCGTTTCATACCTGAGTTATTCGGATCGAGATTAGCTTTCGGGGACCCTGGGTAAGTGTTCCTTCGTTCTTTTATCGCTTTTCTAGTCCGAAAGTCGAACTTTGTTCGACTTTCTACATTGACCAGTTTATGGTCGATGCGAAGTTCGTTTGAACTTCATAACGTGAGCGTGATCACGATGGTTATAGTCCCTAGTGACTATACCTACTGATCACCACGTTATCTAGGCTCAGTGACGAGCCGTAGTTTCGGCCAGAATACGTATTCTTGCGTATTTTGTAACCAAACTACTTATGGGTATCAAAACCGTTTGTTTTGATACCAAACTTGTTTTCTAACTTAGTTAAGCATGTTTTTAACATGCTTAGCTCGTCACTTTTAGTTTAGTGCTTATTTAGGGTCGTAAGGTAAGCGATCTAAACAATCGCTTATACTTTCGAACCCGACCCAGTTTGGTCAATCATTAGGATCCGACCAAATACATTAGGTGACCCTAGTATAGGGCATAACCTTCCGAGGTTATACCCTATGGTCACATCGTTTAAGTAGTTGTATGATAGGTAGTTTATATGCCTTAGGTAAATTACCAGAATACCCTTTTCATGTATAATTGGTAATTAAGCATATGTAACCTAAACTTTTGTCACATAACTGATTATGTAACATGTTTAGGCATATAACACTTGTCATAGGACTAGTTAGACGGTCCGAACACGTTTCACGCGAACGACGCGTTAAAGTAGCATAAGCTACCTAAACGGGTCGTAATGGGTCGAAAACACTTAGGATAAGTTTCATTTAGTATGTAGGCTTTGTTAAACCAAATGACACGAGTCTCTACACTCGTTTGGTTTACAAACCCTAATGCTACCCAATCTTCCGATCTAGGTCCGGTTAATTTACATAGTTACCTATATTAGGTACCGTTTGATTTCCGGGACTCCTCTAGCTTTCTTGGTAGTTGTTCAAGACTCCTAAGCACTCTCAGGCGAGTACATTATTCCCCTCTTTTACTGTTTTCCAAACTGTTTTGGGGTGACTCATATGTGCTAAATGTTTTATCAATGATTTCAATAACAATTACTATGTGGTTTCAAGAACAATTACAATATGGTTTCAAGAACAATAACAATGATTTCAAGAACGAATACAATGATTTCAAGAACGAATACAATGATTTCAAAAACTAATAACAATTTCAAAAAGTGAACAAACTTGTTGGTTGTAGTTTACATGACCGATGACATTCATTAGCAATGATCAAGCCGACCAGTATTAGGTTATGGTACCATAGGATCTGACAAATCCCGTTATTTACTGCACCCATTGTTATGTGTGGGGGTTGTGGGTAGCGACTGAATCTGTAATTATTAACTTATCCTTTGGTAAGGGTTTGTTAAGAACGAGAGCGAGTTGGAACGAGGAACGCGTCAAGAAGGTTTGAATGTTATTAGAGAATCGATCATAAAGTAGTTCACGATTAAAACAAGAACGAATAGAACGATTAAAACAAGAACGAATAGAACGATTAAAACAAGAACGATTAGAACGATTAAAACAAGAACGATTTGAACGAATGGGTAACGATTGGGTAAACATTTGTACATGATTTACATTTGATCATGCATTTACACGAAACATAGTATTGGTTTAAACCAAGTTTTACTTCAATACTTTGTTGTTGTGCATATGGTTTAGTTGAGACATTTCACTTGCCATACATGGATATTTGACATAGACATTTGACATGGATATTTGACATAGACATTTTGACATGAATTACATTTTGACATGAATTACATCTTGACATGAATACTTTGACATATTATTCAATACATTTGACAATTGATTTAAACATAGACATTTTACATTGTTTGGTTTGGTTTGATTAAGTGATTAAGTAACGATGCGTGTGTAATATGATACAAACATGGTGGATACGCCGCTGGTACTTCCTATATATAAGTGTTTGTATGGTATTACATATTGTAGCGTTATTTGAATCATTTCAGTTTGAGACATAGAACATTTTATACAAGTAACATACTTTTCACAAGACATTTATTTACAAACAACTTATCTTACACAAACTCATTTTTACATGGTTATTCATTTAATCATGCATTATTCTCTTATTTATACATATCATCTGAACTAATTGTTTTTCAAATGATTTACAAAGACAAAACAAATTACAAGGTTCATGACTAAACATTTTCTTAAAACAGAAGTCATGAATCTTATTTTCACAAAACCTATGTATCTCGCCAGCATTTCTTTGCTGACCTCGTTTTCACATATGTTTCAGGTATTGTTGAATGTTATCGATTGATAAGATGCATGCTCACATAGGACTGGACAAGGCCTTAGTGACTCAATAACAATGATAGATTATGTTTAAATTGTATATTTAGATTTCCAGACGATGTAATTATTCAATGTTTAATAAAACGAAACACTCTTTGGTATCCATGGTTATGAAACATTAATTCTGTTGCAACACGCCCCGATGTTTCCGCCGCGATTTGTTGTTTTACGCGGTCGGGGTGTGACAGTTGCACCCTTCGAGGCCATGTACGGTAGAAAGTGCAGAACGCCCGTTTGTTGGGCGGAAGTTGGAGATGTCCAATTATCAGGACCGGAGATAGTCTTTGAAACGACGGACAAGATTGTCCAGATTCGTGATCGTCTCAAAGCTGCCCGAGATAGGCAGAAGAGTTACGCAGATCCAAAGCGTAAACCTCAGAAATTCGAGGTAGGGGACAAAGTGTTGCTTAAAGTATCACCCTGGAAGGGAATGATGCGTTTTGGCAAGAAAGGCAAGTTAAGCCCCAGATACATAGGACCATTTGAGATTATCGAATGTGTCGGATCAGTGGCTTACAAGTTAAATTTGCCTGAAGAGGTCAGTGGTGTTCATAATGTATTCCACATCTTCAATCTAAAGAAGTGTCTAGCTGATGAATCACTAGTCATATCACATATAGATGTACACATCGATGAGAGCTTGAAGTATGTTGAAAAACCTGTGTCGATTGAGGATAGACAGGTTAAGAAGCTTCGAAGGAAGCATGTACCAATTGTAAAGGTCAAATGGGATGCCCGTAGAGGTCCCGAATACACGTGGGAGGTGGAGTCCACAATGAAAGAAAAATACCCTCATTTATTTCAGTAAATCTCGAGGTCGAGATTTCTTTTAAGGGGGTGAGGATGTAACACCTCGAAATTTCGTGTGTAATAAAATAATGACACGTGGCATACAAGACAAAAATGTTAGAAACCCGGGTCTAGTCAAAGATGTATGGTAGGATTTAAAGGGTCGACATGTTAATTAAAATACCTCTGAACGACCAAATTATAAATCCCAAGACCCTGAATTATTGAAAACATCTGATATTCTAAAACCCGGTAAATACTAACAATAATGGATCCATATTTTCATGAGTGGGATCCTACGAAGAAAAAGCATGACAACCCTTCGTTTACGACTTTTTTATAATGTCCAAGACAAATGTACTGCATTAAAGGGATCTAAACTGTTCAAGGTACTTTGTAGGAGGCCCCATTCTGAATAATTCACGTCCAAAAATTGTTATACACCACTTGCCCTTTCAAAGCTTGAACGAACAAACTTTTTTACCTGCTGCAGAAGGCTTGCGCACCGCAAGACATATCCTTACGGTGCGCAAGGGTTGCCCAACAACTAGAAAACCGACAGTAGCCTGTTTTGAATGTTTTAACCGACTTTGATGATATTTCCACTGCCATGGGTGTCACACCCGGACCACGTAAAACAACAAAACGTGGCGGAAACGTCTGGGAGTGTTGTAACAGAATTAATTGTTTCACAACCATGGAAATTTAAAGTTTCGTTTTATTCAATAAACAAGCGAGTTACATTGTCTTTAAACAAAAAATAAAGAGTACATAACAAAATTTAACTAGTTCTTGTCTCGTTTTAAGTCACTAAGGCACAGGTCCGCCTAAGTATGTCTTGATAAGTCCTATGCATCATCTCCTGAAAACACATGTGAAAATAGGTACGTCAGCATAAAAATGCCTGTGAGATACATAGGTTTTGTGAAAACAGAATTCATGACTTATGTTTGAGAAAATGTTTAGTCATGAACCTTGTAATTTGCTTTGTCTTGTAAATCATTTGAAAAATCATAAGATCAGATGATATGTATAAATAAGAGAATAATGTATGGTTAAATGAATAACCATGTAAGATGAGTTTGTATAAGATAAGTTGTTTGTAAATCAATGTCTTGTGAAAAGTATGTTATTTGTATAAAATGTTCTATGTCTCAAACTGAAAATATTCATGTCTAATGTAAATCATGTAATGTGTATCCAAAATGTAAGCATGTGATGAATAACAAATGTACTAAGTATGCAACAATAGACATACATAGCAGGTGACGTGAAACAACTGTACTAAGTATGCAACAATAGACATACATAGCATGTGACATGAACAACTGTACTAAGTATGCAACAATAGACATACATAGCATGTGACGTGAAACAACTGTACTAAGTATGCAACAATAGACATACATAGCATGAAATGTAATGTAAAACAATGTACTAAGGATGCACACAATAGGCATACATAGCATGAAATGTAATGTAAAACAATGTACTAAGTATGCACACAATAGGCATACATAGCATGAAATGTAATGTAAATCATGTACTATTAATGTACTAATGAACATAGCAAGTATATGATGTGAAAACATGGAAAGCATGAAAGTAATAAGTAGGCACATGTGTTCCACCAAGCAATGCTAGAGATCACAGATATCAAACGGCACCTAATATAGGTAACTACATTAATAAACCGGACCTATAATCGGAAGATCGGATAGAATGAGGGTTCGTAAACCAAACGAGTATGGAGACTCGTGTAATATGGTTTAACAAAGCCTACATACTAAATGAAACCTAACATAAGTGCTTTTGACCCATCTCGACCCATTAAGGTAGCTTATGCTACTTTAACGCGTCGTGCGCGCAAAAGCGCACTCGAGACGTGTAACTAGCCCTATGACAAGTGTTATATGCCTAAACATGTTACATAATCAGTTATGTGACAAAATTTTAGGTTACATATGCTTAATTATCAATTATACATGAAAAGGGTATTCTGGTAATTTACCTAAGGCATATAAACTACCTATCATAGAACTACTCAAACGATGTGACCATAGGGTATAACCTCGGAAGGTTATTCCCTATATGCTATGGTCCTAAAGTATTTGGTCGGATCCTAATGATCGACCAAAATGGGTCGGGTTCAAAGGTATAAGCGATTTATCAGATCGCTTACCCTTACGACCCTAGACAACGTGGTAATCAGTAGGCATAGTCAAAAAGGACTATAACCATCGTGATTACAATCACGTTGCGAAGTTCAAACGAACTTCGCATTGACCATAAACTGGTCAACGCAGAAAGTCAAACAAAGTTTGACTTCCGGACTCGAAAAGCAATAAAAGAACGAAGGAATACTTACGAAGGGTCCCCGAATGCTAATCTTGATTCAAGTAGCTCAGGTATGAAACAAAGGTTTCAACTTAGAGCTTCTCAAATCAGATTCTAGTGGGTTTTTGGAAGGAAAGGGGTTGGGTATTTATAGTGTTTTCCCGAACCGTTAGGATCGTTTCTTGGAAAACGTGCTTCAATCTTGGCAATACACTTGCACCCACGGTATTGTAATACCATGTGCACATCAAAACCAGCCCAAAGAATTCCCAAAACCATGTGCAACAAGTGGAACGGACCAGATTCGATGTTTCTGCAAGTTTCTGCTGTCTGGGACCCTGAAGCGGGCCGTGTAAAGATACACACCTGTAGGATCGGATTGCGACCTAAACGAGTCGTTCGGAAGAGTTCTAGTCCGTTTCCAAGGCGGAAACAGAGAAACGAACGTGTAAACAGCTTGATATTCACTTTAATCTCTTATATATTGATATTGACAACCTTTACAATTGAAAGAGAAACCGGCAGCACTTCGGTACACTTGGCAAATTCTGTTGGAACTGTTACAAATGAAAGTCAAGAACCCTATTTATAGAAGTTATGATTTCGCTTCAAGACTCAAGCGAAATCTTCTACTTTCCTTTCAAGCGAATCCTCACATGTGATTTGTCTTCAAGCGAAAACCATGTATCTGTCTTGTCTTGAAGCGAAACCTTCTTTCTATTTTGTCTTCTTGTGAATTAACAATCTGAATTGAGTATGCAAGCAATCTTTCACGTGAACTTGTTATATGATGTCATTGATGATGTCATCTAGATGATGTCATCATGACATCATGTCTTGATTAGCTCCGCACCGAACCGAGACTCGATACAAGACGAAGACGACAGATGTGTGCACCAACAGACTCCCCCTCAGATGTTGACGAGTCTTAAGTGTCGAGTCTTCTCAATCTTCAGTCTTTATCAGTCTTTGATTTTCCTTCAGGATCTCTACCTGACTCTATCCTATCTCCAAATCTCTCTCCCTCTAACAGACTCCCCCTCAAAACATGCTGGGATCGTAGTCTGGCTTTTACAGAATTTCAGAATCCTCAGGTATCGGAACCTGGCACTCTATCTGCTATCCTGTACATCCTCTACCCAAAAATAAGATTCACAAGAATAAAATATTTAACAATTTATCAAATATCAAACACCAACACTGAGCCTTTTCCAATCAATATACAATCAAACATTAACAATGATCATTTAACAAATTTTTATCTCTGAAAAACTTTTCAATCAAATTTCCCAAACCTGTTCGTCATGTTCAGCACTTGAAATTTTGAAAATTAGCTCTTCAACATCAGTTGTCTAAAATCTTTTTGAATTTTCCAAAATTTATGCTAAAACACACCGAAAATCTTTTTGGATTTTTGAAATAACAGAAATAAAATGCAGAAAAGAAATATTTACATACAATATTTTTGTGAGTTTGTGCAAGAGGATCATATCAGTTTTTGAGACAAATCACCAACACCGTTAAGCTTTAAACATTTTAAGTTCTAAACAATTCACCTAGATTGTCAGTATACTTGTCCACTTAAATTTTCACACAAAGTTCAACTGCTTCGAGATACGAATTAGTGTTTTAGGACTTAAACATCTACATGTGTCCCACCTCAGTATATACTCCCGTATCCAGACCCCAGTATTCAGTCTTACAGGTGAGTATACCACAGATGATATCTGTAAGGGGAATAAATTATGCAACCGTGATAGCTCAGGTCAGAACTTCCGTTCAGCAGAGAGCCTAGTTGACTTTTAGGAGTGTCCCCTTTAGAGGATCTTTTGAATTACAACAGCCATGATTAGCATTTTTCAATGTTTCATAATTTTTTAGCTGAGGGCGATGCTATTTTTCAAGCAAGCAGAAAGTATTCTCCAGGGACTAGGCCATTGCTTCCGCAAAATCAGAAGTCCCGGGATAATACCCCAGATATCACTGAGTATAAAGACCTAGTATCTCAGAATACGGGACCCTTCAAACAAGATTTCAGGGGTTACCTATATATCCTGGAGGTGTTCCCCACGTAGACGCAAGTAAATTTTATGTTTATATCTCGTCACAATTTACTAAATGTGCAAAAACCTACTGACATATCCACAGTAAGATTGTTTATCACATTTATACCTTCCATTTCTTTAGCATGTTGTGATAGTCCACTGATGTACTATCATTTCCTCTTTTATACAACAAAACTCATTTTGAATTTTATCATGTTTTTGGCTTTTTTTAAATTTTCAAATGTTTTTGGATTTTCTGAAAATTTTTACTCCCCCTAAAATGCAAACACATTTTAGGAAATTTGAAAACAAACTGTACAAAAAAAAATGACAACCGATATCGAATCGCTTCAAATCGCCATTCACTTGGCATAAACAATCAGAACTCCCCCTCACAACAAACTATTTTCCCATTGTGATTTCAAAACACTTAAGTTTGTTTTAATCAAATGGTTTTTCCGGAAAATAAGTTTGAGTTTACCAATTGTAGATTAGGGGTTTCATCACATTGTTTCTCAATCATTTGTAGAAAATCAGATACAATTTAATGTCCCTGATTTACCACTTGTAAGTCGAAATCACTTTCGTGAATTTCTCAAGAAATGTGCCGATTCCTGCTCCACTTTTACCCACCTGGGAGCTCCGGCAAGTCCGGTTTTTAATCAAACATTACGTCCACCCAAGCCTCACCAGCCTTGGGTGACTTTGGTGGCAAACATCTATCCCACCAACATTTTGATTTATAAAATTCTTGAGCACTCTTTACCTTTCTGTCAACCATCTTACCGAAAATATGCTTGACTTTTCCATTGAAAGCCTTCTCAACATCAAATTCTCCCTTATCAGCGAAGAATTGATTTGAGATCTCTACCTTTCCCACTTTCGACTTCCAATTTTCCTTTGACAATGAAGGAAAATTTTCATCGTTCACCACAGGAACGGAATTCACAATCTTTTTCTCAACAAATGACTCCTCTGATTTTATGGAATCAGATTCATTGTCAGAACTACTTTGAGATTTTACAACCCATTTTTGTTTGGTTAAATCACCTCTTCTTTTGTAAAACCGTTTTGAACTTTCACCTTTTTCAGAAATAGAATTTTCAAACACTTTTGATTTCTCAGATGATTGTTTCTTCTCAAAGACAAGTTTTTCTTTCAGTTTTGAGTTAGAAGTAACTTCCTGTTTTGTGTTGTTGGACTGTTGGCAATTCCAAGCAATATGCCCAACTTTTTGGCACTTAAAGCAAGTTCTTCTTTCAACTCTTTCAGCAAACTGCTTCACATTCCTCTTTACCTCAGCAAGAAACTCTTGATTCGACTGCTTCCAGAACGGTTTCTTCTGCTCATCTTCAGCACTTCCTCCTGCAACAAATTTTGTTTTTGGTTTATAAGTTTTCTGATTTTGATAATTTTCAGGAGGAATAAATCCTAAACCTTTCTTTTTGAGATTACCGTTGTAGTTTGGTTTCTTTCGATAACCATAACCAGAACTATAACCCTTTTTCTTGTTCAATCTCTGTTGAACTCTTGAAGTGTATTTTTTAGGTTTTTCATCAAGATTTAAATCTTTTATATCAGAAAGATTAATTTCTGTTAATTTGAAAACCTGTTTGATCATTTCAGTTTTTACACTTCTGATTGGAAATTCCTCATCAGAATATAATTTGTCTGAATCATTCAAAGTATAAGCCACTTTGATTGATCCGTCATTCAAATTAGACTTTGATAACAGGAATTCTCTATTGTAAACCCTATTAACCGGTGAACTCGGACTCTTTTCTGACGAACTCGGACTTTCAGACTTAGACTCCAGTTTTGACTCCTCATCCGTATCCAACACCTGATCGACAACTTTCTTTACTAACTCAGACTCATGATCAGTGTCAGACGCTGTGAATGTAACATCAATATTGTCTGGTAATTCATCAATGATTTCAGACTTTAACTTGATGTTGACTGCCTTTTTTAGACGCTCTTCATTTGGATTCCTGGGAGAATAAGTTTCATGGATCGGGGGCGGACATCTGTTATACTTGACACTTGATTTCTTACCAGTATCAGTATCTTCAGTCTTTTTGTCCATGAACGCTTCCAGACCTGCAACAGTAGGATAAACACGATCAATCAAATAATCACAAGTAGTATAACTCAACAGTAATCGTTTAATCCTTTCACTTTCAATCTTCTCAAGTTCCACTTCTTTCTTTAACTGTGCACAATCTTCAATATACTCATTAATGACTTTTTGCTTTGTCATTAATGTTGCACTCATTTTATCCATTGCTTTTTCGGTTTCAGTATTCGTCTTTTTCAGACGATCAACTGTGTTGTTGAGCACATCGTACGACTCCTTAATGTACTTCACATCAGACAGTAAGTCTTCTTTAATCTTCTCCAACTCAGCAATCTTCTTATCTTTCTCTTCACAAGCTTTGCAAGATTCTGAACACTTCAAACATGGTTTTTCAACTTCAACCAATTTTTCAACTATCTTTTCAATTTCAATGATCTTCTCTACTTCGACCAATTTTTCAACTTCGACTATTTTCTCTACCACTTTCTCCACTTCAACAACTTTCTCAGTTGTTGGTTCAACATTCGTTTCTCCAGCTTCTGTCTTCGCCTTTTCATTAGCAAGTAACTTTGCTGCTTCCAGTTCCCTCTTTAAGCGGGCAATCTTCTTCTGATTCAGCATATCAACTTTATCTGCATAGAAAAAATTAAAACTATCAGGCTCAATACTTTTTCTACATTTGTTAAGATATTCTTCCTCATCATCGGTATCTACATCGCTTCCAAGATCTGGAAAAATCGGGATTCTTTTCTGATTAACCTCATCTTCACCTAGAATTCGAGCAACAAAACCTGATTCTGATGGAATGTATTTATCCCAACTAAATCCCTCGGCAACTTTTTCGTCATCTTGATGAATAATTAAAGCTTTCTTCTTTCCATCATCAGTAGCATGAGCATGTACAATTTGAGGTTGTTGAGTAGTCTGATGGAAGATTGATTTCTGATAATAATTGTTTCTATCTTGATTCCCGGTAGTTTCTTTACTTTTGCACTCTCGTTTAAAATGACCTTTTCCTTTACAACGAAAACAGGTAACCTTTGATTTATCAAATCCCAATGGAGAGGTAGCCATTCCTCGAAATTCATCCCTACCAGTAATCTCTTGAAACTTCTCAGCTCTTCTCCAAGCACTTGCTAAGCACCACTTGATATCCATCACTTCAAGTTCTTCAGCATCAATTTGGTCGTAATCTTCTTTGGTAAGCATCGGATTTCCAATCTTCCCACCGATCAAACTTTCGTAAGATTCTAACATAGTAACCAGTGATGCCATGTGTTGCTTGGCAACTTCCGGAGACAGATTCTGACCATTTTGAATGTTTAAAGTAACATTGCACTGAAGATTTGTTGAGTTTTGTTGTTGAGGACTTGATGTTGTAAAGTTTGGATCAAAACTTGAGAATGATGAAGATCCACCACTTTGAGTAACATTACTCTTTGTTCCGGATGAACCATCTGCACTGAAACCAGTTTGAATCTTTGGGCTAGAGCTGGGAGTAGTCTCAAACTTGTTCCCTCGGTAATACAAACTGACATCTTGTTTGGCATTTGGATTTGTCATGATAGCCGTTTTCTGAATATCTAACTCATGCTCTTCAATCCTCTGAATAAACTGAGCCAAATTCATATTTTCAGACTTTCTTGTATGTTTTAAGATCAGCAAATACGTTCCCCATTTCTGTTGTGGTAATGCTTCAGCAAGTTTATCGACCCACTCATCATCCTCTTTCTCAATGTTAAATCTTTTCATTTCCAAGACTAGATGACAATATCTATCAATGGTATGCTTTGTAGTTTCATGATCGAAGGCTGAAAACATATCAAATGATTTTTTTAGTAAAGCCTTTCTGTTCTTGATCATATCTGCGCTTCCTTGGAATTTCTGAATCAATGCTTCCCAAATTGATTTAGCTGTACCATTATGTTGAAGCAAAACAAATATATCTTCTTTTATTGCTTGCTGAAGAATACTGATCATCATTTTCTCACTTGTGAATTTTAATTTGTCAATCTCTGAGTAGTCCTCAAATGCTTTTTCCATCCCACGGTCATTCTTTGGTTTCTCATAGTCTTTCAAGAATGAACACCATGCATCAAACTTGTAAGCTTGTACCCAGTTCTCAAATCGATTCTGCCATCCTTTAAATTCTTCAATGTACATAAGCTTTGGTGGCTTTTGATGCGTTCCCGTTTCATTCTCACTATATAAATTTTCAGCAGCAGTAACCGGAGCGACTGGTGTGGCAAACGCATTGTAGAAATCCTCTTCCATGTCTTCGGCAAATACCTTTACAATCACAAACAAAAACACAATCAGTTTAAACGCTTATCAATTAACTGAAACAAACTGGTACTCAGACTGGTGAATTTTCTGTGCGGACTGAATGTTGACCAACTGTGCGAACTGAATGACCCGCTGTGTGGACTGAAAGACCCGGATAGAATTCAATTGACCTGATGAACCTTTGATACAAAATTGACTTTTTGACACCTTTGACCTCCGAACCGTACGAACTGACAGAAACCACGACTCAAACCACGCGACTTGAGTACACACCGTGTGAAGTGAACAAATTTGATGCGAATGGATTTTAATGTCAAACCACACAACCTGTAGATTCTATTCAAACAATTTGAACTAAAATTGCACACAACTCAATCGACTAGCACATATAACCAAAATATCACAAACAATTTCAAATCACATATTCACAACACTCATATATCATGAGCTAACATATATCATATGGACTTTAACACTCAAAAAAAATATCAACTATTTAATATGGGTCGAATTTTATCAATACATTTGTATCAGATTACTTCTCAATTCAAATTGGATCTCATGTAACCAATTAAAAAATGCCCATCATTTATATCTATCACATGCAATAAACAAGCCGACAAAAACACTTTATATCAGATCAATCACAAAAATCAAAGTATACACACAAAGTATATATATCGACAAAACTCACATGTAGATCTGATATACATGCAAACACATGCTTTGGCTGACAACATGAATTATCATACTATATCGGTTGGACCTCGAAACCCACATTCACATGATCACATCAATTACGACCATACTTTAAATGTTCAACAAATTCAAAGCCTACACCAATTAATGACGATCACATGGACATTACACTTTAATACCTATCCCATATAATGATCACATATAATGATTTAATCTGAGATATTCACATGAACTTCCGACAACCCTTAATGCTCAATGACAATCTGATTGGATCATGATTTCCACTAAGCCGACAAACACAAATTTTCAATTAATTCTATTAGACCTCGTTTTTCACTAAACTGATAAAGGTGTGACTACTTTAATCAGATATCACGTGACATATTATCAATTCATAATCAAAAATTTCCTATCAAAACACATGTACTGACGATTTTATACACATTTCGATGAAATCACTTTATCAAAACACCATCAATTCTCGTGATAATCTGTTTCATGCAAACCGAATATCTCATAACACGATGAACTTTTCACACTTAAACACAAACTTGTTTACTGGAAATACGATTCAATCAGACATTTAATTCAAGTGATCGTTTCAAGCGAGTTCAGATCTAAGTGAAGATTCAAGCGAACACTCAAGATATATCAAGCAGACTCAGTGCAGATTTCAAGCGAGAGCCAGTGTTTCGCTTCAAACAAACATCAAATTTCAAGCGAAAGGGTGTTCTAATATGTAAACTCAAGCGAAGACCTAGATGATGTCAGCAAATGTCGAACACTTGAAGCGAAATCACACAAAATTACAAGTTTTAGGCTGATTTTGATGCTGAAACTTTCCAGGAACTGTTAAAACATGATTATGCGTGATATGTGAGAATTTTAGTCGATTTTATCCGTAAAAAGTTTGAAATTTCGAAAAAGAATGATGTAGAAACAGAAATCGTGGTGAAAACCGGCTGTTTTTGGCAAGAACTCCTCGTCCTGAGCTATGATACCAATTGTAGGATCGGATTGCGACCTAAACGAGTCGTTCGAAAGAGTTCTAGTCCGTTTCAAAGGCGGAAACAGAGAAACGAATGTGTAAACAGCTTGATATTCACTTTAATCTCTTATATATTGATATTGACAACCTTTACAATCGAAAGAGAAACCGGCAGCACTTCGGTACACTTGGCAAATTCTGTTGGAACTGTTACAAATGAAAGTCAAGAACCCTATTTATAGAAGTTATGATTTCGCTTCAAGACTCAAGCGAAATCTTCTACTTTCCTTTCAAGCGAATCCTCACATGTGATTTGTCTTCAAGCGAAAACCATGTATCTGTCTTGTCTTGAAGCGAAACCTTCTTTCTATTTTGTCTTCTTGTGAATTAACAATCTGAATTGAGTATGCAAGCAATCTTTCACGTGAACTTGTTATATGATGTCATTGATGATGTCATCTAGATGATGTCATCATGACATCATGTCTTGATTAGCTCCGCACCGAACCGAGACTCGATACAAGACGAAGACGACAGATGTGTGCACCAACAACACCAATCTTACGCGGGCCGCTTGGCCTTGTCTGATCAGAACCAACTTTCAGAAATGACAGTTTTGGTCCCTGTTGTGTTTTAAGGCCATTTCCGACACGTTTAAGGCCCGTTAACCCCATTTCAAAGCTCTAAAATGAAGTTAAAGTATATGGAACTTAAAATGTGCTCAAAAATATCTCAGATGTCGGTTCGTTTGGCCGTACGATCGCGATGTTCGCTTAATTACGACGGAATGCGCATAAGCGCGAAAAACGATCCAAATTGCGCGACGAATGGATTTTTCTTATGCCAAACACTAAAATAAAATGTTTTAGTGCTTACATAAATTTTTTGATGTCCGGAGGTATTCAGAACGTAAGTTATGCGCGAGAATGCAAACTTGTGCACTTTTTGACGCTTTTAGTCCCTGAATGACCCAAAAGTTTATTTTAGCATACCGAACCCCTCAAAGCCTATTTCTAAGCTATGTAAAGGATATTTATGGTATGTTTAACTTATGGCCATGTTCCGGAATGTCTGTTACTGTGACAACCCTCACTAAACCAGGTATCCGTACGACTTAATTAATAATTAATTACTGCTTAATTACTATGCTTACTTGAAATTGGGGATAAACTGCTACTTGAATGCTGATACATGTACTTACTTGCATCATACTTTACTTGCTGACACTCCATGATTTGCTTACAGCACCTTTGAGACAACCTTGATGCACCAAACGCACAGTAGTGCAATAAACGAATAACCTATTAAACTTGCGGTCATAACTAGCACCAGGCAGGCATTGCCTCTAAGGCCTGTAAGAGCCGGAGATAGTTTACTACACTAATAGAAAGTGTAGGGATATAAGGGTTGTAGAACTGCGTCACTAGGAATAAATTACAGTGACCGGATGTGCCTAAAACGTACTCTAAGTACAAAATTCAGCACTTTAATTAAAATTCAGCATTTGGCTAACTAATAAAGTGCCAAAACATGAGGAAAATATTCCCGACACTTTGGAGGAATAAGTGGTGTCACTGAAAATAATAATAACGACACTTTAAAGCTTTGTTAAGCACTTTAACGGATCACTATCCAACCGAACAACCGGACTTTATCTGGAACATAAAAATATTGCCATCTACATTGTTTTTCTTTTTTCTGAGCCAGTTAGGGTCCCTGAATACCCTAACACCCGCTGTAACGCATAACACACTAGTAACTGGGTTAACCTCCACACTTAACTAACTAATACTTAGTGTTTAGTTGAAATGGAACCGGATTACCCCCCCCCCCCCCCCTAACCGAACCGTCCCCTTGGGGGACACCCCTTGTACTTGGTTGATTTGTTTAATCTTTGTTGCATAATATCTTGGAGACACTAAATCCATTGGTTAATGATCTTGAGTTTTGGCCTATAAGTTACTACACATGTCCACCATAACCTAAACCACACATAACAAGATTCACACACACTCTCTCCCTCTCTATAGCTCTCGGCCGAACCCCCCACAACCATCCATCCATCTTTCGATTTCCATCAAACTATTACAAGATCATACAAGTGTCAAGGGTCTCACATAAGGAAGCTTGGTGCATTCGGAACGCGAAGGACCTCACTCTATTGCTTTTATCCTCTCATTTTGCGACTAGTTTCTTCCCTAGCCTCGAGCTAGTAGTAAGTTGCTTAAATCACCTTCCCGAACTATTTTAAAGTGGTTAATATGATTTGTAACGGTTAAAACTCGTAAATATGCAAAATGATACATAAAAGTCTACTAAAAATGCTAGTAATGATGGTTAAAAGCTTGAATGTTGTGTAAATCATGTAGCATTTGTTTTGTGTGATTATTTAGTCCCGATCTATGTTGTGGTAGCTCGGATCACCGTTTAACCCGGATTAGTCATGATCATGGATTATGACATAAAGCTTATTTAAGTGTAACAAGGGTTAAGTGATGAAACTCTACCACACATCAAACTTGAACTTGTGTAAAAATGATTTTTCTTACGAAATAGTGTTTAAAACTAGTAGATCTACGGATCTACAAGCGGTATTTTCAAAGGACTGAGTGTCGAAGAAACCATATTTTTCTAAAATGGATTTTACATGAGCAAGAATGATTTTTAGGACACACAAGTGTGTAAACACTTGTGTAGCACTAAGTTTCGACAAAATAACTATCTTTGTAAAAATTGATAAGAAGTTGTAAAGATGAAATTTCTTTAAAAACGGGGTTTTTACGAAACCGGATTGATTTATATAAAGATCCACTAAAAGCAATGGAATTTACTTTATATTCTTGGATAAAACGCAAGTTCATGTAATTTATGCGATATACATATTTATTTACTAGTTTGTTGTTTTGGACATTGTTTTGATTGAATGAAAAGAATGTTGGTTTGATTTATAAAAGAAAATGATACGCTTGAAAGCGTGGCCACCTCCAGTTACAGAGGAAACTCTGGCGAAATTTTTCCAAAAACCTAACACTTAGACATATTTTCACTACAAGTGTTAGAAATACATTTTCAACGTATTTGCAAAATTATAGATTTCGCCACGACTTTATTTACAAAACATCGGAGGTGGGATTTCACAAAATAAAACTTGGTAAATATATATTTAGTATATATTTTTCATAAAGTCACTTGATATGTGTTTATGATTATTCTGTGAAAATACTAGTATTATCTTTAGGGTAAAAATAATACTATCGAATGTTAATGGATCCAAAATAATACGAACGTCTCTACGATAAATATATAAGTTACACCGGTGATTATTATTACCACTCGATCATTAAAACGTAACTTACGCATTTTAAAGAAAATATGACTTAACGCGTATTTTTTTTGTCAAGGTATTATTTTGGGAAAATTTATGTAATAGAAAATATAATATTTTTGAGAATAATATTTATATTTGAAGAAAGAAATAAAATATATTAAGTGAGACTTAATAATGTATTTCGAATGTTACGAACACGCATGTAATAGATCCCCCATCCTTGGGAAGGAGAATATTTACCAAGTACTTACAAAAATATAAACACAAAATAGTTGTCTAACTATTTCCCAAAAACTTAAACCTTAAGCTAAGGCACGGCCGTCCGTCTAATAGACTTAGTACGTGTAGGTCGTCGCACAGCTGCTTGATCAGGAGATATACTTGGTAGAGACGCACCACTGTGAGTTCATGTCCCCCTTTTCTCTTAACTGTTTTCAGTTTTCTAAACTACGGGGGTGAAATACATGTTACTTTGATTACAAGTACTTTATACATGGTATGGTTAGCGTAAGGAGGTTTACTACTTAGATCATGTGAGTGGGTAGGAGCAATATGAGGCCATTAGTCCTCATGGTAGGACCGAGGGACAGGAGCGGTAGATCTATCTGGGTGTAGCGAGCCCAGCCCCAGGCCAAACTAGAAACGGACCTCGGGGTGACTATGTCCACATACTAATGCCATGGCAAAATCTGCTAGGTTTGAGTCTCGCTACTTGCACTTCACATATATCAGTGGCCTTGCAAGCCATTGGTGATCTCAATTCCCTTATTTGCTACATACCAAGACTATTTTTATACTTACAAAGGTTTATTTACTCACTTATGTGACACCTGTGTCATTTCAACCATCAAACAAATGCCCAACCAGTGAAATATTGTATTTCATACTTGGGATTTGTAAAAATATGTGTATCGTTTACACATATCAATTCTTGTTCGATTTCAAGCTCTAAATCGCTTTCTGGAAGGTTATACGCGCACTAATGCGTAAATATAACCAGTTTAATGCAACGAACACTCTGGAAAAGTGAAATAGGCTTGACATACCTTAAATAAACTTTACATAACTTAGATATAAGTTTTGGAAGGTTTGGTGTGGTGAAATCAAAGTTTAATCGCTTACAGGGACTAAAGTTGACAAACTGCGAAAGTATGCCAATTTGAACTGTAACAGACATTCCGGAACATGACCATAAGTTAAACATACCATAAATATCCTTTACATAGCTTAGAAATAGGCTTTGAGGGGTTCGGTATGCTAAAATAAACTTTTGGGTCATTCAGGGACTAAAAGTGTCAAAAAGTGCACAAGTTTGCATTTTCGCGCATAACTTACGTTCTGAATACATCTGGACATCCAAAAATTTATGTAAGCATGACTATATTATATTTTAGTGTTCGCTATAAGAAAAATCCATTCGTCGCGTCATTTGGATCGTTTTCCGCGCTTATGCGCATTCCGTCGTAATTAAGCGAACATCGCGATCGTACGACCAAACGAACCGACATCCGACATATTTTTGAGCATGTTTTGAGTTCCCTATACTTTAACTTCATTTTAGAGCCTTGAAATGAGGTTAACGGGGTTCAAACGCATCGAAAAAGGCCTTAAACACGTGCAGGGACCATTTCTGCCACTTTTGAAACATTTCTGAAACAGGGAGGTGCTAGCGTAGCGCGACTGCATAGTGCCTTTGCACTAGCGCTACGCGACTGCCTAACCTGACCAGATTAAGTGTATTTGCAATCAGATTTCAGCGTTGTTTGACTTTCTAAACATGCATGCATAGAAGACAGCACCGACCAGATTAAGTGTATTTTCGAGTCAGAAAGTCAAACTTTGTTTGACTTTCAGCGTTGACCAGTAATGGTCAATGCGAAGTTCGCTAGAACTTCGCAACGTGATTGTAATCACGATGGTCATAGTCCCTTGGGACTATGCCTACTGATTACCACGTTGTCTAGGGTCGTAGGGTAAGCGATCTGATAAATCGCTTATACCTCGAACCCGACCCAGTTTGGTCGATCATTAGGATCCGACCAAATACATTAGGTGACCATAGTAGGTAGGGAATAACCTTCCGAGGTTATACCCTATGGTCACATCGTTTAAGTAGTTGTATGATAGGTAGTTTATATGCCTTAGGTAAATTACCAGAATACCCTTTTCATGTATAATTGGTAATTAAGCATATGTAACCTAAACCTTTGTCACATAACTGATTATGTAATATGTTTAGGCATATAACACTTGTCATAGGGCTAGTTAGGCGGTCCGAACGCGTTTCACGCGAACGACGCGTTAAAGTAGCACAAGCTACCTAAACGGGTCGTAATAGGTCGTAGACACTTAGGTTAAGTTTCATTTAGTATGTAGGCTTTGTTAAACCAAAAGACACGAGTCTCTACACTCGTTTGGTTTACAAACCCTAATGCTACCCGATCTTCCGATTTAGGTCCGGTTTATTAATGTAGCTACCTATACTAGGTGCCGTTTGATATCCGCGATCTCTAGCATTGTTTAGTTGTTACTCAAGAACTACTGAGCAATCTCAGGTGAGTACATAGACCCCTCTTTTACTGTTTTCCAAACTGTTTTGGGGTGGAACACATGTGCCTACTTGTTACTTTCATGCTTTCCTGTTTTGACATCATATACTTACTATGTTCATTAGTACATTATAGTACATGATTTCATTACATTTCCTGCTAGGTGTGCCCATTGTGTGCATTACTTAGTACATCGTTTTTCATTGCTTTTCTGTTGCATATGCTTATCCAGCATATGAACACATTATACTACATATTGAACCGTTGTAATCATTTGACTGTGATCCGTTGATATCTGTGAACCGTTTGTATCTGTGAACCGTGTGAACCGTATTTGACATAGACATTTCGGCATAGACATTTTAACATGATTGACATTTGATCATGCATTTCCCACAAAACATAACTTTGATTTAAACCAAGTTTTACTTCAATACTTTGTTTTTGTGTATATGGTTTAGTTGAGACATTTCACTTGCCATACATGATATTTTGACATAGACATTTGACATGGATATTTGACATAGACATTTGACATGGATATTTGACATAGACATTTTGACATTGGTTTGGTTTGATTAAGTGATTAAGTAACGATGCGTGTGTAATATGATACAAGCATGGTGGATACGCCGCTGGTACTTCCTATATATAAGTGTTTGTATGGTATTACATATTGTAGCGTTATTTGAATCATTTCAGTTTGATACATATAACATTTTATACAAATAACATACTTTTCACAAGACATTGTTTTACAAACAACTTATCTTATACAAATCCATTTTTACATGGTTATTTATTTAACCATACATTATTCACTTATTTATACATATCATCTGATCTTATCGATTTTCAAATGATTTACAAAACAAAGCAAATTACAAGGTTCATGACTAAACATTTTCTCAAACATAAGTCATGGAACCTATTTTCACAAAACCTATGTATCTCACAGGCATTTTTATGCTGACGTACCTATTTTCACATGTGTTTTTCAGGAACTGTTGCATAAGATGATCAAGATACATATAGGCAGACTTGGGCTTTAGTGACAATAAAAGATGCAAGACTAGTTAATTTTGTTGTATTTCCTTGATTGATTAGACATTGTAACACTTTTAAATCAATAAAACAAAACTTCAATTGCCATGGATTTGAGACAATTAATTCTGTTACAACACTCCCCGACGTTTCCGCCACGTTTCTTATGTTCCACGTGGTCGGGGTGTGACAGAAAAGATGGTATCAGAGCCAATGGTTATAGGGAATTAGGTTATTAGTAATTAGTAATGCTTTGACCTAGTCTATAACCTTCTTAGGACCCTAACGCGAGTTTACTTGCGTTTAGTCATAAAACAATACTGTCACCTATCCTTAGGCGACGACCACAACAAGAACATAAATTTCAAAACCGCTTTGAAAACTAATCATCTGTTCTAGGATGATTGATTACTAGGTTTTGAACCCTCTGTTATATGGTTTTGAACCCCTTTGGGTTTTCAAAATCTCGTCAAGGTTTTGGGTTTTAAATAATGTGAACACGTGCAAACTGGAAGGGTGAATGCCTGTATTCTGGGTTTTCTGTCTAGGCAAGCACTTCGTATACATCTCATCAGACGCGAGACCAGTTGTGCTTACCTGGGAATTCTTGGGATGAGTGTTCACTTATAGGCGAGCATATCTTCGCAATACATTATTTTTGACCCATTTACTTTGATTAGTCACTGTGTGTCGTTTGTTTACCTTGTGGTAACAAACAAATGACCACTATCCTTGCTTTCATCAGATTTGTTTCATCTCATTCTTTTCGTCTAATTCTCCCACTCGTTTCCTTTCATGTTTCCTCTTTTAGAATGCCTCCTCGACGCGAAAGCCAGATAGCGACTGCCGAATTGGCAGAAATCATTGCGCAGCAAATGGCTGCTCAATTCCCAAACCTCTTTGCTCAATGGAATCAAGCCAACAACAACAACAATGGTCCATGCAATTTCAAGAGTTTTAACTCGGCGAAACCACTCAAGTTTAGTGGTTCTGAGGGAGCGACTGGGCTTCTTCAATGGTTCGAGAGCATTGAGAATACTTTCCGCCATGTGCAGTGTCCTGACAATCGCAAGGTCGAGTTTGCTTCGAGTGTGTTCCAGAAGAGAGCCCTTACGTGGTGGAATGGGGTTATGAGAGATCGTGGTGCAGAAGTTGCTCTAGCACAGACATAGGCCGAACTTAGGGCTCTCATGATGAAGGAGTTTTGTCCTCGTCACGAGATCAGGGCTTTGGAAAGGGAATTTGATGATCTTAAGCAAGACAGCGGTGAGCATCGAGCCTACACGGACCGTTATGAGGAGTTAAGTCTGTTATGCCCAAACATGGTCACGCCTTTGGATAAGGCGATCGAAAAGTACATTGATGGCCTTCCCGACTCAATACAAGACATTTTGACTGGTAGCAACCCTACTACTGTTAGGCAGGCCATTGAGTTATCTGCAACCTTGACTGAATCGCAGATCAGGAAACGTAAGCTTTTCCGAAAGGGTGACAAGAAACTGGTCGAGGAATCGAAACCAATCGAGGAATCAAAGACCATGGATGAACAGACTGGATCCTCTAAGAAGTCAAAGAAGCGAAAGGCTTCTCAGAACTTCGCCGTGGTCGCTCACAATGATCAAGCCGTCCCCAACCAACCAGCTCAACCCCCTGCCAGGAAACCCTACAAAGGAACTGCACCCTTGTGCAACCAATGTGGCCTACATCATCATGCTGGTGTGAAGTGCCGCACATGCCAAGTTTGCGGACTTATAGGTCATACAGCGAGGGTTTGCCCAACAGCAGCAGCACCAAATCAGATTAACAACAATCCTGCTCAAGCTCGTTTCCCACTGGGATCTTGCTACAACTGTGGCGAGATGGGCCATTTTAGTAGAAATTGCCCAAGACTTGCTGATGCAAATCCAGCGCAGGGATGAGTATCTGACCGACAGAAGATAACGCTGTTTAGAAAATAATCGAGCCTTGTGTATTATTTTCTTTTATCACAATCTATGAAACAGTTGTTGTTATTGTTGTTTATAAATAAATCTTTCATTTACATTTCAATATGTTTATGTGGTTGCATGTATAAACATATCCCCTACAATACCGACAATCAAGGAACCGCATTCCTTGAAGAACAGACTACTTCCAAATTTCTTCCCTTGTATAATCTCTTGCGTTTCCACGAAAATCCTAAGTACCCGTTTCTTCCAAGAGAGACGATGTACGAGGCGCCAAGTTAATAGCAATCAATAACAAGAAAATAACAATTAAACAATTATGTGGTTATGTGCTTATGTGTTATCCTTTATGTGTCATGTGATCCAATTTATGTTATTCAAATCCTCGTAAAATCTTACATATCTTTGTGCAAGAGATTCATAGTAGGATACCCAAAGGTACTACTTAAATCCTTAATGGACTTCTACGTTGTAGTTAAAGTCCCTTGGATTATAATGTACTACTTCATAATTAGACCCCTTTAGTGGTCTAGTTAAACAGATTGATCCAAAAATCTGATTAGGGATATCATGTGATGATATAGCTGAAAGGACTCCTTAGTGGCCTAATTAAGAAGATCCTCTGTTGATCTAATTAAAAGGACCCTATGGTAGTCTAGTCACTCTCATCTCAGGTTTGATATCTTTCCCCACAACATTTCAAAACAAACTGTGCGGACTGTGCAAGGAATTACGTAATTATGGATGCATACATAATTATGGAATTTAGTGCACAGAAATCACAGCAAGTTCTATCATGTATCAAGAGTTAACCCTATTCATTTCCAATTCTGATGAAGCATCCGTTGAGGAAAAATGAACTAGCTATTCATTTTTCACTTCTGAAGAATATCTGTTGAGGAAATGAATATCCGTTGTTTATCTTTTCATTTCCATTCTGAAGAATAACCGTTGAGGAAAATGAATTATCCATTCATTTTCGTTCTAAAGAATATCCGTTGAAGAAATGAATATCCGTTGTGAAATCCTTCATTTCCAACTCTGAGGAAGCAACCGTTGAAAATGACTCCGTTAGTTCATTTTCGTTTCTGAAGATTTATCCGTTGAGGAAATGAATATCCGTTGTGTAATCTTTCATTTCCATTCTGAAGAATAACCGTTGAGGAAAATGAATTATCCATTCATTTTCGTTCTAAAGAATATCCGTTGAGGAAATGAATATCTGTTGTGTAATCCTTCATTTCCAACTCTGAGGAAGCAACCGTTGAAAATGACTCCGTTAGTTCATTTTCGTTTCTGAAGATTTATCCGTTGAGGAAATGAATATCCGTTGTGTAATCCTTCATTTCCAACTCTGAGGAAGCAACCGTTGAAAATGACTCCGTTAGTTCATTTTCGTTTCTGAAGATTTATCCGTTGAGGAAATGAATATCCGTTGTGTAATTCTTCATTTCCAACTCTGAGGAAATAACCGTTGAAAATGACTCCGTTAGTTCATTTTCGTTTCTGAAGATTTATCCGTTGAGGAGATGAATATCCGTTGATTTTTCTTTCATTTCAAATTCTGAAGAACAAACCGTTGAGGAAAATGACCCCGTTTGTTCATTTTCGTTCTGAAGAATATCCGTTGAGAGAAATGAATATCCGTTGATTTTTCTTTCATTTCAAATTCTAAAGAACAAACCGTTGAGGAAAATGACCCCGTTTGTTCATTTTCGTTCTGAAGAATATCCGTTGAGAGAAATGAATATCCGTTGATTTTTCTTTCATTTCAAATTCTGAAGAACAAACCGTTGAGGAAAATGACCCCGTTTGTTCATTTTCGTTCTGAAGAATACCCGTTGAGAGAAATGAATATCCGTGGATTATTCCTTCATTCCCATTTCTGACAAAGAATCCGTTGAGAAAGAATGAATCATCCATTCATTTTCACTTCTGAAGAATATCCGTTGAGGGAAATGTATATCCGTTTAGTTAATTCCTTTATTTTCCATTTCCGAAGAACCCGTTGAAGAAAATGACTCTGTTCGTTCATTTTCGCTTCTGAAAAATATCCATTGAGGAAAATAATCAGATTATGCTTTACATATCTTTGATGACTATTTGAAACAAAGTCATAGACAGACTCCTACGAATTAATTTCGGGACGAAATTTCCTAAAGTAGGGGAGACTGTGACACCTGTGTCATTTCAACCATCAAACAAATGCCCAACCAGTGAAATATTGTATTTCATACTTGGGATTTGTAAAAATATGTGTATCGTTTACACATATCAATTCTTGTTCGATTTCAAGCTCTAAATCGCTTTCTGGAAGGTTATACGCGCACTAATGCGTAAATATAACCAGTTTAATGCAACGAACACTCCGGAAAAGTGAAATAGGCTTAACATACCTTAAATAAACTTTACATAACTTAGATATAAGTTTTGGAAGGTTTGGTGTGGTGAAATCAAAGTTTAATCGCTTACAGGGACTAAAGTTGACAAACTGCGAAAGTATGCCAATTTGAACTTTAACAGACATTCCGGAACATGACCATAAGTTAAACATACCATAAATATCCTTTACATAGCTTAGAAATAGGCTTTGAGGGGTTCGGTATGCTAAAATAAACTTTTGGGTCATTCAGGGACTAAAAGTGTCAAAAAGTGCACAAGTTTGCATTTTCGCGCATAACTTACGTTCTGAATACATCTGGACATCCAAAAATTTATGTAAGCATGACTATATTATATTTTAGTGTTCGCTATAAGAAAAATCCATTCGTCGCGTCATTTGGATCGTTTTTCGCCCTTATGCGCATTCCGTCGTAATTAAGCGAACATCGCGATCGTACGACCAAACGAACCGACATCCGACATATTTTTGAGCATGTTTTGAGTTCCCTATACTTTAACTTCATTTTAGAGCCTTGAAATGAGGTTAACGGGGTTCAAACGCATCGAAAAAGGCCTTAAACACGTGCAGGGACCATTTCTGCCACTTTTGAAACATTTCTGAAACAGGGAGGTGCTAGCGTAGCGCGACTGCATAGTGCCTTTGCACTAGCGCTACGCGACTGCCTAACCTGACCAGATTAAGTGTATTTGCAATCAGATTTCAGCGTTGTTTGACTTTCTAAACATGCATGCATAGAAGACAGCACCGACCAGATTAAGTGTATTTTCGAGTCAGAAAGTCAAACTTTGTTTGACTTTCAGCGTTGACCAGTAATGGTCAATGCGAAGTTCGCTAGAACTTCGCAACGTGATTGTAATCACGATGGTTATAGTCCCTTGGGACTATGCCTACTGATTACCACGTTGTCTAGGGTCGTAGGGTAAGCGATCTGATAAATCGCTTATACCTCGAACCCGACCCAGTTTGGTCGATCATTAGGATCCGACCAAATACATTAGGTGACCATAGTAGGTAGGGAATAACCTTCCGAGGTTATACCCTATGGTCACATCGTTTAAGTAGTTGTATGATAGGTAGTTTATATGCCTTAGGTAAATTACCAGAATACCCTTTTCATGTATAATTGGTAATTAAGCATATGTAACCTAAACCTTTGTCACATAACTGATTATGTAATATGTTTAGGCATATAACACTTGTCATAGGGCTAGTTAGGCGGTCCGAACGCGTTTCACGCGAACGACGCGTTAAAGTAGCACAAGCTACCTAAACGGGTCGTAATAGGTCGTAGACACTTAGGTTAAGTTTCATTTAGTATGTAGGCTTTGTTAAACCAAAAGACACGAGTCTCTACACTCGTTTGGTTTACAAACCCTAATGCTACCCGATCTTCCGATTTAGGTCCGGTTTATTAATGTAGCTACCTATACTAGGTGCCGTTTGATATCCGCGATCTCTAGCATTGTTTAGTTGTTACTCAAGGACTACTGAGCAATCTCAGGTGAGTACATAGACCCCTCTTTTACTGTTTTCCAAACTGTTTTGGGGTGGAACACATGTGCCTACTTGTTACTTTCATGCTTTCCTGTTTTGACATCATATACTTACTATGTTCATTAGTACATTATAGTACATGATTTCATTACATTTCCTGCTAGGTGTGCCCATTGTGTGCATTACTTAGTACATCGTTTTTCATTGCTTTTCTGTTGCATATGCTTATCCAGCATATGAACACATTATACTACATATTGAACCGTTGTAATCATTTGACTGTGATCCGTTGATATCTGTGAACCGTTTGTATCTGTGAACCGTGTGAACCGTATTTGACATAGACATTTCGGCATAGACATTTTAACATGATTGACATTTGATCATGCATTTCCCACAAAACATAACTTTGATTTAAACCAAGTTTTACTTCAATACTTTGTTTTTGTGTATATGGTTTAGTTGAGACATTTCACTTGCCATACATGATATTTTGACATAGACATTTGACATGGATATTTGACATAGACATTTGACATGGATATTTGACATAGACATTTTGACATTGGTTTGGTTTGATTAAGTGATTAAGTAACGATGCGTGTGTAATATGATACAAGCATGGTGGATACGCCACTGGTACTTCCTATATATAAGTGTTTGTATGGTATTACATATTGTAGCGTTATTTGAATCATTTCAGTTTGATACATATAACATTTTATACAAATAACATACTTTTCACAAGACATTGTTTTACAAACAACTTATCTTATACAAATCCATTTTTACATGGTTATTTATTTAACCATACATTATTCACTTATTTATACATATCATCTGATCTTATCGATTTTCAAATGATTTACAAAACAAAGCAAATTACAAGGTTCATGACTAAACATTTTCTCAAACATAAGTCATGGAACCTATTTTCACAAAACCTATGTATCTCACAGGCATTTTTGTGCTGACGTACCTATTTTCACATGTGTTTTTCAGGAACTGTTGCATAAGATGATCAAGATACATATAGGCAGACTTGGGCTTTAGTGACAATAAAAGATGCAAGACTAGTTAATTTTGTTGTATTTCCTTGATTGATTAGACATTGTAACACTTTTAAATCAATAAAACAAAACTTCAATTGCCATGGATTTGAGACAATTAATTCTGTTACAACACTCCCCGACGTTTCCGCCACGTTTCTTATGTTCCACGTGGTCGGGGTGTGACAGAAAAGATGGTATCAGAGCCAATGGTTATAGGGAATTAGGTTATTAGTAATTAGTAATGCTTTGACCTAGTCTATAACCTTCTTAGGACCCTAACGCGAGTTTACTTGCGTTTAGTCATAAAACAATACTGTCACCTATCCTTAGGCGACGACCACAACAAGAACATAAATTTCAAAACCGCTTTGAAAACTAATCATCTGTTCTAGGATGATTGATAACTAGGTTTTGAACCCTCTGTTATATGGTTTTGAACCCCTTTGGGTTTTCAAAATCTCGTCAAGGTTTTGGGTTTTAAATAATGTGAACACGTGCAAACTGGAAGGGTGAATGCCTGTATTCTGGGTTTTCTGTCTAGGCAAGCACTTCGTATACATCTCATCAGACGCGAGACCAGTTGTGCTTACCTGGGAATTCTTGGGATGAGTGTTCACTTATAGGCGAGCATATCTTCGCAATACATTATTTTTGACCCATTTACTTTGATTAGTCACTGTGTGTCGTTTGTTTACCTTGTGGTAACAAACAAATGACCACTATCCTTGCTTTCATCAGATTTGTTTCATCTCATTCTTTTCGTCTAATTCTCCCACTCGTTTCCTTTCATGTTTCCTCTTTTAGAATGCCTCCTCGACGCGAAAGCCAGATAGCGACTGCCGAATTGGCAGAAATCATTGCGCAGCAAATGGCTGCTCAATTCCCAAACCTCTTTGCTCAATGGAATCAAGCCAACAACAACAACAATGGTCCATGCAATTTCAAGAGTTTTAACTCGGCGAAACCACTCAAGTTTAGTGGTTCTGAGGGAGCGACTGGGCTTCTTCAATGGTTCGAGAGCATTGAGAATACTTTCCGCCATGTGCAGTGTCCTGACAATCGCAAGGTCGAGTTTGCTTCGAGTGTGTTCCAGAAGAGAGCCCTTACGTGGTGGAATGGGGTTATGAGAGATCGTGGTGCAGAAGTTGCTCTAGCACAGACATGGGCCGAACTTAGGGCTCTCATGATGAAGGAGTTTTGTCCTCGTCACGAGATCAGGGCTTTGGAAAGGGAATTTGATGATCTTAAGCAAGACAGCGGTGAGCATCGAGCCTACACGGACCGTTATGAGGAGTTAAGTCTGTTATGCCCAAACATGGTCACGCCTTTGGATAAGGCGATCGAAAAGTACATTGATGGCCTTCCCGACTCAATACAAGACATTTTGACTGGTAGCAACCCTACTACTGTTAGGCAGGCCATTGAGTTATCTGCAACCTTGACTGAATCGCAGATCAGGAAACGTAAGCTTTTCCGAAAGGGTGACAAGAAACTGGTCGAGGAATCGAAACCAATCGAGGAATCAAAGACCATGGATGAACAGACTGGATCCTCTAAGAAGTCAAAGAAGCGAAAGGCTTCTCAGAACTTCGCCGTGGTCGCTCACAATGATCAAGCCGTCCCCAACCAACCAGCTCAACCCCCTGCCAGGAAACCCTACAAAGGAACTGCACCCTTGTGCAACCAATGTGGCCTACATCATCATGCTGGTGTGAAGTGCCGCACATGCCAAGTTTGCGGACTTATAGGTCATACAGCGAGGGTTTGCCCAACAGCAGCAGCACCAAATCAGATTAACAACAATCCTGCTCAAGCTCGTTTCCCACTGGGATCTTGCTACAACTGTGGCGAGATGGGCCATTTTAGTAGAAATTGCCCAAGACTTGCTGATGCAAATCCAGCGCAGGGATGAGTATCTGACCGACAGAAGATAACGCTGTTTAGAAAATAATCGAGCCTTGTGTATTATTTTCTTTTATCACAATCTATGAAACAGTTGTTGTTATTGTTGTTTATAAATAAATCTTTCATTTACATTTCAATATGTTTATGTGGTTGCATGTATAAACATATCCCCTACAATACCGACAATCAAGGAACCGCATTCCTTGAAGAACAGACTACTTCCAAATTTCTTCCCTTGTATAATCTCTTGCGTTTCCACGAAAATCCTAAGTACCCGTTTCTTCCAAGAGAGACGATGTACGAGGCGCCAAGTTAATAGCAATCAATAACAAGAAAATAACAATTAAACAATTATGTGGTTATGTGCTTATGTGTTATCCTTTATGTGTCATGTGATCCAATTTATGTTATTCAAATCCTCGTAAAATCTTACATATCTTTGTGCAAGAGATTCATAGTAGGATACCCAAAGGTACTACTTAAATCCTTAATGGACTTCTACGTTGTAGTTAAAGTCCCTTGGATTATAATGTACTACTTCATAATTAGACCCCTTTAGTGGTCTAGTTAAACAGATTGATCCAAAAATCTGATTAGGGATATCATGTGATGATATAGCTGAAAGGACTCCTTAGTGGCCTAATTAAGAAGATCCTCTGTTGATCTAATTAAAAGGACCCTATGGTAGTCTAGTCACTCTCATCTCAGGTTTGATATCTTTCCCCACAACATTTCAAAACAAACTGTGCGGACTGTGCAAGGAATTACGTAATTATGGATGCATACATAATTATGGAATTTAGTGCACAGAAATCACAGCAAGTTCTATCATGTATCAAGAGTTAACCCTATTCATTTCCAATTCTGATGAAGCATCCGTTGAGGAAAAATGAACTAGCTATTCATTTTTCACTTCTGAAGAATATCTGTTGAGGAAATGAATATCCGTTGTTTATCTTTTCATTTCCATTCTGAAGAATAACCGTTGAGGAAAATGAATTATCCATTCATTTTCGTTCTAAAGAATATCCGTTGAAGAAATGAATATCCGTTGTGAAATCCTTCATTTCCAACTCTGAGGAAGCAACCGTTGAAAATGACTCCGTTAGTTCATTTTCGTTTCTGAAGATTTATCCGTTGAGGAAATGAATATCCGTTGTGTAATCTTTCATTTCCATTCTGAAGAATAACCGTTGAGGAAAATGAATTATCCATTCATTTTCGTTCTAAAGAATATCCGTTGAGGAAATGAATATCCGTTGTGTAATCCTTCATTTCCAACTCTGAGGAAGCAACCGTTGAAAATGACTCCGTTAGTTCATTTTCGTTTCTGAAGATTTATCCGTTGAGGAAATGAATATCCGTTGTGTAATCCTTCATTTCCAACTCTGAGGAAGCAACCGTTGAAAATGACTCCGTTAGTTCATTTTCGTTTCTGAAGATTTATCCGTTGAGGAAATGAATATCCGTTGTGTAATTCTTCATTTCCAACTCTGAGGAAATAACCGTTGAAAATGACTCCGTTAGTTCATTTTCGTTTCTGAAGATTTATCCGTTGAGGAGATGAATATCCGTTGATTTTTCTTTCATTTCAAATTCTGAAGAACAAACCGTTGAGGAAAATGACCCCGTTTGTTCATTTTCGTTCTGAAGAATATCCGTTGAGAGAAATGAATATCCGTTGATTTTTCTTTCATTTCAAATTCTAAAGAACAAACCGTTGAGGAAAATGACCCCGTTTGTTCATTTTCGTTCTGAAGAATATCCGTTGAGAGAAATGAATATCCGTTGATTTTTCTTTCATTTCAAATTCTGAAGAACAAACCGTTGAGGAAAATGACCCCGTTTGTTCATTTTCGTTCTGAAGAATACCCGTTGAGAGAAATGAATATCCGTGGATTATTCCTTCATTCCCATTTCTGACAAAGAATCCGTTGAGAAAGAATGAATCATCCATTCATTTTCACTTCTGAAGAATATCCGTTGAGGGAAATGTATATCCGTTTAGTTAATTCCTTTATTTTCCATTTCCGAAGAACCCGTTGAAGAAAATGACTCTGTTCGTTCATTTTCGCTTCTGAAAAATATCCGTTGAGGAAAATTATCAGATTATGCTTTACATATCTTTGATGACTATTTGAAACAAAGTCATAGACAGACTCCTACGAATTAATTTCGGGACGAAATTTCCTAAAGTAGGGGAGACTGTGACACCTGTGTCATTTCAACCATCAAACAAATGCCCAACCAGTGAAATATTGTATTTCATACTTGGGATTTGTAAAAATATGTGTATCGTTTACACATATCAATTCTTGTTCGATTTCAAGCTCTAAATCGCTTTCTGGAAGGTTATACGCGCACTAATGCGTAAATATAACCAGTTTAATGCAACGAACACTCCGGAAAAGTGAAATAGGCTTAACATACCTTAAATAAACTTTACATAACTTAGATATAAGTTTTGGAAGGTTTGGTGTGGTGAAATCAAAGTTTAATCGCTTACAGGGACTAAAGTTGACAAACTGCGAAAGTATGCCAATTTGAACTGTAACAGACATTCCGGAACATGACCATAAGTTAAACATACCATAAATATCCTTTACATAGCTTAGAAATAGGCTTTGAGGGGTTCGGTATGCTAAAATAAACTTTTGGGTCATTCAGGGACTAAAAGTGTCAAAAAGTGCACAAGTTTGCATTTTCGCGCATAACTTACGTCCTCAGGATCTCGATACTCGTTCCTTTTAAGCGGCAAATCAGATGACTACTTCGAGGAATATACAAACTCGCGGAGGAATTCAAGCATGTCGACAGTTTACTTTTCTTTCCTCCCCCACTTTAGTCACCAGAAATGATTGGTGTCTGGAATAACACAGATTGCGTTACGATTGGGTAGAGACCCCAAGATTGTGGAGATTTGTGAGGACCACGCCTGACTATGTAATTTAGATATGCTGATATACTTGTTGGGCAAGGGTAGGGAGACCCGGTGACCCGGATAATGTGATACATGTTGTAAGACAACGAAGTTGTAGCTGGAAAACGATGGGAACCAATTGTCATTAAGCATGCACCCAAAGCACTGTGGTTAATAACCAACGAAAGCACAGTCGCCATGTCATTACTAAATGCGATCAGTAACGCTTATGTGCGTACTAAAATTTTAATACTACATGTTTACTTGCTATACTTTCATTAGACGAAACCCTCAAATTACGTACGTATGTTATGAGTTTGATGCAATGTGCTTACCCGTATAATGAAAACCTAATCATAAGACGTAATACCAATATAATGGGAATGTGCTATGACTGAGAAACACGTGTTTATTTGATATACGTTCGGTAAACATGATCCCAATTACTTGCTTGATAAATTGTGTGATGTGTAATATGATGACTTAAACATGTGTGTTACATGTGTTTCGAACGATTATTTATGTTTCCCGAATAGAAGCAACCTAACTAACATGAACTTCTTCCTAGAAGATGTCGCATCAAGAGATCACCCGACTGACTGAGGCAGAATGGTTAGCGCACGCCTCTCGAGTCAGAGCTCGGCACGAGGTTCTTCGCTACCAACATGGCGAAGGTGCCTCGGGGAGAAACCTACCTAACGGTAATGTTTAAGTCACCTGAGACACATAACGATACGTTGGAAAGTCCCCAAAGTTCCTTGCTAATACCTTATGTGATGATGAATTCTTGGATACAGGTTGTACCTACCAGCATTTCCTAGAATGCAACCCTCTGAATTTCGGTGGCACGGGGGGTGCCATAGCTTTTGTAGAATGGGCTGAGAATGTGGATGCCGTTGTGCGAATGAGTGGTTGCACGCCAGAGCAGCAAGTCCCGTACGTTTCCGGATTGCTACATGATGGAGCTCTATTATGGTGGGACCGTAAGGTTCGAGAATTGGGCGAGGCTGTAGCATTTGCGATGTCATGGAGCAAGCTGAAAGAAATAATGCGGAAGGAGTATTGTTCACAGATTGATATCCAAAGGCTGGAATTAGAATTCTGGGAACTACAGAAGGAAGGTCCAGATGTGGTGAAGCACGTACGAAGGCTTTACGAATTGTCGCGGGTCATTCCGTACCTAGTGGAACCCGAGTTGAAGAAAATGGAGCAATCCCTTTGGGAACTGACACCTCAAGCCTTGAGCTTGATGATGGTATCAACGCCACCATCACCCACGATTGCCCATGTGATAGGACTGGAGCTCACTAAGGAAGCACTTAGATTGGTGAAACTTTCGATCCCGGACGAGAAAAAGGAAACACCAGTGGAGGCATCTGGGAAGAACAAACGGAAGCTCGGTGAATTTCATGGAGGTGATCAGGCAAATGAAAAGAAAAAGGCCAAAAAGGGAAAGATGTACCTGGATAATCTACCTAAGTGTGAAGTATGCAAGCGCCATCATAACGGAAAATGCGGTAATAAGAAGTGTGACAACTGTGGTAAGAGGGGACACGACAGGGAAACGTGTTAGCAGGAGATGAAAGGGGGAAAGGAAGGTTGTAACAGCGATGGTAAGGGGTAGCTTGGGAAGGATTGCCCAAGGGAGATTAACCAAGACCATGAAGGAACATCCAACACCGAAGCTAGTGAAGCATGCCAGGATCCAGATATGGTCGCTGGTACGTTCTTTACCAACCCAAAATTTTGCATTTATGTTATTTGATACCAGTGCCGACCATAGCCCCGCATCTCATGGAATTAGGAATCTACTTAGTTTAGTAGGGAGTAAGTTAGACAACCCACCCTTAATGAGGCTGGTTAATAAACGACCTCGTCATAGTAGTTAGGATGAAACCGTGATCGAGCAACCAAGCGGAGAATCGTTATCCGCATCCCGGAGTCGAACGACGAAGCAATCATGACCCATGAGGCAATGGACAGGAGGAGCCGAAGAACTAAGCACGAAGATCTTCTTATTACAACAAAATGCCCTAAGGTCTCCCCCGAGGATTTGCCATAATGTTCTCTTCCACGGCTAATCCTGTTCACATCAGATAAATTACCGGCGTCGCACCTGCAGTCAATACCCTTCAATGACTTACATCTTTGAGAACGCGAAGATTGACAGTGAAGCTTCAGAAGTGGATGGAGAAGGAAGATAACAGACCAAAAATCCCCTGTTGGGGGAAAACCCCATAACTGCTCGTCAAAAAGGGGGATGATGAGTTTCAAGTAAACGTCAGCTACCAGGAGCCGAATGAACTAACCCACCAGAGTCAGTAACTCTTGCTAAAAATTAGCGGACTTCTTACACAAGCGACTATGATGATTCAACTACTACTACACGACTGATCAACGATCGAACATCGTTAGCAGAGCAACTCAGGGAGTATACCAAGGTAAAATTGTGGGACAATGATTGTGCTTAGACGTAAACAAAATGCTGCTTCCTACACAATGTATTAACCAGATCCACACGAGGTGCGGAATCTAGAAAACTAGAAGCCTTACATCTAGGAACCATATCTGTCAACTCAATCAAACACCATTAACTTGACCAACTTGTCATTGCAGCTAACGAACCCGAAAGTACTTAAATTTTCTTCCGTTTGAGCCTTCACTTTCACTTCTAACAAGTAGGAATTTGCATTTCTACTCCCCTCAAGTAGTTGCATCACGTTGTTTTCCTTCGCTGAGAGCGAACGCACGTTTGTTTCGTATATTTGGTCACTTCTTCGTTTTGGTAAGAACGCATCACTTCATCACTTGAAAACCTATACATAACCCATGCACCATTTGCTACGCATGTGGTTTCATTTCGAATAAACGCTTCATGAATGTTCAGATATTACGTTGTCAACTCTAATTACTGGTTGTGATTCGAATGACCTACATTTTTGTCATTGTTGACTCTTTTGTTATCAAGTCAACACACTTATTGGAACTACCTTCTTTCAAGTTACATGTTTGCTATCATGTCAAGATTTCCTTGTTGATATGTACGTTTATTGTTTGGTTACGTTGAAACTAGGTTCAACTACTTGAACTTATCCAGTTCACATGCTTGATTTGAGACGCCCTATGATGCATTGAGAGCATCATATCCTAATACTTTGGCACAGATTCTTTTGTTTCGGGTCGTAATAGACTTATTTGGTCTAAGACTCCACTAAATCGTTGATAGATTTCGATACCTTACAGTGATACTTTCATAGAACAGAAGCTTGCGCTTATTTGACTACTCACTTCGTATACGGATTTAATTGATTATTTGACAACTTGCCCTAAATCCGTTTTCTTTATCACAATTAAATCACTCTCAACACACTTGCGTGCTGAGTCAAAGGTACATAAATTCATTTCATATCATGGTATACCCCCTGACGATTCTTTCGTTAGTACTTAGTTTCATCTTCCGACTTGATCCGATACACCTTCATCTGGTCTCAAACTCAGTGAATTTGTTCAGTCACCGCTATTATGGAAATCATGTCGTTGAGATACCTTGTGGTGTCTTTACAAACTTGTAGCTTGTGCTAATCATGGTCAACCGTTCCACGCAAAATACATAAACTTTTGTTGACTTGTCATTTACATATTCCTGATGCAACTACAAATCGAAGCAAGGATACACCAGGTTCGTCCGTATTCATTCAATGTATCCTCACAAGGTTCAAACGCACTGAACCTTGCCACTCGTCTACTCAGGAGTTGACAGATTGCGCCTACCCACTCAGCGAGTTGAAAATTTCTGAATTTGTATAAAGGGTGCTATGTTTCGTGAAAACTCGCTGGGATACTGCGATCGGACATTCGAGGATCTTATTCGTTGAAACTCCCCTCTTGTGGACCCCCAAGTGTGAGTAAGGGTTGATTCGGTTTGATGACTATCTACCTCGATATTAATTTGGTATCCATGTGTGACGTGACCATAAGGAGATAAGGTAGTACAAATTTCGGGGACGGAATTTCTTTAACGGGGGGAGAATGTGACAACCCTCACTAAACCAGGTATCCGTACGACTTAATTAATAATTAATTACTGCTTAATTACTATGCTTACTTGAAATTGGGGATAAACTGCTACTTGAATGCTGATACATGTACTTACTTGCATCATACTTTACTTGCTGACACTCCATGATTTGCTTACAGCACCTTTGAGACAACCTTGATGCACCAAACACACAGTAGTGCAATAAACGAATAACCTATTAAACGTGTTGTCATAACTAGCACCAGGCAGGCACTGCCTCTAAGGTCTGTAAGAGCCGGAGATAGTTTACTACACTAATAGGAAGTGTAGGGATATAAGGGTTGTAGAACTGCGTCACTAGGAATAAATTACAGTGACCGGATGTGCCTAAAACGTACTCTAAGTACAAAATTCAGCACTTTAATTAAAATTCAGCATTTGGCTAACTAATAAAGTGCCAAAACATGAGGAAAATATTCCCGACACTTTGGAGGAATAAGTGGTGTCACTGAAAATAATAATAACGACACTTTAAAGCTTTGTTAAGCACTTTAACGGATCACTATCCAACCGAACAACCGGACTTTATCCGGAACATAAAAATATTGCCATCTACATTGTTTTTCTTTTTTCTGAGCCAGTTAGGGTCCCTGAATAACCTAACACCCGCTGTAACGCATAACACACTACTACACATGTCCACCATAACCTAAACCACACTTAACAAGATTCACACACACTCTCTCCCTCTCTATAGCTCTCGGCCGAACCCCCCACAACCATCCATCCATCTTTCGATTTCCATCAAACTATTACAAGATCATACAAGTGTCAAGGGTCTCACATAAGGAAGCTTGGTGCATTCGGAACGCGAAGGACCTCACTCTATTGCTTTTATCCTCTCATTTTGCGACTAGTTTCTTCCCTAGCCTCGAGCTAGTAGTAAGTTGCTTAAATCACCTTCCCGAACTATTTTAAAGTGGTTAATATGATTTGTAACGGTTAAAACTCGTAAATATGCAAAATGATACATAAAAGTCTACTAAAAATGATAGTAATGATGGTTAAAAGCTTGAATGTTGTGTAAATCATGTAGGATTTGTTTTGTGTGATTATTTAGTCCCGATCTATGTTGTGGTAGCTCGGATCACCGTTTAACCCGGATTAGTCATGATCATGGATTATGACATAAAGCTTGTTTAAGTGTAATAAGGGTTAAGTGATGAAACTCTACCACACATCAAACTTGAACTTGTGTAAAAATGATTTTTCTTACGAAATAGTGTTTAAAACTAGTAGATCTACGAATCTACAAGCGGTATTTTCAAAGGACCGAGTGTCGAAGAAACCATATTTTTCTAAAATGGATTTTACATGAGCAAGATTGATTTTTAGGACACACAAGTGTGTAAACACTTGTGTAGCACTAAGTTTCGACAAAATAACTATCTTTGTAAAAATTGATAAGAAGTTGTAAAGATGAAATTTCTTTAAAAACGGGGTTTTTACGAAACCGGATTGATTTATATAAAGATCCACTAAAAGTAATGGAATTTACTTTATATTCTTGGATAAAACGCAAGTTCATGTAATTTATGCGATATACATATTTATTTACTAGTTTGTTGTTTTGGACATTGTTTTGATTGAATGAAAAGAATGTTGGTTTGATTTATAAAAGAAAATGATACGCTTGAAAGCATGGCCACCTCCAGTTACAGAGGAAACTCTGGCGAAATTTTTCCAAAAACCTAACACTTAGAAATATTTTCACTACAAGTGTTAGAAATACATTTTCAACGTATTTGCAAAATTATAGATTTCGCCACGACTTTATTTACAAAACATCGGAGGTGGGATTTCACAAAATAAAACTTGGTAAATATATATTTAGTATATATTTTTCATAAAGTCACTTGATATGTGTTTATGATTATTCTGTGAAAATACTAGTATTATCTTTAGGGTAAAAATAATACTATCGAATGTTAATGGATCCAAAATAATACGAACGTCTCTACGATAAATATATAAGTTACACCGGTGATTATTATTACCACTCGATCATTAAAACGTAACTTACGCATTTTAAAGAAAATATGACTTAACGCGTATTTTTTTTGTCAAGGTATTATTTTGGGAAAATTTATGTAATAGAAAATATAATATTTTTGAGAATAATATTTATATTTTGAAGAAAGAAATAAAATATATTATGTGAGACTTAATAATGTATTTCGAATGTTACGAACACGCATGTAATAGATCCCCCATCCTTGGGAAGGAGAATATTTACCAAGTACTTACAAAAATATAAACACGAAATAGTTGTCTAACTATTTCCCAAAAACTTAAACCTTAAGCTAAGGCACGGCCGTCCGTCTAATAGACTTAGTACGTGTAGGTCGTCGCACAGCTGCTTGATCAGGAGATATACTTGGTAGAGACGCACCACTGTGAGTTCATGTCCCCCTTTTCTCTTAACTGTTTTTAGTTTTCTAAACTACGGGGGTGAAATACATGTTACTTTGATTACAAGTACTTTATACATGGTATGGTTAGCGTAAGGAGGTTTACTACTTAGATCATGTGAGTGGGTAGGAGCAATATGAGGCCATTAGTCCTCATGGTAGGACCGAGGGACAGGAGCGGTAGATCTATCTGGGTGTAGCGAGCCCAGCCCCAGGCCAAACTAGAAACGGACCTCGGGGTGACTATGTCCACATACTAATGCCGTGGCAAAATCTGCTAGGTTTGAGTCTCCCTACTTGCACTTCACATATATCAGTGGCCTTGCAAACCATTGGTGATCTCAATTCCCTTATTTGCTACATACCAAGACTATTTTTATTCTTACAAAGGTTTATTTACTCACTTACACATGAACTCACTCAACAATTTTTGTTGATTTTTCCAACTTACATGTATTTCAGGTAATTAAGGATCTGGCATGGTATGCTACGTTTTCCCGCTGTATAAGGGTTATGAGGTCATCCAAGTTTAGGAGATGTGGCTTTTTCCTGGACGAGTCACAATCCTTAAACTGCGTTTATTCCACGTTGGTGTTGCGTCTTTTCAAATAACGCTTCTTTTATGTTAACAGGTTGTAGTGTCTATCGCATGAGTTAACGCCTTAAGACAATGTCATGTAACTTTGGTTTTAAAACTTATTTTAATGGATGATCTTGCATGGTTTTATTTCATATATCTTTGTTATGATTAAGCTATGGTATTAAGAAGTCACACCAAATTAACCACGCTTCCGCAAAGCCAGGGTGTGACAGTTACAGTTCAAATTGGCATACTTTCGCAGTTTGTCAACTTTAGTCCCTGTAAGCGATTTAACTTGATTTTGCCATACCAAAGCCTTCAAAACTTATTTCTAAGTTAAGTAAAGGTTATTTAAGGCATGTTAAGCCTATTTCACTATTCCGGAGTGTTCGTTGCATTAAACTGGTTATATTTACGCATTAGAGCGCGTATAACCCTCCAAAAAGCGATTTAAAGCTTGAAATCGAACAAGAGTTGATATGTGCAAAGGATACACATATTTTTACAAATCCCAAGTATGAAATACAATATTTCATTGGTTAGGCATTTTTTTGATGGTTGAAGTGACACAGGTGTCACAGTCTCCCCTACTTTAAGAAATTTCGTCCCGAAATTAAATTTTTTAGGAGAAACTTGTGAGGACGACGGTGATATTTTCGCTTTGAATGAACCCCTTGAACCCTAAGTAGAACTCTGGGCCATGATAGGGTTCTTAGCGAAATTGTCAATCCCTCAAAGTGAAGTCCTTGTAGCAGCAAAACATGGAGTTTCAAACTATGGATAGGAGAACGTTTCCCATGAAGACTTATCATAGGAAACTTGAATTCATGATTGGGGAGTGTAAGATAAAATGACACTATAGGTCTTAACACATGACAAAACTTCCCGTGGTTTCTGTGCACTGAATTCCATAATTATGTAGGCCTCCATAATTACGTAATTCCTTGCACAGTCCGCACAGTTCATTTCATAATGCGTATGGGGAAAAATCAAACGAATAATCCTGTGGTGATTTAACTTAACTGCAATAGAGTCTCTTTAACTAGGTCACCAAAGGATTAGATCAATGAATAATCTCTTGAACTAGACCACCCGAGGGCCTATTTAACTACATAAACACATGATATATTTAACTAGATTGTCGAACCAATCTATTTAACTTAGATCGACGTAGGATCTCTTTAACTAGACCACCAGAGGGCCTATTTAACTATATCAACGCATGATATATTTAACCAGATTGTCGAACCAATCTATTTAACTTAGATCGACGTAGGATCTCTTTAACTAGACCACCAGAGGTCCTATTTAACTAAACTACCCAAGAAGAATATTCAACTACATCAACACATGATGTCTTTAGACTTTGGAACAGTACTTTATAATCCAAGGGACTTAACTACAACTTAGAAGTCCATTAAGGATTTAAGATAGTACCTTTTTGAATATCCTACTACGAATCCTTCATATGAAGATAAGAAAGATTCTATGAGGATTTGGATAACGAATATCCAGAGTATACAAAAACACAAAAATGCATAAGAGAAAACACAAGATGCATAAACACATAGTCATATAACCACAAAGATTGATTATCTAGATCTTTAATTTGTTAATTAGTTTTGCTAACAGAGCACATGTATTTAAGGCACACTAGGAATCCATCTCGTGGATTTCATTTGGTACTTTAAACATTTTCAAGAATCTATCTATAAAGATAGAAAGATCTACCAAAAATTCGATTTGGTTTTCAAGAAAACGCAATATTCGAATTAAGGTACAATAATTTGAATATACGGAAATACCCTTAGGTACCCTATTAAGAATTTATAGTGGTACTTTGGGTATTCATACAGAGTTGTAACTTGCGCCTTGTACTTCGTTTCCTTGGAAGAAACGGGTACTTTGGATTTCCGTGGAAAACGCAAGAGATAATAAAATGGAAGAAATTACGGGGTAGTATGTTCTTCAAGGAATACGGTTCCTTGATTGTCCGTATTGTAGAGGATACGTTGTTTATACATGCCATCACATTTGCACATTGCAAAAATAAAAAGATTTATTTATAAACAACAACAACTGTTTCATGGACCTTGACTACAAAAGAAAATAATACATAAGGCTTGATTATCTCTAAACAACATTGTCTTCTAGTTGGTCCGATGCTCATCCCTGCGCTGGATTCACATTAGCAAGCTTTGGGCAATTTCATCGGAAATGGCCCATCTCGCTACAGTTGAAGCAACGACCTAGTGGAAGACGAGCTTGAGCAGGATTTACTTGAGGTTGCTTTGGACCACCTTGGTTTGGGGTAAATCGACAAGCATTTGCCAGGTGACCGATTCGCCCACATGATGCACCTAAACGACACTGTAGGTGAGCTAAGTGGTGTGCATTACATTTGTCGCATATCGGTGCAGTACCGGCATAAGGTTTCCTTGCAGGAGGTTGAGTTGGTTGGTTGCGGGTGTTTTGGTTGGGTTGAGCAGCAATCGCACAATTCTGCAAAGCCTTACGCTTCTTAGACTTCTCAGGGGATCCAGTCTGTTCATCCATGGTCTTTGATTCCTCGATTGGCTTCTTGTCACCCTTTCGAAAAAGTTTATGCTTTCTGATCTGAGATTCAGTCAAGGTTGCAGATAGCTCAATGGCCTGCCTAACCGTAGTGGGGTTACTACCAGTAGCAATGTCCTGAACTGAGTCAGGGAGACCATCAATGTATTTCTCGATCGCCTTATCCAAAGGCGTAACCATGGTAGGGCACAACAGGCTCAGCTCTGCATATCGATCAGTGTATGCTCGATGTTCACCGCTGTCTTGCTTAAGATCGTCGAATTCCCTATCCAATGCCCTGATCTCGTGGCGAGGACAGAATTCCTTCATCATCAGTGCTCGAAGTTCTTCCCAAGTTTGGGCTAGTGCCACTTCGGCACCCCTATCTCTCACCACACCGTTCCACCACGTCAAAGCTCGTTTCTCAAAGACACTAGATGCAAAATCTACCTTTCGCTCGTTTGGACATTGAACATCCCTGAAGGTGCTCTCTAGACTCCCGAACCATTGCAGAAGTGCAATCGCTCCTTGAGACCCAGAAAACTTTGATGGCTTAGCCGAGTTGAACATCTTGAAGTTGCAGAGGGCATTATTGTTGTTGAGAGCTTGGTGACATTGGGCAACGATGTTCGGGATTGCAGCAGTTATTTGCTGTGTAATGACAGCTGCCAGATCTTCAATAGATACTGGATTTTCGCGTCGTGGAGGCATTCTAAAAGGGGAAACAAGAGAGAAAACAAATGAAATGGCATTGGGTAAGAATAGGATGTTACAATTTCTGACCAAAATCATGGGTGATGGTCATTTGTTTGAACCATGAAGCAAACAAACAACACAAAGGCTGAGTCAAAGCAAATAGATCCTCATAATGTATCGCGAAGACATGCTCGCCTATAAGTGGACACTCACCCCAAGAGTTCCCAGGTAAGAGTGACTGGTCCGATTATGTGGATTTGTACGAACACTCTAGCCTTAGACAGAAAACTCAGGGTACAGGCACCCACCCTTCCAGTTTGCATGTGTTCACATTATTTAGAACCCAAAACTTTGACGAGATTTCGAAAACTCAGAGGGGTTTAAAACCTAGTAATCAATCATCCTAGAACAGATGATTAGTTTTCAAAGTGGTTTCGAAATTTATGTTCTTGTTGTGGTCGTCGCCCAAGGATAGGTGACAGTATTGTTTTATGACTAAACGCAAGTAAACTCGCGTTAGGGTCCTAGGAAGGTTATAGACTAGGTCAAAGTATTACTAATAACCTAATTCCCTATAACCATTGGCTATGATACCATCTTTTCTGTCACACCCCGACCACGTAAAACAACAAAACGTGGCGGAAACATCGGGGAGTGTTGTAACAGAATTAATTGTTTCACAACCATGGAAATTTAAAGTTTCGTTTTATTCAACAAACAAGCGAGTTACATTGTCTTTAAACAAGAAATAAAGAGTACATAACAAAATTTAACTAGTTCTTATCTCGTTTTAAGTCACTAAGGCACATGTCCGCCTAAGTATGTCTTGATAACTCCTATGCATCATCTCCTGAAAACACATGTGAAAATAGGTACGTCAGCATAAAAATGCCTGTGAGATACATAGGTTTTGTGAAAACAGAATTCATGACTTATGTTTGAGAAAATGTTTAGTCATGAACCTTGTAATTTGCTTTGTCTTGTAAATCATTTGAAAAACGATAAGATCAGATGATATGTATAAATAAGAGAATAATGTATGGTTAAATGAATAACCATGTAAGATGAGTTTGTATAAGATAAGTTGTTTGTAAATCAATGTCTTGTGAAAAGTATGTTATTTGTATAAAATGTTCCATGTCTCAAACTGAAATGATTCAAATAACGCTACGATATGTAATACCATACAAACACTTATATATAGGAAGTACCAGCGGCGTATCCACCATGCTTGTATCATATTACACATGCCTCGTTACTTAATCACTTACTCAAACCAAACTACCAAAGTAAAATATTCATGTCTAATGTAAATCATGTAATGTGTATCCAAAATGTAAGCATGTGATGAATAACAAATGTACTAAGTATGCAACAATAGACATACATAGCATGTGACGTGAAACAACTGTACTAAGTATGCAACAATAGACATACATAGCATGTGACGTGAACAACTGTACTAAGTATGCAACAATAGACATACATAGCATGTGACGTGAAACAACTGTACTAAGTATGCAACAATAGACATACATAGCATGAAATGTAATGTAAAACAATGTACTAAGTATGCACACAATAGGCATACATAGCATGAAATGTAAAGTAAAACAATGTACTAAGTATGCACACAATAGGCATACATAGCATGAAATGTAATGTAAATCATGTACTATTGATGTACTAATGAACATAGCAAGTATATGATGTGAAAACATGGAAAGCATGAAAGTAATAAGTAGGCACATGTGTTCCACCCCAAAACAGTTTGGAAAACAGTAAAAGAGGGGTCTATGTACTCACTTGAGATTGCTCAGAAGTCCTAAGATAACCACCAAGCAATTCTAGAGATCACGGATATCAAACGGCACCTAATATAGGTAACTACATTAATAAACCGGACCTATAATCGGAAGATCGGATAGAATGAGGGTTCGTAAACCAAACGAGTATGGAGACTCGTGTAATATGGTTTAACAAAGCCTACATACTAAATGAAACCTAACATAAGTGCTTTTGACCCATCTCGACCCATTAAGGTAGCTTATGCTACTTTAACGCGTCGTGCGCGTAAAAGCGCACTCGAGATGTCTAACTAGCCCTATGACAAGTGTTATATGCCTAAACATGTTACATAATCAGTTATGTGACAAAAGTTTAGGTTACATATGCTTAATTATCAATTATACATGAAAAGGGTATTCTGGTAATTTACCTAAGGCATATAAACTACCTATCACACAACTACTCAAACGATGTGACCATAGGGTATAACCTCGGAAGGTTATTCCCTATATGCTATGGTCCTAAAGTATTTGGTCGGATCCTAATGATCGACCAAAATGGGTCGGGTTCGAAGGTATAAGCGATTTATCAGATCGGTTACCCTTACGACCCTAGACAACGCGGTAATCAGTAGGCATAGACACAAAGGACTATAACCATCGTGATTACAATCACGTTGCGAAGTTCAAACGAACTTCGCATTGACCTTAAACTGGTCAACACAGAAAGTCAAACAAAGTTTGACTTTTGGACTCGAAAAGCAATAAAAGAATGAAGGAATACTTATGAAGGGTCCCCGAATGCTAATCTTGATTCAAGTAGCTCAGGTATGAAACAATGGTTTCAACTTAGAGCTTCTCAAATCAGATTCTAGTGGGTTTTTGGAAGGAAAGGGGTTGGGTATTTATAGTGTTTTCCAGAACCGTTAGGATCGTTTCTTGGAAAACGTGCTTCAATCTTGGCCATACACTTGCACCCATGGTATTGTAATACCATGTGCACATCAAAACCAGCCCATAGAATTCCCAAAACCATGTGCAACAAGTGGAACGGACCAGATTCGATGTTTCTGCAAGTTTCTGCTGTCTGGGACCCTGACGCGGGCCACGTAAAGATACACACCAATCTTACGCAGGCCGCTTGGCCTTGTCTGATCAGAACCAACTTTCAGAAATGACAGTTTTGGTCCCTGTTGTGTTTTAAGGCCATTTCCGACACGTTTAAGGCCCGTTAACCCCATTTCAAAGCTCTAAAATGAAGTTAAAGTATAGGGAACTTAAAATGTGCTCAAAAATATCTCAGATGTCGGTTCATTTGGCCGTACGATCGCGATGTTCGCTTAATTACGACGGAATGCGCATAAGCGCGAAAAACGATCCAAATTGCGCGACGAATGGATTTTTCTTATGCCAAACACTAAAATAAAATGTTTTAGTGCTTACATAAATTTTTGGATGTCCGGTGGTATTCAGAATGTAAGTTATGCGCGAAAATGCAAACTTGTGCACTTTTTGACGCTTTTAGTCCCTGAATGACCCAAAAGTTTATTTAACATACCGAACCCCTCAAAGCCTATTTCTAAGCTATGTAAAGGATATTTATGGTATGTTTAACTTATGGCCATGTTCTGGAATGTCTGTTACAGTTCAAATTGGCATACTTTCGCAGTTTGTCAACTTTAGTCCCTGTAAGCGATTTAACTTGATTTTGCCATACCAAAGCCTTCAAAACTTATTTCTAAGTTAAGTAAAGGTCATTTAAGGCATGTTAAGCCTATTTCACTATTCCGGAGTGTTCGTTGCATTAAACTGGTTATATTTACGCATTAGAGCCCGTATAACCCTCCAAAAAGCGATTTAAAGCTTGAAATCGAACAAGAGTTGATATGTGCAAACGATACACATATTTTTACAAATCCCAAGTATGAAATACAATATTTCATTGGTTTGGCATTTGTTTGATGGTTGAAGTGACACAGGTGTCACAATGGGCGACCCCTAAAAAGTTCCTAGGGTACTAGGGACACTTGTGGGTAAGTTATGGTCAGTTGTGGCCTTAGATGTCAACAATCTATGGAGTTTTGGTCACTATATAAAGCTCCTAAGTGCAAAAACTTTGATCATTCATTCCCAAGCAACTTCTGATCAATTTTGGAGCACAAGACCAGCTTCCAAGCCTTCCTAATTGACCGTTAGACACTTGTAAGTATGCTTAACCTTCTTGAATTGAGTTTAGCTTAGTATTTTAGCTAAAAGTCAAACCTTCGTAATTACGGTTTGACTTCGAGATTAATTAATAACGGCTCAGTCAAATCTCGAATTAAAAGTACCTTTAAGTAGGTAATTATGTGGGTAATAAACCCTTAAAAGGGTACTAACTGATTCTCGTCCTAACTAGGTCGTTTGTCGGGTCAAAGGTGATGATAAAAAGTCAACAGAAATGTAATTTGTGATTTAATACACAATTAACAATGTAAAAGGCGTGTAACCTATTTTATCATTCGTATAACATGGTAATATGTATAAGAACTAGTCTAAACATGTTTGATCCGACAATGTTTCAGTTTTGGATCGATTCGGAACCGAAAGGCGCATAGTTTGACTTTTGCCTTGACTTCGGTTCTGACCCGATTTTTTATAGGTTTAGACATGCCTTAGAGTTCCATTAGGACCTAGTTACATGATTGTATAACCCTCTGCGTTTATACCACTTAAATCCTTAATTTTCCGACGTTTCCGTTAATTGCTTAAAATATGGACCATAATGCCCTTATGACCATAAAACGAGAATTTTGGGAATGTGAAAGAACAAAAATCTTTGCTACTGATTAATATGCATGTCCGTAAATTTTCACGTCAATTGGACGTCTAGATTAGGAGTTATGCTCAATGACGTAATTAGAAAGCTTTTTATTAATTAAAAGGTGTCATTAGCGTAAAGCCTATCTAAACCCAATTTTTGACACTAAACCTTTTACCCACTGATGTAATATAATATTTTGGGATTTTTGAAGATTTTTAATTATTTTTAAACTGATCATAAGCTAGGATTAGTGCCTTGATTCGGTAAATACCGATTATACCCTTTTCGGCCATAAAATGAGTTTTACATGTCCTTTTGCTACCAATACAATTGCTACTGATTTTAAATAATAAATGAAGTGTTTTGAACCTTATGAACTGACCTGGAAACTCAGATTCCTATTTTAACCCGTAAATCGCTTAAAACGACTTTTTAAGCGTATTAAGCGCATAGTAAAGGTTTAAAACCATTTTGTCACAAAGGACTTAACACCAACTGATATGCCCTGTTAAGATAAGTGATTTTACTGATTAATTCAGACCCGAATCACAGAAGCTTAATTAATCCCTTTTATAATCTTTAAAATGACCAAAATACCCCTACGGGGCTTAATTATAGGTTAAACTCGTTTTGGGCATAATGGAAGGTATCCTACTGATATCACAACATATTTAAGGCATGTTAACTTAGGAAACCTATTTAGGACTCTTAGGGTTACCCGTTACGCTTCGTGCGCGTTCGGTTCGGTTTATGTAACTAGTTTACATAAATTTGCCGAAACGGGTCAAACCTTATCGGTTTTATCTCAAAATCCAGAATGTGTATAATATACCCATATTAAGAAAGTCTTCAAACTTGTCGGGTCTAAATCACATTCTATCCGGTCTTCGCTTAATCGTGCGTACTAACCGTATCTTTAAAACTAACCGGTCTAAGCTTAAGCTTAACTAAAAGAGCCGTTAGGATTCTAATAGGTTATTATAAACCTTTGTTCCAGATTAGGAGGACCAGTAAAAGCTACTTTCATTTGCTTATTGTGATTATTACTTTGCTCAGGTAAATACTTTTAACTTATTTTCCCTTATACGGGCTTGGGGTACGGTATATAAAATACCGCTTGGTCGGGCATTCGACCTTAATCGTTTGGTGGTTAAGTATTATCGAGATGACCGTTTAAATTGTTTTGTTTGCTTAAAGCCTTTGGGGGGGTTAATGACCTTGTCCCGCATATCCTGGGCATCATTTTACGAAATGGCCACGACCTCAGCACGGGGCGTAGGCGTACGCCCGTCGGTGTCTCATATAATTAATGTGGTGTGTCTATTGATCTTTAACCCGGCACGATCCGGGCTACTGAACGCATAAGGAACATGTAATTCTTTTACAAGTTTATATATTAAATAATTATCCCAAGTTATAAAATGTTTATGCCATGTGCATCCAAATCAAATTTTTATCATTTTTAAAATGAGTCAGTTTATTGTATTTACCAGTGTAAACTGACGTATTTTCCCAAAAAGATTAAATGCAGGTACTAAGCGTAATAGGCTGGATTCTCTCCTTAGCATCAATAAAGAGTCTCGCAAGCTTAAGATGTCTATCGTCTGTTGAACTACTGTTTCCTATTTATTTCGATCCGTCTGTGGATAAACTTTCAACTGTTTGTGATAGACGATATTACAATATTTTATTCGGTTGAAATATATCTTTCATTTGCTTCCGCTGTACATATTAAATATTGTGTTGTTTGACTATTATGTTGCCAACCACGTCACGATACTCCCCCACCGGGCCCACCGGTGACACGTGGAAATCGGGGTGTGACAATTGTCAAATGTAAATCATGAAATGTGTAAACAAATGTCATGTATGATAAGTAAAAAAAAGTGACTACTTAATCATATGTAAAAATGTACAAAACAAAGTATTTGAATAAATCAAAAGTTATGCTTTGTAAAATAATGCATGCTTTACTGATACAAACATCTATGTGGTATTGTGAAAATGCATACATTCAAGCCTTGAGACTGTGGCGACAAACCCTAAAATAAATTAAAGGTTTATCTAAGTTATGTGTATCGAATTCGGTCTTTCCATCCATCCAAACAAACCTAGGATTTCAGGAACGGGAGTTGTCAATTCCTATGGTACCACTACCTACTAACGAACGGCGTAGCTAATGTTAATGAATGTATTTTTGTCCCATTTAAACAAACCAAATGTCATACCAAAATGTAAGCATGTGATGTAAAACAAATGTACTAAGTATGTACAATGAACATACATAGCATAAAATGTAATGTAAAACAATGCACTAGGTATGCACTAAATGGACATACATAGCGTGAAATGTAATGTAAAACAATGCACTAGGTATGCACTAAATGGACATACATAGCGTGAAATGTAATGTAAAACAATGCACTAAGTATGCACTAAATGGACATACATAGCATGAAATGTAATGTAAAACAATGCACTAGGTATGCACTAAATGGACATACATAGCGAAAACATAGTGAAATCATGTACTATAAGTGTACTAATAAACATAACAAGCATATGATATGAAAACATGGAAAGCATAAAAGTAACAAGTAGGCACATGTGTTTCAGCCCAAAATGTTTGAAAAACAGTAAAAGAGGGGTCTATGTACTCACTTGAGGGTGCTTAGAAGTCTTGAACAACAACCAAGAAAAGCTAGAGGGTTCACGGAAATCAAACGGCACCTAATATAGATAACTACGTTAATAACTGGACCTAAATCGGAAGATCGGATAGGATGAGGTTTCGTATGATATGGTTTAACAAAGCCTACATACTAAACCGAAACGAAACCTAAGTGCTTATGACCCATTACGACCCGTTTAGGTAGCTTATGCTACTTTAACGCGTCGATTGCGTAAAACGTGTTTGGACCGCCTAACTAGCCCTATGACAAGTATTATATGCCTTAACATGTCTAATAATGTTGCGTAATCAGTTTAGATGTCAAAATTTAGGTTACATATACATAAAATGAATTTATGCGTAAAAAGGGCATTTTGGTCATTTTCCTAAGGCATATAAACTACCTATCATACAACTAACTAAACGAAGTGACCATAAGGTATAACCTCGGAAGGTTATTCCCTATACAACTATGGTCACCTAATGTGTTTGGTCGGATCCTAGTGATCGACCAAACGGGTCAGGTTTAAAAGTCTAAGCGGTTGTTTAGACCGCTTACCTTTACGACCCTATATAAGCACTAAACCTAAAGTGACGAGTTAAACATGTCAAAACATGTTTAATGAGGTTAGAAAACAGGTTTGATATCAAAACAAACGGTTTTGATACCCAAGAATAGTTTGGTTGCAAAATACGCATAAGCGCGCATTTTGACCGAAACTATAACTCGTCACTATGCCTAAATAACATGGTAATCAATAGGTATAGTCACTAAGGACTATAACCATCGTGATTACGCTCACGTTGCGAAGTTCAAATGAACTTCATGTTGACCATAAACTGGTCAATGCAGAAAGTCAAACACCGTTTGACTTTCGTGCTAAAAACGCAATAAAAGCACGAAAGAAACTTACAAAGGGTCCAAGAAATGGAGGTTTAATCTAGATATTCTCAGGTATGAAGGATTTTATCCCTCAACTTAGAGAAATCAGATCAAGGTGTGAAATGAAATGAAAATGGGTTGGGTTTATATAGATTTCGGAGAACCGTTTGGATCCTTCCTCGAAATACGAGCTTTAATCTGAGCCTTACATGTGTGCCCATGGTTTTGCAATACAAGGGGCATCCAAAACCAGTCCATAGAATCAAAGAAACAATGTGCAAAAAGGTGGGAGCAGCTGGGTTTTATAAAAATGAATTCTGCTGTGCTGGATATGGCTTACGGACCATAAGCACTACCATACGGAGCTTGTGTGCTGGCAGAAACTTTCAGCAATTGGCAGAACAGGCCCCTATGACTCCGAACTTGATTTTTGATGCATTTTGGCACGTTTAAGCCCCGTTAACCGCATTTCAAGGCTCTAAAATGAAGTTAAAGTATATGGAACTTAAAATATGCTCAAAAACATCTCGGATGTCGGTTCGTTTGGCCGTACGGTTGCGTTGTTTGGTTAATTACGATGAAACACGAACAGACGCGAAAAACGATCCAAATTACGCGACGAATGGAATTTTATCATGCCAATCACTAAAATAAAATATTTTGATGATTACATAAATTTTTGGATGTCCGGATGCATTCAGAACGTAAGTTATGCACGAAAATGCAAACTTATGCACTTTTTGACGCTTTTAGTCCCTGAATGATCAAAAAGTTTATTTTGGCACACCGAACCTCTCAAAGCCTATTTCTAAGCTATGTAAAGGATATTTAGGGTATGTTTAACTTATGATCAAGTTCTGGAATGTTCGTTATAGTACGAATCGGCATACTTTCGTAGTTTGTCGTAATTAGTCCCTTTAAGCGAATAAACTTGATTTCAACACACCAAACCTTCCAAAACTTATTTCTAAGTTATGTAAGGGTTATTTAAGGTATGTTAAACCCATGTCGCTGTTCTGGAGTGTTTGTTGCGTTAAGCTGATTACGTTTACGCATCAGTTCGCGTATAACTTCCCAGAAAGCGATTTAGAGCTCGAAATCGAACAAAATTTGATATGTGCAAATGACTTACATATTTATACAAATCCCCAGTATGAAATACAATATTTCATTGGTTTGGTATTTGTTTGATGGCCGTGGAGTCACAGGTGTCACACTCGATATGCTAAGTTAGTATATGAAGCAAGTCCTTGAAATCATTATGCCAAGCATGCTAAGCTAGCATACAAAGCAGGGTGTTCTTGAAAATCGCGGACCACGTATGCTAAGACAATATACGGGCTGTTTGTTTTTGAAAGCTATGCATGGATTCGTTAGAAATATGTTTTTGAAAACCTTTTTGTAATGTTTTTGAAATCATGTAGTAAATATATTAGGTAAACATTTTTATGAAATGTTTTAAAACCATGTGAGATGATTTTGAAAACATGTATGAGGTTTTTGAAAATATGCATAATCTTTTGAAATTATATGCTGTGTAAAATCTCGTGAAGTCGGGAAGATATGATATGTATATCGCATAAGACCAATTAAGGACTCACAAAATTACCCTTGGGTATCCAAATAAGGATTTAAAGCGGTACTTTAGGTATTCGTTCAAAGTTGTAACTTATACCTTACACTTCGTTTCGTAGAAGAAACGAGTACTTAGGATTTTTTTGTTGGAGATCGCGAATGATCATAAAAATGGAAGAACTACGAAAGTAGTTTGTCACGCAAGGAACACGGTTCCTAGGTGTCGGTATCGAAGGGATATGTCGTTCATACATGTAACCACACTTGTTTTCGTACATCGTAATGCAAATAAATGATTTATTTATAAACCAAAATAACTGTTCCATAGACTTGGATAACAAAAGAAAATAATACATAAAGTTTGATTGTTTCTATACAGCATCGTCTTCCAGTCAGTCGAATGCTTATCCACGAGCTGGATTTTCATTAGCAAGCTTTGGGCAATTGTTTCTGAAATGGCCCATCTCGCCACAGTTGTAGCAAGAACCAGGTGGAAAACGAGCTTGTGCTGGGTTGTTATCAACTTAGTTTTGTGAAGCTGCAGCTCGGCAAACCCTAGTTGTATGACCAGCAAGTCCACAATTTAGGCGTTTGCGGCATTGCACATTAGCGTGATGATGAAGGTTACATTGGTTGCACAAAGGTGCAGTTCCGTTGTATGGCTTCTTAGCAGGGGGTTGAGCTGGTAGGTTAGGGACAACTTGATTATTCTAAGCAACCACGATGAAGTTCTGAGAAGCCTTACGCTTCTTTGACTTCCTGGAGGATTCAGTCTGCTTATCCTTCGGTTTCGTTTCATCGGTTGGTTTCTTGTCGCCCTTTCGGAAAAGTTTACCCTTCCTGATCTGAGATTCAGTCAGGGTAGCAGATAGCTCAATGGCATGTCTAACTGTGGTAGGGTTGCTACCAGTAACAATGTCTTGAACTGAGTCAGGGAGGCCATCAATATACTTTTCAATTGCCTTATCCAAAGGTGTAACCATGGTTGGACATAACAGACTTAGCTCCTTATATCGGTCCGTGTAGGCTCGATGCTCACCACTATCTTGCTTAAAGTCATCGAATTCCCTTTCCAATGCCCTGATTTCATGACTAGGACAAAATTCCTTCATCATTAGAGCTCGAAGCTCTTCCCAGGTTTGAGCTAGTGCTACATCGGCACCCCTATCTCTCATCACACCATTCCACCATGTTAAAGCTCGTTTCTCAAAAACACTAGATGCGAATTCAACCTTTCGTTCATTTGGACACTGAACATGTCTGAATGTGCTTTCCAGACTCTCGAACCATTGTAGGAGCGAAGTTGCTCCTTGAGACCCAGAAAATTTCGATGGCATAGCTGAATTGAATGTTTTGAAATCACACAGAGCATTGTTATTGTTATTCGCTTGGTTCATCTGGGTAATGAGGTTCGGAATCATAGAAGCCATCTGCTGAACGATTGTGGCTGCGAGGGCAACATTCTCAGTTTGATCGCGTCTAGGAGGCAATTTCTAAAAAGAACAAGAAAACATGAGAAACGAGTGAGATTGACATTTGAATGGACAAAAGAGGTATCGAAGATATTAACGAAACATAAGGAAGGTGATCATTCGTTCGTTACCTCGAATAAACAAACGACGCACAGTGGCTGAACAAAGTAAATAGGTCCTTATAACGTATTGCGAAGACATGCTTTAGCCTATAAGTGGACACTCACCCCAAGAGTTCCTAGGTAAAAGTGACTGGTCCGATTATGTGGATTTGTACGAACACTCTAGCCTTAGACAGAAAACTCGGGATACAGGCACCCACCCTTCCAGATTGCACGTGTTCACATTAATAGGACCCAAACTTTGACGAGATTTTGAAAACTTTGAAGGTTTAAAACCTTATAAAAAATCATCTAAAAAGAGATGATTGGTTTTCAAATCGGATTCGTGATTCGTGTTCTTGTTGTGGTTGTTGCCTAAAGATAGACAACGGTATTGTTTTAAGACTAAACACAAGGTAACTTGTGTTAGGGTCCTAGGAAGGTTATAGTATAGGTCAAAGCATTACTAATAACCTAATTCCCTATAACCATGAGCTCTGATACGAACTCTTCTGTCACACCCGACCGCGTTAAAACAACAAACCGCGGCAGAAACGTCAGCGAGTGGAGTAACAGAATCATTGTTTCATAACACAAGGATTAAAGTTTTGTTTTATTGAATTAAGTTTATTACATTGTCTCGAAATCAAAAGCAAAACATGAACAACTTTTCTTTCATTGTTATTAAGTCACTAAGGCCTCGTCCATTCCTATGTGAGCATGCATCATAATCATCATCAAACATCATCGTAAACAGTACCTGAATCATATGTGAAAATACGTCTGCATAAAAATGCCGGCGAGTACATAGGTTTTATGAGCGTGTCAGATTCATGGCCTTGAGTTCATATTGTAAATCGTTCTCGTAATAAAACTCGTATGGTTTATATCGTTAGGAAAACCTTGTAGTGTAACTTAATTAGGAAAACATTCATCCAAGTGATATAGATAACGCACCGACATGTAATGTGTTAAAAGAACTTATATATAGGAAGTAACAGTGGCATATCCACCATGCTTTTAACACATTACACCCACCTCGTTACCTAATCACTTACCATAACCCAATCGTTCAAATAGTTCAAATAGTTCAAATAGTTCATGTGACATCTGTGTCACTTCAACCATCAAACAAATACCAAATCAATGAAATATTGTGTTTCATACCTAAGATTTGTATAAATATGTGTATCATTCGCACATATCAATTCTTGTACGATTTCGAGCTTTAAATCTCTTTCTGGAAGGTTATACGCGAACTGATGCGTAAACGTAATCAGTTTAATGCAACAAACACTCCGGAGCAGTGACATAGGCTTAACATACCTTAAATAACCTTTACATAACTTAGAAATAAGTTTTGGAAGGTTTTGTGTGTCGAAATCAAGTTTATTCGCTTACAGAGACTATTTTCAACAAACTGCGAAAGTATGTTGATTCATGCCGTAACAAACATTCCAGAACATGGCCATAAGTTAAAAACACCATAAATATCCTTTGCATAGCTTAGAAATAGGCTTTGAGGAGATCGGTGTGCAAAAATAAACTTTTTGTTCAATTAGGGACTAAAAGCATCAAAAAGTGCATAAGTTTGCATTTTCGCGCATATCTTACGTTCTGATCATATCCGGACATCCAAAAATTTATGTAATCATTAAAATATTTTATTTTAGTGATTGTCATGATAAAACTCCATTCGTCGCGTAATTTGGATCGTTTTCGCGTCCGTTCGTGTTTCGTCGTAATTAACCGAACAACGCAACCGTACGACCAAACGAACCGACATCCGAGATATTTTTGAGCATATTTCATGTTCCCTATACTTAAACTTCATTATTGAGCCTTGAAAATGTGTTAACGGGGTTTAAACGCATCGAATATGGCTTAAAAGTGTTGCATGGACCAAAACTGTCAATTTTCAAAAGTTTCTGGACCTGGCTACCCGTGGCACGCCACCACCATATCTGGGCAGAAAAATTGATTTTCAGCAATTTTCAGCAATGGGATTGAACTTGGGGGTCTTTTTTGTAACTTTTGCAATACTGTGTGATGGTTTTGGACACCCATAGCTTTGTAAAACAATGGGTAACACTTGGAGGGTCCAGATTAAAGCTCAATTATCGAGGAACGATCCTAGCGGTTTTGAGAAATCTATAAATACCCACCATCTTCATCACCTTCATTCACACATTTGATCTCAATTTCATTCTCTAAGTTGAAGCTCTCCTTGTGAAGCTTCATACCTGAGATTTTTTTAGTTCAAACCATCATTGCTTGGACCTTTTGTAAGTTTCCTTCATGCTTGTTCATATATTTCAAGCATGAAAGTCAAGCAGTGTTTGACTTTCTGCTTTGACCAGTCAATGGTCAACATGAAGTTCGTTTGAACTTCGCACAATGAGCAAAATCACGATGGTCATAGTCCTTTGTGACTATACCTACTGATTACCACGTTGTTTGGGCATAGTGACGAGTCATAGTTTCGGTCAAAATGCGCGTTTATGCGTATTTTGCAACCAAACTATTCTTGGGTATCAAAACCCTTTGTTTTGTTATCAAAACCTGTTTTCTAACTTAGTTAAACATGTTTTAACTTGTTTAACTCATCACTTTTAGTATAGTGCTTGTATAGGGTCGTAAGATAAGCGGTCTAAACCACCGCTTAGACTTTCAAACCCGACCCGTTTGGTCGATCATTAGGATCCGACCAAACATGTTTAATGACCACAGTTGTATAGGGAATAACCTTCCGAGGTTATACCTTATGGTCACTTCGTTTAGTTAGTTGTATGATAGGTAGTTTATATGCCTTAGGAAAATGACCAAAATGCCCTTTTTGCGCATAAATTCATTCTAAGCATATGTAACTTAAATTTTACCATCTAAACTGATTAGGCAACATTATTAGACTTGTTAAGGAATATAATACTTGTCATAGGACTAGTTAGGCGGTCCAAACGCGTTTTACGCGAACGACGCGTTAGAGTTACGTAAGCTACCTAAACGGGTCATAATGGGTCGTAAGCACTTAAGGTAAGTTCCGTTTTAGAATGTAGGCTTTGTTAAACCATATTATATGAGTTCCAATACTCATTTGGTTTACGAAACCTAATCCTATCCGATCTTCCGATTTAGGTCCGGTTTATTAATGTAGTTACCCATATTAGGTGCCGAATGATTTCGTGATCCCTCTAGCTTTGCTTGGTTGTTATTCAAGACTTCTAAGCATTTTCAAGTGACTACATAGTTCCCCTCTTTTACCGTTTTAAACTGTTTTGGGGTGATTCATATGTGCTAAATGATTTCGAGTCTTTTAAACAAATGCTATGGTTTATATTACTATCTGAACTATTTGAGCTGTTTGAACCATTTGGAACTATTGATCTATGCGAACCATTTGGAACTGTTTGATCTATGTGAACCGTTTGTAACTGTTTGATCTATGTCAACTATTTGAACTATTTAAACCATTCGGTTAGGGAAGTTATTAGGTAACGGGGCGGGCGTAATGTGTTAAAAGCATGGTGTATACGCCGCTGGTACTTCCTATATATAAGTACTTTTAACACATTATATATCATTGCGTTATCAAGATCACTTGGGCAAATGTTATCAAAACGAAGTTATATTACGAGGTTTTTCTAACAATATAAACCATTCGAGTTTTATTACAAAACGATTTACAATCTGGGTTTACTTAAACAAATGTTTTGAGTTAAGATTCATGGCATCGAGGTTTTATAAACTATAACTCATCTGTTTTGACTTGGTTATTTCAATTTACAATACAAACATTTTACAAAATTTGGTTTTCTAATATCAATTAACAAAGTTGTTCAAATTATTTCAACATGTAAACGAGCCATGAATCTGACACTCACATAAAACCTATGTACTCGCCGACATTCTTATGCTGATGTATTTTCACATATGTTTCAGGTACCATAGTTGATGATGATTGATGATGATATTGATGTATGCTCACATAGGAATGGACGAGGCCTTAGTGACTTAATAACAATAAAAGTTAATTTGTTCATGTTTTGTTTCTAATTTCAATACAATGTAATAAATTTAATTCAATAAAACAGAACTTTAATCCATGTGTTGTGAAACAATGATTCTGTTACGACACTCCCCGACGTTTCCGCCACGGTTTGTTGTTTTAACGCGGTCGGGGTGTGACAGAAAAGTTGGTATCAGAGCTCATTGTTATAGGGAATTAGGTTATTAGTAATGCTTTGACCTAGTCTATAACCTTCCTAGGACCCTAACGCGAGTTTACTTGCGTTTAGTCATAAAACAATACCGTCGCCTATCTTTAGGTGACAACCACAACAAGAACAAAAATTTCGAATCAGCTTTGAAAACCAATCATCTGTTCTAGGATGATTTATTATAAGGTTTTGAACCTTGAAAGTTTTCAAAATCTCGTCAAGGTTTGGGTCTTATAATGTGAACACATGCAATCTGGAAGGGTGGGTGCCTGTATCCCGAGTTTTCTGTCTAAGGATAGAGTGTTCGTACAAATCCACATAATTGGACCAGTCACTCTTACCTGGGAACTCTTGGGGTGAGTGTCCACTTATAGGCTAAAGCATATCTTCGCGATACATTATGAGGACCTATTTACTTTGTTCAGCTTTTGTGCGTTGTTTGTTTGCTTTGTGTAACATCTGTGCTTGTAATCATTGTGAATAGTTCGGTTATCAATAAAACAATGTTATTTGATCCCAATGTTTGTTTGGTTGTGTTTTACATTTTTCATGTTTTGACTTTTGCTCAATTTCAAACTCTATATCGCTTTCTGGAGAGTTATACGCAAACTGGTGCGTAAACGTAACCAGTTTAATGCGACAAATACTCCGGAACATCAACATATACTTAACATACCTTAAATAACCTTTACATAACTTAGAAATAAGTTTTAAAGGCTTTGGTATGGCAAAAACAAGTTAATTCGGCTACAGGGACTAAATTTGACAAACTGTGAAAGTATGCCAATTTGAACTGTAACAGACATTCCGGAACATGACCATAAGTTAAACATACCATAAATATCCTTTACATAGCTTGTAAATAGGCTTTGAGGGGTTCGGTGTGCTAAAATAAACTTTTGGGTCATTCAGGGACTAAAAGTGTCAAAAAGTGCACAAGTTTGCACTTTTGCGCATAACTCACGTTCTGAATACATCCGGACATCCAAAAATTTATGTAAGCACTAAAATATTTTATTTTAGTGTTTGGCATAAGAAAAATCCATTCGTTGCGTCATTTGGATCGTTTTTCGCGCTTAAGCGCATTCCGTCGTAAATAAGCGAACATCGCGTTCGTACGACCAAACGAACCAACGTCCGACATATTTTTGAGCATATTTCATGTCCACAATGTTTAGACATCATGTTAGGGCCTTAAAGTTGGCTTAAGGGGCCTTAAACATGTCGAAAATGGCTTAAACACATAACAGGGATTGAAACTGTCATTTTAGCAAACTTTCTCCTAATCAGAGGACCCAGGCGGCCCGCGTCAGCCTCTCAGACTAGATTCAATGTTTAAACAGGCTGTTAACAGCTGCATTACCCACAAAACCCACTTGCACATGGTAATTCTGATACTATGGGCTGGTTTTGGATGTGCACATGGTATTACAATACCATGGGTGCAAGTGTATAGCCAAGATCAAAGCACGTTTCCCGATAAACGATCCTAATGGTGCTAGTAAAACTATAAATACCCCCCCCCATGCCATTGCAAAACCCACTAGAATTTTGATTTGAGAAAATCTAAGTTGAAACCATTGTTTCGTACCTGAGTTACTTGGATCGAGATTAGCATTCGGGGACCCTTTGTAAGTATTCCTTCGTTCTTTTATTGCTTTTCGAGTCCGAAAGTCAAACTTTGTTTGACTTTCTGCGTTGACCAGTTTATGGTCAATGCGAAGTTCGTTTGAACTTCGCAACGTGATTGTAATCACGATGGTTATAGTCCCTTGTGACTATGCCTACTGATTACCACGTTGTCTAGGGTCGTAAGGGTAAGCGATTTAATAAATCGCTTATACCTTCGAACCCGACCCATTTGGTCGATCATTAGGATCCGACCAATTACATTAGGTGACCATAGTAGGTAGGGAATAACCTTCCGAGGTTATACCTTATGGTCACGACGTTTAAGTAGTTGTATGATAGGTAGTTTATATGCCTTAGGTAAATTACCAAAATACCCCTTTGATGCCAAAATTCATTATAAACATATGTGACATAACTTTTGACATCTAAACTGATTTGGCGACAATATTAGGCATGTTAAGGCATATTCTACTTGTCATAGGACTAGTTAGGCGGTCCGAACGCGTTTCACGCGAATGACGCATTAAAGTAGCGTAAGCTACCTAAACGGGTCGTAATGGGTCGTAAGCACTTAAGTTAGGTTTCATTTAGTATGTAGGCTTTGTTAAACCATATTACACGAGTTCCCATACTCGTTTGGTTTACGAACCCTCATTCTATCTGATCCTCCGATATAGGTCCGGTTTATTAACATAGTTACCTATATTAGGTGCCGTTTGATTCCGAGATCTCTAGAATTGCTTGGTGGTTATCTTAGTACTTCTGAGCAATCTCAAGTGAGTACATAGACCCCTCTTTTACTGTTTTCCAAAATTTTGGGGTGGAACACATGTGCCTACTTGTTACTTTCATGATTCCCATGTTTTCACATCATATACCTGCTATGTTCGTTAGTACATTATAGTACATTGTTTACACTATGTTTCATGTTATGTATGTCCATTGTGTGCATATTTAGTACATTGTTTTACATTACATTTCATGCTATGTATGTCCATTGTATGCATACTTAGTACATTGTTTTACATTACATTTCATGCTATGTATGTCCATTGTGTGCATACTTAGTACATTGTTTTACATTACATTTCATGCTATGTATGTCCATTGTGTGCATACTTAGTACAGTTGTTTTCATCACATGCTTACATTTTGTTATGACATTTGGGTTGTTTACAATGGAACAATACATTCATTAACATTAGCTACGCCGTTCGTTAGTAGGTAGTGGTACCATAGGAATTGACAACTCCCGTTCCTGAAATCCTGGGTTTGTTTGGATTGGAAGGAATGACTGAATTCGATACACATAACTTAGATAAACCTTTAATTTGTTTAAGGGTTTTTTCGCCACAGTCTCAAGGCTTGGATGTATGCATTTAAACCATGTTTTACTTCAATACCTTGTTTTTGTGCCTTTTACATATGGTTTAGTTGATATATTTCACTTACCATACATGATATATTTGGGTACACATTACATGATCTACATTAAACATAAACATTTTGACATTGATATACACATTGAGTGGTTTACATTGGACATAGACATTTCGATATGGTTTACACATTAACACATGATAATTCATTTATACATAAACAATTTACATTGGTGGTTGGTTTGAGTAAGTGATTTGAGTAACGAGGCGTGTGTAATATGATACAAGCATGGTGGATACGCCGCTGGTACTTCCTATATATAAGTGTTTGTATGGCATTACATGTCGTAGCGTTACTTAAATCATTTCAATATTTAACATTACATTATTCTTTTATTTATACATATCATCGCTTGTTGAATGATTTACAAAACAAAACAAGTTACAAGGTTCATGACTGACTTTTGTTAAACAACTTTTTCTAAACTTACAAGTCATGAATCCTCTTTTCACAAATCCTATGTATCTCACAGGCATTTTTATGCTGACGTACCTATTTTCACATGTGTTTTCAGGAGCTTTTGCGTAGGATGATGATCGTGACACTAGGGTGGACCTGTGCCTTAGAGAATAAAACTGAAGATAGACTAGTTTAATTATGTTACGAACTCTTTGTTTCCTGTTTAAGACAAAATAACACTCTTGTTTAATAAATAAAATATAACTTTTTATGTCATGGTTGTGAAACAATAATTCTGTTACAACACTCCCCGACGTTTTCCGCCACGTTTTGTATGTTATACGTGGTCGGGGTGTGACACTTTGTGGTACGAACAAATGACCATCATCCATGCCTTTTTGGTCGGTAATTGTAACATTCTATTCTTACCCAATGTCATTTCACCTGTTTTCTCTCATGCTTCCTCTTTTAGAATGCCTCCTCGACGTGACAATCAGATACCCAATGCCGAACTGGCAGCTATCATTACGCAGCAAATGGCTGCTGCACTCCCAAACATCATTGCTCAAGTTAACCAATCCTACAATAACAACAATAATGCTCCATGTAACTTCTAAACTTTCAACTCAGCTAAGCCATCAAAATTTTCTGGGTCTCAAGGAGCAACTGCACTCCTGCAATGGTTCGAGAGTCTAGAAAGCACCTTCAGACATGTTCAGTGTCCAAATGAGCGAAAGGTTGAATTCGCATCTAGTGTCTTTGAGAAACGAGCTTTAACATGGAGGAATGGCGTGATGAGGGATAGGGGTGCCGATGTGGCACTGGCTCAAACTTGGGAAGAGCTTCGAGCTCTATGGGGTGACTTTGAGCCCGACACAAAAATCTGTTAGGTTTGAGTCTTCCTGCATCACTTCACACATATCTTTGGCTTTGCAACCCAATGGTGATCTCTTTTTCCTTAATTGCTACATAGCAGGGATTTTCTTACATACTACAAAGGTTTATACATACTCACTTTTACATGAACTCGCTCAACTTTTTGTTGATTTTTCAAACTACATGTATTTCAGGAAACTAATGGATCTGGCCAAGTTTGCAATGATGTTAAGCTGCGTAGGAATAATGATGTCATCCGAGTTTAGGAAATGTGACCTTTGCCTGGACGGGTTACAAGTCTTAAACCGTGTTTTTATTCATGTCTTTTGGTTGGGTCTTGTGAACACATTTTACATTATGTCATATCGTAATCTGTTTTAAGTGTCGACTTTTAAACAATGTTGTCGTGTTTACTTTTAAAAACTTGATGAATGGATGAACATCATATGTTTTATTTCATATAGCATGGTTATGATATTTGCTATGGTATTAAGAAGTCACACCAAAATAAACCCACGCTTCTGCAAAGCCAGGGTGTGACAACTTGGTATCAGAGCATCGATCATAGCGAATTAGGATTCTTTCTCGAGTCTAGACTATGATCACTAGGGCTCTCACGAAAATATTTTTTTTACATTGCAGACACTAAAACGTCCAGATCCAGGATACAAAACATTTTTTTACAAATAAATGGCACAAATACATTTTTTCAAAATTTATATTTCAGTCTTAGAGACTGAGGGAGGATCAGTCTTAGAGACTGAGGGAGGATCAGTCTTAGAGATTGAAGGAGGATCAGCCTTAGAGGCTGGGGATAATTAGTCTTAGAGACTGGGAGGATTGGTCTTAGAGACCAGGGATTTAGTCTTAGAGACTGGGAAGTTGGTCTTAGAGACCAGGGAGTTAGTCTGAGAGGCTAGGAAGTTCAGTCTGAGAGGCTAGGAGGGTAGTCTGGGAAGACTAGGATGATTACTTGCTTGCTTTATTATGGCTAACATGTTTATTTGACTTTATGATTGATATATGTGCATATATGTGATTGTGTTACAGACGTCATGGTTTCATCGTCAGACACAGGAGTATCAGACACACTAGACCCCATGGCGATCGTGTTAGATGAAGAGATTTCATCAGAGCGAGAGGTCTACACAACAGACACCACCAGCACAGACGACGATGATTTCCAGCCGTTCGCGCTGCCCAACGTTGGAGTTGAGCCTGCTGATGGTATTCCTGCTGGGGATTTACCTCTTGCGGTAATCCCTGCTCCTGTACCGCTAGCTGCCTTCCCAATGGCAGATATGCCACTCGGTGTCGCTTCTGATGACGACATCGATCTGTTTGAGGAGGATCCACCTGAGGCTGACTATGAGGGCGGGGCCCCTATTGATGCTGACGTCATTCTTCCCATTGCTGAGGCCCCTGTAGAGGAGCTTTCTGTTGGTTCACCTGTCCCGGACTCATTGGATTCTGTGGCATCTGCATCTTTGAACGATCATGGTGTGTAGCCTCACTCTTCTGACCCTGACATGGCGATGTCAGCTGCACCCGGTCCATCGCACGAGTTCGAGTTTGACCACGAGGTCGATGGCGCTTTTGAGCCGGTCTTTCCCCCTGATTTCGATCCTGACCACGATATTGAGTTTATTCACATGGATCAGCCCCTAGAGGCGCCCGTAGATCCTATTGATCCTTTTCTTGACATCCCTGCTGATCTTGATATGGATTTTGTTGACCCGGAGCCTGCTGTGGCCCCAGAGCCTGTAGTTGCTCCTGACCCTGCATTAGAGCATGACCCTGTCCATGATTATGCACCAGCCGTCGCATCTCTTGTTGATGATATACCCGTTGCTGATCTTCCCGCTGTTGCTCCACCCTTGATAGATGATCCTGTTGTTGATGCACCATTTCCCGATCCCGTGCCGGTACTGTTTGACCGTGCACCTTTTGCTACTCATATAGACCCACGTTACGCCGACACCCGTAACGGGTGGATCGACGATGATGACTATCCACCGTACGTGGTACCCGTCACACCTGTTTCTGTACCCACTGATATTCCCTTGTTACTCCCACACACCACGGATGTTCACCGCACTGATCTACCTATCACGTTCCTTCAGGACATACCGCCACCCCGTCCTGGAGAGGGGTCATCTAGGCAGCCGCCTGTTCCTGTTCCACCCGTGCTGTCATCATCTTTACCGTTCACACCTCAGTTTCCTCATGTTGCACCACTTACTGCACCATCTTTCATACCGTCGAGCGAGCCATTTTTATGGACTACGCCCCCTATCATGCCACTGTCTGATCCGTACCACCCGTACCATGTTGGGTACTCTACGGAGGACATCCTCACTTCTTTGATGATACAGCAGGATGCATTGACGCGTCGTATTCAGGATCTTGAGAGAGCTCCACGTCCATCTTGTCATTGTCAGACCCCATTTGCAGCACCACACGCTCCTCGTCCACTTTCCCCCGATTCAGACGCTCGCTTTTGGACTTCTGAGCAGCAGCATATTTGCTGCACGCCTTTCGTGTCTTAGAGGAGGACTGGTTACACATGTGTTGTTTACTTTTCTCTCATTTTCCTCCTCCTCCTCCTCCGCCATCAGCATAGGCGTTTTTGGTTTTATGCAGGTCGATCTTTTGGTGAGAAGGTCGTTATTGAGCCAGCTTACGAAGCCTTTTGAGAGATCACACTTTTTGTATATGATAGTCGTAGTTTGACTTGTATTTTTGAGGGTGATGTAGCTCCACGATCTTACTTTGACATGTGATGTACTATTAAAACTTGTAAAACACTGTTGTGGTCGTGATTAATGAAGCTCAATGGCAACGTTCTCACTACATGCTTTGTTGGGTTATATGTTTTAATTTATAACATGAGATGTTATGTGATTGGTGAATGCTACTATTTATACATTCTTATTATACTTACTATGACCTGACCTACATGATCATCTTTTAGAAGATGCCTCCAAGACGCGAAGTACGCATGCCTACTACCCAGGCAGAACTCCAAGGAATAATTGCCGCCGCTATAGCACAATATGCAGCCTCCCAAGGAGGAACCAGTGGGAGTATTTCGAACAACAATGGCAATAACAATCCATCCCATGGTAATGTTAAGTCGTTTGAGACATATTACGATACATTTGGATGTTTATAGCATAATACCATTTGTAAATATTAACGTATGTGCAGGGTTCACCTACAAGCAGTTCCTCGACTGCAAGCCCGTGAATTTCAACGGAACTGGAGGTGCCGTTGCGTTTGTTAGGTGGGCTGAAAAGACAGACTCTGTCCTAAGAGTGAGCAAATGTGCTCCCGAGCAACAAGTGACCTACATCTCAGGGCTGTTTCTGGATGGAGCCCTATCGTGGTGGAATCTGCAGGTGCAAACTTTAGGAGAAGCTGCTGCTTATGCGTTAACATGGGCCGAGTTAAAAGAGTTAATGAGGAAGAAATACTGCTCGCGTGCTGAAATACAGAAGTTAGGGACTGAGTTCTGGCATCTGAGAGTGGATGGTCCCAAGATTGCAGAATATGTTCAAAGATTTCACAATTTGTCTCATGTAGTACCGTATATGGTCACACCCGAGTTTAAACGTGTTGAGAGATTTATCTGGGGATTGGCACCTCAGATAATGAGTATGGTTACCACGTCCAAACCTGCCACGATTACGGAAGCAATCGACCTTAGTGTGGCGCTTACTGAGGAGGCCATTAGGTTGAACAAGTTCTCAGTTTCTGATCAGAAGAAAAAGGAAACACATGTTGAATTGTCTGGTGAAAACAAACGGAAATTTTCCAACTTCAAGCAAGGTACAAGCAATGTGAGCAAGAAGGGTGAATCGAGCACGCCGGCCAGAGCCAAAACCAGTGTTGAAAGTAGAGGAAAAGGCTACATGGGCACTCTGCCCAAGTGTGGTACATGCCAGCGCCATCATTCTGGGTAGTGCGGATTGAGAAAATGTGAAACTTGTGGGAAAATTGGCCACTTGAAGGATACTTGCTGGGTTGGTTTAGGCCAGGGTGGCCAAAGGGGTTTCAATAACAACAACCGGGGTGGTAATCGTGGGAATGTTGCAAATCAAGCTGGTAACCAGGGAGCAGACGGAAATCGGGGCGGGAATGGAAATGGGAATGGCCGAGGGCCAGGATGCTTCAATTGTGGGGACGTTGGGCACTTTAAGAGGGAATGCCCAAAATTGAACCAAGCACGAGGAAGAGTCTTTAACATTGGGGCAAGGGAAGCGCGCCAGGATCCAAACGTTGTCACCGGTACGTTCCCTATAAACCAACATTTTGCATCTGTTCTGTTTGATACTGGTGCCGATTATAGTTTCGTATCGTTAGAATTTAAGAATATACTTGGATTGACCACTAGTAAGTTAGACGTTCCGTACTCGATCAAATTGGCAAATGGAAAACTAATTGAAACGGGAGAAGTCATCAGAGGATGTGTGATAGAATTGGGAGGGCACGAATTTACGCTAGACCTGCTGCCTGTCGAGTTGGGATGCTTCGACATGGTAGTGGGAATGGATTGGGTATCGAGCAACAAGGCCGAGATTGTTTGCCACGAGAAGACCATCCGCATCCCTATGACGGATGAAGAAACGATCGTAGTGCACGGAGAGAAGCGTGATACGCCTCTAAGAATCATTAGCTGTCTGAAAGCTAGAAAGTGTTTACAGAAGAGATGTGTTGCCTACTTGGCACACATCGTGGATAAAGAAGCTGCTGAACCGAAGATCGAAGATATTCTGGTCGTAAGAGAATATCCTGAAGTCTTTCCAGAAGACTTGCCAGGATTACCGCCTCAAAGGCAAGTCGAGTTCCACATTGACTTGGTTCCAGGCGCCGCACCTGTAGCCAAGGCACCATATAGACTTGCACCTTCAGAGATGCAGGAATTGTCAACGCAACTCCAGGAGCTGTTGGATAAAGGATTCATCAGGCCAAGCTTCTCACCTTGTGGAACTCCAGTTATGTTCGTCAAGAAGAAGGATGGTAGTTTTCGTATGTGTATAGACTACCGCGAGCTTAACAAGTTGACCATCAAGAACAGATATCCTTTGCCAAGGATTGATGACCTGTTCGACCAGTTGCAAGGTTCGAGCTTTTATTCAAAGATCGATCTTCGATCAGGATATCATCAGCTAAGGATACAAGAGGAAAGTATCCCGAAAACGGCCTTTAGGACTCGTTATGGACATTACGAGTTCCTAGTTATGCCGTTTGGGCTGACAAATGCACCGGCAGTTTTCATGGACCTAATGAACTGAGTCTGCAAGCCGTACTTGGATAAATTTGTGATTGTGTTTATTGATGACATTCTGATCTACTCGAAGACGAAGGACGAGCACGAACAACATTTAAGAGCTATTTTGGAGCTACTCAAAAAGGAGAAATTGTATGCCAAGTTCTCAAAGTGCGAGTTTTGGCTACGCGAAGTCCAATTTCTTGGACATGTGGTTAATGGAAAGGGAATTCATGTTGATCCCACAAAGATCGAGGCAATCAAGGATTGGGAGACCCCAAAGACGCCAACCGAGATTCAACAGTTCTTAGGTTTGGCTGGTTATTATCGAAGGTTCATTGAGAATTTCTCCAAAATCGCTCAACCCCTGACCGCACTCACACAGAAAGACAAGAAGTTTGATTGGGGTGACAAACAAGAGGAAGCATTTCAGTTGTTGAAGAACAAGCTTTGTGACGCACTGATCTTATCACTACCCGAAGGAACGGACGACTTCGTGGTATATTGTGACGCCTCGCTTCAAGGTTTGGGTTGCGTGCTGATGCAACGCCAGAAGGTTATAGCATATGCGTCACGCCAGTTGAAGATTCATGAGAAAAACTATACCACGCATGACTTGGAGTTAGGAGCGGTGGTATTTGCGTTGAAAATTTGGCGACATTATTTGTATGGTACGCAATGTACAATCTTCACTGATCACAAGAGCTTACAACACATATTTAACCAAAAAGAGCTTAACATGAGACAAAAACGCTGGATAGAGCTATTGAATGATTATGATTGTGAAATCAAGTATCATCCAGGGAAGGCAAACGTGGTCGCTGATGCCCTTGGTCGAAAAGAAAGGATTAAGCCCATAAGGGTTAGGGCTTTGGAAATGATTGTCCAGACAGACCTCTATTTGCGCATTCGTGTCGCGCAGAGAGAAGCTTTGAAAGAAAGGAATAATGAGGGCGAGTATCTCCGTGGGAAGGAGAAGCAGTTGATACCAAACGAGGAAGGAACTTTATGCTTCATGAAATGAATTTGGGTTCCTCTGTTTGGTGGATTGAGAAAGGTTGTTTTTGATGAAGCTCACAAATCTCGGTACTCAATTCATCCCGGTGCGGATAAGATGTACCAAGACCTCAAGGATTTCTACTGGTGGCCTAGGATGAAGGGCGATGTTGCAGTATATGTTAGCAAATGTTTAACGTGCGCCAAGGTAAAGGCCGAATATCAAAAGCCTTCAGGACGTCTGCAACAACCTGAAATACCTAAATGGAAATGGGAACAGATTTCCATGGACTTCATAACGAAATTGCCAAAGACGCCCAAAGGCCATGATACAATTTGGGTAATAGTAGACCGTCTAACAAAGTCTGCGCACTTCCTGCCAATCAAAGAGAAGGACAACACAAGTAAACTTGCTGAAATATACATGAGGGAGATTGTCGCACGTCACGGAGTGCCTCTCTCGATTATCTCTGATAGAGATGGGAGATTTGTATCAAGGATTTGGCAATCCTTCCGAGAAGCTTTTGGCTCGCAGTTGAATCTAAGCACTGCATTTCGCCCGCAAACTGATGGCCAAAGTGAACGAACTATTCAGACGTTGGAAGATATGCTAAGAGCATGTGTAATGGATCTAGGTGGTAGCTGGGATAATCATTTACCATTGGTCGAGTTTTCGTACAACAACAGCGACCACACAAGTATTGGATCAGCGCCGTTCAAAGATCTTTATGGACGCAAGTGTCGATCACCGCTATGCTGGGCTGATGCGGGTGATAGACAGCTTGTTGGTCCCAAAATAGTCCAAGAGACGACAGACAAGATTGCACAAATTCGAAAGCGCATCGAGGCGGCTCACGACAGACAGAAAGCCTATGCAAATCAAAGGAGGAAACCTTTGGAGTTTCAAGTTGGGGATATGGTTTTGTTAAAAGTTTCACCCTGGAAGGGTGTGGCACGCTTTGGAAAGCATGGGAAGTTGAATCCACGTTACATTGGCTCGTTTAGAATACTGCAGAGGATTGGGCTTGTAGCCTACAAATTGGACCTACATGCTGAACTTAATGGTGTTCATGATACATTTCATGTATCAAATTTGAAAAAGAGTCCAACACAAGAAACAGTGATCATTCCTGCTGACGAAGTTCATATCGACGACACACTCCACTTTACCGAAGAACCCGTTGAGGTTACGGATTAGAAAGTTAACAAAACACGCAGGAGTAGCGTCAAGCTCGTCAAAGTTCGATGGAATGCAAGACATGGGCCAGAATTCATGTGGGAACGTGAGGATCGTATGAAGGAGAAATACCCCCCATTTATTTCCTAAGACCCCTGCAACTAGAAGCAGAGCCTAAAATTTCGGGACGAAATTTCTCTAACGGGGGGAGAATGTGACAACCCTCACATTTACAGGTATCCGTACACTAAATTAATATTTAATTTGTGCTTAATGACTGTGCTTGATTACAACTGTGATTAAATTGCTTTCTGTTTTCTGAAACACACATACTCATGCATCACATTTTATACTGTCACTCTATTTATTACACACAAACATTAGTGACAAACTTGATACACAAAGCACAGTTAGCACAGTGAGCGGATAACCATAAAAACATGCTGACAATGCCAGCACCTAGACAGACAATATTTTTGAGGCCAGTATGAGCCGGGAATAAAGTACAATAATAGTGAGTGTAGGGAGGTAAGGACCATAAAACTGCGTCACTAGGTGATAGTTATAGTGCCCGGAAGTGCCTAAAACAAACTTAAAGTGCAGAATTCTGCACTAGTTAATCAAAATTCAGCATTTAACAATGCTAGTAAAGTGCAAAAGCTTGGCAAAATAGTCCTAGACACTTTCCAAAGTGTTGGTAATTTAATGTGTCACTAAAAACAATATAAAAGATACTTTAAAGCTTTATTTAACACTTTAACGGATCAATATCCAACCGAACAACCGGACTTTACCCGGAACATAAAAATATTGCCAAACACATTGTTTTTACTTTTCTGAGCTAGTTAGGGTCCCCGAACACCCTAACACACCTTGTATTACATAACACACTTAATACACTAACTAAATGCATTAGAACTTAACTAGATAATTACCAACACATTACAACCCAACCCTCCTACCCCCCCCCCCCTACTCGACGGTCACCACAAGGGTGACCCACACTTGCATTTCCTTGATTATTTAATTGTTGTTGTTGGATATTTAGAAGACATATTACATGAAGGATATTAGTGAAACTTGGTTTATAAATGTGTTTAGAAGATAACCATTCTCTTTCATCAAACACTCAACAAACCACACAAACTCTCCTTCCCTTCTCCCTCCCTCACGGCCGAACACCATCACCACCATACACCCACCATCAAGTCTTGTTCAAGCCATTTTCCATACACTCAAAGGTGCAAGAGGTTCAACAAACAAGCTTGGTGCACTGGGAAGTTCAAAGACCACTCTAGTTTTCTTTTATCCACCACTTTTACGCCTTGTTTCTCCCCTAGCCTTGTGCTAGTAGTAAGTGTTCTAAAACTTCATGTTGTTCTTGTATTTAGTGGTTAATAGATGATAGAATGATTAAATGTTAAGAAATACTAATGAACATAATCTAAGTCTTGAACATAAAGGGTAAAGAGTGGATAAAGAGAAGATATATGGGTAAATCATGTTGATCTTGTGTAGTTATGATTATTTGATGTTGTTTGTTAGTTGAAGTAGGATGGATCATCATCTAGACATGCTAGATCATGTTCAAGAACATGAACTAGTAAGATGTAAATGCTAGAAATATGAAGGATGATGAAACCATCCACCCATGAACTTGAAACTTGAATAAATGTAATTTTTTCTTGAAAAATGAGGTTATAAACTTGTAGATCTAAAGATCTACAAGTGGTTTTTTGGAAGAACCAAGTGAAAAATACTAGTCTTGTTAAAACCCGGATCTTGTATGAACTAAAAACATTTTTAGTAAGTAAACAAGTGTAGGAACACTTGTGTAAAAGGAAGATTTTACAAAGAAAAAGTTTTGTAAATTAAGACTAGAAGTTGTTAAACTTCAAATTCTTTAAAAATAAAGTTTTTAAGAAACTACTCTTATTTTTAAAGATAACAAGACCTACTAAATATGTTAGTAATTTACTACATATTTTTACAAACTTTCAAGTTCACAAGTTTATGGTTCATGTTTATTTTTGGTCAAGTTGGTGAATAGAAATTGTATATTGTTGGTCGATGATTGTTTAAGTAAATTTTGAAAAGAAAACGATACGCTAGTAAGCGTGGACGCCTCCATTTACAAAGGAAACTCTGGCGAAATTTTTCTAGAATTTCAACACTTAGAAATATTTTTTCTAACAAATGTTTACAAATATATTTTTAACTTGGTTTTCAAAATAAACTTCGCCATGATTTTTATTTCAAAAATTACCAAGTACCGGAGGTGGATTTTCGTAAGTAAAACTTGATAAATATATATTTAGAATATATATTTTATAATAAGACGCTTGTGTGATTATTTGGTTAACTAGATATATATTATTTTTAGGATAAAAATAATATAACTTGAAAATATCATGAAATTACAACTCCAAAATAATACCAACGCTCTCACAAATAAATATTTAAGTTACACCGGTATTGTTATTACAACGCGAACTTTAAAAATGTAACTTATGTAGTATTTCTGAAAAATACTCTTATATATATATTTTGATAACGTATTATTTTGGAAAATGAATGAGGTGAATATAATATTTTTGGGAAAAATATGTATATTTTGGAATTAAAATATTTTAGACAAGTGATTAAAAATATATTTTTCTAAGTGGGACTTAAAATATATTTTTCGGAATTATAACGTGCACATGTATAAAAACCCCCATCCTTGGGAAGGAACATACTTATAAAATAAATGAGAAGTGCGAATACGAAATAGTTATCTAACTATTTCTCCAAAAACGTTAAACCCTAAGCCAAGGCACGGCCATCCGTCTAATAGGCATTAGTACGTGTAGGTCGTCACGCAGCAGGTTGAGTTGGAGACTTACGTTTCAGGATACGCACTTCTGTGAGTTCATGTCCCCCTTTTCTCTTAACTGTTTTCAATTTTTACACTTCGGGGGTGGAATACATGTTACAGTAATTACAGACACTTTTATACATGGTATGGTTAGCTTAAGGAGGGTATACTACTTAGATCATGTGAGTGGGTAGGTGGAAGTTGAGGCCATTAATCCTCGTTGTAGGACCGAGGGTCATGAGCGGTAGATCTATTCGGGTGTAGCGAGCCCAACTCCTAAGTCCACAGTACGAACCATGGGGTGACTTTGAGCCTGACGCAAAAATCTGCTAGGTTTAAGTCTTCCTGGATCACTTCACACATATCATTGGCTTTGCAACCCAATGGTGATCTCTTTTTCCTTAATTACTACATACCAGGGATTTTCTTACATACTACAAAGGTTTATACATACTCACTTTTACATGAACTCGCCCAACTTTTTGTTGATTTTTCAAACTACATGTATTTCAGGAAACTAATGGATCTGGCCAAGTTTGCAATGATGTTACGCTGCGTAGGAATAATGATGTCATCCGAGTTTAGGAAATGTGACCTTTGTCACACCCCGACCACGTTAAAACAACAAAACTGCGGGGGAAACGTCGGGGAGTGTCGTGGCAGAATTATCGTTTCATAACCATGGATACAAAAGTGTTTCGTTTTATTGATAAGATTAAACATTTTCATTGTCTTAACACAAAACAAACAAGTTACATATCGACTAATATTGTTATTATGTCACTAAGGCCTCGTCCAGATCCTATGTGACTCATGCATCCTAGTAATCATCATCAAGCATCAACACCTGAAACATATGTGAAAACAAAGTCAGCAAAGAAATGCTGCCGAGTACATAGGTTTTATAGGAGTGTCGGATTCATGGCTAGTTTGAATGTTGCAATACTTTGTTAAAAACCTTGTTTTGAAAAGAGTATAATATTGAAACTTAAATAACCAACTCAAATCAAGCGGGTTGTAGGTTATAAAACCTCATAGCCATGATTCTTAACTCAAAAACATTTGTTTTAGTAAAGCAAATTGTAAAACATCTCGTATTAAATCGTTAATAAAACTCGTTAATAAATCTCGTTAACAAAACTCGTATGGTTTATATCATTTCGAAAACCTCGTTTGTGTGACATCGTTCCAAAATCGTTTACCCAAGTGAACTAAATAACGCCACGGTATGTAATATGTTGAAAACACTTATATATAAGAAGTACCAGCGGCGTATCTACCATGTTTTCACCACATTACACCCGTCCCGTTATCTAAACACTTAACCAAAAACCAATCGTTTACCCAACTCGTTTAATCTCGTATGAATCGTTCCCAAATCGTTAATTCGTTTAAATCGTTTAATTCATCCTCGTTTTAAGTGTGAAAACTATTTATGGTCGCCTCGCTAATAACATTCAAACCTTCGTGACTCGACTACCTCGCTTCTCGCATTAATAAACCACCAAAGGGTAAATTAACATTCAGATTCAGTCATTACCCACCTAACCCACACATAACCATGGGTGCAGTACGATAATGGGATTTGTCAGATCCTATGGTACCATAACCTAATACTTGTCGGCTTGATCAATGCTAATGAATGCCATTCGTTATGTAATTACAACCAACTAGTTTATTCACTTTATTGAAATCGTTATTAGTTTAGTATAAACCATTGTTAAAACCTCGAAAACATTTAGCACATATTAATCACCCCAAAACAATTGAAAACAGTAAAATAGGGGAACTATGTACTCACATGGAGTGCAAAGTATCCTCAATCAATAGAACTTCAACAAACTCGAGCAAACCAGAGAAATCAAACAGCACCTAGCAATTGAATCACTAGTCAAACAATAGACGCCTAAATCGGAAGATCGGACAGAATGAGGTCTTGTAAACCAAATGAGTGTTGGAACTCATGTGATATGGTTTAACAAAGCCTACATCCTAAATCGGAACCTAACCTAAGTGCTTTCGACCCATCGCGACCCTAACCTAATTGAATCACTAGTCAAACAAAATCGCGTTCGAGACGTCTAACTAGTCCTATGACAAGTGTTATATGCCTAAACATGTTTAAATATGTTGCATAATCAGTTACGTGACAAAAGTTTATGTTACATATGCTTAATTACTAATTATGCATAAAAAGGGCATTTTGGTCATTTACCTAAGGCATATAAACTACTTACCATACAACTAATTAAACCTAAGTGACCATAAGGTATAACCTCGAAAGGTTATTCCCTATGCTACTATGGTCACTAAACATGTTTGGTCGGATCCTAATGATCGACCAAACGGGTCGTGTTCGAAAGTCTAAGCGGGTGTTTAGTCCGCTTGACTTACGACTGTACACAAGCACTAAACTAAAAGTGACGAGCTAAACATGCTAGAACATGTTTAGTTAAGTTAGAAAACAGGTTTTGATATCAAAACAAACGGTTTTGATACCCTAGAGTAGTTTGGTTACAAAATACGCATAAACACGCATTTTGGCCGAAACTATGACTCGTCACTGAGCCTAGATAACGTGGTAATCGGTAGGTATAGTCGCTAGGGACTATAACCATCGTGATTACGCTCACGTTAGGAAGTTCAAACGAACTTTGCATTGACCATAAACTGGTCAATGCAGAAAGTCAAACGCAGTTTGACTTTAACGCTAAAACGAATGAAAAGAACGAAGGAACACTTACAAAGGGTCCCCACAAGATTGAATTTCCAAGTATTTCTCAGGTATGAAGTGTTTTCACACATCAACTTAGAGAAAATCTCATAATTCAAGTGGGTTGCAAGTGAACTATGGAGGGGTATTTATAGTTTTCGTAGAACCGTTAGGATCATTTCTTGAAAACCGTGATTTAATCCTGGCCATACACATCGAGCCCATAGATTTATAAAACCAGGGGAGCCCCTAGGAATGCCCCAAAACCAAGTGCAAAGGTGCCTAACAGCTGGAAATGGCTGGAAAACACATTCTGCTGAACTGGGAGGTCCTTACGGACCATATGGATGAGAGTCTTATGGTCCGTAAGCCTTGTGCAGACCAGCAAAGTTTGATTTTTGGCAGAACAGGCCCCTGTGACTCCGAACTTGATTTTTGATGCGTTTTGACACGTTTAAGCCCCGTTAACCTCATTTTATGGCGCTAATATGAAGTTAAAGTATAGAGAACTTGAAATATGATCAAAAATATGTCGGATGTCGGTTCGTTTGGTCGTACGATCGCGTTGTTCGGTTAATTACGACGGAAGTCGTAACGAACGCAAAAACGATCCAAATTAAGCGACGAAAGGATTTTTATCATGCCAATCACTAAAATAAAATATTTTAATGATTACATAAATTTTTTGGATGTCTGGATATATTCAGAACGTAGGATATGCGCGAAAATGTAAACTTGTGCACTTTTTGACGCTTTTAGTCCCTGAATGACCAAAAAGTTTGTTTTATCACACCGAACCCCTCAAAGCCTATTTCTAAGCTATGTAAAGGATATTTAGGGTATGTTTAACTTATGGTCATGTTCTGGAGTGTTCGTTACTACACAAATCGGTATAGTTTTGCAGTTTGACACAAATAGTCCCTGCAATCGAACAAAGTTGATTTCAACACACCAAACCATCCAAAACTTATTTCTAAGTTATGTGAAGTTTATTTAAGGTATGTTAAGCCTATCTCACTATTCCGGAGTGTTTGTAGTGTTAAACGGGTTATATTTACGCATTAGTGCGCGTATAACCTTCCAGAAAGCGATTTAGAGCTTGAAATCGGAATTGAATCGAATTGTAAAATCACCAAACACAAATACACACATAATAACATCAAAACACATATAGTAACACCAAATCACATTGTTTTATTAATAATCATCATTGTTTTACATCGTACATCGATTACAGAGTACAGTTGTCACAGTCTCCCCTACTTCAGGAAATTTCGTCCCGAAATTTTATTTAGAGGAAGCTTGTGAAAAAAATGCGAATATTTTGTCTTCATTTGGTCCTCACGTTCCCAAGTAAATTCTGGGCCACGTTTGGACTCCCAACGAACTTTAACCAAATGAATCCTTTTGTTCTTCAACTGTTTGAAAGTACGGTCCACGATCTCCACTGGTTTCTCGACAAAGTGCATCGTTTCATCGATTTGGATCTCGTCGAGAGGAATGTGAAGATCAGCGTCAGCTAAACACTTTCTCAAATTGGACACGTGAAAAGTCGGGTGAATATTTCCAAGCTCTGGAGGTAGCTCTAGTCGATAGGCAACCTTTCCATTTTTTTCCACAATCTTAAATGGTCCCACATATCGAGGTGCAAGTTTTCCTTTCTTTCCAAATCTCACGACTCCTTTCCAAGGTGAAACCTTGAGTAGGACACGATCTCCGACTTGAAATTCTAAGGGCTTGCGTCCCAAATCCGTATAACTCTTTTGACGGCATCTAGCTGTCACAAGATTATTGCGAATTTTCTTGATTTTGTATGTTGTTTCTAGAACGAGCTCAGGTCTAGTAAGCTGAGCTTCACCGGTCTCGTACCAACAGACAGGTGAACGACATTTTCGACCGTAGAGAGCTTCGAATGGTGCCATTTTAATGCTAGCATGATAACTATTGTTGTAAGAGAACTCGATCAACGGCAGATGAGAATCCCAATTACCACCAAAGTCTATCACGCATGCTCTAAGCATATCCTCCAAAGTTTGAATCGTCCTTTCAGATTGACCATCTGTTTGGGGATGATAAGCAGTGCTTAGATTCAGTTGGGTTCCCAAAGCAGATTGCATGGTCTTCCAGAAATGAGATGAAAATCGAACATCACGATCAGAAATGATATCCAAAGGAACACCATGTCGAGATACTATCTCATCAACATAAATCTTTGCAAGTTTATCAGCAGATAGATCCTCGCGAATCGGAATAAAATGAGCTGATTTCGTTAATCGATCGATAACAACCCAAATAGCATCATGACCTTTAGACATACGCAGTAACTTAGTGATGAGATCCATCGCAATGTTCTCCCACTTCCAAACCAGTATCTCTGGTTGTACAAGCAAACCAGAAGGTCGTTGATGTTCAGCCTTGACTTTGAGACAAGTTAGGCATTTCGATACATACAAGGCAACATCCTTCTTCATACCAGGCCACCAATACTGAGTATGAAGATCCTTGAACATTTTATCAGCACCAGGATGGATAGAATATCGAGACTTGTGAGATTCGTCCATCACTAGGGTGCGAAGATCATCTTGTTTCGGAACCCACAAACGATCCTTGAAGTAGAGTAAACCATCGTCCTTCGTTTCGAGCTTAAGCTCAAGTTGAAGCGGTAGCTCATCTTTCAATAAACCCCTGATCACACAGGATCGTTGAGCTTGAAGGACACGAGATTGGATGTCGGATAAAGCTTGGACAGAGTGAAGCTTGACTCGCTCTTTTCGACTAAGCGCATCGGCTACGACATTCGCCTTACCAGGATGGTAGCGAATCTCGCAATCGTAATCGTTCAAGAGTTCAACCCAACGTCGTTGCCTCATGTTCAGCTCTTTCTGATTAAGAATATGCTGGAGACTTTTGTGGTCTGTGAAAAGCACACACTTCGTTCCATAGAGGTAGTGTCTCCAGATTTTGAGAGCGAATACCACAGCTCCTAACTCAAGATCATGAGTCATATAGTTCTTCTCGTGAACTTTCAATTGTCTAGATGCATATGCTATAACCTTACCTCGTTGCATGAGGACGCAACCAAGGCCTAAGTTGGACGCATCGCAATAGGCAACGAAATCTTCACTTCCCTCGGGCAGAGATAGAACAGGAGCATTACATAACTTTTGCTTCAGCGTTTGGAATGCTTCTTCTTGCTTGGGTCCCCACTCAAAAGGCTTATTCTTCTGAGTCAAAGCAGTGAGTGGAACCGCAATCTTCTAGAAATTAGAAATGAATCGACGATAATAACCAGCAAGACCAAGAAAAGATCGAATCTCTGTAGGTTTCGTCAGTGTACTCCAATCCTTAATAGCAACAATCTTGGATGAATCCACATGAATACCCTGCTCGTTGACTATATGACCCAAGAATTGAACTTCTTTAAGCCAAAATTCACACTTGGAGAATTTAGCAAAAAGTTGTTCCTTCTTAGGGAGTTCCAACGTTAAGCGAAGGTGTTGCTCGTGATCGGCTCGAGTCTTCGAATAGATGAGAAAATCGTCGATGAACACAACAATGAACTTGTCTAAATAAGGTTTACAGACCCTATTCATTAAGTCCATAAAGATAGTTGGGGCATTCGTCAAACCAAAAGGCATGACAGTGAACTCGTAATGCCCATATCTCATGCGGAAAGCAGTTTTGGGAATATCTTCTTCGAGAACACGAAGTTGATGATACCCAGAACGCATATCGATCTTAGAAAAACACGAAGCACCTTGCAGCTGGTCAAAGAGATCATCAATTCGAGGTAGGGGATATCGATTCTTGATGGTAAGCTTATTAAGCTCACGATAATCGATACACATTCGAAAAGACCCATCTTTCTTTTTCACTTAGAGGACAGGAGCTCCCCAAGGTGAATAACTCGGATGGATGAATCCTTTATCACATAACTCTTGAAGCTGTTTCGATAACTCTTGCATCTCTGACGGCGCAAGACGATAAGGTGCTTTCGCGATCGGGTTGGCATTGGGTACAAGGTTAATATGAAATTCGACTTGACGAACTGGAGGCAAACCAGGCAGTTCATCAGGAAACACCTCTGGACAGTCCCGAACAATCGGAATATCCTGAATATTCTTGCTCTTGCCTTTCTCCACGGTGACATGTGCTAGAAAAGCAACATATCCTTTTCTCAAATACCTCTGAGCTTTCATACATGACATAAGCCTTAATCCACCTGAAGGTTTCTTGCCACGAACTTCTAGAATTTCGCCAGAAGGCAAAGGGATTCGAACAATCTTATCGAAGCAAACCACCTCGGCGTGGTGTTTGGTTAACCAATCCATTCCAATGATAACGTTGAAGCTCCCAAGTTGCATCGGTGTCAGGTCAATAGGAAAAAGATGGTTATCAAGGTTTAAATGACAACCGCGAATAACAGAATCGAGAACAAGAGGTTTACCAGTAGCAACTTCGACAGATAAGGGTTTCCTTAATTTAGTTCTAGGTGTCGCAAGCAAAGGTTCAAAAGATAACGAAACAAAACTTCTATCGGCACCAGAATCAAAAAGAATAGATGCAGGTCGATTATTAACAAGAAACGTACCATTCACCACCTCGTTGTCAGCCCTTGCTTCGTTTGCATTCAAATTGTATGCTCGCCCTCGAGCAGGATTCACGTTGGGGTTGATGTTCGCATTCGGGTTTGCATTAGCATTCGCGTTTGCATTCACCAGCCTCGGACAGTTGTTGCGGAAGTGACCAAACTCTCCACAATTAAAACATGAACCCGGTGGGAATCTCGCAGCATTCCCCTGAACTGGAGCTTGAACCTGTGCAGCTTGATTCTGACCCAAACGACAGACGTTGGCCAGATGCCCAAGTTTACCACACGTTGTGCATTGCTTACAAGCTTGTTGTGCAACATGGTGACCGTTGCAGCGAGCACAATGAGGTGCGGTACCAGCATATGCCTTCTTCGCAGGAGGTTGAGTCGGTGGGTTCTAATCAGTCTGTGTCGTAACAGCAAAATTCTGGGCACCCTTTCGCTTCCTAGATTTCCTCGACGATTCACCTTCTTTACCCTTACCCTTTTTCTTGTCCTTCCCAGAATCAGTCGCCTTCTTTTTATCACCCTTGCGGGTGAGTTTACCCTTCCTGACTTGAGTCTCAGTCAGGGTAGCAGACAACTCGATCGCTTGACGAAGGGTAGTAGGATTAACACCGGTCACAATATCCAGCATAGAATCGGGTAGACCATCGATATATCTCTCGATTGCTTTCTCTGGTGGGGTAACCATGGTGGGACACAATAGACTGAGTTCCTCAAAACGATCCGTGTATGCACGGTGCTCAGCCCCATCTTGCTTCAAGTCGTCAAACTCTCGTTCCAAAGCTCGAACCTCGTAATGGGGACAAAACTCTTTCACCATGAGAGCTCGAAGCTCTTCCCATGTTTGTGCAAATGCCACTTCGGCACCCCTATCGCGCATAATACCATTCCACCAGGTAAGCGCTCGCTTCTCAAACACGCTTGATGCAAATTCAACCTTACGCGCATTCGGACACTGCACATGCCTGAATGTGCTCTAGATGCTCTCAAACCACTGCAAGAGCGCAGTTGCTCCTTGCGACCCAGAAAACTTTAGAGGCTTAGCAGAATTGAAATTCTTGAAATTACACTATGCATTATTGTTGTTGTTATTATTGTTGTTGTATATCTCATGGACTTGGGTCACAACACCGAGAAGCACAGCAGCCACTTGCTGAGAGACCAGGGCTGCGATTTCTTCAATAGTAAAAGATTGTGCTTCACGTTGAGGAGGCATGGTCTAACAAGGAGATATGAGAAACGAGTGAGGTTGATAATTAGGAAAAGCAAAAGAGGTATCGACAAAACACAAGGAAGGCGATCATTTGTTCGTTACCTCGAACAAACAAACGACACGCAGTGACTAATCAAAGTAAATGGGTCAATATAATGTATCGCCGAAGACATGCTCACCTATAAGTGAACACTCACCCCAAGAGTACCCAGGTAAGAGTGACTGGTCCGATTATGTGGATTTGTATGAACACTCTAGCCTTAGACAGAAAACTCAGGGTACAGGCATTCACTCTTCCAGTTTGCACGTGTTCACATTATTTAGACCCAAACTTTGATGAGATTTTGAAAACTTAAAGGGTTCAAAACCTTATAATCAATCATCCTAGAATAGATGATTAGTTTTCAAAGCGGACTCGAAAATTGTATTCTCGTTGTGGTTATCACCTAAGGGTAGGTGACAGTTTTGTTTTTAAAATCTAAACGCAAAGAAACTTTACGTTAGGGTCCTAAAAGTTATAGTCTAGGTCAAAGCATTACTAATAACCTAATTCCCTATAACCATTGGCTCTGATACCAACTCTTCTGTCACACCCTGACCGCATTAAAACAACAAACCCGCGGCGGAAACGTCGGGGAGTGTCGTGGTAGAATTATCGTTTCATAACCATGGATACAAAAGTGTTTCATTTTATTGATAAGATTAAACATTTTCATTGTCTTAACACAAAACAAACAAGTTACATATCGACTAATATTGTTATTATGTCACTAAGGCCTCGTCCAGATCCTATGTGACTCATGCATCCTAGTAATCATCATCAAGCATCAACACCTGAAACATATGTGAAAACAAAGTCAGCAAAGAAATGCTGCCGAGTACATAGGTTTTATAGGAGTGTCGGATTCATGGCTAGTTTGAATGTTGCAATACTTTGTTAAAAACCTTGTTTTGAAAAGAGTATAATATTGCAACTAAAATAACCAACTCAAATCAAGCGGGTTATAGTTTATAAAACCTCGTAGCCATGATTCTTAACTCAAAAACATTTGTTTTAGTAAAGCAAATTGTAAAACATCTCGTATTAAATCGTTAATAAAACTCGTTAATAAATCTCGTTAACAAAACTCGTATGGTTTATATCATTTCGAAAACCTCGTTTGTGTGACATCGTTCCAAAATCGTTTACCCAAGTGAACTAAATAACGCCACGGTATGTAATATGTTGAAAACACTTATATATAAGAAGTACCAGCGGCGTATCTACCATGTTTTCACCACATTACACCCGTCCCGTTATCTAAACACTTAACCAAAAACCAATCGTTTACCCAACTCATTTAATCTCGTATGAATCGTTCCCAAATCGTTAATTCGTTTAAATCGTTTAAATCATCCTCGTTTTAAGTGTGAAAACTATTTGTGGTCGCCTCGCTAATAACATTCAAACCTTCGTGACTCGACTACCTCGCTTCTCACATTAATAAACCACCAAAGGGTAAATTAACATTCAGATTCAGTCATTACCCACCTAACCCACACATAACCATGGGTGCAGTACGATAATGGGATTTGTCAGATCCTATGGTACCATAACCTAATACTGGTCGGCTTGATCAATGCTAATGAATGCCATTCGTTATGTAATTACAACCAACTAGTTTATTCACTTTATTGAAATCGTTATTAGTTTAGTATAAACCATCTTAATTGTTTTTGAAATCATCGTTATAATATCGAAAATCATTTTGAAAACCATTGTTAAAACCTCGAAAACATTTAGCACATATGAATCACCCCAAAACAATTGAAAACAGTAAAATAGGGGAACTATGTACTCACATGGAGTGCAAAGTATCCTCAATCAATAGAACTTCAACAAACTCGAGCAAACCAGAGAAATCAAACAGCACCTAGTAATTGAATCACTAGTCAAACAATAGACGCCTAAATCGGATGATCGGACAGAATGAGGTCTTGTAAACTAAATGAGTGTTGGAACTCATGTGATATGGTTTAACAAAGCCTACATCCTAAATCGGAACCTAACCTAAGTGCTTTCGACCCATCGCGACCCTAACCTAATTGAATCACTAGTCAAACAAAATCGCGTTCGAGACGTCTAACTAGTCACATGTTTATCAAAGTATTTTATCCTTATAAAATAAAAACGCAGCGGAAAATTATTATTTAAAACATGTTACTTACAAGATATAAAACTCATTTTATTATGTAAAACCCAATCCCGGATCCATATACGAACATACATGCTATCAAATAAAACACAACCATAGAGTGTTTAGAATACTACCTTCCAAGGAGTAAAGGACATGAAAAGGATGATGCTTCTTGAACGGTTGCCTTCAAGTGTAGAAGACCTCAAGCTTGTATACTCCAAGCCTTCCAACAAACACTACGATTGTAGCTAGGATTTCAACACTAGAATTCAAAACCAAACACATGAATGATACTTATGATGACCGAAAATTAGAGAGCTATTTCTCTAGTTCTTGCAAGTTCATAAGTCTTGCACATTCTTGCATTTGACATACAAGTCTTTATAGAGCCATGAGAGAGAATTGCCACCCACCATGACCAATCATGTGCCAACTTACACATGCAAGTGCATGAAACCCCATTGGACCAAAAGTCTTGGTTAGACCACCCAATCACATCCTCTCTAACACATGCAAAAGCATGAATCATGATTGGATCAAGATCTCATCTTGGTAAGAGAAAGGGGGGGGGGTGGCCCACTTATTTATAAAAAAAAATATTTCTTTTATAAAATTCAAGTCTTGGTTTATATATTTATAACTTTTATAAATATAACACTACATAAATGCAAGACTTTATACAACCTTTTAAAATGTTATTTAACCCATTAAATAACAAAATAAAATATTCTCTCAAAATAAATTATCCATATAATTTATTAGTTTATCAAGTGTAATCATTTAGAAAACCAATTTCTAAATATTGTAAGTGTTAATATTTATTTGTTTGATCATATCACAAATAATATAAGTGTTTGTCTAGCTTGTTATTGGGTATGACTCGACTTGGATCATAACGTACTAGCCACATCAATTTAATATGTGTCTTGGGCATACAGAGTCCAACAATCTCCCACTTGCACAAGATACATAGAAGATTGATGCAAGTAGTAAATGACGCCTAACTACGGTTTACTACCCCTAATACGTATGACTATATTTGCCATTCAATAACATCATCCCCTTCAAGTCCCTTACTTGAAAATGATTTAGGTGAATCTATCATTTATCCTTTCGTTACAGATGTCATGTTAAATCCAGAGACATAGAGTGATCACTCTCTGTTGATTTAACTTTAGCAGGCCTTAGACATCTTACTCTCAATGAATAAGAGGAACAAATCCCATCTTGACTACATACGTCTCTCACAATCACCATGTACCACACCTGAGCTTAGCCTTATGTACTGTCATATTACTAACAGCGAAGGAAAAAGTCAAGGTACAATATTTGGTGAATATCAAGACCCAATATGCATCTCAGGTCAGAGGATACTATGATATTCTCCTTTACTCAAATTTACTTATGATCAATCACAAATGATTCCATGCAGTAATATTTGAGAGCGAGTCAGTCCAATATTTGTATCCCACAAATATCTATGAACTTTGGCAGCAACACTTTGCTCTATATTCATACCTAATGAATATCCACCAATCCAAGTTCATAATAGTCTTACATTCATATCTGTTCCCACAAGTATTATCGACTACGGACATTTAGAATAAGTAACTTATTCACGGATTTAAACATGCTAAAAAGGAACATAACTCAAAATACCATAAAGAGTTATATTAACAATTGTTCCAATATCCAAATACAAAATAGATCAAATCCAATCACTAGAATATCGAAGTCCTAAGGCACAAGTATGAGCCTTTCATGCTTTGCCCATTCAAGGAGCTTCGTGAGTGGATCCGCAATATTTTGATCAGTGTGAACTTTCCGAATACATATCTTTCCCTTTTTCAACTTCATCCCTTATGTAGTTGAAACTCCGCTCAATGTGCCTAGTCTTTTGATGTATACGAGGTTCTGTGATTTGAGCAATCGCACCTTCGTTATCACAAAGATCTCTAGGGGTCCTGAATGGTATGGACTACCCCTAGATCAATAATTCAAGTGGCAACTTCATATGAGTTATCTGAATCAATGAAGCGGCGATGTATTCTGATTATGTAGTGGACAATGCTACCCTGATTGTGATCGAGAACCATCTCGATTAGTTTGGAAACTCGTATCCATGTAACCGTTTACAACTAATTCCGAAACTCGCATCCCTGTAACCTTTTACAACGAGTTCTTTTCCACCAGATCTATATATTAGAAATATATCCTTAGTCCTTCTGAGGTATTTCAATATATATATTTATAACAGTCACTCAATGACCGTTTCTCGCTGGTATCTTCACGTTATGCTTAAAGCGCATAACTTGTCCGGTCTAGTGCATATCATTACGTACATAATGAATCCTATAGCAGACGCATATGGGATTCCTTTCATTCTTTCTTGCTCATCCTTTGAGCTTGGATATTGAGACGCATTCAATATTGTCCTCTATTGAATAGGTACCAAACCTTTCATAGAGTTCTTTATCTTGAACCTTTTTAAGACTTTGTCAATGTATGCACTTTAGTTTAAACCTATCGTGTGCCTTGATCTATCCTTATAGATTCTTTATTCCCAAAATATAGGCGACTTCACCAAGATCCTTAATTGAAAAACAACTTTCAAGCCAGGCTTTTACACCCTCCAAGGTTGGAATGTTATTTCCAAATAGTGATCGACATATCATACTAAGAAAGTAATGATGCTCCCACTAGCCATCTTATACACACAAGCTTCATCGACGTTCTTGATGAATCCATATTCCCTAATCTCTTCATCAAAACGGTGATTCCAACTTCTAGATGCTTGTTTCAATCTATAGATAGATTTCTTTAACTTGCATACTTTGTCAGGATGTTTTGGATTGACAAATCCTTCAGGCTTAACTATATAGACATCTTCCTCAAGATATCTATTAAGAAAAGTCGTTTTGACATCCATTTGCCAAATCTCATAATCACATTATGCAGGTATGGCAAATAATATCCTTATTGACTTTAGCATCGCCACAGGCGAAAAGGTCTCGTCCTAATCAACCACTTTGAGTTTGAGTGAAACCTTTTGCTATAAGTCTCGCTTTACAAGTATCCAAGTTACCATGTATATCCGTTTTCTTCCTGAAAATCCACTTACTTCCAACTACTTTGGAGTTAAGAGATGACACAACCAATTTCCATACTTGGTTGTCATACATGGATTGCATCTCTACGTTTATGGCCTCAAGCCATTTGTTGCAATCGGATTTTGACATTGCATCATGGTATGTGGTAGGTTCACCCGAATCTACCACGTAGCATCCATCCATGAAAAATCCATATCTTTCAGGTGGACTACTAATTCTACCAGATCTGCGAACGCTTTATGTGTGTTGATCAACCACTTGATCGTTTTTCAACAACCTTTTGTTGAGTGCTAGTTTTAACCAAACGTGTATCGGCTTGTGGTTCTTGATCCTTATCAAGTTCCACTTGTTCTAATAATTCCTTCCACAAGGAACTTAGCTTCCAAGAACTCAGCCTTTCGAGCAACAAATACCTTTTGCTCTGTTGGATCGTAGAAATAATATCCTATACCATCTTTAGGATATCCTACAAAGATACACTTAGTGGATCATACTTTTATTTGGGGTGTATTGCTTCACAGAAGCTTCAAAACCCATACCTTTAAATAGGATAATGATGGAACCCTTCCACACCATATTTCAAAAGGTGTCTTATCCACTTTCTTGGTTGGACCATACGGGCCACGGAGAGCAAAGCGTAACCCCAAAATGATAGAGATAATGCGCTCCTAGCCATCATAGATCGAACCATATCTAATAGAGTTCGACTCCTCCTCTATCGAAACGAAGAACTTTAAAAGAGTTGATTTTGTACTTCACTTTTTGAAGATTCTGAACGTTTCAAAACTTCTTCTTTGTGTCAAGTACACATAACCACAACTACTATAGTTGTTGGTAAAATTAATGAAGTATATTTCACCATACCTAGTCATTGGCTTAAAAGGATCACATACATCTGAATGTATGATACCTAAGAAATCTATTGCCCTTTCCCACTAAAGGGTTTCTTAGTCATTTTACCTTGTAAACAGGATTCACATGTATCAAATGAACCAATTTTATTTGTTTCCAAAAGACCATTCTTTCGAAGTGTTTACATGCGACATCTGTTTTTTTTATCAAGGCGATAATGCCAAAGATAGTTCTCACTCAAATCCATTTTGAGTTTGTTGGTGATTGATTGGTACATTGAACTATCAAATGATGTATTATTATGAACCAATTCATAACTACCATTTGAAGGCATAGTTTTAAAGTAAAACATGTCATTCATCTAAATATAAATGTCACTGTTTATAAACTCTAAATCAAAACCATATTGTCCTATAAGGGAAACTTGAATAATGTTCCTAGTCAAACTAGGAGCATTCAAGACATTTTAAAACAATTTCCAAACCATTTGGAAGTTTCAAAACATAGTCTCCTTTCTTGTAATGTTTATTTCTCTTGAACCTTTTGCAACGAATTGCAAACATGAGTTCCACATCTGGTATCTAATACCCATGTGTTAGAAAAAATAACATTAAGGTCAATATGTATCATTAAGATTGTACCTGAGGTTTGCCTAGCATCCCTCTTGTTTTTTCAACTCTTTGAGATAGGTTGGACAATTCCTATTTAAATGCCCTATCTCACCACACTTAAAGCATGGATCGTTCATGGCAACCTTTGCCTTCTTCTCTTTTGGTTTCGGTGGTTTCGCTTTAGTCTTTCTAATCATTTCCCTTTGAATTACCCGTTTCCATTTTCAACATTTGCTTTGGTGTCGGGGTGATGCCCTTTCTAGTTGCCACCCTCATTGATCGTTAGAATGGATAAAAACCCTTTTATCCATATTGAGCCTTTCGAGGCGATCAATGTGGCTTTTCATCTTAAAGATATAAGACCGATTGGGTTTCTTCCATTCGACATGCATGAAACGCCCGAAGCGTTCTACCCATGCATATTGTAGGAACATTTCCTTCAATTGGGTAATCATTTCGTATACTCATGATGTTCAAAATCCTTTTGAATCTCAGGAATCATAATTCCTAACATGAGGCAAGAGGCTTGCATAGTATCCTCGATATACTTAGCCCAATCGTTATAGGCATCCTTATCTTCCATAAGATGTTCATTGGGATTAGGATCGTTGTCACACCCCTCCAAAAACCCCACCCCGCCTTGGAGGCATGACGTGCCCAGGTTCATAGCCACCAATCATATTGAACAAAGCATGTAAGTAATTTTTATAAAATCCAACACAATACAATTGGTGTCAAAACATAGTTTGAGTTTACAGCGGAAGCAAAACATAAATATAAATTGAAATGTTTTCCCACAACGACCATGTCTTCTTGTGCAAGCTCCTTAAGCTAGGGATCTAACGACCTGCAAGGCATGTAACAACGAGTCAACAACAAAGTTGAGTGAATTCACGGTTTCTGTTCTCTGGCTTACTAGCCCGTAGGATTATGATTATCCCAAATATTTGTTTTGTTGTCCTACCCGTGACGAACGTACGTTATTCTGCACTCTGGAGAATTCGTATGTATCGCGGTCTCCCAGACATGTGTGCGAAGATTTAGTGGAGTGGCATCCTACCTACTGAGGATGGCCGTGCCTTGTAGAAAGTCTGTGAACTCACCTTGATTTAACAAGCTTCCTGATTCTAACTCTTCTGAGAATTAGCATCTACTTTGGTATGAGGTAGAGTTTAGCCTACTGATAAGCTTAATAACCTAATTTGCACACGAAACTAGGTAAATAACTAATACAGCTTTTACGATAACTCACGAGATCAAACCCTCACAACAAATGACAAAGTGCGATACTTAAACATCCAGCGGATTCACAACGAATGACAGAGTATAGTCCGATTTCGAACAGCACTCAAACATTCAAGTCGAAATCACGACGAATGGCAAAGTATAAACCCAATTTGAGCAGCACTTAAACATCTATCGGATAGTTTCAATCGATCGGACATTGAATTGTAGCAGCGATTGAATTAATACCCTGTATCGTAGCAGCACCCTCCTCTACTAATTAGTGATTTTGTGACTGTTTCGACTATAACTCAGCGTACAGATCGAATTTCTATGACGTTTCTGAGCCAGAAATCGAATGCCAATGTTCTGTATTTATACACCAAATTGAAACTGCTTACGGACCGTAACAATATTCCCTTACGGTCCGTAAGGGACACCTCCTTCTTATAGGGTAGCTACGTGTGAGACTAGGCCTGCTGAGTCAACAAAATTGATAAATTCTATTCTGACAACGAGATAAGTGGATAATCATCCATAGAAAATACCCCCCCTGAGTTTTAGGGGCCCTAATCCTGATTCTGATTCTTCTGAAAATCTTAGGGTTTCTGTAGAATCACTTGGGTTTCTCAATTTGGGTTTCCTATTGGACTAATTATAATACTAAATAGGACTTTTTAGTGAGAGTTGCTACATTCTCCCCTCCTTATAGAAATCTCGTCCTCGAGATTTACTCGAATAAGTAAGAATACTAGTACTAATCTTTTAAATTTTTCATTTATCTTAAAGAGATACTATCAGCAATTTGTCAAATAGACATTTCATAAGGTTGCATACATGAAATACTTAGGGATGACTTAACCTTAACCCATAGCACTTAAAATAAATATTATAGAACACCGTAAAGTATTGAATCTTGCACTTGGAATGAAGCACCGTTGTGGATCATTGAACACTTTACCGGTTATAGTCTGGTTTTCATCAAAAACTTTTTCCCTTTTTAAAACCAAGTTCACTATAACCAATGGCTCTGATACCAATCTGTCACACCCCCAAAATCCACCATGCGGAGTACCACCGCTTGGAGGCGTGACGTGCCCAGGATCATAGCCACCAATCATATTGAACAAAGCAGGTAAGTAATTTTTATAAAATCCAACACAATACAATTGGTGTCAAAACATAGTTTGAGTTTACAGCGGAAGCACAAAACATAAGTTTAATATTAATTGAAATGTTTTCCCACAACGACCACGTCTTCTTGTGCAAGCTCCTTAAGCTAGGGATCTAACGACCTGCAAGGCATGTAACAGCGAGTCAACAACAAATTTGAGTGAATTCACAGTTGGTTGTTTAGTTATAGTGTTCGTGAATCATTTGTTTATTTCGTAAACCAAGTATCTTATTTATCTGTATCGCGGTTTCCCAAACATGTTTGCGATGATTAGTGGTCGGATCGCGGTTTCCCAAAGATGTGTGCGAAGATTAGTGGGGGCTTCCCATGTGTCGACTAGTCGTGTTTGTACGTGCCCTTCTTGATCCAAGGACCGTAGCGAGTGTGAGTGTACGTAGGCTTTACGTACGTGCCCTTCAATCCGAGGATGGTGAAAAGTAGTTTAATAGTAATGATAGTACGAGTAGTTATTCAATCCCATTCCCAACCCACCGGGAATCCCATGCCTTAAGAGTGTGAACTCACCTCGGTTGCTCGGTTTGACTCTCAAAAGTAGCTAACAGTCAAAGTCGGTCAATCACGTCCTAATATAATTACCAGTTAGTCATTTAGTGATTTTCAATTAGAACACAAAGTTCCTACACGTATAGTTGTGTTTTTTTGGGATGTTTGTTCCTAGTGTTGGTATGCCAACGCTAGTTTGGGTGTGGTAACTCAGCCACACTTCTGTTTTTATGGTTTGATTAATAAAATTCACCGGGGTAACCCTTTACCCAAAAAAAAACGTGTAGGAACTTTGTGTTCTATTTGAAAATCACTAAATGACTAACTGGTAATTATATTAGGACGTGATTGACCGACCTTGAGTGTTAGCTACTTTTGAGAGTCAAACCGAGCAACCGAGGTGAGTTCCCACTCTTAAGGCATGGGATTCCCGGTGGGTTGGGAATGGGATTGAATAACTACTCGTACTATCATTACTATTAAACTACTTTTCACCGTCCTCGGATTGAAGGGCACGTACGTAAAGCCTACGTACACTCACACTCGCTACGGTCCTTGGATCAAGAAGGGCACGTACAAACACGACTAGTCGACACATGGGAAGTCCCCACTAATCTTCGCACACATGTTTGGGAAACCGCGATCCGGCCACTAATCATCGCAAACATGTTTGGGAAACCGCGATACAGATAAATAAGATACTTGGTTTACGAAATAAACAAATGATTCGCGAACACTATAACTAAACAACCAACTGTGAATTCACTCAACTTTGTTGTTGACTCGCTGTTACATGCCTTGCAGGTCGTTAGATCCCTAGCTTAAGGAGCTTGCACAAGAAGACGTGGTCGTTGTGGGAAAACATTTCAATTAATATTAAACTTATGTTTTGTGCTTCCGCTGTAAACTCAAACTATGTTTTGACACCAATTGTATTGTGTTGGATTTTATAAAAATTACTTACTTGCTTTGTTCAATATGATTGGTGGCTATGATCCTGGGCACGTCACGCCTCCAAGCGGTGGTACTCCGCATGGTGGATTTTGGGGGTGTGACAATCGTTCAACACATAGGATTTCTTTTACTTGAGAACGATTCTTAAATTTCGATATTAATCCATGAAGTGTTATGATTGAGACGATCCTTGTCAAGGATTGTTTTTAGTGATAGGTTACGGACGGTTTGGGTAATATTGTTAGCGGCCATCTACAAAATTTAACAAGTTCAATTTTAGTATTTTCGATATTATTATATTTTAATCATTAATACCCTTTTGTGTCTCATAGACAATTAATAATTAAAATCTAGAATCCAACGTTACATTTAAATATTGGTTAGGTGACCTTTATCCCTCTATTTAAATTAACAAGGTAGTCAACGTTTGACAATTGCAATTCTTTGCAACTTCTAGCCATATGGGATCGGTTAAACATCTTTATGTTTAGTTGGCATGTTTAATCCCATCAACACCTTTGTTCCCCATGCTTCGGTGACCCTAAGTTCATGGTTTCCAAATCAAGTCGTCCAACTTATACACACGTGTGAGTTTATACACATAAGTGGTTAGGTGACCTTTATCCCACAAACATAGTAAACCCACCTCGAATATACAAGTTCCCTCAAATGTGGTTAGGTGACCTTTATCCCACAAAAGAGTTCCCAAGTGATTAGAGTGTTGTATAAAAGGATGGTGTTTGACTTGTTTTTATAAAAGGGATTTTGAGTTTTCAAAAATTCTAGTTTAGAAAACATTATGTACCATACATTTGCATGCATTCAAATTAATGGTACTTTAGTGAAAATCAATTTTCAAGGTTCTTTTTGATAAAACCCATTTTATTTTAAAATCATTAATTTTTAATAACCTTTTATTAACCAATTTAATGATTTTTCAAAGAACCATTTTTAAGCTTGTTGTTGATTATTAGTTTGTTAAGCATGCATATCCAAATATCATCCAAACAATAAAATAAGCAACCACACAAGCACAACACACATATCATTAGGTGCATAACCATAGCCAACTATTTTGACAACACTTGTTAGCCGAAACAAGTGTGCCAAAAGGTCCTTCCTAAGGGGTGAATATTGACACAAATAATGTGTCGTTGAACTCCCACTTGATCCCGCATCCAAATGCTTCAAGTCTCCCTTTTGTGTTGTGATTTCTCCACTTTCTTTGAGCTTCCAAAATGTACTTTAATTCAGCTCCAAACTCCTTTGGGCTCCGAAAATGTGTTTTGGTTATTGGGCTAAAATCCCGTTAAGAACTATGAAGTCCTTTAAGCCCGAAATTGGCCAAAACCAAAACCGCATTTTTGTGTGTATGTTCTTTTACAAAAAAAAAATATATCCTAATACATTTTTTTCTAGTAAAATAAAATGCACCTAATCTATTTACTTACATACCAAATGAAAATAAATAAATTACATATTTTTACACATGGAAGAACAAAAATAATTATTATTACAACCCTTTGAAATAATTAAATACAAATCACAAACACAAATATTCAACATATTCACACAAGGTCATGGCTAGGTTATGAACACCAAAATATATATATCCAAATATATAAAATTCAAGAAGCAAAATGGTTCCCTTTTTCAACCTACAATTTTTCGGTCAAGAATGAAAAACCGAAAAATGTGGGTTTTTGTCCAAACAAAACAAATCATCCATATGACATAATTTTTTTTTTCAAGATTCATTTATGCATGTAAGAATATAATCTTGAAAAACAAAAGGGATAGCCATGGTGAAAATTTCGGCCATAGGGTTTTACCCAAACCCGAAACCCGAAAATTTCATATCCTATGAAGTATGCATTCATATAAGCGGCTCTTATACCACTGTTGGTTTTTATCACATGTTTATCAAAGTATTTTATCCTTATAAAATAAAAACGCAGCGGAAAATTATTATTTAAAACATGTTACTTACAAGATATAAAACTCATTTTATTATGTAAAACCCAATCCCGGATCCATATACGAACATACATGCTATCAAAATAAAACACAACCATAGAGTGTTTAGAATACTACCTTCCAAGGAGTAAAGGACATGAAAAAGGATGATGCTTCTTGAACGGTTGCCTTCAAGTGTAGAAGACCTCAAGCTTGTATACCCCAAGCCTTCCAACAAACACTACGATTGTAGCTAGGATTTCAACACTAGAATTCAAAACCGAACACTTGAATGATACTTATGATGACCGAAAATTAGAGAGCTATTTCTCTAGTTCTTGCAAGTTCATAAGTCTTGCGCATTCTTGCATTTGACATACAAGTATTTATAGAGCCATGAGAGAATTGCCACCCACCATGACCAATCATGTGCCAACTTACACATGCAAGTGCATGAAACCCCATTGGACCAAAAGTCTTGGTTAGACCACCCAATCACATCCTCTCTAACACATGCAAAAGCATGAATCGTGATTGGATCAAGATCTCATCTTGGTAAGACAAAAGGGGGGGGGGGGGCGGCCCACTTATTTATAAAAAAAAAATATTTCTTTTATAAAATTCAAGTCTTGGTTTATATATTTATAACTTTTATAAATATAACACTACATAAATGCAAGACTTTATACAACCTTTTAAAATGTTATTTAACCCATTAAATAACAAAATAAAATATTCTCTCAAAATAAATTATCCATATAATTTATTATTTTATCAAGTGTAATCATTTAGGAAACCAATTTCTAAATATTGTAAGTGTTAATATTTATTTGTTTGATCATATCACAAATAATATAAGTGTTTGTCTAGCTTGTTATTGGGTATGACTCGACTTGGATCATAACGTACTAGCCACATCAATTTAATATGTGTCTTGGGCATACAGAGTCCAACACCTATGACAAGTGTTATATGCCTAAACATGTTTAAATATGTTGCATAATCAGTTACGTGACAAAAGTTTATGTTACATATGCTTAATTACTAATTATGCATAAAAAGGGCATTTTGGTCATTTACCTAAGGCATATAAACTACTTACCATACAACTAATTAAACCTAAGTGACCATAAGGTATAACCTCGAAAGGTTATTCCCTATGCTACTATGGTCACTAAACATGTTTGGTCGGATCCTAATGATCGACCAAACGGGTCGTGTTCGAAAGTCTAAGCGGGTGTTTAGTCCGCTTGACTTACGACTCTACACAAGCACTAAACTAAAAGTGACGAGCTAAACATGCTAGAATATGTTTAGTTAAGTTAGAAAACAGGTTTTGATATCAAAACAAACGGTTTTTATACCCTAGAGTAGTTTGGTTACAAAATACGCATACACACGCATTTTGGGCGAAACTATGACTTGTCACTGAGCCTAGATAACGTGGTAATCAGTAGGTATAGTCGATAGGGACTATAACCATCGTGATTACGCTCACGTTAGGAAGTTCAAACGAACTTCGCATTGACCATGAACTGGTCAATGCAGAAAGTCAAACGCAGTTTGACTTTAACGCTAAAACGAATGAAAAGAACGAAGGAACACTTACAAAGGGTCCCCGCAAGATTGAATTTCCAAGTATTTCTCAGGCATGAAGTGTTTTCACACATCAACTTAGACAAAAATCTCAGAATTCAAGTGGGTTGTAAGTGAACTATGGAGGGGTATTTATAGTTTTCGTAGAACCGTTAGGATCGTTTCTTGAAAACCGTGATTCAATCCTGGCCGTACACATCGAGCCCATAGATTTATAAAACCAGGGGAGCCCCATGGAATGCCCCAAAACCAAGTGCAAAGGTGCCCAACAACTGGAAATGGCTGGAAAATACATTCTTATGAATTGAGAGGTCCTTACGAACCGTATGGATGAGAGTCTTACGGTCCGTAAGCCTTGTGCAGACCAGCAAAGTTTGATTTTTGGCAGAACAGGCCCCTGTGACTCCGAACTTGATTTTTGATGCGTTTTGACACGTTTAAGCCCCGTTAACCTCATTTTAAGGCGCTAATATGAAGTTAAAGTATAGGGAACTTGAAATATGATCAAAAAAATGTCGGATGTCGGTTCGTTTTGTCGTACGATCGCGTTGTTCGGTTAATTACGACGGAAGTCGTAACGAACGCAAAAACGATCCAAATTAAGCGACGAAAGGATTTTTATCATGCCAATCACTTAAATAAAATATTTTAATGATTAAATAAATTTTTGGATGTCCAGATATATTCAGAACGTAGGATATGCGCGAAAATGCAAACTTATGCACTTTTTGACGCTTTTAGTCCCTGAATGACCATAAATTTTGTTTTAGCACACCGAACCCCTCAAAGCCTATTTCTAAGCTATATAAAGGATATTTAGGGTATGTTTAACTTATGGTCATGTTCCGGAGTGTTCGTTACTACACAAATTGGTATAGTTTTGCAGTTTGACACAAATAGTCCCTGCGATCGAACAAAGTTGATTTCAACACACCAAACCATCGAAAACTTATTTCTAAGTTATGTGAAGTTTATTTAAGGTATGCTAAGCCTATGTCACTATTCCGGAGTGTTTGTCGCGTTAAACGGGTTATATTTACGCATTAGTGCACGTATAACCTTCCAGAAAGCGATTTAGAGCTTGAAATCGGAATTGAATCGAATTGTAAAATCACCAAACACAAATACACACATAATAACATCAAAACACATATAGTAACACCAAATCACATTGTTTTATTAATAATCATCATTGTTTTACATCGTACATCGATTACAGAGTACAGTTGTCACAACCTTTGCCTGGACGGGTTACAAGTCTTAAACCGTGTTTTTATTCATGTCTTTTGGTTTTGTCTTGTGAACACATTTTACATTATGTCATATCGTAATTTGTTTTAAGTGTCGACTTTTAAACAATGTTGTCGTGTTTACTTTTAAAAACTTGATGAATGGATGAACATCATATGTTTTATTTCATATAGCCTGGTTATTGTGACAACCCTCAATTTACATGTATTCCGTACAATTTATTAGTGATAATTAAAGTACTTGATGAATGTGCTGAATCATTTAACTGCTCTCTGATTACTGTGTTATACTTACATGTGCGTGTTAGCATACTAGTAGTATACAGAAAAGTTACTAAATAGTCCGGTATATTTTCCTGTGTGTTGGGAATAAATTTCGTTACAAAAATATATGTATAAGACGCCTTACGGAACAATTAAATGCTTTAACGGAACGGTACGTAACCGAACAACCGGACAGTACCCGGGACACCAAAATTTTGTCAGAAATATTATTTTATCATTCTTAATTATTTACGGTCACAAAAGTCCTCACACACTATAGAAACATGGCATACGCCCACTATTCTAGAAAATACCCTTAACCTCTTATTTACTTACCTACTAATTACCAAAATTTTCATTTTACCCCGCCCCCAACCGAAAATCTGCCCATGATTACATATATATTTTGTTTAGATTTTTGTAAAGGTAATCTTAGCTTTTATTGGCCAAAAATATTATGCATGATGACACTAGATTCTAGGTTGCTCATATTTCCAAGGAAACTCATCATCACCATCAAACCTACACTCAACCTCATCCCCCCTCCTCTTATTTTCGGCTCCCCCCTCCCCCCATAACCGAAAATCACCATCACCCTCTCTCATACTCTCATCTTCTTCACTAACAAGTCCTCTCCAAGCTTGAAGAACATTCAAAGTAGTTACAAGTTGAAAGGCTCACGAAGAAGCTTTGTTCAAGTCTCTAGCACCACCATTCCTTCATCAACCTTGCATTAAGATTTCTAACCCTAGCCTTGTGCTAGTAGTAAGTCCCTTCACACCATTGTTACAACTTGTTCTTTGTTATGATACTTAGTAGGAGGATGATAATCTCGTAACACAAGAAATTGAACACTAAAAAGATGAACATGAAATTCTGCATGAAAACCCTACATAAAAAGTTTGTATGAGGTTAAAATCAGGTTGGTTTGAGTTTGGTGAATGCATGCATGGTGTTTGATCATTAAGTTATTGATAAATCATGGTTAGGGCCCTTGCTAATATGCTTTTAGAAACACTAAACCTGAAATAAACATGCTGATTGAAATTTCCAGCCAACTTCAACAGGCTGTAACTGGGTCATGTTAAATCGAAAAACTGAATTTCTAGAGTCTAAATTGTGTAATTTTGAACAACCGAACAAATGGCACTGGAATCGTAATTTTTCGAGATCGTTTAATATTTTTAAAGAATTATTTCTAGACAGCAGCTCAAGCTGAAATATTTCTGCTGAAAAAGTGTGTGGCATTCAGAGTCAAAACTTGAAACCTGAGCAGAATCAGCTCATGGGATTTTTACTGTAGGTTTTCACTGTTGTCTCCGTGACCCTCCAACTGGAATTTCGTCGATCGGACTTACAATTGATTTTTAGTGAATTTTTCCGTAAAACTGCAATCAGAAAGTAACAAATCTGATTGCAGTCGGGTAAAAGAATTTTTATATAAAATTGGTATTGAACTGGTCCCCGATATTTTTACACAATAAAATTTGGAACGTTTTTGACATCTTGTAAAAATTTGATAATTTTTGGAAAAGGTTAACTATTTTATTAAAGTGCCCGAAAACAGTCCAGTTTTGATTAATAAAGCTGAAACGACATAAGGAGTGATTTGCGTGTCTAAATGTCGAGTAGGTTATCCGAGAATGATATAACATGTTATATGTCAATAAAAGTGTTATGTGCAATGTTGTATGTTTGTCTATGAGTGGGGAATAGATGGGAAGGTTATATGGGCATGAACCGTTAAAGTGATGCATGTTATGTGATAAATACGTGTAGAGACTTTGTGTTCTATTTGAAATCACTAATAAACTAAGTGGTAATTATACTAGGGCGTGATTGACCGACCTTGACTATTAGCTATATTTGAGAGTCTAACCAAGCAACTGAGGTGAGTTCACACTCTTTCTAAGGCATGGGATTCCCGGTGGGTTGGGAATGGGATTGAATGTCTACTCGAACTATCATTACTATTAAACTACTTACTACTGTCCTCGGATTGAAGGGCACATACGTAAAGCCTACGTACACGACCATAAGACCATCAACTCTATCAATTGAAGTCCCTCATTTATCGACTTAATCGCCGAGGCCTATGGCGAGCGGGTCATTAGTTAATAGCGCTATTAGGTTTAACAAACCTCACACCGTGCCAGTCGGACGGGCGTGTACTAATGGACTATGGGCAAAGGGTTAATGCTGATAGACATTGACTTAGGGCACCTCTTACATTTTCGTAGCAGTCGATACGCGTGGTCTAGTAACACATGGGAAGCCCCCACTAATCTTCGCAAACATGTCAGAAAGACCGCGATACGAATTTATGCAATTCATGGTTTTCAAAACAAACAGATGATTTACGAAACGAATGCTATAACTAAACAACCAACTGTGAATTCACTCAACTTTGTTGTTGACTCGTTGTTACATGCCTTACAGGTCGCTAGATGTTTATGGAGCTTGCACGAGGAGGAGGTTGTTGTGGGATGCGGACTGTTATGTCCCGTACTTAATAATTGAATTTTATAAACTATGTTTTGGACATTAAACTTATGAACTATAAACTTCTGTTTTGAACTTTCGTTTTATGCTTCCGCTGTTAACTTAAAACCGGTTACTATCTTATGGTCACCAATTGTATTGTGATTGGTTGTACTTACTAAGATTACGTTGTTCAATATGATTGGTGGCTCGATCCTGGTCATGTCACGCCTCCAAGCGGTGATACCCCGCATGGTGGATTTTGGGGCTGTGACAGATTGGTATCAGAGCCATTGGTTATAGTGAACTTGGTTTTAAAAAGGGAAAAGCTTTTTGATAAAACCAGACTATAACCTGTACAGTGTTCAACGATCCACAACGACGCTTCGCTCCACGTGCAAGACTCGACACCATAAGTGGTATGAATTATGTTATATTGTCGGTTAGATAATTCACACTGTGCATTAGTTAACGTGATAATTGCTATTTGAACCCTGTGTGCTTACTCTCTACTGTCGTCCCACACTTACGCACTTTCGCGACACTTTTCTCACCTACGTTGCTTCATTATGAAGATCATGAGCGGACGCGGAGGACGTATCAACCTCACCCAAGCCCAGTTGACGGCTTTGATCAACGAACGAGTCGCTGAGGCACTCGCAGCTAACCTTGCAGGAGGTATAACCTGCCATACCAACTCACCTTAGGACGTTTAGATCCTACCTTCGCAAACCAACCCTCGTGCTTAATCTAGTCTTTTATTCTCGCGTCACAGGTCAACATGCTCAAACTCCTGTGTGCACATTCAAAACGTTCATGGACTGCCGACCTACTACTTTCAGTGGTACAGAAGGAGTAGTAGGCCTTCTTCACTGGTTTGAAAAGCTTGAGTCTGTTTTCGAGATGTGCGAATGCCCTGAGGATCGAAGGGTGAAATATGCTACTGGAACGCTTGAAGGTGCTGCGTTAACCTGGTGGAAGGCACAAGTTCAACTACTAGGACTGGCAGTTGCTAATGCCACACCCTGGAATGGTTTCAAGGAACTGATCAAAGAAGAATACTGTAGTCGGGATGACATCCACAAGCTAGAGGTGGAATTTCTCAATCTGAAGATGACGGGATCTGAGATCGAGGCGTACACTAAGAGGTCAAACGAACTACCATCTTGTGTCCAACCATGGTGGACCCTCCCATCAAACGAATTGAGCTGTATCTCAAGGGCCTTGTACCAGAGATTCAAAGTCACGTGACTTCAGCCAATCTGGGTACCATACAGCAAATCATCAAGTTGGCCCATCGACTCACTGACCAGGCGGTGGAGCAAAACAGGTTGCCCAAACGAATCAGTGCCACAGCTACTTCTAATGTACTTACCGACAACAAGCGAAATGGGAGGGAAACTCCAGTAAGGGTCCTGCTTCGGGTCAGTCTCAGCAGCGAAAGACTGATGACTACCAGAGTCCTGGTGAGCAATCCTCCGGTAATCAAGGACAGGGTGGGTATCGAGGAAACCACCCAAAGTGCAACAAATACAACAGACACCATAGTGGTCAGTGCAACAAGGGACGTTGTCAGAGGTGTCTCAAGATGGGTCATGAAGCCAAGGATTGCAGGAGCTCACGGCCTGCAAATCAGAATCGTCAGCAGCAACAGCCAGCACCGCAGAATCAGCAACAGCAACAGGGCAGCAGGGGATGTTTTCAGTGTGGCGCTGAAGGCCACTTTAAGAAGAACTGTCCCCAGCTTAACCAGAATCAGAACAACAACAACAACCAGGGAAACAGGAACAATAATGGGGGCAACAATGGGGGAAACAATGATGGCAACGGTGCCAGGGGTCGAGTGTTCGTGATTGGTCAGGGTGAAGCGAGGAACGATCCTAACGTAGTGATGGGTAAGTTTCTTCTGGATGATTTCTTTGTTACTGTTTTATTCGATTCGGGTGCCGATACTAGTTATGTGTCCTTAAAAGTTAGCCAAATGCTTAAGCGCACTCCAACACTTCTGAACACTAAACACACGATAGAGCTAGCAAATGGTAAAAGTCTTGAAGCCACACACGTAGTTAAAGGTTGCAACCTCGTCTTAGCTGGTCAGACTTTCTCTATCGATCTTATTCCTATCACACTGGGTAGTTTCGACGTCGTTATTGGAATGGATTGGCTATCTCATCATCAAGCGGAGATTGTTTGCAAGGAGAAAATCGTCCGCATTCCTTGTTCTGGTGAAGACCCTCTTGTGATTCGTGGCGACAAGAGTGGTGCTGTCGAAGGCATCATCTCCTTCCTTAAGGCCCAGAAATGTCTACGAAAGGGCCACACTGCCATTCTAGCGCTCGTTACTGACACGTCAACGGAAGAAAAGAGAATTGAAGACATTCCTGTTGTGCGTGATTTTCCTGAGGTATTTCCCGAGGAATTACCTGGTCTTCCGCCCCATCGTCAAGTTGAGTTTCAAATCGAGCTAGCTCCTGGGGTAGCACCAGTAGCTCGAGCACCTTATCGTCTAGCTCCATCAGAACTTGAAGAACTGTCCACACAATTACAAGAACTCTTGGAAAAGGGTTTTATACGTCCTAGCTCTTCGCCCTGGGGAGCTCCAGTCTTGTTCGTAAAGAAGAAAGATGGTACCTTCAGAATGTGTATTGACTATCACGAGCTTAACAAGGTGACTGTGAAAAATCGTTATCCTCTTCCACGTATTGACGACTTGTTCGACCAGTTGCAAGGGTCGAGCTATTACTCAAAGATCGACTTGAGATCGGGATACCATCAGCTGAGGGTCCGAGATGAGGACGTCTCCAAAACAGCATTCAGAACTCGTTACGGCCATTACGAGTTTCTGGTTATGCCATTCGGGCTGACGAATGCACCAGCGGTCTTCATGGATCTCATGAACCGAGTATGCAAACCTTACCTGGATAAGTTCGTTATTGTGTTCATTGACGATATCTTGATCTATTCTAAGAGTCAGGAGGAACACGAGCAGCATCTACGACTTATGCTGGAACTTCTTCGAAAAGAGCAGTTATATGCCAAGTTTTCAAAATGTGACTTCTGGCTTCGCGAAGTCCACTTTCTAGGACACGTAGTGAACAAGGATGGGATTCATGTTGATCCATCCAAGGTTGACTCGATCAAGAACTGGCCTGCACCCCGCACACCAACAGAAATCCGCCAATTCTTGGGTTTGGCCGGATATTACAGACGATTTATCAAGGATTTCTCAAGAATTGCGCAACCCCTCACTTCACTGACTCAGAAGGGTGTCATCTACCGTTGGGGTGATGCACAGGAATCTGAATTTCAGCACTTAAAGGATAGACTTTGTAGCGCGCCTATCCTCTCATTGCCTGAAGGCACAGATGATTTCGTGGTTTATTGCGACGCTTCCATCCAAGGACTTGGTTGCGTATTGATGCAACGTGACAAAGTCATTGCATACGCATCGCGCCAACTTAAAGTTCACGAAAGGAACTACACTACACACGACTTGGAACTGGGAGCAGTTGTTTTCGCACTTAAGATATGGAGACATTACCTGTACGGTACCAAGTGCACCATTTGCACCGATCACATGAGTCTCGAGCATATCTTCAAGCAAAAGGAGTTAAACATGCGTCAACGCCGATGGGTTGAGCTCTTGAACGATTATGAATGCGCAATCAAGTATCATCCGGGCAAAGCCAATGTTGTGGCCGACGCCCTAAGTCGAAAGGATACTATACCTAGGCGTGTACGTGCTCTATAGCTTACCATCCAATATAACCTTCCTGCTCAGATTCACGATGCTCAGATGGAAGCATTGAAAGCGGAGAACATCAGGGTTGAGTCCCTACGAGGATTGAGGCAACGGCTAGAACAAAAGGAAGACGGCGCCTACTATGTAACAGGGCGTATTTGGGTCCCACTTTATGGCAACTTACGCGAGCTTGTGATGGATGAAGCACACAAGTCTCGTTATTCGGTACACCCTGGTTCGGATAAGATGTACCACGATCTCAGAACTACATATTGGTGGTCTGGTATGAAAGCCCACATAGCAATCTACGTTAGCAAATGTCTGACTTGTGCGAGAGTCAAGACTGAATATCAGAAACCATCAGGCCTACTTCAACAACCAGAGATACCACAATGGAAATGGGAGCAAATTTCCATGGATTTCGTTACTGGCCTGCCCAGATCTCAACGTGGAAATGATACTATTTGGGTAATCGTGGATAGACTCACAAAGTCCGCACATTTTCTGGCTATCAAGGAAACGGATAAGTTTTCTACTCTTGCAGACATTTACCTAAAGGAAGTGGTATCAAGGCACGGAGTGCCAACCTCCATCATTTCTGATCGTGACGCGCGTTTTACTTTTGAACTGTGGCAAGCCATGCACAAGTCTTTTGGCTCACGTTTAGATATGAGCACCGCTTATCAGCCACAGACGGATGGGCAATCTGAACGCACCATCCAGACCCTTGAAGACATGCATAGGGCATGTGTAATCGATTTTGGTAACAGCTGGGAAAAGCACCTCCCGTTAGTGGAGTTTTCATATAACAACAGCTACCACACCAGCATCCAAGCCGCTCCGTTCGAGGCATTGTACGGACGCAAATGCCGATCACCTCTCTGTTGGGCAGAAGTTGGTGACAGCCAAATCACTGGCCTAGAACTTGTAGTAGATACAACCGAGAGAATTGCTCAGATACGACAACGAATGGCGGCAGCTCGTGACCGTCAGAAAAGCTATGCTGATAAGGGAAGAAAACCACTCGAGCTCCAGATTGGGGATCGAGTGCTACTCAAAGTCTCACCTTGGAAAGGCGTAGTCCGCTTTGGCAAACGAGGCAAACTCAATCCGCGTTATGTCGGACCATTCGAAGTCACCGAGAAAATTGGCAAAGTCGCCTACAGGTTGAATCTACCTGAAGAACTCAGCGGAGTTCACAACGTATTCCACGTGTCAAATCTGAAGAAGTGTCTGTCAGATGAGACCCTCATAGTCCCTCTTAAGGAACTCACAATCGACGACCAGCTGCGGTTCGTCGAGGAACCAGTAGAGATTACGGATCGAGATGTTAAGATCCTCAAGCATACAACGATACCTCTGGTCCGAGTTCGTTGGAATGCTCGTCGTGGCCCAGAGTATACCTGGGAACGAGAAGACCAAATGAAACTCAGATATCCCCAGTTGTTCGGAAATAGTACAACCACTACTGAGGCTGAAGCTACTGCAGAATTTCGGGACGAAATTTCAAATCAACGGGGGGATGATGTGACACCCCAGGAAAACCAGTAAACACCGCAACTTAACTAGCTTCCTCAGTAACTACGCACTAAATTTCGGGACGAAATTCTCTTAATAGGGGGAGAATGTGACAACCCTCAATTTACATGTATTCCGTACAATTTATTAGTGATAATTAAAGTACTTGATGACTGTGCTGAATCATTTAACTGCTCTCTGATTATTGTGTTATACTTACATGTGCGTGTTAGCATACTAGTAGTATACAGAAAAGTTACTAAATAGTCCGGTATATTTTCCTGTGTGTTAGGAATAAATTTCGTTACAAAAATATATGTATAAGACGCCTTACGGAACAATTAAACGCTTTAACGGAACGGTACGTAACCGAACAACCGGACATTACCCGGGACACCAAAATTTTGTCAGAAATATTATTTTATCATTCTTAATTATTTACGGTCACAAAAGTCCTCACACACTATAGAAACATGGCATACACCCACTATTCTAGAAAATACCCTTAACCTCTTATTTACTTACCTACTAATTACCAAAATTTTCATTTTACCCCTCCCCCCCTCCCCCAACCGAAAATTGATTACATATATATTTTGTTTAGATTTTTGTAAATGTAATCTTAGCTTTTATTGGCCAAAAATATTATGCATGATGACACTAGATTCTAGGTTGCTCATATTTCCAAGGAAACTCATCATCACCATCAAACCTACACTCAACCTCACCCCCCTCCTCTTATTTTCGGCTCCCCCCTCCCCCATAACCGAAAATCACCATCACCCTCTCTCATACTCTCATCTTCTTCACTAACAAGTCCTCTCCAAGCTTGAAGAACATTCAAAGTAGTTACAAGTTGAAGGGCTCACGAAGAAGCTTTGTTCAAGTCTCTAGCACCACCATTCCTTCATAAACCTTGCATTAAGATTTCTAACCCTAGCCTTGTGCTAGTAGTAAGTCCCTTCACACCATTGTTACAACTTGTTCTTTGTTATGATACTTAGTAGGAGGATGATAATCTTGTAACACAAGAAATTGAACACTAAAAAGATGAACATGAAATTCTGCATGAAAACCCTACATAAAAAGTTTGTATGAGGTTAAAATCAGGTTGGTTTGAGTTTGGTGAATGCATGCATGGTGTTTGATCATTAAGTTATTGATAAATCATGGTTAGGGCCCTTGCTAATATGCTTTTAGAAACACTAAACCTGAAATAAACATGCTGATTGAAATTTCCAGCCAACTTCAACAGGCTGTAACTGGGTCATGTTAAATCGAAAAACTGAATTTCTGGAGTCTAAATTGTGTAATTTTGAACAACCAAACAAATGGCACTAGATTCGCAATTTTTCGAGATCCTTTACTATTTTTAAAGAATTATTTCTAAACAGCAGCTCAAGCTGAAATATTTCTGCTGAAAAAGTGTGTTGCATTCAGAGTCAAAACTTTAAACCTGAACAGAATCAGCTCATGGGATTTTTACTGTAGGTGTTCACTGTTGTCTCCGTGACCCTCCAACTGGAATTTCGTCGATCGGACTTACAATTGATTTTTAGTGAATTTTTCCGTAAAACTGCAATCAGAAAGTAACAAATCTGATTGCAGTCGGGTAAAAGAATATTTATATAAAATTGGTGATGAACTGGTCCCCGATATTTTTACACAATAAAATTTGGAACGTTTATGACATCCTGTAAAAATTTGAGAATTTTTGGAAAAGGTTAACTATTTTATTAAAGTGCTCGAAAACAGTCCAGTTTTGATTAATAAAGCTGAAACGACATAAGGAGTGATTTGCGTGTCTAAATGTCGAGTAGGTTATCCGAGAATGATATAACATGTTATATGTCAATAAAAGTGTTATGTGCGATGTTGTATGTTTGTCTATGAGTGGGGAATAGATGGGAAGGTTATATGGGCATGAACCGTTAAAGTGATGCATGTTATGTGATAAATACGTGTAGAGACTTTGTGTTCTATTTGAAATCACTAATAAACTAAGTGGTAATTATACTAGGGCGTGATTGACCGACCTTGACTATTAGCTATATTTGAGAGTCAAACCGAGCAACCGAGGTGAGTTCACACTCTTTCTAAGGCATGGGATTCCCGGTGGGATGGGAATGGGATTGAATGTCTACTCGAACTATCATTACTATTAAACTACTTACTACTGCCCTCAGATTGAAGGGCACGTACGTAAAGCCTACGTACACGACCATAAGACCATCAACTCTATCAATTGAAGTCCCTCATTTATCGACTTAATCACCGAGGCCTATGGCGAGCGGGTCATTAGTTAATAGCGCTATTAGGTTTAACAAACCTCACACCGTGCCAGTCGGACGGGCGTGTACTAATGGACTATGGGCAAAGGTTCAATGCTGATAGACATTGACTTAGGGCACCTCTTACATTTTCGTAGCAGTCGATACGCGTGGTCTAGTAACACTTGGGAAGCCCCCACTAATCTTCGCAAACATGTCAGAAAGACCGCGATACGAATTTATGCAATTCATGGTTTTCAAAACGAACAGATGATTTACGAAACGAATGCTATAACTAAACAACCAACTGTGAATTCACTCAACTTTGTTGTTGACTCGTTGTTACATGCCTTACAGGTCGCTAGATGCTTATGGAGCTTCGGACTGTTATGTCCCGTACTTAATAATTGAATTTTATAAACTATGTTTTGGACATTAAACTTATGAACTATAAACTTATGTTTTGAACTTCCGTTTTATGCTTCCGCTGTTAACTTAAAACTGGTTACTGTCTTATGGTCACCAATTGTATTGTGATTGGTTGTACTTACTAAGATTACGTTGCTCAATATGATTGGTGGCTCGATCCTGGTCATGTCACGCCTCCAAGCGGTGATACCCCGCATGGTGGATTTTGGGGCTGTGACAGTTATGATATTTGTTATGGTATTAAGAAGTCACACCAAAATAAACCCACGCTTCCTCAAAGCCAGGGTGTGACAAATGTTTCAATGGTTCGACTCGATTGAAGTTACTCTTCGTCAAAGCGGATATCCAGACAACCTCCGCAATGTTAACGCAACTGGCGTTTTTCAGTCCAGGGCACTGGGCTGGTGGACTGCCAAGAGAAACAGGCGAGGTAACGACGCATCCTATGGGCTCTCTTGGGAGGACTTGAAGGAAATCATGATGAAAGAATTATGTCCCCCACATGAACTCCAGAAGTTGGAAAACGAGTTCTGGCATATCAAGCAAGAAGGTGGCGACAATGCTGGTCTTACTGCTTGCTTTAAATAGCTCAGCATCATCTGCCCTGGCCAAGTCTCAACTCCCGACATCACAATCAAGAAATACATTCGCGTTTTACCTGATTGTGTTGCTGATTTTATCCAAGCAGCCAAGACTACTAACATTGAGGAGATCTTCCAGCTCGTTGCTGAGATTAATGACAAGCGAGTTCGGGCTGGTTACTTCAAGAACACCACCAAAAGTCTCCATCAAGCAACCGCTACTCCCGCCCCTGAAACCGCCACCCCTCAAGCTTCGAAGTCTTCACGCCGCAAGCGCAAGAGCAACAAAAACAAGAACTGTGATGTCACCACCGCTCCTCTCAATGATATCTCTATTCAACCCTAGAACCAGAACCGCCAAGTAGCCGCACCCGTGACCAAAGCACCTCCTGCAAAACGTGCGTACACTGGTCCTCATCCCCTGTGCCCTACTTGTACTTACCATCACCCAGTTGGGATCGCTTGCCGTTTTTGTGTCCACTGCAATATCTACGGACACTTTACCGCAAACTGCCGCACTGGCCCCCGTCAAGCTCAAGTCCAAGCTCCTCCTGCACTGCCAGCTCCACTTCCCGCTCCTCAGGGTCAACAAGCAGCTCCTGCTCCCGCTGCTCATGCAAGAGCCTGCTACGCATGTGGTGATCCAAACCACTTCGCAAACGTCTGCTCAAACCTAGTGGTGAAGAAGGAGCCACAGCAGCAACCAGCGTAGCAACAACATCAACAGCAGTAGCCTCAGCAACAGCAGCAGCCAGCTCAGCAAGCAACCCATGGACGAGCTTTCAACAACAATGCTCGCCAGGCCCAAGCTGACAACAACGTTGTCAATGGTACGTTTCTCGTAAATGGTATTTACGCTTCGTATTTATTTAATACAGGAGCCGATAATTGTTTTGTATCGTTCGAATTCGAAAGGCTCCTAAACCATAAAAGCGTTAACCTCCCAATGATGTTCGACGTAGAAATTGCCACTGGAAAAGCCGTCACAGTTAGTTCTGTTCTACGTGACTGTACTCTTGAGCTCAACACTCACGTTTTCCCTATCGATCTTATCCCGATGCAGCTTGGTAGTTTTGACAACATAGTATGCATGGATTTTCTTCGTGAAAATTGTGCTGAAGTTGTTTGTTTCGAAAAGATGAAATGTTTCTCTCTTTTAAACAGTGATCATTTGTGTCTATGGCGAAGTATCTTCGAAGGAGCTGAAACTCATGTCGTGCGTCCAAGCAAGCAAGTATCTTCGCAAGGAATACAAAGCTTTCTTGGCACACATCGTAGTAGCGGAGAGGGAAAAGAAAGAGAAGACAATGGAAAAGGTGCTCGTGCTTCGTGATTTTCCTAACGTCTTTCCTGATGACTTACCTGGTTTACTGCTGTCTCGTGATATCGATTTTCGTATTGACCTCATTCCTGTCGCTAACCTTGTCGCTAAAGCGCCTTATCGTCTCGCTCCATCCGAAATGCGTGAACTCTCGAGTCAACTCCAGGAATTTCTTGATAAAGGCTTCATACGCCCTAGCACATATCCTTGGGGCGCACCTGTGCTTTTCGCCAAAAAGAAGGATGGATTGTTCCGAATGTGCATGGATTACAGGGAACTCAAAAAGCTGACTATCAAGAATCGCTATCCCTTACCTTGAATCAATGATTTATTTGATCAATTGCAAGGCGCTACGTGTTTTTCTAAGATCGATGTACGATCTGGCTATCATCAGTTACGACCACTATGAATTTGTTGTTATGCCCTTTGGTCTTAGCAACGTCCCCCGTAGTCTTTATAGATTTAATGAATCGCACGTGTAAACCCTTTCTCGACCAATTTGTCATCGTGTTTAACGATGATATCCTGATCTATTCAAAATCGAAAGTCAAACACTGTGACAACTGGCACCAAACCGGTAATTTCCGTACACTTTAATTTTTATTTAATGACTGCAATTATGTGCTTAAATGTCAACATTGTCTGACTACATACTATACAAGTGAATTCATGCACGTTTTATACTATAAGAATTACTTTATGCATTAATTGACAGCGTTGCGTCAGAAATACTAGTAAACTCACTGGTAAGACACATCGTGTCAACAAATCTGAAGAAAGCAGTTAGACAATAGAATTGGAGCCTAGGTGTAGGTCCAACGACAAGAATACATTAAAACCCAAGAGTACATACAAGGGTTTATATATAGAATTTCCGGAGGCTAAAATACGCACTAAAAAGCACCCGAAATACACTTTAAAAGCTGGTTTTTTTTTTTATAATTTAGCAAAATTCAGCAATATAACAAGATATTACCATGCAGAAACATGACTAAATGGTCCAGAATACTTCCCTAAGTTTTGGGAATTGAAAGCGTCACAAAAGAGTACTTAAAAGACACTAAACGGTGCAATCTAGCACTTTAACGAACCGGTATCTAACCGAATATCCGGACATTACCCGGAACATCAAAATATTGCTAGAAGCATTGTTTAATTATTTCTTGGCTAGTTATGGTTCCCGAACACCATAACATCTCTTATAACATAATAGCATACTAAATCCCTAAACCTTATACTTGAAAGCTTACTTATTCATGTAATTAGGAAATGAAATTACACTTTGCCCCCCCCCCCCCTAATGAGGTGGACGGTCATAGTGAGCCCACCAAAATCCCCACAAAATCTTACTTGATACTTATAAGATATTACTAGATTTGGGGAAGATTTGTAAGGATTTGTTTGTACTTTATGAGACACTAAACACAATGGTCATTACACAACTTTGGATTATAAGTAAACCTAAGGAGCAAGATCACCCACTTCACACCAACAACTCTCCCATCTCCTCCCCTCATTCTCGGCCGCCCCTATCCCCACACACCACTACCATTTTCTTTGCATGTTCATCCATTAACAAGGGTACTCAAGGTGTAAGAAGCCGTATTAGAAGGTTTGGTGAGCTCGGAACTTGAAGGACCTCATTCGTTAGCTTTAATCCACTCAATCTTCACCATTGTTCTCCCCTAGCTTTAAGCTAGTTGTAAGACTCTTGAACACCCTTGTTTACTTCTATTTTTAGTGGTTAAAAGGCTTATTATGTTGAAAATCATATGAACACTAAAGAATATGAACATGAATCTTGAACATAAGTCTTACACATAATGAAATAGTGATGAAACTATGTGTTTAGTGTATGAATGATGCTTGTTTGTTGAAATGATGATGTTGATCATCACATAAATCTTGCTAGATTATGATTAAACACATGATCTAGCAAGTGGAAGGATGATTATGTAACAACATGAAATAATCATCTTCTAGTAAACACATGAACTTGATAAATGAAATGACTTCTTGAAAAGTAATAAACAAAAGAAGCTAGTAAACTTATAAATCCAAGATTTGTGAATGATTTTTCCAAGAAAAAGAAGTGTAAAATATGATTTTTTGAAGATCATGATTCTTACATAAACCAATATTATTTTTGGTGGAAAAACAAGTGTATGAACACTTGTGAAACAAGAGAGTTAATGAAATCAACATTTTTCTAAATTATGTTTACAAGTTGTAAACACCAAATCTTTTCAAGAATGGAATTTTTTATGAAATAAACACACTTTAAAGAGTAACTAAGTCTACTAGAGACATTGCCAAGTTACTACAATTTTTGAGAAAGAAAAAGTTCATGTTGTCATGTAACTTACTTGATTTTAACACTTGTTAGATGAGAAATGAGTTGTTGATTGTTGATGATGTTTTAAAAGAAAATAAACACATGTTTTGAAAACATGGGAAACCTCCATTTTTAGGGGAAACTCTGCCAAAATTTTATAAATTTTGACACTTAGAAAAATATAAGTTTTTGAGAAACTTATTCCCTAAATATGTATCTAAAAACATTTACCAAGGTTTCCCAAACTTTTGTGTTAAGAAATGAGGATTTCTTCAAGAATAAAAATGGATATTAAGTATGTATATTTGTGAGAAAAATATATATATTTGATCACCAAAATTTGTGCTAAGTGTATGTAGTATGTATTATACTGGATAGTGTATTAGGACTTGAAAATACACTAAATACTCCTAAGGAGTGAAGATACAAAAATACACATACAACATACTTAGACAAATACAAGATACTTATATTTATTTTTGAGAAAATAATATAAGTAAGACACATAGTTAAAAATATAAATTATTTTTAACACAAGAACACGTATACAAAAGATAGTGACTTGTACTTGTGCGATACAAGTCTAGTGACTAACGTTAATAAAACACGTTTAGGTCACGACGCTAGATAAGCAAAAACCGGTGAAGTTTACGACGCAGGAACGCAAAGTTGTGAGTTCATGCTCCCCCTTTTTCTTTTAATTGTTTTCAGTTTTATAACTTCGGGGGTGAAATACATGTTACAAATATTACAATGTTTACAAATGGTATGATGGATACAAAAACAAGAAGCACTCTTGGTGATAACTAGTACCAAGTATGATGCGTTTTGAGGAATGATACGAGAAATCGTGTCACGAATAGGGTACCATAAGCACCATTAATTGTGTACATACTTAGACCGCAGAACAAAAGGTTAGATCTAACGGGTGACCGGGCAGCCACACTCTTGGTGAAAACTAGTACCGGGTAGTGCTTTTGTGTCTCCGTCGTGAATCGACAACTAGAAAAATGCCTATGGTTTGGTTACTTCCTATGTCGTGTCACATGTTAATGGCCTTGCAACCCATTAACAACCCTGATACATACAAGAATACTTTATAGTTCATACCACAAGAATACTTTATTTATACAATAATGCTTTATTTACACAAGAATACTTTATTTGTACGAGGTTCGTACACAAGAATACTTTATTTGGTTCATACCACAAGAATACTTTATTTATACAAGAATGCTTTATTTACACAAGAATACTTTATTTGTATGAGGTTCGTACACAAGAATACTTTATTTGGTTCATACCACAAGAATACTTTATTTATACAAGAATGCTTTATTTACACAAGAATACTTTATTTTTACAAGACACATATCACGTTTTCATACAAAGTATACTAGCGTGAAATACAAAAATTGCATGAATTCACACCAACATTATGTTGATGTTTTTTTTCCAAAACTCACATGTATTTCAGGTAACTAAAAGTGGATGTGCGCGCGGTCTTACTCATGCTCTTGGATGTCGTTTATGTTTATCGTTAAATAAAGTTGTAAACTTTCAGACAATGTGTTGTCTCGTGATGTAAACACTTAAATTATGTTTTCCGTTGTGAAATGTTAATGGTGTTTGAAGTTATTTTTATGAGCATGCAGTATGTTTACCAATCGTATGCAATGAAAACCTTTCATGATCACACCTCGTGCTTCCACCTTAGAAAGGGGTTTGACAGATTGGTATCAGAGCCAGGTTGTAGTGAACCAGGATTCCTTCTCGAGTCTAGACTACAATCTCTAGGATCCTTTCACGAAAACAATTTTTCACAAAGTTTTCATTGCGTAAAACGTCCCGCGACATCCACTACCTGAAACTGTTTACAAGAGTCAAGAAAAGACACTACGAGACTTAGGGTGCACTGGAGTAGCACTTGTCTGTGATTAAGAATTACTTGCAATTATGTGTGATAATTGATTATATACATATACATATAAATAGAATGTCACAGGTATACGTTACTTTACCTGAAAACAATGGCCTATCTGAAGGAAGAGATACGAGGATGAAACGAACTGTGCGGACTGTGCAAGGAGTTACGTGATTATGGATGCATACATAGTTATGGAATTCAGTGCACAAAAACCACAGCAAGTCTTGTCACGTATAGATCCCCTCAAGAAAAAAAGGGTCAAACGTGAACACCAGCCTATTAAATACTCTGCTAGAGTAATAATTGTTTGATGTCACTTATGTGGTATATGCATGTGTATATATATACTACTACTGTCTAGTATGACGATATCAAACAAATGCCTAAACCTATTGTGTGGTGTTCTTTCAGAACATGGCACCTAGGAGAATTGTGAACAATCGAGATTCGGATCAACCTCCTCCTCCCCCACTGCCAAGGACTGCTGAAGAGCTGAACGCTCTACTGGAGGAAAGGATCTCCGCAACTATCGCCCAGTACGAGGCAAACCGAACCCAAGACAGTGGAGGACCAAGCAATGCCAGGCGTAATGGGAATAGAGATTCGTCTGGAGGAAACGCAGCTCAAGGTTTCACTTTCAAGCAGTTTCTCGACTGCAAACCAATGAACTACGACAGCACAGGAGGTGCAGTAGCATTTGTATGCTGGACGGAGAAAACTGAAGCCACTATCCGTATGAGCAAGTGCACCGCGGATCAGCAAGTCACCTTTGCTACTGGGTTGTTTGTTGATGAAGCTCTGACTTGGTGGAACTTGCAAGTCCAAACCCTGGGTGATGATGCCGCTTATGGCCTGACTTGGGATGAACTAAAGGAAAGAATGAGAGAGAAGTATTGCTCACGTGCTGAACTCCAAAGGTTGGAGACTAAATTCGGGCACTTGACCATGGAAGGTGCTGATATCACTGGTTACACCCAAAGATTTCACGACCTGTCGAGGGTGATCCCCTGTATGGTGACACCTGAATTTAAGCGCGTTGAACGCTACATTCGGGGATTGGCCTCAAAATTTCGCGGCATGGTAACTTCGGCCAAACCTCAAACAATTACTGAGGCTGTAACTCTGGCTGTCAGCCTTACTGAAGATTGTGTTCGTATGAAGAAGTTATCCTTGAACCCAACAGAAAAGACCGAGATGCATGCTGAGTCGTCTGGTGACAAGAAGAGGAAACATTCAAATCTGAACCAAGCAACTCGCAACAACAACAAGGGTTTCAACAACAAGAAGCGTGACACTAAACCGCCTCAGGAGGCAAAGACTCTTGCAACCATGAATGACGCTCCTACCAAAAGGTACCTGGGCACTCTGCCCACTTGCAACAATTGCAAGCGTCATCATGAAGGGGTTTGTCGCATTCCAAGATGCGACAAGTATGGAAAGTTAGGTCACTATGCTGAGGATTGTTGGGGAGAAGGAAAGAACAGGAATGGAAATGGTGCTGGTAACAGGAATGGTAACGGAAAGAGGCAGAACCAAGGATGCTTCAGTTGTGGAAGCAAAGAGCATTTCATGAAAGACTGCCAAAGGGGAACAACGTTCAGGCTCGAGCATTTGTGATTGGAGTAAAGAACGCACACGAAGACCCTAATGTGGTCACCGGTACGTTTCTCGTTAACAATCACTTTGCATCCATATTATTTGACACTGGTGCCGACTATAGCTTCATGTCTGTGGAATTTAAACGTATGCTTGGAATAGAATCTAGTAGATTAGATATTCCTTATTCCATCGAACAAGCCAATGGTAAACTTATTGAGTCGGGCGAAGTTGTTAGAGGTTGCACATTGGAACTTGGTGAACGAAGATTTAGCATCGACCTTTTACCTATTCAATTGGGTAGCTTCGATGTAGTGGTCGGAATGGACTGGTTGTCCAAGAACAAAGCTGAAGTTATTTGTCACGAGAAAATCATTTGCATCCCGTTGGCAAATGGTGAAACTCTCATCGTACATGGAGAAAAACGAGACGCGCCTCTTCGAATCATCAGTTGTATGAAGGCACAGAAGTGCTTAAGAAAAGGATGTGTTGCCTTCTTGGCGCACGTTGTAGATAAGAAGGCTGTGGAGGCGAAACTCAAAGATATTCCTGTGGTGAAAGAATTCCCTGATGTTTTTCCCGAAGATCTGCCAGGACTACCTCCATAACGACAAGTCGAATTTCGTATAGACTTGGTTCCAGGAGCCGCTCCTGTAGCCAAGGCACCCTATCGACTTGCACCATTCGAGATGCAAGAATTATCTACACAACTCCAGGAGTTGTTAGATAAAGGATTCATAAGGCCAAGCTTCTCGCCTTGGGGAGCTCCAGTATTGTTCGTGAAAAAGAAGGATGGAACATTTCGAATGTGTATCGATTACAGAGAATTGAACAAGGTCACAATCAAGAATCGGTATCCACTACCAAGGATTGATGACTTATTTGATCAGTTGCAAGGATCAAGCTACTATTCCAAGATCGATCTTCGATCTGGATACCATCAGTTAAGGATAGAAGAGGAAAGCGTACCCAAGACGGCATTCAGAACACGCTATGGGCATTACGAGTTTCTTGTGATGCCATTCGGACTGACGAACACGCCAGCGGTATTTATGGATCTGATGAACTATGTATGCAAACCATATCTTGATAAATTCGTGATTGTATTTATCGATGATATCCTGATTTACTCACGAACGAAAGAAGAACATGAGCAACATCTCAGAACCATCTTAGAACTACTGAAGAAAGAGAAACTTTATGCAAAATTTTCCAAATGCGAATTGTGGATTCGCGAAGTACAGTTTCTTGGTCACGTTGTAAACGAGAAGGGCATTCATGTCGACCCAGCCAAGATTGAAGCAATAAAGAACTGGGAAGCCCCCAAAACCCCAACTAAAGTTCGACAATTTTTGGACTTAGCGGGCTATTACCGACGATTCATCGAGAATTTTTCAAAGATAGCTCAACCGCTAACTACCCTTACGCAGAAAGACAAGAAATATGACTGGGGTGATAAGCAGGAAGAAGCCTTCCAACTGCTCAAAAATAAGTTATGCGATGCACCAATACTATCCTTACCCGAAGGCACTGAAGACTTCGTGGTATACTGTGACGCTTCACGACAAGGTTTGGGTTGCGTACTCATGCAACGCCAAAAAGTCATCGCTTACGCTTCAAGACAGTTGAAGGTGCATGAAAGAAACTATACCACTTAAGACCTGGAGCTGGGCACAGTGGTATTCGCCTTGAAGATCTGGCGACATTATTTATATGGTACTCGATGTACAATCTTCACAGATCACAAAAGCTTACAACACATATTTGATCAGAAAGAATTAAACATACGTCAGCGATGATGGGTCGAGTTACTGAACGATTATGACTGTGAGATTAAGTACCATCCTGGAAAAGCAAACGTTGTAGCAGACGCGTTAAGCCGAAAAGAAAGGGTTAAGACCCTAAGGGTTCGAGCATTAGAAATGACTATTCGAACGAACCTCACTGAACGTATTCGTGACGTACAACAAGAAGCCGTTAAGATGGAAAATCATAAGGCTAAATACCTCCGGGGTATGTTGAAATATATAGTGCCAAATGAAGAGGGAGCATTATACTTTAAGAAGCGTATTTGGGTTCCACTCTATGGCGGTGTTCGAGAAGTCATCCTTGATGAAGCGCATAAATCGAGATACTCGATCCATCCAGGATCGGACAAGATGTATCAAGACTTAAAAGAGTACTATTGGTGGCCGAGACTCAAGAGCGATGTTGCTGTTTATGTTGGAAAATGCCTAACCTATGCTAGGGTTAAGGCAGAATATCAGAAACCGTCCGGCCTACTACAACAACCAGAGATTCCCATGTGGAAATGGGAGCAAATCTCGATGGACTTCATAACAAAATTACCCAAGACCCCTAGAGGGCATGATATGATATGGGTAATAGTTGATCGATTGACGAAATCTGCGCATTTCCTACCGATCCGTGAAAAAGACAGCACTAGAAAGCTTGCTGAGATATACTTAAAAGAAATTGTGGCACGTCATGGAGTGCCAATCTCAAATATTTCAGACAGAGATGGACGCTTTGTCTCAAGAATCTGGCAATCCTTTCAGGAAGCCTTTGGATCACAATTAGATCTAAGCACGGCCTTCCATTCGCAAACAGACGGCCAGAGCGAACGGACTATACAAACATTAGAAGATATGCTTCGCGCATGTGTCATGGATCTAGGCGTCAGCTGGGATACTCACTTACCGTTGGTAGAGTTTTCCTACAATAACAGTTATCATACAAGCATAAAAGTCGCATCCTTCGAAGCTCTGTATGGCCGCAAGTGCCGATCGCCCTTATGTTGGGTAGACGCTGGAGATAAACGTATGGTTGGTCCTGAACTTGTACAAGAGACAACCGACAAGATTATGCAGATCCGAGAGCGCATTAAGGCGGCTCGAGATCGACAAAAGAGCTATGCTGATCGAAGACGAAAACCATTACAGTTCGAGGTGGGAGACAAAGTATTGTTAAAGGTTTCACCTTGGAAGGGCGTAGTAAGGTTTGGAAAACGTGGAAAGCTGAATCCACGATACATCGGACCATTCAGAATCTTGGAAAGAATTGGTACTGTGGCGTACAAGTTGGAGTTACCGGAAGAACTTAATGGAGTACATGATACGTTCCATGTTCCAACCTCAAGAAGAGTCCAACACAAGAAAACGTGATCATCCCTGCGGATGAAGTGCATATTGATGATGCCCTCCGATTTACAGAACAACCCATTGAGGTTACCGACTGGAAAGTCATCAAGACCAGGAGGAGCAGTGTGAAACTTGTCAAAGTACGTTGGAACTCTAAGCACGGCCCCGAGTACACGTGGGAACGTGAAGACCAGTTTAAAGAAAAGTACCCCCACCTGTTCAAGAAAACTCCTGCGAGAGATAGATCAGCCTGAATTTCGGGACGAAATTCTTTTAACGGGGGGAGGCTGTGACAACTGGCACCAAACCGGTAATTTCCGTACATTTTAATTATTATTTAATGACTGCAATTATGTGCTTAAATGTCAACATTGTCTGATCACATACTATACAAGTGAATTCATGCACATTTTATACTACAAGAATTACTTTATGCATTAATGGACAGCGTTGCGTCAGAAATACTAGTAAACTCACCGGTAAGACACATCGTGTCAACAAATCTGCAGAAAGCAGTTAGACAATAGAATTGGAGCCTAGGTGTATGTCCAACGACAAGAATACATTAAAACCCAAGAGTACATACAAGGGTTTATATATAGACTTTCCGGAGGCTAAAATACGCACTAAAAAGCACCCGAAATACACTTTAAAAGCTGAATTTTTTTATAATTCAGCAAAATTCAGCAATATAACAAGATATTACCATGCAGAAACATGACTAAATGGTCCAGAATACTTCCCTAAGTGTTGGGAATCGGAAGCGTCACAAAAGAGTACTTAAAAGACACTAAACGGTGCAATCTAGCACTTTAACGAACCAGTATCTAACCGGACTGTTGGACCGATCTACGACCTCTAAACGTCAGTTAAGGTAGTTCATCTTTACATGTAAAGGCGGAAACAATGCATGCAAAGTTACAACAGCTATTCTCTTTAATTTCTTCTCTTTTATTGCTTTCTGATTACAATTTGACAGAGTTTCGTTCCACAAGCAATGATTCAAGTCTCTCACAAATGAAACACACAACCCTATATATATAGACATAAGATTTCGCTTGAGATGGTCTGAAGCGAAATCATGTCTTGTTGATTTCGCTTGAACTGGTTTCAAGCGAAATCTTCAAGCTAAACCAATACAAACCCTAATAAAGACTATGTTGTGTGTACATTCAACCTATCTAGACACAAGACTTGATTATGACGTAATCAGCAGACATTTAGTGCACCAACAGACTCCCCCTTGGATGTTGATGAAGTCTTTGGCTTCAAGTCTTTGTCTTCATCATTCTTCAAACCTTGTAAAAACTTTCCTCAATCTTTATCTTCAACTTTTAAACTTCAAACTTCAATCTTTCCCTTTCACAGACTCCCCCTCTCGATATGCTAGAATCTGAGATATCTGGTTCAAACTTTGACATTTTAGCTTCCGTGGAAATTCCTGAAACCTGTAATCACTCATCCAACTATAAGAAACAACATCTACAATTTCTAGATATCGTAAACTGACAATTCAAACCTTCTAAACCACTTCTCATGAATTTGGCAGTTTTATCGAATCGTATCGGAAACTAGCTCTATAACAATATAAGCATCCAAATCCCTCACAGTTAATCATCCAAGTTCAAACTAATGACCTTGGAGATATCACAAACTGTTTTTTATTTTTGATTTTAAAACTTCAAGTTTCAAATTAATGAACTTGATTTATTTTCAGAAACACAATCAGCTTACATAGATTTTGAAACTCACCACTCAGACATCAGTTGTCGAAAGTAAAGCAGAATCAAAAATCTTTTTGTATTTTCTTAAAATATAAAGCAATAAAGAAATATGTACAAACATATTTACAAATAATATTTTTGTTTTGAGTATGCGTCAGAGGATCATATCAGTTTATGACAAATCACAAGTACCGTTGAGCTTAATTTCACTTTAAGAATTAAACAATTCACTTAGATTGTCGATATACTGATCCACTTAAATTTTCACACAAAATTCAACTGATTCAGGATACAGATTAGGTGTATTAAGAACTTAAACCTATTCATGTGTCCCACCTCTTGAATATACTCCCGTATCCAGATCCCAATATTCAGTCTTACAGGTAATTATAACACAAATGATATCTGTAAGGGGTTAATAAATTATGAAGAATCATGAGAGCTCAGGTCAGAACTACCGTTCAGCAGAGAGATCATGACTCAACTTATGGGTGTGTCCCCTTTAGAGGATCTTTTAGCTACAACAACAACGACTATCAATTTTATTGTTTCATCGGCATGCTGAGGGTTTAATGCTATGTTTCAAGCATTTGCAGAAAGTATTATCCAAGGACTAGGTCAGAACTTCCATTCAGCAGAAATCCCGGAATAATACCCCAGACATCATTGAGTATAAAAACCTGTATATCAGAATACGAAACCTTTCAACCGAGATTTCAGGGGTTACCTATATATCCAAGTAGTGTTCCCCACGAAATAAGTAAGTTTAAATTTAGGTTTATATCCCGAAAAAGTTTACTAAATGTATAAAAACCTACCGACACATCCACGGTGAGATCGTTTAACACATTTAAACTTTCCATATCTTTAGCGTACTGTAACTGTCCACCGATGTACTATCATTTCCTCTTTTTACGCAAAACTCATTTTTTTCAATTTTATCATGTTTTTGTCTTTTTCAAATTTTCAAATGTTTTTGGATTTTCTAACAAATTTTTCTCCCCCTAAAATGCAAAACCATTTAAAGAAAATTTGACAACCAACACTGATAGCTTTGTCTCGCCATCCATTTTCTGCTTCAAGTGCTCTGATTTGCAGAAAATATAACGTACCCCCATGATTTACAACCCATTGATCTTAACAGTTTGAAAACCATTTTCAATCTGATGAAAGTAATCATGTTTGTTCAGCCGTGAGGATTTCGGCGTATTCAATCAACACTCCCCCTTACAACAAACTATTTTCCCATAATGATTTCAAAACACTTAAGTTTGTTTTAATCAAAATGGTTTTTTCGGAAAAATTAGTTTGTTTACCCATCTCTTATGAGTTCGGGGTCATCATATCACCTTGTTCTCTTTTAACCATTTTGTAAAAATTTTAACAATATAAGATCAAACACCACTATCACTTGTAGAAAATCAAGTACAACTTAATGTCCCTGATTTACCACATGTAAGTCGAAATATCACAGTTACCATCCTTTGAATTTCTCAAGAAAGATGCCGATACCTGCTTCACACTTACCAACCTGGAAGCTCCGGCAAGTCAGGAATTCAACCAACAAATTTTGACACCCAAGCCTGACCAGCCTTAGGCGCATTTTGAGCTTTTCTCTTTCTTCATAAAATTCTTTCACTCCTTTTTCCTTACCATCAGCCATCTTACTAAAAATATGTTCAACATTGCTATTAAACATTTTTCTAGTTTCAACACCTTTTGATTTTAGGTTTGCGGCTTGTAATGGTGGAAAGTTCTCATCATTCATTAAAAGAACTGTTTCTTCCTTTTTACCTCAACTTGTGGCTCATCTGATTTTGTGGAATCAGATTCATTGCCCGAACTTGGCTTGTCTGACTTTAACGAGCCAGATTCATCGCCAATCACTTTCTTTTTCCTTTTGTTTGTCCTCAGATTTGTATCTGAAGAATTCGATTTGCTTGGCTTTGCAGTCGAGTGAATCGATTCATTAGAACTCTTATTCGAACCAACTGGTGAACCTGAAGACAAAATTTTCTCGAGATATTCTCTCGCCTTCTTCCTTTTCTTTCGCAGTCTGTCTTTCTGCCCCTGTGAAAGTTTAACTTTCTTTTCTTGAATTATCTGATCCTGAACTTTAGGTTTTAGAACCTTCTGTTCATGGGGCTTGACGTTGACTGGCTTCTTTGCCATTCTTTGAGATTCAACCCTTGATCTTCCCATCGATCTCCTCGAGCAATCTCTAGCAATATGTCCTCTGATTTGGCAATTATAGCATCTTCTCGTTTCGAATCTCTGACTTTGGCAGTTAACAGCAATGTGTCCTCTCACACCACAGGTGTAGCACACTCTGTTATCATACCATCCACTTCTGTCAGTCCAAACCTTCAGATCATAACATTGTTTGGCTTGTTGATAATCATTTCTCCTCTTCAATGCTGGATTTGTCTTTTGAGCACTATGGTCAAACCTGCACCACTTATTACCAACATTTTGTGAGTTTTCATTTTTAGATTTTTGTGATTTTTGATAATGATTGGATGACTTATCTGATGAGCTTTTATTTTCATTTTTAGGATTTTTCAAAGTTTTATCTTTTTGTTTCTGTTCTACAATCTTCTTAACAGGTTTTTGTTTAGAACATTCACCTGTTTCAGTAGATTGCAAAACAGTATTTTTAAATTTTTCTTGTAAATCTAAAAATATTTTTCTTTTCTTTTCCTTTTCATCATCAGATATTTCATCACAATCTTCAATTTTGACTTTGTCAAAATTTGTGACATTGTCACTTATTGGAACAGAATTGATCGGTTTTGAACAAGCATGTGAAGTAGAATTCTCAAAACCTTTCAATTTATTCTCAAGCTCTTTGATTTTAATCTGAGCTTTTTCAGCTTCTTTTTCAAGCTGAATGATTTTAGCAAGATGAGAATTAATTTCAATTTGTTTTTCCAGATTATCTTTACCAAAAATATCTCTCTCATCTTCTAAAATTTTTATTTGATTTTGAAAATCTTTTTCAAATTTTAATTTTTCATTTTTCATTTTTAAACTCTTTTTCTTTTTCTTTCAAAACTTTGTTTTCCAATGTCAAACTGTCCACATCTCTCAATAGTTTGACATTTTCTGTTTTCAGTTTTTCACAGTTTAAGCGCAACTCCAAAATCTGTTCATCATCAGCTTTCTTTTCAGCTTTCAAAGTCTGAATATCTTCAATTTGTTTCTTCTCTTTCTGAACAAACTCTTTCTTAATCACTGGTTCAGATTTCTCAGATACAGACTTTTCAGATTCTTCTTTCTTTGAAATTACTTCTTCAAAAACCTGCTGTTTTTCAGTAACAGCTTCTTTCTCTTTCTCAGTTTTTACTGTTTCTACTTTGACTTCCTCTAAAGCTTTCTTCTTCAAATCTTCAACCATCTTTTCCAATTCTTCTTCTTTTCGCTTCTTCATTTCTACCACCTTTGGTAGACTTGCTTCAAAAACTTCTTTTAACTTGTTCATCAAATTTGGCAAATAGCTTTTATCAGAAAGCCTTCTTGTGTTGAACGTGCCCTCACTTGGAAACACATTGGTTACAACATCAAAATCCACTTTTGATGGATCAACTACTGGATTACCCTGTGGATCCATGTAACACTCTAGTTCTTCATTCCATCTCTTGGCTCTTTGTGCTTCCTTAAATGGTTCATATAATTTACCAATCTCCCATCTTGCATTGTCTCTTCTCCACCAACTATCATGAGCACTTTCTCCTGACATTTTAAACCTTCTTCTTGATATTTGTGCCTTGTAAATCACCTCGAATCACGTGCAAACAAACAAACAAACAATCAGTTCAAACAAAATGAATACGTAACAGTGTGTTTGTTGACGAAAACACAGCAAGTTCAAACGAAATCTCTTGAATTGTAAACAAATTCAAGCGAAATCAGCACTTAAACTGTTCAAGCGAAAACAAAGAACAAATCAATTCAAGCGAAATCTACAGCCAAAGTATTTCGCTTCAACTATTTCCAAGCGAAATCCAAGATTACAATCCTAACAGTTTCAAGCGAAATTCAATCTAAACAATTTCGCTTCAACTTGTTTCAAGCGAAATCATTGAATAAAGACCAGCAGATTCAAGAGAAACCTATCAAACTCAATTTCGCTTTAACTAATTCAAGCGAAATCGTCCAAAAACAAGCCAATTTGTCTAATTTGAAGCGAAATCAACTATTAAATTCGAACAATTTCAAGCGAAATTCTGTTTTAGGTCATTTTTAACAAGTTTTAAACTGAATTTTAGTCCGAATCTTTGTAGGCTTTGTTAAAACTCTGTTTTATATGATATACTTGAAGATCAGACCATTTCGACCGTTGGAACTTGTTCAGATCAGGAAAATATAAAAAGAAATGAGTAGAAATGAGAGAAATCGGTAAAATCAAGCTGTAGTAGTATGAACTCCTCGTCCTGAGCTCTGATACCACTTGTTGGACCGATCTACGACCTCTAAATGTCAGTTAAGGTAGTTCATCTTTACATGTAAAGGCGGAAACAATGCATGCAAAGTTACAACAGCTATTCTCTTTAATTTCTTCTCTTTTATTGCTTTCTGATTACAATTTGACAGAGTTTCGTTCCACAAGCAATGATTCAAGTCTCTCACAAATGAAACACACAACCCTATATATATAGACATAAGATTTCGCTTGAGATGGTCTGAAGCGAAATCATGTCTTGTTAATTTCGCTTGAACTGGTTTCAAGCGAAATCTTCAAGCTAAACCAATACAAACCCTAATAAAGACCCTGTTGTGTGTACATTCAACCTATCTAGACACAAGACTTGATTATGACGTAATCAGCAGACATTTAGTGCACCAACACGGACATTACCCGTAACATCAAAATATTGCTAGAAGCGTTGTTTAATTATTTCTTGGCTAGTTATGGTTCTCGAACACCATAACATCTCTTATAACATAATAACACACTAAATCCCTAAACCTTATACTTGAAAGCTTACTTATTCATGTAATTAGGAAATGAAATTACACTTTGCCCCCCCCCCATGAGGTGGACGGTCATAGTGAGCCCACCAAAATCCCCACAAAATCTTACTTGATACTTATTAGATATTACTAGATTTGGGGAATATTTGTAAGGATTTGTATGTACTTTATGAGACACGAAACACAATGGTCATTACACAACTTTGGATTATAAGTAAACCTAAGGAGCAAGATCACCCACTTCACACCAACAACTCTCCCATCTCCTCCCCTCATTCTCGGCCGCCCCTATCCCTACACACCACTACCATTTTCTTTGCATGTTCATCCATTCACAAGGGTACTCAAGGTGTAAGAAGCCGTATTAGAAGGTTTGGTGAGCTCGGAAGTTGAAGGACCTCATTCGTTAGCTTTTATCCACTCAATCTTCACCATTGTTCTTCCCTAGCTTTAAGCTAGTTGTAAGACTCTTGAACACCCTTGTTTACTTCTATTTTTAGTGGTTAAAAGGCTTATTATGTTGAAAATCATATGAACACTAAAGAATATGAACATGAATCTTGAACATAAGTCTTACACATAATGAAATAGTGATGAAACTATGTGTTTAGTGCATGAATGATGCTTGTTTGTTGAAAAGATGATGTTGATCATCACATAAAGCTTGCTAGATTGTGATTAAACACATGATCTAGCAAGTGGAAGGATGATTATGTAACAACATGAAATAATCATCTTCTAGTAAACACATGAACTTGATAAATGAAATGATTTCTTGAAAAGTAATAAACAAAAGAAGCTAGTAAACCTATAAATCCAAGATTTGTGAATGATTTTTCCAAGAAAAACAAGTGTAAAATATGATTTTTAGAAGATCATGATTCTTACATAAACCAATATTATTTTTGGTGGAAAAACAAGTGTATGAACACTTGTGAAACAAGAGAGTTAATGAAATCAACATTTTTGTAAATTATGTTTACAAGTTGTAAACACCAAATTTTTTCAAGAATGGAATTTTTGATGAAATAAACACACTTTAAAGAGTAACTAAGTCTACTAGAGACATTGCCAAGTTACTACAAGTTTTGAGAAAGAAAAAGTTCATGTTGTCATGTAACTTACTTGATTTTAACACTTGTTAGATGAGAAATGAGTTGTTGATTGTTGATGATGTTTTAAAAGAAAATAAACACATGTTTTGAAAACATGGGAAACCTCCATTTTTAGGGGAAACTCTGCCAAAATTTTATAAATTTTGACACTTAGAAAAATATAAGTTTTTGAGAAACTTATTCCCTAAAAATGTATCTAAAAACATTTACCAAGGTTTCCCAAACTTTTGTGTTAAGAATTGAGGATTTCTTCAAGAATAAAAATGGATATTAAGTATGTATATTTGTGAGAAAAATATATATATTTGATCACCAAAATTTGTGCTAAGTGTATGTAGTATGTATTATACTTGATAGTGTATTAGGACTTGAAAATACACTAAATACTCTTAAGGAGTGAAGATACAAAAATACACATACAACATACTTAGACAAATACAAGATACTTATATTTATTTTTGAGAAAATAATATAAGTAAGACACATAGTTAAAAATATAAATTATTTTTAACACAAGAACACATATCCAAAAGATAGTGACTTGTACTTGTGCGATACAAGTCTAGTGACTAACGTTAATAAAACACGTTTAGGTCACGACGCTAGATAAGCAAAAACCGGTGAAGTTTACGACGCAGGAACGCAAAGTTGTGGGTTCATGCTCCCCCTTTTTCTTTTAACTGTTTTCAGTTTTATAACTTCGGGGGTGAAATACGTGTTACAAATATTACAATGTTTACAAATGGTATGATGAATACAAAAACAAGAAGCACTCTTGGTGATAACTAGTACCAAGTATGATGCGTTTTGAGGAATGATACGAGAAATCGTGTCACGAATAGGGTACCATAAGCACCATTAATCGTGTACATACTTAGACCGCAGAACAAAAGGTTAGATCTAACAGGTGACTGGGCAGCCACACTCTTGGTGAAAACTAGTACCGAGTAGTGCTTTTGTGTCTCCGTCGTGAATCGACAACTAGAAAAATGCCTATGGTTTGGTGACTTCCTATGTCGTGTCACATGTTAACGGCCTTGCAACCCATTAACAACCCTGATACATACAAGAATACTTTATAGTTCATACCACAAGAATACTTTATTTGTACGAGGTTCGTACACAAGAATACTTTATTTGGTTCATACCACAAGAATACTTTATTTATACAAGAATGCTTTATTTACACAAGAATACTTTATTTGTACGAGGTTCGTACACAAGAATACTTTATTTGGTTCATACCACAAGAATACTTTATTTATACCAGAATGCTTTATTTACACAAGAATACTTTATTTTTACAAGACACATATCACGTTTTCATACAAAGTATACTAGCGTGAAATACAAAAATTGCATGAATTCACACCAACATTATGTTGACGTTTTTTTTTTCCAAAACTCACATGTATTTCAGGTAATTAAAAGTGGTTGTGCGAGCGGTCTTACTCATGCTCTTGGATGTCGTTTATGTTTATCCTTAAATAAAGTTGTAAACTTTCAGACAATGTGTTGTCTCGTGATGTAAACACTTAAATTATGTTTTCCGTTGTGAAATGTTAATGGTGTTTGAAGTTATTTTTATGAGCATGCAGTATGTTTACCAATCGTATGCAATGAAAACCTTTCATGATCACACCTCGTGTTTCCGCCTTAGAAAGGGGTGTGAGAAACACGCGCAACACCTCCATTTGGTTCTTGAACTACTCCAAGGAAATCGCCTTTAGGCCAAATTCTCCAAGTGTGAATTTTGGCTTAAGGAGGTTCAATTTCTCGGTCATATTATCAATAGTCAAGGTATTCACGTCGATCCCGCGAAGATTGAAGCAGTTAAGAGTTGGATTATGCAGAAGAACCCATCCAAAGTTCGTTAATTTCTCGGATTGGCGGGTTACTACCGTCGATTCATCGCTGATTTCTCTAAGATCGCCTTTCCTCTCACCTCTCTTATGCATAAGGACAAGACTTTTGTTTGGGGAACCGAACAAGAGGAAGCCTTTCAAACCCTCAAGCGTATGCTTTGCAATGCCCCTGTGCTCGCATTACCCGACGGAAACGACGACTTTGTAGTCTACTGCGATGCCTCTAACCTAGGTATTGGTTGTGTTCTTATGCAACAGGACAAGGTTATCGCGTACGCTTCTCGACAGCTCAACATCCATGAGAAGAACTATACAACCCATGATCTCGAGCTCGGTGCAGTTGTTTTTGCATTAAATATTTGGCGACACTACCTGTATGGTACAAAGTGTACGGTCTTCACCGACCATAAGAGCCTACAACACATCTTGAACCAGAAAGAACTTAATATGCGCCAACGTAGATGGGTTGAACTTCTCAACGACTACGACTGTGAGATTCGTTATCACCCTAGCAAAGCAAATGTCGTTGCCGACGCTCTTAGTTGACAAAGCTATTTACATAGCGTTCGTAATACCCAAGCCCAGCACAACCTCGAAGCTCTAATCCGTGACGCTCAGCACACCTGCTTCATTGAGAACACCTTGAAAGAGGAAATGAAGAAGTGTGGTGCTGAAACCCAACTTGTCACCAAATCGAACGGTATCTACTACTATCTCGATCGCATCTGGATTCCAAGTCGCAATAACCTTCGGGAGATATTGTTGACTGAAGCCCACAAATCCTGATATTCCATTCATCCCGGTGCCGACAAAATGTACAATGACCTTCGTCTTCGGTATTGGTGGCCTGGAATGAAGAAGGATATCGCCGTCTATGTTTCGAAGTGCCTGACTTGTTCGAAAGTCAAGGCTGAACAACAAAGACCCTCTGGCTTACTCGTACAACCTGAAATCCCTATGTGGAAATGGGAGAGTATAGCTATGGATTTCATTTATGAAACTCCGCGCACCCCATCAGGTCAAGATAGCATCTGGTTGATCGTCTCACTAAATCCGCCCACTTTCTGCCGATACGAGAAGACTTTAAGGTTGAACGATTAGCATGAATCTATACCGACGAAGTCATCTGTCGAGATGGGACACCTCGTGACATCATCTCTGACCGTGATGGTCGATTCACTTCGCGTCTCTGGCAAACTTTTCAATCTGCTCTCGGTACTACTCTCAATCTTAGAACTGCTTTCCATCCCCAGACCGACAGTCAGACTGAACGCACGATTCGCACCCTTGAAGACATGCTTCGCTCGTGTGTTATAGATTTCGAGGGTAATTGGGATTCGCATTTACCTTTAGTCGAATTCTCGTACAACAACAGTTATCACTCTAGCATTCAGATGGCACCATTTGAGGCATTATATGGAAGAAAATATCGATCGCCTATTGTATGGCACGAGATCAGAGATGCGCAAATTACCGGTCCTAAGTTATTGCAAGAAACGACTGACAAGATCCTCTAGATACGAAACAATCTCCTGTAAGATCGGAGTCGTCAAAAGAGTTACGCCGATAAATGACGCAAACCCCTTGAATTTGACATTGGAGATCATGTACTCTTAAAGGTTGCACCTTGGAAGGGGGTGGTCCGATTCGGAAAGAGAGGAAAGCTAGCGCCTCGATACGTTGGATCCTTTAAGATTCTAGAAAGAATTGGCAAGGTGGCCTACCGACTCGAATTACTGGAGGAACTCAACAATGTACATCCGACTTTCCACGTTTCGAACCTCAAAAAGTGTCTAGCCGACCAGAATTTACATGTCCCTCTTGAGGATCTACAAGTGGATGAAACATTACAATTCGTGGAAAAGCTAGTCGAGATCATGGACCGAAAGACCAAGAAACTCTGATGCTCACTGTCACACCCCGACCACGTGGAACATACAAAACGTGGCGGAAACATCGGGGAGTGTTGTAACAGAATTAATGTTTCACAACCATGGAAATTAAAGTTTCGTTTTATTCAATATAAGTGTTACAATGTCTAAACAAATATGGAAAAACAACAATTAACTAGTCTGCATCTTTTATTGTCACTAAGGCCCATGTCCGCCTAAGTGTGACTTGATCAATCCTATGCTTCATTTCCTGAAAAACACATGTGAAAATATGGTACGTCAGCATAAAAATGCCGGTGAGATACATAGGTTTTGTGAAAATAGGTTTCATGACTTATGTTTGAGAAAATGTTTAGTCATGAACCTTGTTATTTGCTTTGTTTTGTAAATCATTTGAAAAACAATAAGATTCAGATGATATGTATAAATAATGTATGGTTAAATGAATAACCAAGTAAAATGAGTTTGTATAAGATAAGTTGCTTGTAAAATAATGTATTGTGAAAAGTATGTTATTTGTATAAAATGTTATATGTATCAAACTGAAATGATTCAAATAACGCTACGATATGTAATACCATACAAACACTTATATATAGGAAGTACCAGCGGCGTATCCACCATGCTTGTATCATATTACACCCGCATCGTTACTTAATCACTTAATCAAACCAAACCAACAATGTAAATTGTCCATGTATAAATGAATTTGTCAAATGTATTGAATAATATGTCAAAATGCATGATCAATGTAAATCATGTAATGTGTAACCTAAATGATATGTATGGCTAGTGAAAACGCATCAACTAAACCATAGGTGAAATGCACAAAAACAAAGTATTGAAGTAAAACTGTGTTTAAATCAACGTTATGTTTTGTGTAAATGCATGATCAATGTAAATCATGTAATGTGTAAATGCATGATCAATGTAAATCATGTAATGTGTAAATGCATGATCAATGTAAATCATGTAATGTGTAACCAAACTGATCTGTATGGCTAGTGATAAATATCACTAAACCATATGCACAAGAACATAGTATTGAAGTAAAACTGTGTTTAAATCAACGTTATGTTTTGTGTAAATGCATGCTGTACTGATAATGAACATTTATGCGGTGTTGTTCCAATGCATACATCCAAGCCTTGCGACTGAGGTGATAAACCCTTAAACAAATTAAAGGTCTATCTGAGTAAATATCATCGAATTCGGTCATTCCTTTACTGTCCCCTTTCCCTGGGATGTCCGGAACGGGAGTTGTCAATTCCTATGGTACCACTACCTACTAACGAACGGCGTAGCTAATGTTAATGAATGTATTGTCCCATTTAACAAACCAAATGTCATACCAAAATGTAAGCATGTGATGAAATGAATCTGTACTAAGTATGCAACAAATGAACATACATAGCATGTGATGTGATGTGAAACAATGTACTAAGTATGAACTAAATGAACATACATAGCATAAAATGTCATGTAAAACGATGTACTAAGTATGCACGCTATATACATACATAGCATAAAATGTCAATGTAAAACAATGTACTAAGTAATGCACACAATGGCACACCTAGTATGAAATGTAATGAAATCATGTACTATAATGTACTAATGAACATAACAAGTATATGATGTGAAAACAGGAAAGCATGAAAGTAACAAGTAGGCACATGTGTTTCACCCCAAAACAGTTTGGAAAACAGTAAAAGAGGGGTCTATGTACTCACTTGAGATTGCTCAGTAGTCCTTGAGTAACAACCAAACAATGCTAGAGATCACGGAAATCAAACGGCACCTAATATAGGTAACTATGTTAATTAACCGGACCTAAATCGGAAGACTGGGTAGCATTAGGGTTTGTAAACCAAATGAGTGTAGGAACTCATATGATATGGTTTAACAAAGCCTACATGCTAAATGAAACTTAACCTAAGTGTCTACGACCCATTACGACCCGTTTAGGTAGCTTATGCTACTTTAACGCGTCGTGCGCGTAAAACGCGTTCGGACCGCCTAACTAGTCCTATGACAAGTGTTATATGCCTAAACATGTTACAATATCAGTTATGTGGCAAAAGTTTAGGTTACATATGCTAAATTACCAATTATACATGAAAAGGGTATTCTGGTAATTTACCTAAGGCATATAAACTACCTATCATACAACTACTTAAACGATGTGACCATAGGGTATAACCTCGGAAGGTTATTCCCTACCTACTATGGTCACCTAATGTATTTGGTCGGATCCTAATGATCGACCAAATGGGTCGAGTTCGAAGGTATAGGCGATTTATCAGATCGCCTACCCTACGACTCTAGACAACGTGGTAATCAGTGGGCATAGTCCCAAAGGACTATGACCAACGTGATTACACTCACGTTGCGAAGTTCAAACGAACTTCGCATTGACCATTACTGGTCAACGCTGAAAGTCAAACAAAGTTTGACTTTCTGACTCGAAAAGCAGTAAAATAAGGAAAAGAACGAAAGAATACTAACCCAGGGTCCCCGAATGCTAATCCCGACTTCAAGAACTCAGGTATGAAACAATGGTTTCAACTTAGAGCTCTCAAAATCAGAATTCTTGTGAGAAAATGCAATGGGGGTGTTGGGTTATTTATAGTTTTCGGTCCACCGTTGAGATCGTTTCTTGGAAAAGGGGAAACGATCAAGGCCGTACACTTGTTGCAAGGTTATGGAAGCTTAATTCCATCCTTATCATCTGACTAGGCAAAGGAGAACATGTGGTTGTGGATCAAACATGTGCAAACAGCCTGTTTTAGAAACTCTGCATCTGGTCAGAAGACCCCTAGCGCACCGCTACGCTTAAAGTGTAGCGCACCGCTAGGCACTATTTCGGCAGAATTACACTTTTGGTCCCTGAACTGTATTTAGGCCATTTTCGACACGTTTAAGGCCCGTTAACCCCATTTCAAAGCTCTAAAATGAAGTTAAAATATAGGGAACTTAAAATGTGCTCAAAAATATCTCGGATGTCGGTTCGTTTGGCCGTACGAACGCGATGTTCGGTTAATTACGACGGAATGCGCATAAGCGCGAAAAACGATCCAAATGACGCGACGAATGGATTTTTCTTATGGCGAACACTAAAATATAATATAGTCATGCTCACATAAATTTTTGGATGTCCGAATGTATTCAGAACGTAAGTTATGCGCGAAAATGCAAACTTGTGCGCTTTTTGACACTTTTAGTCCCTGAATGACCCAAAAGTTTATTTTAGCACACCGAACCCCTCAAAGCCTATTTCTAAGCTATGTAAAGGATATTTAAGGTGTGTTTAACTTATGGTTATGTTCCGGAATGTTCGTTACAGTTCAAATTGGCATACTTTCGCAGTTTGTCAACTTTAGTCCCTGTAAGCGATTTAACTTGATTTTGCCATACCAAAGCCTTCAAAACTTATTTCTAAGTTATGTAAAGGTTATTTGAGGTATGTTAAGCCAATGTCACTATTCCGGAGTGTTTGTTGCATTAAACTGGTTATATTTACGCATCGGTGCGCATATAACCTTCCAGAAAGCGATTTAGAGTTTGAAATTGAACAAGAATTGATATGTGCAAATGATACACATATTTTTACAAATCCCAAGTATGAAATATAATATTTCATTGGTTTGGTACTTGTTTGATGGCCGTGAAGGCACAGGTGTTACAGTCTCCCCTACTTTAGGAAATTTCGTCCCGAAATTTATTTAGAGGAAACTTGTAAGAGTTTAAAACATGAAGTTGAAAAGATCAAACAACATTGGTTAGGGTTCTGAACTTCTAGTAACCTTTAATAACATCATGATTGCAATGTAAGAGGGATACTTATATACAAGTATATGAAGCGTCATTGGTGCGTCCACCGTACCTCCATTACATCGTTCTCATTTTGTTATTGTTGTCACTATCGGTTCTTACACATAATAAACCTTACTGGGTTTCTATGCACTAAATTTCATAATTATGTAGGCCTCCATAATTAGACAATTCCTTGCACAGTTCACACAGTCTATTTTATAATGCGCAGGGGAAAACCAAATGAACAATCCTGTGATGAGTGTGACTAGACCGCCATAGAGTCCTTTTACTTAAATCATTAAATGATCTAAATAGACTATCAAGGAGTCTGTCTAGCTACATCACTAGATGTCATTCTTTAACCAGATTGCGAATCAATCTTTTGACTAGACCACTAAAAAGGGTCTCTTATGAATCATGGAGTAGTACTATAAAATTCAAGGGTCTTAACTATTACATAGAAGCCCATTAAGGAATTAAGATAGTACCTTTTGACTATCCTGCTACGAATCCCTCATATGAAGATATGAAAGATCCTACGAGGATTTGGATAACGAATTATCCAGAGTATAAAAACACAAAATACATAAATGAAAACTCAAGATGCATAAACACATAGTCATATAACCACAAAGATTGTTTAACTAGAAGTTTGTTCTGCTAACAGAGTACATGTATTTAAAGCACACTAGGAATCCATCTCGTGGATTTCATTTGGCACTTTAAACATTTATCGAGATTCTAACTATAAAGATAGAAAGATTCAAAAAGAAAATTCGATTTCGATTACGAGAACTCGAAATGTTCGAATTAAGGTACATAAAGAATCCAATTAAGGACTCTGATTTGAATGATGATCATCCACAAGGATCTAAATGTGAAGATAAAAAGATCCCATATGGATTTTAGAAGTTGAAGATGTTTTGAATTCTTGCACGGGATGTGCTTAAGTCAAAACATGAAGTAAAATGCTTATGAGGTTGAGATGCTAGATATGTCAAGGCGACATATGAAGCAGAATTTGAAGGTTAAGTAAATGTGTGAGGAAAATATATTTGGAAAACTATGCATGGGAAAAATATGTTTTTTTTTTTAAAACCTTATATATAATATTTTGAAATCATAAAGTAGGTGTACTAGGTAAGTATATTTATAAAAATGTTTTAAAATCATGCGAGATGAATTTTGAAATTATGTATAAGGTTTTTTTGAAAAAGATTATATGATGCTTTTCGAAATCATGCACTTGATAAGAAAATGTATTGTGTTAATATTATCTTCAGACTATATGAAATATTTTGAAATTAGGAAGGTTGGTTTTGATAACATGGCCAATGTTTTTGAAATAACATAGACAATGTATCTAGAAAAATTGTTTTCAAACTATATGAAATGTTTTGAGATCATGAGGATTGTTTTGAAATACTTGTACTGTGTATGTTGAAAAATCAAAACGTAATGGGTATGAGATTTGGAAATACCCTTAGTTATCTAACCAAGGATTCAAGAGTACAGATGTGCAAAAAGCACGATTACTCAAAATTTCACTTTATTTCCTGTACTTCGTTTCTTAGAATGAAACGAGTACTTAGAACTTTCGAGGAAATTATGAGCGATCACTTGAAAGAGAGAATCACAAGAGTAGTTTGTAAGGAACATAGTTCCTTAGTGCAGGTATTATAGGGAAAAGCCATAAACACATGTAATGATACTTGTATATCAGACTTGTGAACAACAACTTTTATTTATGAACGAGACATATTGTTTCACATTATAAGGAAACAAAAAAAAACAAAAGCATAAGACAGCAACATCTTCTACTCAGTCAACTGCTCATCCGTGGGTCAGATTTGCATTAGCAAGCTTTGGGCAATTTCTTCGGAAATGTCCCATCTTACCACACTTGTTGCAAGAACCCGGTGGAAAGCGAGCTCGAGCAGGTTTGTTGTCGGCTTGATTCGGTGCAACTGCTGCAACGCAAACTTTTGCTGTATGACCTTTACGTCCACAAATTTGGCATTTGCGGCACTTCACACTAGGGTGATGATGAAGGGTACATTGGTTGCACAAGGGTTCAATTCCGTTGTATGGCTTCCTGACTGGTAGTGCAGTCACTTGGCTAGGTCCCGCTTGATTAGGTGTAACCGTTGCGGGTTTCCTTGAAGCCTTACGCTTCCTTGATTTTGGTGCTGGCTTGACTACTGCTTCCTTGGGTGGCTCTTGAGTGGCTTCATTGTCGAGACGGGAGACTTCATTGTTGAGACGAGCCATGGCAATACCTAAATCCACAGTCCTCTGAATCACTTCGCCAATTTGCTGGACAAATTTGGCTGTTCGCTCGGGCATTTGACCAGTGCCAAGAGGAATAGACATTCTAGAGGAAAAATGAAAGACAGAGGAAGAAGCGAGTGAAAGGTTATTGGATAATCAATACAGAATGATAACGCATGAAAATTGCGATCATTTGTTTGTTACCTAAGGCAAACAAATGAGACGGTGACTAATCAAGGTAAACAGGTCTTATTAATGTATCACTGAAGACATGCTCGCCTATAAGTGAACACTCATCCCGAGAATTCCCAGGTAAGCACAACTGGTCTCGCGTCTGATGAGATGTATACGAAGTGCTTGCCTAGACAGAAAACCCAGAATACAGGCATTCACCCTTCCAGTTTGCACGTGTTCACATTATTTAAAACCCAAAACCTTGACGAGATTTTGAAAATTCAAAGGGATTCAAAACCTTATAACAGAGGGTTCAAAACCTTGTAATAAATCATCCTAGAACAGATGATTAGTTTTCAAAGCGGTTTTGAAATTTATGTTCTTGTTGTGGTCGTCGCCTAAGGATAGGTGACGGTATTGTTTTATGACTAAACGCAAGTAAACTCGCGTTAGGGTCCTAAGAAAGTTATAGACTAGGTCAAAGCATTACTAATAACCTAATTCCCTATAACCATTGGCTCTGATACCATCTTTTCTGTCACACCCCGACCACGTGGAACATACAAAACGTGGCGGAAACATCGGGGAGTGTTGTAACAGAATTAATGTTTCACAACCATGGAAATTAAAGTTTCGTTTTATTCAATATAAGTGTTACAATGTCTAAACAAATATGGAAAAACAACAATTAACTAGTCTGCATCTTTTATTGTCACTAAGGCCCATGTCCGCCTAAGTGTGACTTGATCAATCCTATGCTTCATTTCCTGAAAAACACATGTGAAAATATGGTACGTCAGCATAAAAATGCCGGTGAGATACATAGGTTTTGTGAAAATAGGTTTCATGACTTATGTTTGAGAAAATGTTTAGTCATGAACCTTGTTATTTGCTTTGTTTTGTAAATCATTTGAAAAACAATAAGATTCAGATGATATGTATAAATAATGTATGGTTAAATGAATAACCAAGTAAAATGAGTTTGTATAAGATAAGTTGCTTGTAAAATAATGTATTGTGAAAAGTATGTTATTTGTATAAAATGTTATATGTATCAAACTGAAATGATTCAAATAACGCTACGATATGTAATACCATACAAACACTTATATATAGGAAGTACCAGCGGCGTATCCACCATGCTTGTATCATATTACACCCGCATCGTTACTTAATCACTTAATCAAACCAAACCAACAATGTAAATTGTCCATGTATAAATGAATTTGTCAAATGTATTGAATAATATGTCAAAATGCATGATCAATGTAAATCATGTAATGTGTAACCTAAATGATATGTATGGCTAGTGAAAACGCATCAACTAAACCATAGGTGAAATGCACAAAAACAAAGTATTGAAGTAAAACTGTGTTTAAATCAACGTTATGTTTTGTGTAAATGCATGATCAATGTAAATCATGTAATGTGTAAATGCATGATCAATGTAAATCATGTAATGTGTAAATGCATGATCAATGTAAATCATGTAATGTGTAACCAAACTGATCTGTATGGCTAGTGATAAATATCACTAAACCATATGCACAAGAACATAGTATTGAAGTAAAACTGTGTTTAAATCAACGTTATGTTTTGTGTAAATGCATGCTGTACTGATAATGAACATTTATGCGGTGTTGTTCCAATGCATACATCCAAGCCTTGCGACTGAGGTGATAAACCCTTAAACAAATTAAAGGTCTATCTGAGTAAATATCATCGAATTCGGTCATTCCTTTACTGTCCCCTTTCCCTGGGATGTCCGGAACGGGAGTTGTCAATTCCTATGGTACCACTACCTACTAACGAACGGCGTAGCTAATGTTAATGAATGTATTGTCCCATTTAACAAACCAAATGTCATACCAAAATGTAAGCATGTGATGAAATGAATCTGTACTAAGTATGCAACAAATGAACATACATAGCATGTGATGTGATGTGAAACAATGTACTAAGTATGAACTAAATGAACATACATAGCATAAAATGTCATGTAAAACGATGTACTAAGTATGCACGCTATATACATACATAGCATAAAATGTCAATGTAAAACAATGTACTAAGTAATGCACACAATGGCACACCTAGTATGAAATGTAATGAAATCATGTACTATAATGTACTAATGAACATAACAAGTATATGATGTGAAAACAGGAAAGCATGAAAGTAACAAGTAGGCACATGTGTTTCACCCCAAAACAGTTTGGAAAACAGTAAAAGAGGGGTCTATGTACTCACTTGAGATTGCTCAGTAGTCCTTGAGTAACAACCAAACAATGCTAGAGATCACGGAAATCAAACGGCACCTAATATAGGTAACTATGTTAATTAACCGGACCTAAATCGGAAGACTGGGTAGCATTAGGGTTTGTAAACCAAATGAGTGTAGGAACTCATATGATATGGTTTAACAAAGCCTACATGCTAAATGAAACTTAACCTAAGTGTCTACGACCCATTACGACCCGTTTAGGTAGCTTATGCTACTTTAACGCGTCGTGCGCGTAAAACGCGTTCGGACCGCCTAACTAGTCCTATGACAAGTGTTATATGCCTAAACATGTTACAATATCAGTTATGTGGCAAAAGTTTAGGTTACATATGCTAAATTACCAATTATACATGAAAAGGGTATTCTGGTAATTTACCTAAGGCATATAAACTACCTATCATACAACTACTTAAACGATGTGACCATAGGGTATAACCTCGGAAGGTTATTCCCTACCTACTATGGTCACCTAATGTATTTGGTCGGATCCTAATGATCGACCAAATGGGTCGAGTTCGAAGGTATAGGCGATTTATCAGATCGCCTACCCTACGACTCTAGACAACGTGGTAATCAGTGGGCATAGTCCCAAAGGACTATGACCAACGTGATTACACTCACGTTGCGAAGTTCAAACGAACTTCGCATTGACCATTACTGGTCAACGCTGAAAGTCAAACAAAGTTTGACTTTCTGACTCGAAAAGCAGTAAAATAAGGAAAAGAACGAAAGAATACTAACCCAGGGTCCCCGAATGCTAATCCCGACTTCAAGAACTCAGGTATGAAACAATGGTTTCAACTTAGAGCTCTCAAAATCAGAATTCTTGTGAGAAAATGCAATGGGGGTGTTGGGTTATTTATAGTTTTCGGTCCACCGTTGAGATCGTTTCTTGGAAAAGGGGAAACGATCAAGGCCGTACACTTGTTGCAAGGTTATGGAAGCTTAATTCCATCCTTATCATCTGACTAGGCAAAGGAGAACATGTGGTTGTGGATCAAACATGTGCAAACAGCCTGTTTTAGAAACTCTGCATCTGGTCAGAAGACCCCTAGCGCACCGCTACGCTTAAAGTGTAGCGCACCGCTAGGCACTATTTCGGCAGAATTACACTTTTGGTCCCTGAACTGTATTTAGGCCATTTTCGACACGTTTAAGGCCCGTTAACCCCATTTCAAAGCTCTAAAATGAAGTTAAAATATAGGGAACTTAAAATGTGCTCAAAAATATCTCGGATGTCGGTTCGTTTGGCCGTACGAACGCGATGTTCGGTTAATTACGACGGAATGCGCATAAGCGCGAAAAACGATCCAAATGACGCGACGAATGGATTTTTCTTATGGCGAACACTAAAATATAATATAGTCATGCTCACATAAATTTTTGGATGTCCGAATGTATTCAGAACGTAAGTTATGCGCGAAAATGCAAACTTGTGCGCTTTTTGACACTTTTAGTCCCTGAATGACCCAAAAGTTTATTTTAGCACACCGAACCCCTCAAAGCCTATTTCTAAGCTATGTAAAGGATATTTAAGGTGTGTTTAACTTATGGTTATGTTCCGGAATGTTCGTTACAGTTCAAATTGGCATACTTTCGCAGTTTGTCAACTTTAGTCCCTGTAAGCGATTTAACTTGATTTTGCCATACCAAAGCCTTCAAAACTTATTTCTAAGTTATGTAAAGGTTATTTGAGGTATGTTAAGCCAATGTCACTATTCCGGAGTGTTTGTTGCATTAAACTGGTTATATTTACGCATCGGTGCGCATATAACCTTCCAGAAAGCGATTTAGAGTTTGAAATTGAACAAGAATTGATATGTGCAAATGATACACATATTTTTACAAATCCCAAGTATGAAATATAATATTTCATTGGTTTGGTACTTGTTTGATGGCCGTGAAGGCACAGGTGTTACACTCACACATTCCTAAAGTGAAGGTTCGCTGGGAAAGCAAACACGGCGCCGATTTCACCTAGGAACTCGAGAGTGATATGAAGGCTAAATATCCACAACTCTTCGTTACGCCGGAGCCTTAATTTTGGGACGAAATTCCCTAAAGTAGGGGAGGCTGTAACAACTCAACTTTTCGAAGTCAAAGTCAAAGTACAAGTCAAAGTCAAAGTCAAAGTCAAAGTCAAGGTCAACGCCATGTTGACGTTCAGATCTGACATTTCTTGCTTAATTATTGCTTGTACTCGCAGACTCGATAATCGATATGTGTTAACTAACGCTATTATATAGACTACGATTTATTACTATGTGAAGTAACAATAAGATAAACGTGACTAAACGCTATTTTACTAAACGCTATCACATCGCTACCGTATCACAATTCGAATCGCAGTTATGCATGTTGTTTTACATGTGTATGTTATTATGTGCTTTACTTGTGTGTGCTTATATGTTGTGGGATGTTATTCGTAAACGAAATCGCAACTCTATCGCATCGCATCACAACCCGAAACCCAAGTTTACTTTATGATTGTTAGGTTGATTAACTTATTTGTGTAACTAATGTGTAATACTATCGCATCGCTTACTCGCAACTCGCTTAAACGCAACGCAACGCTCAATGCACGATACGAAAGTCGGAAAACTAACCCGCATGCGCCGTTTGGCAGAACGACCATTCGATCGAATGGACATCCGACCGGATGACCATCCGATCGGATGGCCATCCGATCAAACAGCCGTTCGACCCACTTAACTCTCCACCGCCTTTCTCACCCTCACCTATAAATACCCCTCCTGTCACATCAACTGTTCATTGATGTGACAGCTCCGTTCGACCAGTGCACTCTTAGCCTCTTTTCTCTCAAATTCTCGCGATTCTTGTAAGTTTTCACCATCAAATCTTACATTTTAACCATGAAATCACCTGATTTGGGGCTGTTCTAGGATGACGTCACCTCGGGTTCTCATGAACTTTGGAGAATGACTTCATCTCAGCAAGAACGGTTCGAATCTAATGGATTTCTACACGACTTTACGCTGATTTCGTCTAAATCTAACATTTTTCAAGTGTTTCAAACTTTTCTTCAAACTTTCTTCACTTTTAATCGAAAATCGATGGAATCCAGACTCGTTCGGGTGTTCTACTCATTCTCCATAGAGAAGCGGGCATGAAATGGATTTCTACTGAATAGACGACCGATTCACGGGTTGAACAAGAAACTCCGTCAAGAACAGTTGAGTCTGGTCGAACAGGGTGATTCCCGACCGATCGGATGAGTTGTTCTTGGTGTGGTTTCCGTTGTTTAACACGTCATCAGGCCGTCACGGTTCAACCGCAAAACTTTTAACTTAACTGAATTTACAAAGTTTTCAAACAAAACAGTCGCTCGAACGAATAGCCGTCCGATCGGACGACCATCAGATCGAACGACTATTCGACCAGGTGACTTGTGATCTCAACACTTAAACTATTTTACAAAATTTCAAAGAATATCAATTTCAAACGGATAGCCATCCGACCGAACGGTCATCCGTCCGGATGACCATCCGACCGGATGACCTAACCACACTCACTCACTCAAAGTTCAAACATTTCACAACCACACTCACTCCGTTGAACGACCATCTGACCGAATGGTCATCCATCTGGATGACCATCCGTCTGATGGTCATCCGATCGGATCACTGTCCGTTCACTCATCTCTCCGACGCACTGTTCAACGCTTACACTATCGTTCTCTGATCAGTCTAACTCTCAAGCTCTCCCTTCAATCTAAGACTATGTTTAGTTACTAAACACGATATGTGAGTATACTCGATCCCTTTTTGCTTAACACACTTTTGGGTGTTACATACGCTACCTATATCAAATCACCTCGACACACAACACAAACACTTTTAAACGCTAACCGTTCTGCATGTTATACGTGTTTTCGATGAATGCTTGTATGTTATGTTTACACAGTGATTGTTGCCTGACACCTTAGCAACGATAATACTATAGTTTGGACTCAACACCATGACACAGGGGTTGTTAAGGGCTTTACTTCACGTGTCACAGTGGTGATATGTGTTGCGCATTCTACAACTCGGAGTCATGTCTGTGCATATTTCATTGTCGATAGCTTACTTGCTTCACATTTCTACGTGTTACATGCTGGTTATGCGTAAATCGCTTTCACTATACTATATGCTATTAAACTTGTATGCTCACCTTTACACTATGTGTATTGACTTTATTTTAACATATGTGACAGGTGTTTAGGATGCTTGCTAGCTGTGATGAATCAAGTTTAGGTGGTCTAGAAACCCATGAATAATTTATGAGTTGTCGGAACAATTTTTGTCTTTGAGAACAATGTCTTTAATAACTATTTGTGCTTTATGAGTTTATGGTATGGGACATGAATGTTAATTATATTGTCACTAATAGTGTTGTGGATTCTCTTAGACAATCTGTTTCGCTCAGTGCCTCACCCCGATGTTTCAGCCATCGGTTGGGGTGTGACAATTTACACATCCAAAAATTTTTGTAATCAATAAAATCTTGTATTTTATTAATAAGAATGCAAAAATATCAATCGTTGCGAAATTTCAGTCATTTTCGTGTTCGTTATAGCGTTTGACGTAATTAACCGAAAAACAAAACTGTACAACCGAAATAACCGACATCCACAACATTTTCGGGCAAAATCCAAGTTACATATGCCTTAACACCTTTAAAAAGCTTAAAAAGTGGGTTAAAATGTGTTAAAAGTGACAAAACGCGACGAAACAAGTCCAAGGGCCAAAGCTGCCAAGTTTTAAAAGTTAGTCTGAGGGTATGGCGGGGCACAAAACCTTAGCCCAAACCAGTCACGGGTAGCCAAACGTGCCCAGTAATAGAAAACTTGTTTCAGCCCCTAGTTTCCTTTGCTTGGAGCCCAAGAACTCATGTTTTCCAAGTTCTAACCTGCATTTGACACTTGTTTTGATCACCTTTGTTCTTTGCCACCTCATGGGACATGTGTGATGATCCTAGAGCTTCCAAAAACTACAAATAGCAAGCAAATTTCACCATTTTTCCTTGCTTATTCTTTTCTTCTTTCTCCCATCTCTTTGGAGCTTGTTTCCAGCTTTATGGAAGCCTCCTACTGAGTTCTAAGATTTCCTAGAACACAAGTAAGTGTTCTTCCTTAGTCTTTTTCTTTATTTTAGCTTGTTATGAGCTAAAAGTCAAACAGTTTGGCTTTCTATTTGACTTTTGGTTCTGACCTTAATTGGTCAAAGCAAAGTTCAATTGAACTTTGCAACGTGATCGTAATCACGATGGTTATAATCCCTTGCGATTACACCTTCTGATTACCACGTTTACTAGTCGAAGTGACGAGTCAAAGTTTCGCTCAAAGATGCACATAATGTGCATTTTACGACGAAACCATTTTTAGGTATCAAAACACCTAGTTTTGATACCAAATCAGTTTTATAACTTAGTTAGACATGTTTTGACATGTCTATCTCGTCACTTCTAGTTTAGTGCTTACTTTGGGTCGTAAGTCGAGTGGTCTTGACCAACGCTGTGACTTTCGAATCCGACCCATTTGGTCGATCTTAGGATCCGACCAAACACATATTTGTAACCATAGTTATATAGGGAATAACCTACTGAGGTTATACCTTATGGTCATGTCGTTTGGTTAGTGTTATGATAAGTCGCTTCTATATTCTTAAAAATGACCAAAATGCCCTTTTTGCGCATAAATCAATTCTAAGCATATGTAACCAAAGTTTTGACATATAAACTGATGTTACAACATTATCAAACATGTTTTGACATCTAAGACTTATCATAAGACATATTTAACCATCCGATCATATATTTACGCAAATGACCCGTTAAAGTAGTATAAACTACCTTAACGAGTCATAACGGGTCAAAAGCACTTAGGATACTTTCCAAATAAGAATGTTAAGTTTATTAGACCATATCATACGAGTCCCAACACTCGTTTGATTTGTAAGACTTCATTCTATCCTATCTCCCGTTTATAGTCTCAACATGCTAACATAAGTTATCCGACACATTAGGACACGTTTGAGCTTTGTTATTTCCATTGATTCAAGGACGCTTACGCAATCCCAAGTGAGTACATAGACCCCTCTTTTTACGTTTTCAAATGTTTTGGGGTGATTCATATGTGCATATTTACTATTTTCATGATTTCGAAACTATATGATTCTACATACATAGTACTTTATCCTTTAATGATTTGAAACCGTTACCTATGGCTTAAATAATGATTTTCAAAATTTGTAAGACCCTTGTTGGTGCGTATGTGTATTCATGCCTAAAATACATTTATTAACAAAGATCAAGCCGATTGGTAGTATGATATAGCGCTATAGGACATTGACACCCCATTCCCGCTTCCTAGGTTTATTTGGAAGTTTGTTTAGGGAATGTCAGAAACCAAGTTTACATCAAAAAGATTTGCCTTCGTGGTAAATCTATAATGTCACCAGAGTATAGTTTGATATACTAAGGTTTGAATGTATTGCCAAACGACTACAATGTGTTGTTACAAAGTTTTTCCAATTAAGCCATAAAAATTTATCTTTTATTAATGAACCAAACCAAAGTATAGTTTGATATGTAACCCTTGTGCAAAATTTCGGGCTTTCAAAAACTTTTTCTTTGAAAGAAATTCGATAATCGATACTTAAACGTAATCCGTTTAACGAGACGTACCCCAGGATAAGGACATAAGCTACACATACCCTAAATACCCTTTATATAACTTAGAAACAAGTTTCGAAGGGTTAGGGTTGACGAAAACACGTTTCTATAAGCTCAGGAACTATTTCCAACGAACTATGAAAGTATGCCGCTTCTCGTATTTCTAAATACGAACCTCATATACGAATCCAAATATTTTTTCACTCAATAAAATCTTGTATTTTGTTGATAAGAATGCGAAAGTATCGATCGTTGCGAAATTTGGATCATTTTCGTGTTCGTTAAAGCGTTTCACGCATTTTAATGAAAACGCGGCCGTACAACCGAGCGAACCGACATTCACAACACTTTCGGACAAAAACCAAGTTACATGTACCTTAACGCCTTTATGTAACATAAAAAGTGGGTTAACGGGGTTAAAAACGTCAAAACTCAACAAATCAAGTACATGGACCATTATTACCAAACTTTGAAACTTCTGTATAAGGTGGTGGCGTCACGCGACAGCCCATGACCCCCCTGGTCGCGCGACGTGAAGTGAGTACCTGGACAAAAAGTTGTAGATTTGGTAGCTGGTTTGTAAACATTGTTTTGATTATTCTATTAGCCTTTGGGACTAAGTTGTGTGTTTTCTAAGCCTAATATCTGAACTAGACACATGTTATGATCTTGTTATTCCTTGGAGAACACTCATGACACTTGTCATGATCCTACAACACAAGAATTGGTATAAATAGTTGTGAGTGCAGTATGTCTATTGCTTCCGTCAATCACATATCGTGGCCGGAAAATGGTCAAGACAATGTTTAGACATGTAGATATTTAGATAAGGAACAAACTTCGTTAAGGAGTCTATCCTTCATTAAGTGTCGGTTCTTAGATAAAAGTCCGTTAGCACGAGGGAGTCCATTAGTACTAAATGGGTGCATGTGATGTGTTAGTAAGAATGCACTTACCCTATAAATAGGGGAGGTGTCTTGACATTTTACAACTTTTGTCCACTTGAGAGAGAACTTGTGGAGATTGATTCAAGATATATTACGTTCTTGTGTTCGATCCACTCACGTTCACGGATTCCGCACGTGATACGTGATTTTCGCAATCGTCGTGTTCGAATTCGATCTGAAAACGCACGTTAAAGTGGTATCAGAGCGTGATATCGATTGCACAGATAAAAGACGCAAGAATTAACGCAATTTCATCAGATTCAGAGCCAAAATTTGTCAAATTCGTCACATTTCTTCATCTACTCATTTTCTTTCACTTTTGAACGTTAAAAACTTAGATTTACAAAGGTTTAACGGATAAAAACAACTGATTTTTCAGTATGTTATGTGACAATATGTTTCGATAAACCCTACAAATTTTCATAATAAAATTCAAACAAATTCATCTTCAAAAATGCAAAAAACCATGAAAAAACAAATCTGTCTCTATTCGTACGAACCCAGGGTGTGATTTCATACGAATCTGGAAAGGGCGTTTTGGTAGATTCGTACGAATCTGCTTGGTACGAATCTAGGGTTTGCGAATTTAGGGTTCATTCGTATGAACCCAGTAGTTATGAATCAAGGTCAGTTTTGGTACGAATCAAAGATCGTTCATACAAATCAGCATTTTGTGTGAATCAGGAAATATTGTTACGAATCAATAGCCCTTAATTATGAATCGGGATAATCAGTTTCATACGAACCCAGATTGGTACGAACCCAGATCAGCAAGGTAATTTGTTACGAATCCATTTGATACGAACCAACATTGTCCATATGAACCTAGACACATTCATACGAATCTGGTACTTTATTACGGATCAATTTGTGAAGGGTGCATACGGATATGAGATTTACGTATTCAAATGAATCCACTTTGAATTAGGGTTTGTCATTTGGGTCAGTAGTTGTTACTCATACAGATCTACAAGATAATCACGAACCTAACTGTTCATCACGGATCCAGAATTGATTCAAGATTCAAGATAAACACACTGTCACGAATCGACATTCTTACAAATCAATTCAATAACCTACGGATCTGCACTGTTCTATTTGATACAGATCTGTTTCTAGGATCTGATACAAATCTGATACATACGGATATGATACGCACGTTTTGATACGGATCCATGTCTTATTGATTTAAATAGATCTTTTTTTTTTGGTAAAGGGTTACCCCGGTGATTTTATAACATAACCAATAAAACAAGTAGGAAGGCAAATGAACCCCCTAGTTCTCTTAGCGACATACCGCTAAAGAGCAAAACAAGGAAACAACAAAAAAAACACAACCAAACTAGATCATAACAAAACTAGAAACAACGGTCTTCAATCTTCATCAAAAAGATCTTCATTATTCAGCTTCCACTCCTCCAGAAACCGCGTAACATTGTATGTTCTCTTATACTTGAAGGATATTAATTTTGTTCTCACATTGTTCAAAACAATATTGTCACACCCTGGCTTTGCGGAAGCGTGCTTAATTTGGTGTGACTTCTTAATACCATAGCTTAACCATAACAAAGCTATATGAAATAAAATCATGCAAGATCATCCATTTGATTAAGTTTTAAAACCAGAGTAACATACCATTGTCTTAGAGACTTACAACATCATAACATAAAACATTGTCTTGAAAAACATAAACATCAACATGAGATAAACGCAGTTTAAGATTTGTGACTTGTCCAGGAAAGAGTCACATTTCCTAAACTGGGATGACCTTGGAACCCTTATGCAGCGGGAAAACATAACATACCACGCCAGATCTTTAATTTCCTGAAATACATGTAAGTTGAAAAATCAACAATAATGTTGAGCGAGTTCATGTGTAAGTGAGTAAATAAACCTTGTGAGTATAAAAATAGTCTTGGTATGTAGCAAATAAGGAAAAAGAGATCACCAACGGTTTGCAAGGCCATTGATATGTGTGAAGTGCAAGTAGGAAGACTCAAACCTAGCAGATTTAGCGTTGGGTACAAAGTCACTCCAAGGTCCGTTCTGTTGGGCCTTCCAGAGGTCCGTTCTGTTGGTCCTAGAGTTGGGCTCGCTACACCCAGATAGATCTACCGCTTACGTCCCTCGGTCCTACCATGAGGATTAATGGCCTCCAGTTTCTGCCTACCCACTCACATGATCTAAGTAGTAAACCTCCTTACGCTAACCATACCATGTATAATGTACTTATAATCAAAGTAACATGTATTTCACCCCCGCAGTTAAGAAAACTGAAAACAGTTAGAGAAAAGGGGGACATGAACTCACAGTGGTGCGTCTCTACCAAGTATGCCTCCAAATCAATCAGCTGTATGACGACCTACACGTGCTAACTCTATTAGACGGACGGCCGTGCCTTAGCTTTATGGTTTAAGTTTTTGGGAAATAGTTAGGCAACTATTTCGTGTTTACGTTCTGTATACTTGGTAGTTATTCTCCTTCCCAAGGATGGGGGATTTAATACATGTGCGTTTCGTATAATTTGGATTACACTATTAAGTCTCACTTAATATATTTTACTCCAAAATATAAATATTCTTCCCAAAAATATTATATTTTAATACATGTGATTTTCCCAAAATAATACTTAGTAATATTATTTTTACCCTAAAAATAATATTTAGGTAGTTCACAAAATAATCATAAACACTTATACAAGTGATGTTGTGAAAAATATATACTAAATATATTTATGTATCACGTTTTATTTTGTGAAATCCCACCTCCGATATTTTATAAATAAAGCCGTGGCGAAATTCATAGTTTGAAAACAAGTCAACAAGTATCTCTAACACTTATAGTGAAAATAATTCCAAGTGTTAGGTTTTTAGAAAAATTTCGCCAGAGTTTCCTCTGTAACTGGAGGTGGCCACGCTTTCAAGCGTATCCTTTTCTTTTATAAATCAAACCAACAATCTTCTTATTCAATCAAAACCATGTTCAAATCACAAACTAGTCAAAATATGTATATAAATCGCATAAACTTCATGAACTTGTGGTTTATCCAAACTGTGAAGTAAATCTGATTACTTTTAGTAGATCTTTATATAAAACAATCCGATTTTGTAAAAACCTCGTTTTTATGGAAGTTCCGTCTTTACAACTTCTCGTCCACTTTTACAAAAATAGTTATTTCGTCGAAACTTTGTGTTACACAAGTGTTTACACACTTGTGTGTTCTAAAAACCATTCTTGTTAGTGTAAGATCCGTCTTTTAAAGTATGATTTCTTTAACGCTTGGTCCTTTGAAAATACCACTTGCAGATACGTAGATCTGCTAGTTTTAAACACTATTGTACAAGCTAAAACACTTTTACACAAGTTCATGATTCGTGTGTGGTAGAGTTTCACCCTTTAACCCTTGTTCTATTCAAAACAACCTTATGTCATGATTCGTGATCATGACCAAACCAGGTTAAGTGATGATCTGAGCTACCATAACATAGATTGGGTCTAAATAATCACAAATTTCAATTGCTACAACATTTACACAACATATGAGCTTTTATCCAACACTTATAGCATTTTTAGTAGACTTTAAAGTATCATCTTGTAAGATTTCGAGTTTTAACCGTTACAAATCGTATTAACCAATTTAAAATAGTTCAAGAAGGTGATTTAAGCAACATACCACTAGCTCGAGGCTAGGGAAGAATCTATGCGAAAAACGCGTGGATAAAAGCAAGATAAAGACGTCCTTCGCCTTCCGATTGCACCAAGCTTCCTAATATGCGACCCTTAACACTTGTAGATGCTTGGAATGTGATGATGGAAATCGAAAGGTGGTGGTGGTGTTGCTTGTGTCTTAGGCCGAGAATGAGCAAGAGAGGGAGAGAGTGTGTTGGTGAGTTGTGGTGAAATGAAGGTTATGGTGTGCTTATGCTAGATCTTATAGACAAATCATTCAAAGATTAACCAAAGGTCCCAATGTCTAATTGATATTAGACAAGAAAGATTTAAATAATCAAGCAAGTACCAAGGGGACGATTCGGTTAACAAGGGGGGGTCCTAGTCCAATTCTAACCAATAGTTAGGTTTATTAGTTGGGTTAAGTAAGGTAGTTAAGTGCTTAACCTGGTTAGTGGTGTGTCATGCGTTACAAAGGGTGTTAGGGTAATCAGGGACCCTAACTGGCTCAGAAAAAGATAAATAATGAAAATAACAATATTTTCATGTTCCGGGTATGGTCCGGTTGTTCGGTTGGATAGTAATCCGTTAAAGTGCTTAACAAAGCTTAAAGTGTCGTTACTACCCTTTTTAGTGACACAACTCATTTCTGACACTTTGGAAAGTGTCTAGTAATATTTTTCTCATGTTTTGGCACTTTATTAGTTAGCTAAAAGCTGAATTATTATGTAAAGTGCTGAGTTTTGTGCTTAGAGCACGTTTTAGGCACATCCAGTCATTGTAACTTATTCCTAGAGACGCAGTTCTACAACCCTTGTATCCCTACACTCACCACTAGTGTAGCAAAATATTTCTTGCTCATACAGGCCTTAGAGGCAGTGTTTGCCTGATGCTGGCTTTATCAGCATGTTCAATAGGTTATCCGTTATAGTGCTACTGTGCTTTTTGTGCATCATGTTTGTCACTAAGGTTCAGTCATGTAAATAATGTAGTGACAGCAAGTAAAGTATGATGCAAGTAAGTACATGTATCAGTGTTCAAGTAGCAGTTTATTCACAAGTTCAAGCAAGCACAGTAATTAAGCAATAATTAATTATTAATCAAGTTGTACGGATACCTGGTTTAGTGAGGGTTGTCACATTCTCCCCCCGTTAAATAAATTTCGTCCCGAAATTTTAAGTTCTGCTTGTAGATGCAGGGTTCTTAGGAAATAGGTGGGGGTATTTCTCTTTTATCCGGTCCTCACGCTCCCAGGTGTACTTAGGACCGTGTCTGGCATTCCAACGAACTTTGACGAGCTTGACACTGCTCCGGCGGGTCTTGTTTATTTTCCAATCCGTAACCTCCACCGGTTCTTCAACGAAATGGAGCGTGTCGTCAACATGGATCTCGTCGATGGGAATGGCAATGTCATCTTGAGTTGGACTTTTCTTCAGGTTGGATACATGAAATGTATCGTGGACTGAATGGAGTTCAGCAGGTAGGTCCAACTTGTATGCTACTAGTCCTATTCTTTCCAAAACTCTGAAAGGACCAATGTAGCGCGGATTTAACTTCCCACGCTTTCCGAAGCGTGCCACACCCTTCCAGGGTGAAACTTTCAATAACACCATTTCTCCAACTTGGAATTCCACATGTTTCCGGTTTGGATCCGCATAGGCCTTCTGTCTGTGGCGAGCTGCTTCGATGCGTTTAAGAATCTGCGCAATCTTGTCTGTCGTCTCTTGGACGATTTCGGGACCAGCAAGCTGCCTATCACCTGCGTCAGCCCAACATAAGGGTGATCGGCACTTGCGTCCGTAAAGGGCTTCAAATGGCGCGACACCAATACTGGTGTGGTAGCTGTTGTTGTACGAAAATTCGACTAAACTCAAATGCTTGTCCCAGCTACCGCCTAAATCCATAACACACGCTCTCAGCATGTCTTCCAAAGTCTGTATCGTTCGCTCGCTCTGACCGTCAGTTTGCGGATGAAACGCAGTGCTCAGATTCAATTGTGAGCCAAAGGCTTCTTGGAAGGATTGCCATATCCTTGACACAAACCTTCCGTCTCTATCAGAGATGATCGAGAGAGGTACTCCATGGCGCGCGACGATCTCTCTCATGTATATTTCAGCCCATTTGCTCGTATTATCCTTCTCTCTGATAGGTAAGAAGTGTGCTGACTTCGTTAATCGATCCACTATTACCCAAATAGTGTCATGGCCTCTTGGCGTTCTTGGCAATTTCGTAATAAAATCCATGGAGATTTGTTCCCATTTCCACTTGGGAATCTCAGGTTGTTGCAGAAGTCCTGAAGGCTTCTGGTATTCGGCCTTAACCTTGGCACATGATAAACATTTGCTCACATACACAGCAACATCGCCTTTCATCCTAGGCCACCAATAATAATCTTTGAGATCTTGGTACATCTTATCCGCTCCCGGATGGATAGAGTACCGTGACTTGTGAGCTTCATCGAAAATAACCTTCCTTAAATCTCCAAACAAAGGAACCCAAATCCTTTTCTCGAAGCATAACGTTCCTTCCTCGTTTGGTACCAGTAGCTTCTCCATCCCACGGAGATATTCTTCTTCAAGGTTTCCTTCTTTGAGAGCTTCTTTCTGCGCGGCACGAATGCGCAAGGAAAGATCGGTTTGAATAATCATTTCTAAAGCCCTAACCCTTATGGGCTTGATCCTCTCCTTCCGACTTAGGGCATCGGTGACCACATTCGCCTTCCCTGGATGATACTTTATCTTGCAGTCGTAATCGTTCAGCAACTCAACCCATTGTCTTTGCCTCATATTCAGCTCCTTCTGGTTGAATATGTGTTGTAGGCTCTTGTGACCTGTAAAGATTGTACACTTTGTACCATAAAGGTAGTGTCTCCAGATCTTTAGTGCAAATACCACTGCGCCAAGTTCCAAATCATGTGTGGTATAGTTCTTTTCGTGCACTTTCAGTTGACGCGATGCGTAAGCAATAACCTTTTGGCGTTGCATCAACACACAACCCAATCCTTGACGTGAGGCGTCACAGTATACCACAAAATCATCTGTACCTTCCGGTAGTGCTAAGATTGGCGCATTGCAGAGCTTATCCTTCAGTATCTGGAACGCTTCTTCCTGTTTGATTCCCCAATCAAACTTCTTATCTTTCTGGGTGAGGAGCGTCAATGGTTGAGCGATTTTTGAGAAATCCTCAATGAACCTTCGATAGTAGCCAGCCAAACCCAAGAATTGTCGAATCTCGGTTGGCGTCTTTGGCGTTTCCCAATTCTTGATCGCTTCGATCTTTGTTGGATCCACGTGGATTCCATCTCCATTTACCACGTGTCCAAGGAATTGGACTTCACGTAGCCAAAATTCGCACTTGGAGAATTTGGCATACAACTGTTCTTTCTTCAGCAACTCCAAAATAGCTCTTAAATGTTGTTCGTGCTCAGCCTTTGTTCTTGAATAAATCAAGATGTCGTCGATAAACACAATCACGAACTTGTCCAAGTACGGCTTGCAAACTCTATTCATCAAATCCATAAAGACTGCAGGTGCGTTTGTCAAACCAAACGGCATAACAAGGAACTCGTAGTGTCCATAACGAGTTCTGAAGGCTGTCTTTGGGATACTCTCCTCTTGTATCCTTAACTGATGGTATCCAGATCGAAGATCGATCTTTGAATAAAAGCTTGAGCCTTGCAGTTGATCAAACAGATCATCGATTCTTGGCAGAGGATATCTATTCTTGATCGTCAGCTTGTTCAGCTCCCGGTAGTCGATGCACATACGAAAACTACCGTCCTTCTTCTTGACAAACAGGACCGGAGCTCCCCAAGGCGAGAAGCTTGGTCGGATAAAACCCTTGTCTAACAGCTCTTGAAGCTGTGTCGACAGTTCCTGTATCTCAGACGGAGCAACTCTATAAGGTGCCTTAGCCACAGGCGCCGCACCTGGAACTAAATCGACGCGGAACTCTACTTGCCTCTGAGGTGGCAGTCCAGGTAAGTCTTCTGGGAAGACTTCTGGGTATTCCCTCACGACAGGGATGTCTTCGATTCTTGGCTCAGCAGCCTTCTTATCCACAATGTGTGCCAGGAAGGCAACACATCCCTTCTGCAAACACTTTCGCGCTTTCAGGCAGCTGATAATTCTTAACGGCGTATCACGCTTCTCTCCGTGAACCACGATTGTTTCGCTATCTTCGGTTGGGATACGAACAACCTTTTCGTGACAAACTATCTCAGCCTTGTTTCCTGATAACCAATCCATTCCTACCACCACGTCAAAGCTTCCCAACTGGACTGGTAGTAGATCCAAAGCAAACTCACGCTCTCCCAATTCGATCACACAGCCTCTGATAACTTCATTGGCTTCTACTAACTTCCCATTAGCCAATTCGATTGAGTAGGGAATATCTAACTTATTAGCGGCTAAACCAAGCATATCCTTAAATTCTAACGATACGAAGCTATAATCGGCACCAGTATCAAATAAAACGGATGCATAGCGTTGATTTACAGGGAACGTACCAGTAACGACATTGGGGTCCTGGCGCGCTTCCCTTGCTTCGATTTGGAACACTCTCCCACGGGCTTGGTTTAACTCTGGGCAGTTCTTCTTAAAATGCCCAATATCACCGCAGTTAAAGCATCCAAGTCTTTGCCCGTTTCCACCAGCTTGATCATTCCTCTGATTACGATTCACGGCGCCCGCTTGGTTAGCATTGTTGCCTCGATTCTCGTTACCTCCATGGTTTCCTTGTGGGCGATTTCCATTTCCACCCCGGTTGTAATTTCTGTTTCCGAATCCTCCCTGGCCTCCCTGACCAGCAGTGGCCCAACAAGTGTCCTTCAAGTGGCCACGTTTCCCACATGCTTCGCATACTTTTGGCCCGCAACGACCAGAATGGTGGCGTTGGCAGTCGTTGAACTTGGGTTGGGTGCCCATGTATCCCTTTCCTTTCTTCCCTCTACCAGTTGTAACCTGAGCTGGCGTGTCTGATCCTCCTTTCTTAACCACCATACTGGCGCCCTGCTTGAAGTTCGAGAACTTCCGTTTGTTACCTCCTGACGACTCGACGTGAGTCTCTGCCTTCTTCGTCTTGATCTCATCAAACTTGTTCAGGCGAATAGCCTCCTCAGTGAGAGCTACGCTCAAATCGATCGCCTCAGTAATGGTCGCAGGCTTTGATGAGGTCACCATGCTTATGATTTGAGGAGCTAATCCCCAAATGAAACGTTCAATCCGCTTGAACTCCGGAGTGACCATGTAGGGTACCACATGCGATAAGTCATGGAACCTTTGAACGTATTCTGCGATCTTTGGACCGTCCATTTTCAAATACCAGAACTCGGTTTCCAATCTTTGGATTTCCGCGCGAGAGCAGTACTTCCTGCGCATAACTTCCTTCAGTTCGGTCCAGGTTAGCGCGTAGGCAGCAGCTTCACCAAGTGTCTGTACTTGCAGATTCCACCAAGAGAGGGCTCCATCGAAGAATAGCCCCGAGATATAGGTGACTTGCTGATCTAGCGCGCATTTGCTCATGCGAAGAACAGATTCAGTTTTCTCGGCCCAACGAACAAAGGCGACAGCACCTCCTGTGCCATCAAAGTTGACCGGCTTGCAGTCTAGAAACTGCTTGTAGGTGCATCCTTCACATACGTTATAACATACGATGGGCATTAGCATCATTGCTAAAGATATCCAATTAGGTCATGGTATGTCTAAATGACTTAGTATTACCATGAGGTGGATTATTGTTGTTGCCAGTGTTGCCAGAGTTGCTTCCACTAGTCCCTCCTTGAGAGGCGGCGTATTGTGCAATGGCAGCAGCGATAATTTGCTAGAGTTCTGCCTCATTGGTAGGCATGTGTGTCTCACTGTCACACCCCGACCACGTGTAACATACAAAACGTGGCGGAAACATCGGGGAGTGTTGTAACAGAATTAATTGTTTCATAACCATGGCATTCAAAGTTGTATTTTATTTATTAAACAAGGGTGTTACATTGTCTTGAACAGTAAACAAAAGAGTTTATAACATAATTAAACAAGTCTATCTCCATTTTTAGTCTCTAAGGCACAGGTCCGCCCTAGAATCATGATCAACATCCTACGGAAAAGCTCCTGAAAACACATGTGAAAATAGGTACGTCAGCATAAAAATGTCTGTGAGATACATAGGTTTGTGAAAATAGGATTCATGACTTGTATTTGAGAAAATGTTTAGTCATGAACCTTGTAATTTGCTTTGTCTTGTAAATCATTTGGAAAATCGATAAGATCAGTTGATAGGTATAAGTAATGTAAGGTTAAATGAATAACCATGTAAAATGAGTTTGTATAAGATAAGTTGGTTGTAAAACAATGTCTTATGAAAAGTATGTTATTTGTATAAAATGTTATATGTATCAAACTGAAATGATTTAAATAACGTTACGCTATGTAATATTATACAAACACTTATATATAGGAAGTACCAGCGGCGTATCCACCATGTTTGTTTCATATTACACACGTATCGTTACTCAAATCACTTACCCAAACAACCACCAATGTAACTTGTTCATGTACAAACCAATTGTCAAGTGTTATTGTGTAAACCATATCAAAATGTCTATGTCCAATGTAAACCACCAAATGTGTATATCAATGTCAAAATGTTTATGTTCAATGTAGATCATGTACTGTGTAACCAAAATGTCATGTATGGTAAGTGAAATGTATCAACTAAACCATATGTAAAATGCACAACAACAAGGTATTGAAGTAAAACACAATTTAAATCAAAGTCATGTTGTGTGTAACAAATGCATGCTATACTGATACAAACATTTATGCGGTATTGTTAAAATGCATACATCCAAGCCTTGAGACTGTGGCGATAAACCCTTAAACAAATTAAAGGTTTATCTAAATTACGTATATCGAATTCGGTCATTCCTTTCATCCCCTTTCCCTGGGATGTCCGGAACGGGAGTTGTCAATTCCTATGGTACCTCTACCTACTAACGAACGGCGTGATCATTGTTAATGAATGTATTGTTCCATGTTAAACAAACCAAATGTCATACCAAAATCTAAGCAGGTGAAAACGATGCACTAAGTATGTAATCAAATGAACATACGTAGCGTGAAATGTAATGTAAAACGATGTACTAAGTAATGCACACAATGGGCACACCTAGCATGAAATGTAATGTAAAACGATGTACTAAGTAATGCACACAATGGGCACACCTAGCATGAAATGTAATGTAAAACGATGTACTAAGTAATGCACACAATGGGAACACCTAGCATGAAATGTAATGTAAAACGATGTACTAAGTAATGCACACAATGGGCACACCTAGCATAAAATGAAATGAAATCATGTACTATAATGTACTAATAAACATAGCAGGTATATGATGTGAAAACAGGAAAGCTTGAAAGTAACAAGTAGGCACATGTGTTCCACCCCAAAACGTTTGGAAAACAGTAAAAGAGGGGTCTATGTACTCACTTGAGATTGCTCAGAAGTCCTAAGATAACCACCAAGCAATGTTAGAGATCACGGAATATCAAACGGCACCTAATATAGGTAACTACATTAATAAACCGGACCTAAATCGGAAGATCGGATAGGATGAGGGCTCGTAAACCATATGAGTATAGGAACTCGTGTAGTATGGTTCACTAAAGCCTACATACTAAATGAAACCTAACCTAAGTGCTTGTGACCCATTACGTCCCGTTTAGGTGGCTTATGCTACTTTAACGCGTCGTTCGCGTGAAACGCGTTCGGACCGCCTAACTAGTCCTATGACAAGTAATATATGCCTTAACATGTCTAATATGGTTGTTAAATCAGTTTAGATGTCAAAAGTTATGTTACATATGATTAAAATGAATTTTGGCATTAAAGGGGTATTTTGGTAATTTACCTAAGGCATATAAACTACCTATCATACAACTACTTAAACGAAGCGACCATAAGGTATAACCTCGTAAGGTTATTCCCTATATACTATGGTCACCTAATGTGCTTGGTCGGATCCTAATGATTGACCAAACGGGTCGGGTTCGAAAGTATAAGCGATTGTTTAGATCGCTTACCTTACGACCCTATATAAGCACTAAACTAAAAGTGACGAGCTAAGCATGTTAAAACATGCTTAACTAAGTTTAGAAAACAGGTTTGGTATCACAACAAACGGTTGTGATACCTAAGAGTAGTTTGGTTACAAAATACGTAAGAATACGTATTCTGCCCGAAACTACGGCTCGTCACTGAGCCTAGATAACGTGGTAATCAGTAGGTATAGTCGCTAGGGACTATAACCATCGTGATCACACTCACGTTATGAAGTTCAAACGAACTTCGCATCGACCATAAATTGGTCAATGTAGAAAGTCAAACAAAGTTTGACTTTCGGACTCGAAAAGCAATAAAAGAACGAAAGAATACTTACGAAGGGTCCCCGAATGCTAATCTAGATCAAAATAGCTCAGGTATGAAACAAAGGTTTCAACTTAGAGCACAAATGATCAGATTCTTGTGAGAAATGAAGTGAAATGTGATGGGTATTTATAGATTTCGGAGAACCGTTAAGATCGTTTGTCGAATATCGTGCCTAAATCTCGTGCGTACATTTGTCAAAATGTTGTGGTTACTGAAAATGATCCTTAATGTGCTGAAAGGTCAAGTGTGGAACTTGTGGTTGTAGTTTAATCAGCTGATAATCTGCTGACTGGTTGATATTATCTGTTCTGGCACAGGCTAGCGCACCGCTACGTTAAAAGTGTAGCGCACCGCTAGGCCATAGTTTGGCAGATTTACCATTTTAGTCCCTGCAGTGTAATCAACCCATTTTCGACACGTTTAAGGCCCGTTAACCCCATTTCAAAGCTCTAAAATGAAGTTAAAGTATAGGGAACTTAAAATGTGTTCAAAAATATCTCGGATGTCGGTTCGTTTGGCCGTACGGTCGCGATGTTCGGTTAATTACGACGGAATGCGCACAAGCGCGAAAAACGATCCAAATGACGCGACGAATGGATTTTTCTTATGGAGAACACTAAAATATAATGTAGTCATGCTTACATAAATTTTTGGATGTCCGGATGTATTCAGAACGTAAGTTATGCGCGAAAATGCAAACTTGTGCACTTTTTGACGCTTTTAGTCCCTGAATGACCCAAAAGTTTATTTTAACACACCGAACCCCTCAAAGCCTATTTCTAAGCTATGTAAAGGATATTTAAGGTGTGTTTAACTTATGGTCATGTTCCAGAATGTTCGTTACAGTTCAAATTGACATACTTTCGCAGTTTGTCATATTTAGTCCCTGTAGTCGAATTAACTTGTTTTTGCCATACCAAAGCCTTCAAAACTTATTTCTAAGTTATGTAAAGGTTATTTGAGGTATGTTGAGTATATGTTGATGTTCCGGAGTATTTCTCGCATTAAACTGAGTACGTTTACGCACTAGTTTGCGTATAACTCTCCAGAAAGTGATGTAGAGTTTGGAATTGAACAAAAGTCAAAACATGAAAAATGTAAAACACAATCAAACAAACATTGGGATCAAATAACATTGTTTTATTGATAATAGAACTGTTCACAATGATTACAAGCACAGTTGTTACAGTCTCCCCTACTTGTGGAAATTTCGTCCCGAAATTTATTTAGAGGAAACTCGAGGAAAAAGATGTGGATATTTCGCCTTCATTTGATCTTCGCGTTCCCAAGTAAACTCAGGTCCACGTTTAGCTTCCCAGCGAACTTTGACCAAAGGAATGCGCTTGCGTTTAAGCCACTTGACTTCACGTTCCATGATTTCCACTGGTTTCTCAACAAATTTCAGTGTTTTGCCAACACGAATTTCGTCAAGCGGTATGGAGAAGTTTTCATCAGCTGAACACCTCTTGAGATTGGACACGTGAAAAGTTGGATAAACATTTCCAAGTTCAGGAGGTAACTCAAGTCTGTAGGCTACCTTTCCGATTCTTTCGACGATCTTGAATGGTCCAACGTATCTAGGTGCAAGTTTTCCTTTCTTTCCAAATCTGATCACACCTTTCCAAGGTGAGACCTTAAGTAATACTCGATCACCGACTTGAAATTCCAAGGCTTTGCGTTTTGGGTCCGCGTAAATCTTCTGACGGCTTCTAGCTGCCTGAAGGTTATCACGAACTTTCTTGACCTTGTCAGTTGTCTCTAAAATGAGGGCAGGTCCAGTAAGTTGAGCCCCGCCAATCTCATTCCAGCAGACTGGTGAACGACATTTTCGACCATAGAGAGCCTCGAAATGAGCCATTTTGATGCTAGTGTGATAACTGTTGTTGTAGGAGAATTCAATCAATTTAAGATGTGAATCCCAGCTACCATCAAAATCGATCACACAAGCTCTTAGCATATCCTCCAGAGTCTGGATTGTTCTCTCAGATTGACCATCCGTTTGCGGATGATAAGCTGTGCTCAGATTAAGTTGGGTCCCCATAGCGGATTGCATGGTTCTCCAAAAATGAGAAGTGAAACGAGCATCTCTGTCACAAATGATGTTCAACGGAACACCATGTCGAGCTACGATTTCATCCACATAGATTTGTGCAAGTCTGTCAGCAGGAAAATCCTCACGGATTGGCAAGAAATGTGCTGACTTTGTAAGACGATCAACGACTACCCAGATGGCATCATGACCTTTCTTTGTGCGTGGGAGTTTGGTAACAAGATCCATAGTAATGTTTTCCCATTTCCAAACTGGGATCTCTGGTTGCACCAATAAACCAGAAGGACGTTGATGTTCAGCCTTAACCTTAAGACAAGTAAGGCATTTTGACATGTATAAGGCAATGTCTTTCTTCATACCAGGCCACCAATAGTGAATACGAAGATCCTTATACATTTTATCTGAGCCCGGATGAATAGAATAACGCGACTTATGGGCTTCATCCATAAGCAAGGTACGAAGATCATCCTGGCTTGGGACCCACAAACGGTCCATGAAGTAATATGATCCATTGTCCTTCAGTTCCAGAGCAGGTGTTATGTGATAGGGAAATTCCTTATCCGTCAAACCTTGTGCAACACAAGATTGTTGAGCCTGAGAAACGCGTGCTTGGATATCGGATCGAGCTTGAATAACAGACTGAACACGTACACAATGAAGCTTAGTACGTTCCTTACGACTCAATGCATCGGCCACGACATTCGCCTTACCAGGATGGTAGCGAATCTCGCAGTCATAGTCGTTTAAAAGCTCAACCCAACGTCGTTGCCTCATGTTGAGTTCTTTCTGGTTGAAGATATGCTGAAGACTTTTGTGGTCTGTGAAAACCACACATTTTGTACCATACAAATAGTGTCTCCAGATCTTTAGAGCGAAAACAACTGCACCCAACTCAAGATCATGAGTGGTGTAGTTCTTCTCATGTATCTTCAACTGCCTCGATGCATAAGCTATGACTTTGTTCCTTTGCATAAGAACACAGCCAAGACCCAATTTTGATGCATCACAATACACAACAAAATCATCATCACCCTCAGGCAATGATAGAACAGGCGCATCGCAAAGCTTCTGCTTCAGGTGTTGAAAAGCTTCCTCTTGTTTGTATCCCCAATAAAAGGGCATTTTCTTCTGAGTTAGAGCAGTTAGAGGAACTGCAATCTTCGAGAAGTTTTCTATGAAGCGGCGATAATAACCCGCTAGACCAAGAAAAGAACGAACTTCAGTAGGAGTAGTAGGCGTATCCCAATCCTTAATCGCACTGATCTTGGAGGGATCTACATGAATACCTTGTTCGTTGATAATATGCCCCAAAAATTGAACTTCTTTAAGCCAAAATTCGCACTTGGAGAATTTGGCGAAAAGTTGCTCTTTCTTTAGGAGTTCCAGAGTAAGACGAAGATGTTGCTCGTGGTCAGCTTGCGTCTTAGAGTATATCAAGATGCCATCAATAAAAACAATGACGAACTGATCCAAATAAGGTTTGCAGACCCTATTCATTAAGTCCATGAAAACAGCAGGAGCATTAGTCAAACCGAATGGCATGACTGTGAATTCATAATGCCCATAACGAGTGCGGAATGCTGTCTTCGGAATGTCTTCTTCTTGCACCCGAAGTTGATGATATCCAGATCGCAGATCAATCTTCGAAAAATAAGAAGCGCCTTGTAACTGATCAAAGAGATCATCGATGCGAGGTAGGCGATATCGATTCTTGATGGTAAGCTTGTTAAGCTCACGATAATCGATACACATCCTAAAGGATCCATCCTTCTTCTTGACAAAAAGAACGGGAGCACCCCAAGGTGAAAAACTAGGACGTATAAAACCTTTGTCAGAGAGCTCCTGAAGCTGTTTAGACAACTCTTGCATCTCAGATGGTGCAAGACGATATGGAGCTCTGGCAATGGGATTTGCACCAGGTACGAGATTGTTGGTGCACACATCTGTCGTCTTCGTCTTGTATCGAGTCTCGGGTTCGATGTGGATCTATTCAAGCATGATGTCATCACACAAGTGGCATCATGCTTACATCATCTATTGCATCATCACACTACATTTTGACGTGATAATGCATGAAAATGGAATTAGAATGTTATCATCCTCACAAAAAGACAAAACAGATTACACGATTGTTGGATGTTTTCGCTTCAAGACAAAAGATCTTTGTAGGTTTCGCTTCAAATTGTAATATGTTTATATGAAGATTTCGCTTGAAGGGTGTCGCTTCAAGTGCTTCAAGCGAAATCATGTGTCCTATATATAGGTTGTCATACATTTCATTTGTAACAGTTCGAACAGAATTTGCCAAGTGTACCGAAGTGCTGCCGGTTTCTCTTTCGACTGTAAAGGTTGTCAATATCAATATATAAGAGATTAAAGTGAATATCAAGCTGTTTACACGTTCGTTTCTCTGTTTCCGCCTTTGAAACGGACTAGAACTCTTCCGAACGACTCGTTTAGGTCGCAATCCGATCCTACAATTGGTATCAGAGCTCAGGACGAGGAGTTCTTGCCAAAAACAGCCGATTTTCACCACGATTTCTGTTTCTACATCATTCTTTTTCGAAATTTCAAACTTTTTACGGATAAAATTGACTAAAATTCTCACATATCACGCATAAGCATGTTTTAACAGTTCCTAGAAAGTTTCAGCATCAAAATCAGCCTAAAACTTGTAATTTTGTGTGATTTCGCTTCAAGTGTTCGACATTTGCTGACATCATCTAGGCCTTCGCTTGAGTTTTCACATTAGAACACCCTTTCACTTGAAATTTGATGTTTGTTTGAAGCGAAACACTGGCTCTCGCTTGAAATCTGCACTGAGTCTGCTTGATATATCTTGAGTGTTCGTTTGAATATTCATTTTAGATCTGAACTAACTTGAATCTGCTTGATAGTTCACTGAATCGTATTTTTTTGTGGTAAACAAAGTTGTGTGGACAATGCATAGAATGGTGTGAAATAAGTTCACGGGTTTTAATATCAAATATCAGTGGCATGTGAAAAGGTGAATCGGTTTTGTTGGCATGTGATATAATCATTTCGAGGTCTTGAAAATTGTAATTCAGGTCACGTGAAAGCTTATTGAGTTGTGTGAACCGATTCTTCATACATCGAGATGTGTGTAACTTTTACGAGGTGTCAGTTGTTAGAAAAAGAACTAACATGTTTTGTGTCAGCTTGAACAGGTGATCAGTATCATTTCAGTATGCATGTGAATTTGTTTGATGGAGGTGTCGATTGTGTATGTTATCTGAGGTCCAATCATGTGATTATATACATATAAAGTGTTGGATATATTCTGAATTCATGTGAATAATTGTCAACCACATTGGTTTTTAAAAGATAATCATTTAGATTTACGGTCCAATCAGTTTTGTTTGTGATATATGATTTTGTCGACAAAAATGTTTGACTATATCTAGTTTGCATATGATCAGTTAGTATAATTTTTGTTTTGGTAATAGTTGCCGTTCTATATTGGTAATAGTTAGTATAATTTTTTTTTTACATAATAGTTTGTTTACACATTCCATGTAATTAGTCCATAGTTGCGGCCCAATATTATTGTTAAAGCCCATCATACCGAGTCCAAATCTTGGGTCAATCCACACCAAATTCAATCCATATCAATTCAGGTTACTTGAAGTTTGAGGTTCTTAGATCACTTGGAAGTTGGTCAAAATATTTGAAATTTTTAGATCACACAAGGTTAAACTCCAGTTCGCACGGTTCGATCAGTACATTGGTCAGTCAGTTTGTTTCGTGTGATCAAATTGCATGATAATTTGTTCAGTTCGCACGGTTTGGAATTCGAAGGTGTCAAAGGGTCAAGTCACTTGATTTCGATTCGGGTCCTAGAAGTCCGCACAATTGGTCAACATTCAGTTCGCACAAAAAATCGCCAGTCTGAGTACCAGTTTGTTTCAGTTAATTGAAAAATCTTTAAACTGATTGTGTTTTTGTTTGTGTTTGTAAAGGTACTTGCCAGGTGTTTTGCCAAAGTATATCAAATTTTCTGAAGACATGGAAAAGGAATTGTTGAAGAAGTCATTTGACATGTTTGTAGCTTTTGACCATGAAACAACAACGATGACCATTGATAGATATTGTCATTTAGTCGTAGAAATGGAAAGATTGAAAATTAAGAAAGATAATGATGAATGGATTGATAAACTTGCTAATGCATTACCACAACAAAAATGGGGAAATTATCTGTTGATTGTAAAACATATGAGAAAAAAGGAAAATATGAGTCTAGCAAAGTTTATTCAAAAGATTGAGGAGCATGAGTTGGATATCCAGGAAAAAGCAAAAGTTGAAGAAAGTTCAACAAAGGAAACTGAGGGACAGAAAGCTGAAATAGAATCTGAAGAACCAGTGATTGAAAAACTTGTTGAAGTTGAGAAACTTGTCGAAGTTGAGAAAATTGTAGAAGTAGAAAAAATTGTTGAAATAGAGAAACTCGTTGAAGTTGAAAAGACTGTCGAGGTTGAAAAGATAGTTGAAAAAATGGTTGAAGTTGAAAAACCATGTGTGAAGTGTTCAGAGTCTTGCAAAGCTTGTGAGGAGAAAGATACGAAGATTGCTGAATTAGAGAAGATTAAAGAAGACTTACTGTCTGATGTGAAGTACATTAAAGAATCATATGATGTGCTAAACAGGACAGTTGATAGTCTGAAGAAGACGAATACAGAAACCGAAAAAGCAATGGATAAAATGAGTGCAACATTAATGACAAAGCAGAAAGTCATCAATGAGTACATCAAAGATTGTGCAAAGCTAAAGAAAGATGTGGAACTTGAGAAGATTGAGAGTGAAAGGATTAAACGATTGTTGCTAAGCTATACTACTTGTGATTATTTGATTGATCATGTTTATCCTACTGTTGCAGGTCTGGAAGCGTTCATGGACAAAAAGACTGAAGATACTGATACTGGTAAGAAACCAAGTGTCAAGTATAACAGATGTCCGCCTCCGATCCATGAAACTTATTCTCCCAGGAATCCAAATGAAGAGCGTCTAAAAAAGGCAGTCAACATCAAGTTAAAGTCTGAAATCATTGATGAATTACCAGACAATATTGATGTTACATTCACAGCGTCTGACACTGATCATGAGTCTGAGTTATTAAAGAAAGTTGTCGATCAGGTGTTGGATACGGATGAGGAGTCAAAACCGGAGTCTGAGTCTGAAAGTCCGAGTTCGTCAGAAAAGAGTCCGAGTTCACCGGTTAATAGGGTTTACAATAGAGAATTCCTGTTATCAAAATCTAATTTGAATGACGGATCAATCAAAGTGGCTTATACTTTGAATGATTCAGACAAATTATATTCTGATGAGGAATTTCCAATCAGAAGTGTAAAAACTGAAATGATCAAACAGGTTTTCAAATTAACAGAAATTAATCTTTCTGATATAAAAGATTTAAATCTTGATGAAAAACCTAAAAAATACACTTCAAGAGTTCAACAGAGATTGAACAAGAAAAAGGGTTATAGTTCTGGTTATGGTTATCGAAAGAAACCAAACTACAACGGTAATCTCAAAAAGAAAGGTTTAGGATTTATTCCTCCTGAAAATTATCAAAATCAAAAAACTTATAAACCAAATACAAAATTTGTTGCAGGAGGAAGTTGTGAAGATGAGCAGAAGAAACCGTTCTGGAAGCAGTCGAATCAAGAGTTTCTTGCTGAGGTAAAGAGGAATGTGAAGCAGTTTGCTGAAAGAGTTGAAAGAAGAACTTGCTTTAAGTGCCAAAAAGTTGGGCATATTGCTTGGAATTGCCAACAGTCCAACAACATAAAACAGGAAGTTACTTCTAACTCAAAACTGAAAGAAAAACTTGTCTTTGAGAAGAAACAATCAACTGAGAAATCAAAAGTGTTTGAAAATTCTATTTCTGAAAAAGGTGAAAGTTCAAAACGGTTTTACAAAAGAAGAGGTGATTTAACCAAACAAAAATGGATTGTAAAATCTCAAAGTAGTTCTGACAATGAATCTGATTCCATAAAATCAGAGGAGTCATTTGTTGAGAAAAAGATTGTGAATTCCGTTCCTGAGGTGAACGATGAAAATTTTCCTTCATTGTCAAAGGAAAATTGGAAGTCGAAAGTTGGGAAGGTAGAGATCTCAAATCAATTCTTCGCTGATAAGGGAGAATTTGATGTTGAGAAGGCTTTCAACGGGAAAGTCAAACATATTTTCGGTAAGATGGTTGATAGAAAGGTAAAAGGTGCTCAAGAATTTTATAAATCAAAATGTTGGTGGGACAGATGTTTGCCATCAAAGTCACCCAAGGCTGGTGAGGCTTGGGTGGACGTTATGTTTGAGTAAAAACCGGACTTGCCGGAGCTTCCAGGTTGGTAAGTGTGAAGCAGGTATCGGCATCATTCTTGAGAAATTCACAGGATGGTAACTGTGATATTTTGTCTTACATGTGGTAAATCAGGGACATTAAGTTGTACTTGATTTTCTACAAGTGATTGTGGTGGTTGATCTTATATTGTTAAAATCTGTACAAAAAGGTTTTAAAGAGATCAAGGTGATGAGATAATCCCAAACTCACAAGTGATGGGTAAACAAACTAATTTTTCCGGAAAAACCATTTTGATTAATACAAACTTAAGTGTTTTGAAATCATTATGGGAAAATAGTTTGTTGTAAGGGGAGTGTTGATTGAATATGCCGAAACCCTCACGGCTGAACAAACATGATTACTTTCATCAGATTGAAAAACGGTTTTCAAACTGTTAAGATCAATGGGTTGTAAATCATGGGGGTACTTTATGTTAGTTTTTCTGCTAAAGGTGCTATATTTTCTGTAATTCGGGACACGATAAGCAGAAAATGGATGGCGAGACAAAGCTATCAGTGTTGGTTGTCAAATTTTCTTTATATGATTTTGCATTTTAGGGGGAGTAATGTTGTTAGAAAATACAAAAACATTTGAAATTTTGAAAAAGTCAAAAACATGATAAAATTCAAAAAATTGAGTTTTGTTGTCAAAAGAGGAAATGATAGTACATCAGTGGACTGTCACAACATGCTAAAGAAATGGAAGGTATAAATGTGATAAACAATCTCACTGATGATGTGTCAGTAGGTTTTTGCACATTTAGTAAATTGTGACGAGATATAAACATAAAATTTACTTGCGTCTACGTGGGGAACACCTCCAGGATATATAGGTAACCCCTGAAATCTTGTTTGAAAGGTCCCGTATTCTGAGATACTAGGTCTTTATACTCAGTGATATCTGGGGTATTATCCCGGGACTTCTGATTTTGCGGAAGCAATGGCCTAGTCCCCGGAGAATACTTTCTGCTTGCGTGAAATATAGCACCACCCTCAGCTAAAAAATGATGAAACATTGAAAAATGCTAATCATGGCTGTTGTAATTCAAAAGATCCTCTAAAGGGGACACACCTAAAAGTCAACTAGGCTCTCTGCTGAACGGAAGTTCTGACCTGAGCTATCACGGTTGCATAATTTATTCCCCTTACAGATATCATCTGTGGTATACTCACCTGTAAGACTGAATATTGGGGTCTGGATACGGGAGTATATACTGAGGTGGGACACATGTAGATGTTTAAGTCCTAAAACACTAATTCGTATCTCGAAACAGTTGAACTTTGTGTGAAAATTTAAGTGGACAAGTATACTGACAATCTAGGTGAATTGTTTAGAACTTAAAATGTTTAAAGCTTAACGGTGTTGGTGATTGGTCTCAAAAACTGATATGATCCTCTTACACAAACTCACAAAAATATTGTATGTAAATAGTTCATTTCTGCATTTTATTTCTGTTATTTCAAAAATCCAAAAAGATTTTCGGTGTGTTTTAGCATAAATTTTGGAAAATTCAAAAAGATTTTAGACAACTGATGTTGAAGAGCTGAATTTCAAAATTCCAAGTGCTGAACATGACGAACAGGTGTTGGTGCATCCGTCTGTCGTCTACGTCTTCAGTCATGTCTCAGTTCGTTGCGAAGAATGTTCAAGTATGATGTCATGATGACATCACCAAAGCAACATCATCATGACATCATCTCACTAAAGACAAAAGGATTAGAATATGAAATTTGGTTTTCGGTCAACATGTTTTAGAATTGATTCCGTACATGTGTCAAGGTCTAGATCAGATTCCGCTTTTATGTCATGAGGTATCGCTTTTGTGGCATGTGAGTGATTCCGCTCTTGTGTCATGTACACATAAGCGGAATCATGGCATCTATAAATACCTCATGAGCGAAATCAGTAACATAGTTAGAGGTCTTGTTTCCGGTAACGAACTGCTGCCGAAGTGCCGTTTGACTTGTAATCAGTGTGAAATCAATATATAAGGCAAGATTTAGTAGAACAAGCTGTTTTTCGTGTTCGTTTATTGTTATTCCGCACCTTAAACGGATTAGAACACCTTCGATTGACTCGTTTGGGTCAGCACGCGATCCTACAAGTGGTATCAGAGCTCAGGACGAGGAGTTCTGTATATATCAGCTTGTTTTCATCTCTATTTCTATCTTCTACACCTTCTTTCATCAGTTCGGGAAGATTTCACGGTTGGAATTGAACGAAAATTTCACAGATTGTTTAAAATTGAACAATAACAAACCCTTGAAAGTTTGAGACTGAAATTCGAAGTATAAGTGGATCAAATTGGTGTTCGAAGTGATTTCGTTTTTGTGAACATACACTTGATTTCGCTCCAATGGACACATATACATTCTGATTTCGCTTTTGTGTCACCCAAACCTTGTGATTTCGCTTTTGTGTCACCCAAACCCTTTGATTTCGCTTTTGTGTCACCCAAACCTTGTGATTTCGCTTATATGTCACCCAATACACTTTGATTTCGCTTTTATGTCACCATTAGATCCTTGATTTCGTTCCAAAGACATTCCAAATTTTTTTATTTCGCTTTTAGGAACATCCAGAAGATCTGTTTTCGCTCGTTTGTCACTGTCATTGAAAATCAAGTTATCAAATCATGGCTGAAGAGTTCTACAATGCGTTTGCGACACCTGTTGCCCCTGTAACTCCTGCTGAAGCGTTGTATAATGAGAATGAGACAGGCACTCATCAAAAACCGCCGAAACTCATGTATATTGAAGATTTTCAGGGTTGGAAGAACCGATTCGAGAACTGGGTTCAAGCTTACAGATTCGAAGCATGGTGTTCTTTACTGAAAGATTACGAGAAGCCAAAGAATGAACGTGGTTTGGAAAAGGGTTTCAATGATTTTACAGAAGCTGATAAGTTGAAGTACACTAGTGAGAAGATGATGATCAGCATCCTTCAGCAAGCTGTTAAAGAAGACATCTTTGTCTTACTTCAACATAACGGAACTGCTAGATCCATATGGGAAGCTTTGATTCAGAAATTCAGAGGGAGTGCTGATATGATAAAAAAACAAGAAGGCATTATTGAAGAAATCATTTGACATGTTTACTGCATTTGATCATGAAACAACGAAACAGACTATAGATAGATACTGTCATTTAGTTTTGGAAATGGGTAGGTTGGATATCAAGAAAGAGGACGATGAGTGGGTTGACAAACTAGCTGAGGCGTTACCACAGCACAAGTGGGGAACATATTTGATGGTTGTGAAACTTATGAGGAAGACTGAGAGTATGAACTTGGCACAGTTTATCCAGAAGATTGAGGAACATGAGCTGGATATTCAAAAGACTGCTATAATGACGAATCCAAATGCAAAACAAGATGTTAGTTTGTATTACAGAGGTAACAAGTTTGAGGCTACTCCCAGCCCTAGTCCAAAGATTCAAACTGGTTTTAGTGCTGACAGTTCATCTGGAACAAAGAGTAGTAATGTGACTCAAAGTGGTGGATCTTCATCATTCTCAAGCTTTGATCCAAACAACAATGCACCTAGCCCTCAAAATCAAAATTCTACAAATCTGCAGTGCAATGTGACACTGAACATCCAGAATGGTCAAGTTCTTTCTCCTGAGGTGGCAAAGCAACACATGGCATCTCTTGTCACCATGTTAGAGTCGTATGAAAGCCTGATTGGCGGAAGAATTGGTAATCCGATGCTTACAAAAGAAGATTACGACCAAATTGATGCAGAAGAGCTTGAGCTGATGGATGTGAAGTGGTGCTTAGCTAGTGCCTGCAGGAGAGCTGAAAAATTTCAACAAATTACTGGCAGAGACGAATTCCGGGGAATGGCTGCTTCTCCACTTGGTTTTGACAAGTCAAAAGTTACCTGTTTCAGATGTAAAGGAAAAGGTCACTTTAAACGAGAATGTAAAAACCAAGAGTCAACTGGAAGTCAAGAAAAGAGCAATTATTATCAGAAATCAATCTTTCATCAAATCGATCAAAAACCTCAACAAAAGGAACCACAAACTGCTCATGGGAGAATGATTGAAGAAGCCAATAGGAAAGCTTATTATGGGATAATTGATCAGAATGATGAGGTTGTTGCAAAGGGATTTAGCTGGGACAAGTATATACCTAGTGAAACTAAATCTAATGTGGCACTTGTTACCAGGATTCTGGATCAAAATGAAGATTGTCAGAAAAGAATTCCGATATTTCCAGATCTTGGAAGTGATGTTGATACGGATGATGAGGAAGAGTATCTTAACAAATGTAGAAAAAGCATTGATCCTGACAGTTTTAATTTTTTCTATGCAGATAAAGTTGAGATACTGAATCAGAAGAAGATTGCTCGATTGCAGAGAGAGCTAGAAGCAGCAAAGCTACTCGCTGATGAAAAGGCAAAGACTGAAGCAACTGCTGAGATGGCAATAGAGAAGATTGTTGAAGTAGAGAAAGTAGTGGAGAAAATTGTCGAAGTCGAGAAACTTGTGGAAGTTGAGAAAATTGTTGAAAAGATAGTAGAAGTTGAAAAGACTGTCGAAGTCGAAAAGATAATTGAGAAAGTAGTTGAAGTCACGAAGCCTTGTGAAAAATGTTCAGAGTCTTGCAAAGTTTGTGAAGAAAAAGATAAAAAGATTGCTGATTTAGAGAAGATTAAGGAAGATTTACTGTCTGATGTGAAGTATGTGAAAGAGTCATACGATGTACTGAATAGGACAGTTGATGGGTTGAAAAGAACGAATGCTGAAATTGAGAAAGCAAATGAAAAGATGAGTGGAACGTTAATGACGAAGCAAAGTGTAATCAATGAGTACATCGAAGATTGTGCAAAGCTAAAGAAAGAAGTGGAACTTGAGAAGATTGAGAGTGAAAGGATTAAACGATTATTGTTGAGTTACACTACTTGTGATTATTTGATTGATCGTGTTTATCCTACTGTTGCAGGTCTTGAAGTGTTCATGGACAAAAAGACTGAAGATACTGATACTGGTAAGAAATCAAGTGTCAAGTATAACAGATGTCCGCCCCCGATCCATGAAACTTATTCTCCCAGGAATCCAAATGAAGAGCGTCTAAAAAGGGCAGTCAACATCAAGTTAAAGTCTGAAATCATTGATGAATTACCAGACAATATTGATGTTACATTCACAGCGTCTGACACTGATCATGAGTCTGAGTTAGTAAAGAAAGTTGTCGATCAGGTGTTGGATACGGATGAGGAGTTAAAACCGGAGTCTAAGTTTGAAAGTCCGAGTTCGTCAGAAAAGAGTCCGAATTCACCGGTTAATAGGGTTTACAATAGAGAATTCCTGTTATCAAAATCTAATTTGAATGACGGATCAATCAAAGTGGCTTATACTTTGAATGATTCAGACAAATTATATTCTGATGAGGAATTTCCAATCAGAAGTGTAAAAACTGAAATGATCAAACAGGTTTTCAAATTAACAGAAATTAATATTTCTGATATAAAAGATTTAAATCTTGATGAAAAACCTAAAAAGTACACTTCAAGAGTTCAACAGAGATTGAACAAGAAAAAGGGTTATAGTTCTGGTTATGGTTATCGAAAGAAACCAAATTACAACGGTAATCTAAAAAGGAAAGGTTTAGGATTTATTCCTCCTGAAAATTATCAAAATCAGAAAACTTATAAACTAAAAACAAAATTTGTTGCAGGTGGAAGTTGTGAAGATGAGCAGAAGAAATCGTTTTGGAAGCAGTCGAATCAAGAGTTTCTTGCTGAGATAAAGAGGAATGTGAAGAAGTTTGCTCAAAGAGTTGATAGAAGAACTTGCTTCAAATGCCAAAAGGTTGGGCATATTGCTTGGAATTGTCAACAGTCCAACAACACAAAACAGGAAGTTATTTCTAACTCAAAACTGAAAGAAAAACTTGTCTTTGAGAAGAAACAATCAACTGAAAAATCGAAAGTGTTTGATAATTCTATTTTTGAAAAAGGTGAGAGTTCAAAACGATTTTACAAAAGAAGAGGTGATTTAACCAAACAAAAATGGATTGTAAAATCTCAAAGTAGTTCTGACAATGAATCTGATTCCATAAAATCAGAGGAGTCATTTGTTGAGAAAAAGATTGTGAATTCCGTTCTTGAGGTGAACGATGAAAATTTTCCTTCATTGTCAAAGGAAAATTGGAAGTCGAAAGTTAGGAAGGTAGAGATCTCAAATCAATTCTTTGCTGATAAGGGAGAATTTGATGTTGAGAAGGCTTTCAATGGGAAAGTCAAACATATTTTCGGTAAGATGGTTGATAGAAAGGTAAAAGGTGCTCAAGAATTTTATAAATCAAAATGTTGGTGGGACAGATGTTTGCCACCAAAGTCACCCAAGGCTGGTGAGGCTTGGGTGGACGTTATGTTTGAGTAAAAACCGGACTTGCCGGAGCTCCCAGGTTGGTTTAAGTGGAGCAGGAATCGGCACATTTCTTGAGAAATTTACGAAAGTGATTTCGACTTACAAGTGGTAAATCAGGGACATTAAATTGTATCTGATTTTCTACAAATGATTGAGAAACAATGTGATGAAACCCCTAATCTACAATTGGTAAACTCAAACTTATTTTCCGGAAAAACCATTTGATTAAAACAAACTTAAGTGTTTTGAAATCAATGGGAAAATAGTTTGTTGTGAGGGGGAGTTCTGATTGTTTATGCCAAGTGGATGGCGATTTGAAGTGATTCGATATCGGTTGTCATTTTTTTTTGTACAGTTTATTTTCAAATTTCCTAAAATGTGTTTGCATTTTAGGGGGAGTAAAAATTTTAGAAAATCCAAAAACATTTGAAAATTTGAAAAAGCCAAAAACATGATAAAATCAAAAATGAGTTTTGTTGTGAATAGAGGAAATGATAGTACATCAGTGGACTGTCATAACATGCTAAAGAATTGGAAGGTATAAATGTGATAAACAATCTCACTGTGGATATGTCAGTAGGTTTTTATACATTTAGTAAATTGTGACGAGATATAAACATAAAATTTACTTGCGTCTACGTGGGGAACACCTCCAGGATATATAGGTAACCCCTGAAATCTTGTTTGAAGGGTCCCTTATTCTGAGATACTAGGTCTTTATACTCAGTGATATCTGGGGTATTATCCCGGGACTTCTGATTTTGCAGAAGCAATGGCCTAGTCCCCGGAGAATACTTTCTGCTTGCTTGAAATATAGCACCACCCTCAGCTAAAAAATGATGAAACATTGAAAAATGCTAATCATGGCTGTTGTAATTCAAAAGATCCTCTAAAGGGGACACACCTAAAAGTCAACTAGGCTCTCTGCTGAACGGAAGTTCTGACCTGAGCTATCACGGTTGCATAATTTATTCCCCTGACAGATATCATCTGTGGTATACTCATCTGTAAGACTGAATATTGGGGTCTGGATACGGGAGTATATACTGAGGTGGGACACATGTAGATGTTTAAGTCCTAAAACACTAATTCGTATCTCGAAGCAGTTGAACTTTGTGTGAAAATTTAATTGGACAAGTATACTGACAATCTAGGTGAATTGTTTAGAATTTAAAATGAAATGAAGCTTAACGGTGTTGGTGATTGGTCTCAAAAACTGATATGATCCTCTTACACAAACTCACAAAAATTTTGTTTGTAAATATTTCTTTACTGCATTTTATTTTTGTTATTTCAAAATCCAAAAAAGATTTTCGGTGTGTTTTAGTATAAATTTTGAAAAAATTCAAAAAGATTTTCGACAACTGGTGTTGGAGAGCTGATTTTCAAAGTTCCAAGTGCTAAACAAGATGAACAGATGGTTTGGGAGAGTGTGTTGTTTTTGAATTTGAAAATGATATTTTTTTAAAAATGGTTCATCATAAACTATAAATGTTAGATCATTTTTGTGATATTTTCAAGTGATGTCTGATTGTGTTCAAGTTATCATCAGAAAATTTATTTTTGGGTAGAGCATGTGCAGGTATAGTCAGATTTCAATTTTAAACATGAAGATAGTGTGTCAGGTTCCAATACCTGATATAGAGATTGAGAGAGAAGAAAGAGATTGAGGATACTTTCAATGTAAAATACTTCAGAGAATTAGAGAAAACTGATAAAGACTAAAGATGCAAAGACTTGACACTGAAGACTCCGTCAACATCCGAGGGGGAGTTTGTTGGTGCATCCGTCTGTCGTCTACGTCTTCAGTCATGTCTCAGTTCGTTGCGAAGAATGTTCAAGTATGATGTCATGATGACATCACCAAAGCAACATCATCATGACATCATCTCACTAAAGACAAAAGGATTAGAATATGAAATTTGGTTTTCGGTCAACATGTTTTAGAATTGATTCCGTACATGTGTCAAGGTCTAGATCAGATTCCGCTTTTATGTCATGAGGTATCGCTTTTGTGGCATGTGAGTGATTCCGCTCTTGTGTCATGTACACATAAGCGGAATCATGGCATCTATAAATACCTCATGAGCGAAATCAGTAACATAGTTAGAGGTCTTGTTTCCGGTAACGAACTGCTGCCGAAGTGCCGTTTGACTTGTAATCAGTGTGAAATCAATATATAAGGCAAGATTTAGTAGAACAAGCTGTTTTTCGTGTTCGTTTATTGTTATTCCGCACCTTAAACGGATTAGAACACCTTCGATTGACTCGTTTGGGTCAGCACGCGATCCTACAACAGGTTTGGTAAATTTGATTGAAAAGTTTTTCAGAGATAAAAATTTGTTAAATGATCATTGTTAATGTTTGATTGTATATTGATTGGAGAAGACTCAGTGTTGGTGTTTGATATTTGACAAATTGTTAAATATTTTATTCTTGTGAATCTTATTTTTGGGTAGAGGATGTGCAGGATAGGATGGATTCTGAGCAGATAGAGTACCAGGTTCCGATACCTGAGGATTCTAAAATTCTGTAAAAACCAGACTACGATCCCAGCATGTTTTGAGGGGGAGTCTGTTAGAGGGAGAGAGAATTGGAGATAGGATAGAGCCAGATAGAGATCCTGAAGAAAGTTCAAAGACTGATAAAGACTGAAGATTGTGAAGACTCGACACTTAAGACTCGTCAACATCTGAGGGGGAGTCTGTTGGTGCACACATCTGTCGTCTTCGTCTTGTATCGAGTCTCGGGTTCGATGTGGATCTATTCAAGCATGATGTCACCATCTAGGATGATGACATCACACAAGTGGCATCATGCTTACATCATCTATTGCATCATCACACTACATTTTGACGTGATAATGCATGAAAATGGAATTAGAATGTTATCATCCTCACAAAAAGACAAAACAGATTACACGATTGTTGGATGTTTTCGCTTCAAGACAAAAGATCTTTGTAGGTTTCGCTTCAAATTGTAATATGTTTATATGAAGATTTCGCTTGAAGGGTGTCGCTTCAAGTGCTTCAAGCGAAATCATGTGTCCTATATATAGGTTGTCATACATTTCATTTGTAACAGTTCGAACAGAATTTGCCAAGTGTACCGAAGTGCTGCCGGTTTCTCTTTCGACTGTAAAGGTTGTCAATATCAATATATAAGAGATTAAAGTGAATATCAAGCTGTTTACACGTTCGTTTCTCTGTTTCCGCCTTTGAAACGGACTAGAACTCTTCCGAACGACTCGTTTAGGTCGCAATCCGATCCTACAGAGATCAATGCGGAACTCGACTTGGCGTGCTGGAGGTAGACCAGGTAATTCTTCAGGGAACACTTCAGAATAATCCCGAACGACAGGAATATCTGAAATAGACTTACCCTTGCCTTTATCTTTTGTAACATGTGCTAAGAAAGCCACATAGTTCTTCCGCAGATACTTCCGAGCTTTAAAACAAGACATGAGTTTGAGACCACCGATAGGCTTCTCACCTTGAACCTGCAAGATCTCGCCTGTCGAAAGCGGCACACGAACAATCTTCTCAGAACAAACTATCTCTGCGTGATGCTTGGATAACCAATCCATTCCCACAATAACGTCGAAGCTTCCAAGTTGCATAGGCGTGAGGTCGATAGGAAAAAGATGGTCGTTAAGATTCAACTGGCAGTTGCGAAGAACAGAATCAAGAATAATGGGTTCACCACTAGTAACTTCTACTGTCAAAGATTTACTTAGTTTTGTTCTAGACACTCGAAGCATTGGCTTAAAAGACAATGACACAAAACTCTTGTCGGCACCCGAATCAAAGAGAACATATGCAGGCTGGTTATTAATAAAGAACGTACCGTTCACCACGTTATCGTCTGCCTGCGCCTCTTGGGCATTCATGTTAAAGGCTCGGCCTCGAGCCGGAGCCTGATTCGGATTCTGGTTCAGATTCTGGTTAGCCAGCCTTGGGCACCGATTTCTGTAATGGGTCAGATCCCCACAATTATAACAAGCGCCAGGTGGGTATTGTGGTCGTGCAGCTTGACACTGTTGCTGAGCAGGAGGCTGAGTAACTTGTTGAGCCGGGTTCTGAACTGCACGATTCTGAGCAAACCGACAAACATCGGCAAGATGACCTGACTTCCCACAGCTAGTACAGAAACGGCACTGATGTTGCGGCTGATGGTGACTGTTGCATCTATTGCACAAAGGTGCATTCCCTGAATAGGGTTTCTTTGCCGGAGGCTGCGCGGGTTGGTTAGGAGCTGCCTGATTAGCTTGGGTAGTGATAGCAAAATTTTGGGAAGCCTTACGCTTCCTTGACCTCTTCGAAGAACCAGAGTCCTTTCCATTCCTGTTTTGACCCTTCTTGCTATCCCCCTTGTCAGCCGACTGTTTCTTGCCCTTGTCACCCTTCCTGTGCAACTTACCCTTCCGAATCTGCGACTCAGTCAACGTCGCTGATAACTCGATCGCCTGACGAAGTGTGGTAGGGTTGCTACCAGTAATGATGTCTTGTACAGAGTCAGGTAGGCCGTCGATATACCTTTCGATAGCCTTGTCGAGTGGGGTAACCATAGTTGGGCAAAGCAGACTCAACTCCTCAAACCTATCAGTATAAGCCCTGTGCTCACCACTATCCTGCTTCAAATCATCAAATTCCTTCTCCAAAGCTCACTGCTCATGACGAGGACAGAATTCCCTCATCATAAGAGCTCTTAGTTCAGCCCATGTCTGTGCCAAGGCAATCTCAGCACCCCTATCTCTCATAACCCCGTTCCACCATGTCAAAGCCCTCTTCTGGAATACGCTCGAAGCAAACTCGACTTTGCGATTATCCGGACACTGCACGTGGCGGAAAGTATTCTCTATGCTCTCAAACCACTGAAGAAGCCCAGTTGCTCCCTCAGAACCACTAAACTTGAGTGGTTTAGCCGAGCTGAAATCCTTGTATTTTCATGGAGCATTATTGTTGTTGTTGGCTTGGTTCCATTGAGCAAGGAGATTTGGAAATTGAGCAGCCATCTGCTCCGCAATAATTTCTGCCAGTTCAGCAGTCGCAATCAGATTGTCGCGTCGAGGAGGCATTCTAAAAGAGGAAACATGAAAGAAATGAGTGAGATGATTGGATGAAAAGAATGAGATGAAACGAAATCAACAAAAGCAAAGATGGTGGTCATTTGTCCGTATCACAAAGTAAACAAATGACACACAGTGACTAATCAAAGTAAATGGATCAAAATAATGTATTTCGAAGACATGCTCGCCTATAAGTGAACACTCATCCCAAGAATTCCCAGGTAAGCACAACTGGTCTCGCGTCTGGTTGAGGTGTATACGAAGTGCTTGCCTAGACAGAAAACCCAGAATACAGGCATTCACCCTTCCAGTTTGCACGTGTTCACATTATTTATAACCCAAAACATTGACGAGATTTTGAAAATTTGAAGGCACAAGGCCAAAATTTTAATCAAACTGAAAAGGGTTCAAAACCATATAACAGAGGGTTCAAAACCTTACAATTGAGGGTTCAAAACCTTGTAATAAATTTTTCAAAAACAGAAGATTGTTTTTCAAAAATCGTTTCGGAAAAATTTGGTTCTTGTTTTGCTAATCACCTAAGGATAGGTGATGTACATGTTTTAAGATCTAAACACAAGATAATTTGTGCTAGGGTCCTAGAAAAGTTATAGTCTAGGTCAAAGCATTACTAATAACCTAATTCCCTATAACCATTGGCTCTGATACCAACTCTTCTGTCACACCCCGACCACGTGTAACATACAAAACGTGGCGGAAACATCGGGGAGTGTTGTAACAGAATTAATTGTTTCATAACCATGGCATTCAAAGTTGTATTTTATTTATTAAACAAGGGTGTTACATTGTCTTGAACAGTAAACAAAAGAGTTTATAACATAATTAAACAAGTCTATCTCCATTTTTAGTCTCTAAGGCACAGGTCCGCCCTAGAATCATGATCAACATCCTACGGAAAAGCTCCTGAAAACACATGTGAAAATAGGTACGTCAGCATAAAAATGCCTGTGAGATACATAGGTTTGTGAAAATAGGATTCATGCCTTGTATTTGAGAAAATGTTTAGTCATGAACCTTGTAATTTGCTTTGTCTTGTAAATCATTTGGAAAATCGATAAGATCAGTTGATAGGTATAAGTAATGTAAGGTTAAATGAATAACCATGTAAAATGAGTTTGTATAAGATAAGTTGGTTGTAAAACAATGTCTTATGAAAAGTATGTTATTTGTATAAAATGTTATATGTATCAAACTGAAATGATTTAAATAACGTTACGCTATGTAATATTATACAAACACTTATATATAGGAAGTACCAGCGGCGTATCCACCATGTTTGTTTCATATTACACACGTATCGTTACTCAAATCACTTACCCAAACAACCACCAATGTAACTTGTTCATGTACAAACCAATTGTCAAGTGTTATTGTGTAAACCATATCAAAATGTCTATGTCCAATGTAAACCACCAAATGTGTATATCAATGTCAAAATGTTTATGTTCAATGTAGATCATGTACTGTGTAACCAAAATGTCATGTATGGTAAGTGAAATGTATCAACTAAACCATATGTAAAATGCACAACAACAAGGTATTGAAGTAAAACACAGTTTAAATCAAAGTCATGTTGTGTGTAACAAATGCATGCTATACTGATACAAACATTTATGCGGTATTGTTAAAATGCATACATCCAAGCCTTGAGACTGTGGCGATAAACCCTTAAACAAATTAAAGGTTTATCTAAATTACGTATATCGAATTCGGTCATTCCTTTCATCCCCTTTCCCTGGGATGTCCGGAACGGGAGTTGTCAATTCCTATGGTACCTCTACCTACTAACGAACGGCGTGATCATTGTTAATGAATGTATTGTTCCATGTTAAACAAACCAAATGTCATACCAAAATGTAAGCAGGTGAAAACGATGCACTAAGTATGTAATCAAATGAACATACGTAGCGTGAAATGTAATGTAAAACGATGTACTAAGTAATGCACACAATGGGCACACCTAGCATGAAATGTAATGTAAAACGATGTACTAAGTAATGCACACAATGGGCACACCTAGCATGAAATGTAATGTAAAACGATGTACTAAGTAATGCACACAATGGGCACACCTAGCATGAAATGTAATGTAAAACGATGTACTAAGTAATGCACACAATGGGCACACCTAGCATAAAATGAAATGAAATCATGTACTATAATGTACTAATAAACATAGCAGGTATATGATGTGAAAACAGGAAAGCTTGAAAGTAACAAGTAGGCACATGTGTTCCACCCCAAAACGTTTGGAAAACAGTAAAAGAGGGGTCTATGTACTCACTTGAGATTGCTCAGAAGTCCTAAGATAACCACCAAGCAATGTTAGAGATCACGGAATATCAAACGGCACCTAATATAGGTAATTACATTAATAAACCGGACCTAAATCGGAAGATCGGATAGGATGAGGGCTCGTAAACCATATGAGTATAGGAACTCGTGTAGTATGGTTCACTAAAGCCTACATACTAAATGAAACCTAACCTAAGTGCTTGTGACCCATTACGTCCCGTTTAGGTGGCTTATGCTACTTTAACGCGTCGTTCGCGTGAAACGCGTTCGGACCGCCTAACTAGTCCTATGACAAGTAATATATGCCTTAACATGTCTAATATGGTTGTTAAATCAGTTTAGATGTCAAAAGTTATGTTACATATGATTAAAACGAATTTTGGCATTAAAGGGGTATTTTGGTAATTTACCTAAGGCATATAAACTACCTATCATACAACTACTTAAACGAAGCGACCATAAGGTATAACCTCGTAAGGTTATTCCCTATATACTATGGTCACCTAATGTGCTTGGTTGGATCCTAATGATTGACCAAACGGGTCGAGTTCGAAAGTATAAGCGATTGTTTAGATCGCTTACCTTACGACCCTATATAAGCACTAAACTAAAAGTGACGAGCTAAGCATGTTAAAACATGCTTAACTAAGTTTAGAAAACAGGTTTGGTATCACAACAAACGGTTGTGATACCTAAGATTAGTTTGGTTACAAAATACGTAAGAATACGTATTCTGCCCGAAACTACGGCTCGTCACTGAGCCTAGATAACGTGGTAATCAGTAGGTATAGTCGCTAGGGACTATAACCATCGTGATCACACTCACGTTATGAAGTTCAAACGAACTTCGCATCGACCATAAATTGGTCAATGTAGAAAGTCAAACAAAGTTTGACTTTCGGACTCGAAAAGCAATAAAAGAACGAAAGAATACTTACGAAGGGTCCCCGAATGCTAATCTAGATCAAAATAGCTCAGGTATGAAACAAAGGTTTCAACTTAGAGCACAAATGATCAGATTCTTGTGAGAAATGAAGTGAAATTTGATGGGTATTTATAGATTTCGGAGAACCGTTAAGATCGTTTGTCGAATATCGTGCCTAAATCTCGTGCGTACATTTGTCAAAATGTTGTGGTTACTGAAAATGATCCTTAATGTGCTGAAAGGTCAAGTGTGGAACTTGTGGTTGTGGTTTAATCAGCTGATAATCTGCTGACTGGTTGATATTATCTGTTCTGGCACAGGCTAGCGCACCGCTACGTTAAAAGTGTAGCGCACCGCTAGGCCATAGTTTGGCAGATTAACCATTTTAGTCCCTGCAGTGTAATCAGCCCATTTTCGACACGTTTAAGGCCCGTTAACCCCATTTCAAAGCTCTAAAATGAAGTTAAAGTATAGGGAACTTAAAATGTGTTCAAAAATATCTCGGATGTCGGTTCGTTTGGCCGTACGGTCGCGATGTTCGGTTAATTACGACGGAATGCGCACAAGCGCGAAAAACGATCCAAATGACGCGACGAATGGATTTTTCTTATGGCGAACACTAAAATATAATGTAGTCATGCTTACATAAATTTTTGGATGTCCGGATGTATTCAGAACGTAAGTTATGCGCGAAAATGCAAACTTGTGCACTTTTTGACGCTTTTAGTCCCTGAATGACCCAAAAGTTTATTTTAACACACCGAACCCCTCAAAGCCTATTTCTAAGCTATGTAAAGGATATTTAAGGTGTGTTTAACTTATGGTCATGTTCCGGAATGTTCGTTACAGTTCAAATTGACATACTTTCGCAGTTTGTCATATTTAGTCCCTGTAGTCGAATTAACTTGTTTTTGCCATACCAAAGCCTTCAAAACTTATTTCTAAGTTATGTAAAGGTTATTTGAGGTATGTTGGGTATATGTTGATGTTCCGGAGTATTTCTCGCATTAAACTGAGTACGTTTACGCACTAGTTTGCGTATAACTCTCCAGAAAGTGATGTAGAGTTTGGAATTGAACAAAAGTCAAAACATGAAAAATGTAAAACACAATCAAACAAACATTGGGATCAAATAACATTGTTTTATTGATAATAGAACTGTTCACAATGATTACAAGCACAGTTGTTACACTCACGTCTCGGCGGCATCTTCTAAAAGATGTGTTTACGTCGGTCAGGCCATAGTTATATTACATAAGTCAGGTCATAATTTAGCGTATGTATATAACGATAGTAATAGTACATAACATCTCATGTTATAATCATATCAATCACACAACATCCCATGTCACAAACATCAATCACACAACATCCCATGTCCTAAAATACAAATAACCAAATCAAGCATCAAGTATGATGAGAATACTGCGATTGCCATATATCGAGACCACATAGTAAGCGTACAAGTACATCACAGTGTCATACAACATCAGTCGACTAAGGGCTACATCACCCTAGTCCAAAAACTATATCGAATCAGTGTCAATACATCAAATACATGTCAACAAAAATCAGAATCATAATGTAGTCTCCAAGAATGCTGTGCAGTCAAAAGCATTCGCCGTCTTCTCACCAATGTCTACCTATACGGTACTGAAGAGCTCTACACGGATGGCGGTGGAGGAGGGGGAAAGTGAGTGTAAAACAAGCGGCGCAAATGGAGTCAGTCCTCCTCCATGGCTCTCTGGGTGCGTAAGAATGAAGCAACCTGCTGCTCCAGGGCAAAAAGACGTGCAGCATAGTCTGGTGGAACAGGTCGAGAGGGCTGCAACGGAGAGTGGGTCTGTCCCTGGCACGGACACGGCGGCGGCTGAGCTCTCTCAAGCTCCTGAATGCGCTGTGTGTGTGCCTCGTGCTGGGCGACGAAAGACATCAAAACGTCCTCAATAGTATACTCCATGTGGAAAGAATGGTAGGGGTCAGTCGGTGGCATAGCAGAAGGTGACGCCCAAAGAAGCGGCTCACTGGTGGGATCAAAAGGTGCCACACGAAATGGAGAAACAGAGGGAAAAGTAGCAGACGGTGGTACAGTAGAGATAGATACCGGTACATGTCCAAAAGGGAGAGCCGAAGAACCCTCTCCAGCTCGTGCTGGAGGTGTAAACTGAGGAAATGAAAAGGAAGTATCAATGTGACATGTATCAGGGATCTGTGGGGGAAAAGGTGGAACCTCGTCATCAGCCGGAATCCACCCACACTGGGCGTGCTCGTCTCAGGGGTCGATCCGTGCCTCAAAAAGCGCACGATCAAACTGGGCTGGCATAGGATCATGGTGAGGTACAACAAGGGGGTCAACTGGTGCATCAGCAAAAAGTGGGGGATCAACGTGATCAGCAACAAGGACATGGTCGCCCTCCAATAATGGAGCATCTATAGGATGATCATCAATAGGTGGGTCAGCAACGACAGGCTCAATAATAGGTGCGTCAGCATGAACTGGGTCATGCTCAAGTACTGGGTCAGGAGCAGGGTCTAGTGGCTGCTCGGGCTCATCAAAGGCCATCTCAAAATCAAACTCAGGGTCGATGGGATCAACTGGGTCGACTGGATCCTCCATAGGCTGATCCATGGGTATAAACTCTATATCCTCATCTGGGTCGAATCCTGGGGGAAAGACAGGATCGGAATCCTCCATATCATCATGGTCGAAAGTAAAACTAGGAATAGGGGCAACAGAGGATGCCTGGTCGGGATCTGATCCATGAGAAAAGTGTTGCGCACTCTGAGTGTGTGAAGGTGCGGAAGCCACAGACTCGAAAGAGTCTGGGACCGGAGAGTGAGCAGGAGACTCCTCGGCAGGAGCATCCGCGATCATCAAAAGATCACCAGCAGCAAGAAGGGCCTCGCCCTGAACCTCATCCTCCAAAGGCTCGTCATCAAAAAGATCGACGTCGTCATCAGCGTCGGCGTCGAGAAGCAAATCATAGGCAGGATAAACAGCTAAGGGTATGGGAGCAGGGATCTCCACTAACGGTAGGTCCCCGGCCAAAGGGCCATCAGCGAGCTCATCAGCACCATCAGGTAAGGCAAAGGGGCTGGAAATCATCCTCGTCCGTGCTCGTAACGTCGGATGTGTGAACCTCACGCTCAGAAGACTCTAGGTCGTCCGATACTATAGGTCTAGGTCCTGTGGTGTCTGAATCACCAGTGCCAGAGGTGTCCATAATGTCTGTAACATAAACACAACATGCACAAACAGTCAATCATACAATCAAATAATCACATAAGTCACCAAGTAAGCATTCAAATCATTCTCCTAGTCCCACTAGCCAATTTCTCCCAGTCTCTAAGACTGCTTTATCATCTACCTCGATCTCTCAGACCGAGCCTCGGTCTCCAATACCGAGCCTCAGCTTCCAAGACTGAGCCTACTCTTCCTAGTCCAACTAGCCAACTACCTCGATCTCTCAGACCGAGCCTCGGTCTCCAATACCGAGCCTCAGCCTCCAAGACTGAGCCTACCCTTCCTAGTCCAACTAGCCAACTACCTCGATCTCTCAGACCGAGCCTCGGCCTCTCAGACTGAGCCTCAGCCCTTCTAGACTGAGCCTATAAATAATAAAATGTGCTCAACATTTGTTTGTAAAAAGTTTTGGATCTGGACTTAAGTGGTATGCAGTAAAAATGTTTTCGTGAGAGCCCTAGTGATCATAGTCTAGACTCGAGAAAGAATCCTAGTTCGCTATGATCAGAGCTCTGATACCAAGCTGTCACACCCTGGCTTTGCGGAAGCGTGGTTAATTTGGTGTGACTTCTTAATACCATAGCTTAACCATAACAAAGCTATATGAAATAAAATCATGCAAGATCATCCATTTGATTAAGTTTTAAAACCAGAGTAACATACCATTGTCTTAGAGACTTACAACATCATAACATAAAACATTGTCTTGAAAAACATAAACATCAACATGAGATAAACGCAGTTTAAGATTTGTGACTTGTCCAAGAAAGAGTCACATTTCCTAAACTGGGATGACCTTGGAACCCTTATGCAGCGGGAAAACATAACATACCGTGCCAGATCTTTAATTTCCTGAAATACATGTAAGTTGAAAAATCAACAATAATGTTGAGCGAGTTCATGTGTAAGTGAGTAAATAAACCTTGTGAGTATAAAAATAGTCTTGGTATGTAGCAAATAAGGAAAAAGAGATCACCAACGGTTTGCAAGGCCATTGATATGTGTGAAGTGCAAGTAGGAAGACTCAAACCTAGCAGATTTAGCGTTGGGTACAAAGTCACTCCAAGGTCCGTTCTGTTGGGCCTTCCAGAGGTCCGTTCTGTTGGGCCTAGAGTTGGGCTCGCTACACCCAGATAGATCTACCGCTTACGTCCCTCGGTCCTACCATGAGGATTAATGGCCTCCAGTTTCTGCCTACCCACTCACATGATCTAAGTAGTAAACCTCCTTACGCTAACCATACCATGTATAAGGTACTTATAATCAAAGTAACATGTATTTCACCCCCGCAGTTAAGAAAACTGAAAACAGTTAGAGAAAAGGGGGACATGAACTCACAGTGGTGCGTCTCTACCAAGTATGCCTCCAAATCAATCAGCTGTATGACGACCTACACGTGCTAACTCTATTAGACGGACGGCCGTGCCTTAGCTTTATGGTTTAAGTTTTTGGGAAATAGTTAGGCAACTATTTCGTGTTTACGTTCTGTATACTTGGTAGTTATTCTCCTTCCCAAGGATGGGGGATTTAATACATGTGCGTTTCGTATAATTTGGATTACACTATTAAGTCTCACTTAATATATTTTACTCCAAAATATAAATATTCTTCCCAAAAATATTATATTTTAATACATGTGATTTTCCCAAAATAATACTTAGTAATATTATTTTTACCCTAAAAATAATATTTACGTAGTTCACAAAATAATCATAAACACTTATACAAGTGATGTTGTGAAAAATATATACTAAATATATTTATGTATCACGTTTTATTTTGTGAAATCCCACCTCCGATATTTTATAAATAAAGCCGTGGCGAAATTCATAGTTCGAAAACAAGTCGACAAGTATCTCTAACACTTATAGTGAAAATAATTCCAAGTGTTAGGTTTTTAGAAAAATTTCGCTAGAGTTTCCTCTGTAACTGGAGGTGGCCACGCTTTCAAGCGTATCATTTTCTTTTATAAATCAAACCAACAATCTTCTTATTCAATCAAAACCATGTTCAAATCACAAACTAGTCAAAATATGTATATAAATCGCATAAACTTCATGAACTTGTGGTTTATCCAAACTGTGAAGTAAATCTCATTACTTTTAGTGGATCTTTATATAAAACAATCCGATTTTGTAAAAACCTCGTTTTTATGGAAGTTCCGTCTTTACAACTTCTCGTCCACTTTTACAAAAATAGTTATTTCGTCGAAACTTTGTGTTACACAAGTGTTTACACACTTGTGTGTTCTAAAAACCATTCTTGTTAGTGTAAGATCCGTCTTTTAAAGTATGATTTCTTTAACGCTTGGTCCTTTGAAAATACCACTTGCAGATACGTAGATCTGCTAGTTTTAAACACTATTGTACAAGCTAAAACACTTTTACACAAGTTCATGATTCGTGTGTGGTAGAGTTTCACCCTTTAACCCTTGTTCTATTCAAAACAACCTTATGTCATGATTCGTGATCATGACCAAACCAGGTTAAGTGATGATCCGAGCTACCACAACATACATTGGGTCTAAATAATCACAAATTTCAATTACTACAACATTTACACAACATATGAGCTTTTATCCAACACTTATAGCATTTTTAGTAGACTTTAAAGTATCATCTTGTAAGATTTCGAGTTTTAACCGTTACAAATCGTATTAACCACTTTAAAATAGTTCAAGAAGGTGATTTAAGCAACATACCACTAGCTCGAGGCTAGGGAAGAATCTATGCGAAAAACGAGTGGATAAAAGCAAGATAAAGAGGTCCTTCGCCTTCCGATTGCACCAAGCTTCCTAATATGTGACCCTTAACACTTGTAGATGCTTGGAATGTGATGATGGAAATCGAAAGGTGGTGGTGGTGTTGCTTGTGTCTTCGGCCGAGAATGAGCAAGAGAGGGAGAGAGTGTGTTGGTGAGTTGTGGTGAAATGAAGGTTATGGTGTGCTTATGCTAGATCTTATAGACAAATCATTCAAAGATTAACCAAAGGTCCCAATGTCTAATTGATATTAGACAAGAAAGATTTAAATAATCAAGCAAGTACCAAGGGTGTCCCCCAAGGGGACGATTCGGTTAACAAGGGGGGGGGGGGGGGTCCTAGTCCAATTCTAACCAATAGTTAGGTTTATTAGTTGGGTTAAGTAAGGTAGTTAAGTGCTTAACCCGGTTAGTGGTGTGTCATGCGTTACGAAGGGTGTTAGGGTAATCAGGGACCCTAACTGGCTCAGAAAAAGATAAATAATGAAAATAACAATATTTTCATGTTCCGGGTATAGTCCGGTTGTTCGGTTGGATAGTAATCCGTTAAAGTGCTTAACAAAGCTTAAAGTGTCGTTACTACCCTTTTTAGTGACACAACTCATTTCTGACACTTTGGAAAGTGTCTAGTAATATTTTTCTCACGTTTTGGCACTTTATTAGTTAGCTAAAAGCTAAATTATTATGTAAAGTGCTGAGTTTTGTGCTTAGAGCACGTTTTAGGCACATCTAGTCATTGTAACTTATTCCTAGAGACGCAGTTCTACAACCCTTGTATCCCTACACTCACCACTAGTGTAGCAAAATATTTCTGGCTCATACAGGCCTTAGAGGCAGTGTTTGCCTGATGCTGGCTTTATCAGCATGTTCAATAGGTTATCCGTTATAGTGCTACTGTGCTTTTTGTGCATCATGTTTGTCACTAAGGTTCAGTCATGTAAATAATGTAGTGACAGCAAGTAAAGTATAATGCAAGTAAGTACATGTATCAGTGTTCATGTAGCAGTTTATTCACAAGTTCAAGCAAGCACAGTAATTAAGCAATAATTAATTATTAATCAAGTTGTACGGATACCTGGTTTAGTGAGGGTTGTCACAAATATCAACAATCTGCTCAGGAGGTCTCAGACTGTTATTAAAAAATCTAGAGTTTCTTTCACTCCAAATAGCATAAGCCATAGCCGCAACAATCAGTTTACTAGCAACCGCATGAATCGCTTTGGACTTTGCTCTCAGAATCAGCCAACTCAAGATATCATCCCACGTCTCACGAACCGAATTTATGCCAACTTTGTTCCGAACACTTAACCAAACTGTTCTCGAATAAGCACATTGAAAAAACAAATGCTCGTGTGTCTCTTGATCCGCAAAACACAATAAACAACACATTTGATTCATCGATCCCGTAACCATATGGTTCCATTTCAATATACGGTATTGAGTCCAAAGTTTCCTCTTAAAGATAAGCCAGCAAATGAAAGCATGTTTGGGAATATTGAACGATGACCAGACAATATTCGACCAAACAACTGGAGACTCACGGATACGAATAGATTCCCACACCTCCTTGGACGAGAAAGGAACTAATTTACCTTCCGAATTCAGCCACAAAACACTATCTTGTGCATTTGACAAATTCAAAGGCTGTAGTTGAAACAGACTCGGGTACAACCTCCTCCAATCTTCCGGCCAACTCCACGCACCATTATGAACAGCATCAGCAACTTTAGATTTAATGGAGAAACCATAACGAGCCATTTGTCTAGGGGTAACAACATTGCCAAGAGGACAATCAGCATTCCATTTATCAAACCAAAGAAAAGTGGATTGACCATTACCGATTTTAGACCATAGATATTCTCTAAAGATATGTCGGCATCTCAATAATTTTTTCCACCTCCAAGGGGAGTTTACTTGCACCGGAATGTCCCAAACACTACGACCTCGAAGCCTATAAATCTCAACCCATGTCGTCCATAACGATTTCCTACCCGATAAAATACTGTGAATATGATAGGCCATTAAGGACTTATTTACCTCCATTATACGTCTAATACCCAAACCACCCTCCAATTTCGGAAGACATACCTCCTTCCACGCCACTTTAGCTCTCCCCTTAGAGATCGTGCCATATCCCCAGAGAAACCATTTCATTTTGCTCTCCAGCTCCTTGATAATACTGACTGGTAATATAAATACCGACGCCCAATAAACATGAATAGAAGAGAGCACAGAAAGGACTAATTGAAGTCTACCAGCAAACGAAAGAAACCTGTTCTTCCAGTCTGAAATTCGTTTATTCATACGTTCCACTAGAACCTTGCAATCTTTAACTAAGAGTCTTGAAGCCAGTAAGGGAACACCCAAATACTTCATGGGAAGCTTCCCTTCCTGAAACGGAACCAAGTCCGTGATTCTGGTCTTTACAGAGCTGGTAACATTACAGAAGAATATGGTGCTTTTAGAATTGCTAGGAACCAGACCGGACACCTCCTCAAACTTCTTCAAGGACTGCATAATAACCTTGACTAAGCCAACATCGCCCCTAGCAAACAATAATAGGTCATCAGCAAAACATAAGTTTATTATCATTTGCTTCTCACACTTGTTATGGAATCTAAATGAGGAATCCAATTCAGCTACTTTTGAAAAAATCAATGTTAGCACCTCCATCACCATAGTAAAAAGATAAGGAGACATTGGATCTCCTTGACGTAACCCACGTTTTCCTTTGAAGTAGCCATGAACATTTCCATTTATGCTTAAAGAAAAAGAGGTAGTGGTGACGCATTCCATTATCCAAGAAATAAATAGAGACCGAAATCCAAAACCATGAAGAATATCTCGAAGAAATCTCCAGTCCACCGTGTCGTAAGCTTTTTGGATATCCACTTTCATAGCACATCTAGGAGGACCAGTTGAACGATGATAATTATGCATGAGCTCCTGAGTTAGCATTATGTTATCAGAGATCCTTCTTCCTGGAACAAACGCCGACTGATTGTCGCTTATGATATCCTTTAACCCTTCAAGAATCCGGTTCGTTATTATCTTACTTATAGCCTTATAAACAACATTACAACATGAAATAGGCCTGTAGTCCGTAACTACTTCAGGAGTAGTCACCTTAGGAATAAGAGCTATGAACGTATGTTTAATCTCCTGCAGCATTCTACCCGACTGAAAAAAATCAATGACAGCACCAGTAACGTCACTACCAACAATAGGCCAAGCCTTTTTAAAAAATCCTGACGTATAACCATCTGGGCCCGGCGCCTTATTCTCACTAATGGCGAAAATGGCAGATTTAACCTCATCTTGTGTCACTGGCCGACACATATAGTCTGCCACGATAGGGTTTATTCTAGTCACAAAGACATCTCGGTCAACTCTAGAAACCATACTCCCATTATTACCAAGAAACCCTTGAAAGTGATTAACCAAAGCCGAAGCAACCTGAGATCCTTCATACATATTCCCAGCTATGTCTTTGATAACATTGATTTTATTAACATGATTGCGACACTTCAACACATTATGAAAAAACGCTGTATTCGAATCCCCAGCTTCTAACCATTTTTGTTTAGCTTTCTGTTTTAAGAATCTCTCCTCGTCCAACAGAGCTTCCATATACTTCTTAATACACACACTCTCATCTTCCTTAATGACCGTGTTAAAAGGATCCGAATCCAGCGATTTCTGTAAATTATCCAGCTCAATTTTCAGATCTAACACCTTCTTATGGATGTTTCCTTGTTTACGCAATAACACTCTTAAAGGATGCTTGAGACCCCTAAGTTTTTTTACAACACGAAACATCGGAACACCCAACACTTCCACATTCCAACCACAACTCACAATATCCATAAACTCTTTTTTATAAGTCAGAAAATTCGTAAACTTAAAAGGTTTTGGTCTAAATCGAGACGCCATATGTATTTTAAGAATACCTGGGCAGTGATCTGAAACACCATTCGGAAGAAAGACCGCATAAGCATCCACAAAGGTATCCACAAAACTAACATTAGCCATAATTCTGTCCATTTTTTTTCGGATCCCTATACCATTCTTTGGACGCTGATTCCACGTAAAGTGCATACCATGAGCTCTAACATCAAAAACTTCTATAGCGTTGACACACTCATTAAACTCCCTCATAGCAGCCGTGTAAGTAGAAGAGCCGAAACATTTATCTTCTAAATTAAGCGCAACATTAAAGTCTCCCATAATTATCCACGGCTTCGATTGCACCACACCTTTATGCATTCTTAGAGATTCCCAAAGATTCTTTCTTTCTTGATCACTATTACTCGCATAGACCATCGAAACATTAGTCATAGTTTTATCTTTTTTAAACATAACTTGAATATGAATAACCTGATCAGTAGCGTGCAACACCATAACATCAACATTAGCCACATTCCAACCTAGAACGATTCTTGTGCCTTTATGACACAAGTTCCCATTAGAAGTCCAATCCCAACTCCTAAAAACATTCTTGCAAACCTTATCAAGATTGGCCACCTTAACATGAGATTCAAGAATAGCAACAACCTGCAACCCATTATCTTCAACAAATTTTCGAACCTCCTTTTGTTTGAGTGGATGGTTCAAACCCCTGATATTCCAAGCAGCAATACTATCCATTAATAACCTCCTGAGCAGGTGTGCTTGCACCTGTTTTATTAGACATACCAACTTACGATCCATCCATGAATTCATACCCGCCTGTTTCAGCATTAATCCTGACCTCATCAGCATCCGATCCCCATTCATCATCCACATCATTAAGTGTATCAAATGCATTACTAGTATGAATATCCGGTGTTTTAGATAGTTTCAGTTTGGAAGAATCCACCTTTCCAGCCTGACTGTCCATCTTCTCGGTTTGTTTCTTAGGCTTATAGATAAACCTCTGTTTTTCTCTCACATTAAACTGATTTTTTGAAATCTTTTTCCGGCTGTTGCCACTCTTAAACCCTTGTGCATCAACCTTTTCTTTTTCATTAACCTTTTGATCAGATTTTACTTGAACATTTGCTGGACACTCATCATTACCATGCCCAAACACATTACACGAGTTGCATCGAGGGGGTTTCCACTCATACTCCACTTTAATATTGCTTTTTAGATATCCACCATCTTCAACATTCGGGATTGCCACAGTCACATTATCTGTCATTTCCTTTTCAGCATCTATCTCTATGATTGTTCGAGCATACCCACTCCTTCCCCACGAGTCCAAGCACATTTTAGTAGTTTCATTATCAAGAACCTTAGGGGCTCCTATTTTCGATGCAATCAAACTAAGCCCATCCTCCGTATATGCAGCTAGAGGAACATCATGCATCTTTACCCAAACAGGTATCTTTTTTAATTCTTCCTTTTTGAGTTCCGTATTCGGCGACCATTGTTTCAGAAATAGAGGTATGTTTCTAATAAGCCAGGGACCATCTTGCAAAACTCGTTCCATACCATCCTTTGAGTTGAACTTGAAAAAGAAAAACCCTTTACCATTCATCATACACTTCTGCAAACCATACTTCTCCCATCTATGGCTAACAAAGTACTCCACAACCGGGAATGCTAATCTTTTCCCCAAGAAATATCCGAATAAAACATTATTAAATCTATCCTGTACCTGCTTAACCGAAGCGATCAGAATAGTAACATCGGCATCAACATCCTCAGCAGCTTTAGTATTTTCCATGAATCGGAAGTTCACCTTCTGCGTTGGTTGAACTGTGATTAGTTTCTCTGCATAAGACTGCCCTTTTACAGTGTTCTCTTTGTCGACTTTTGATGTATTAGGATCTTGCTTTTCCAAATCGACTGGTACTGTGATCTTTGATAATTCATCAATGACATTAATCATTATCGGTTCAGAACTAGCTTGTTGAACAACACCTCTACGTGGAGCAAAAGTGTTCCCTTCAATATTCACCACCCGGCTAGCTAATCCCTGATACGGTAACGGCGGCTTGAACCTACCATCATGCACATTGCCCTAAGATTTTTTACGATCGTCCATGTTAAATACCAACACCTCTCTCAAAACACGAAACAAAAGCACACCATGCAAAGAAAAAACTCGAAGACCAGACGAACCCAAGAATAAAAACACAAAAACCCTAATCTAGCATAAACCCTAATCCAAAAACCATCACAAAATCATATAGAGAACCCGATCAATCAAGGTTACTGCCTCACCAGTAGGACCGAAAGACCCAATCCGCTATACAATCCGATCTGATTTCTAGATTATGGCCGGCGACAAGAAAGAAAAAGACAAATCCAAGCTTGAACGATCAAAAAATGCTAACGAGTTCGTTACAGTATTGATGAATCAATCTGATCACAGACTGTTATAAATTTAGATCACGAAGAAACAAGGATTCAAGGAAGAGAACGAAGATCGCCTGCTAGAGAGAGAGCATTAGGGTCTCTTCCTGAAGTTTCGTTTTTGATTTAAATAGATCTGACCTAGGTGTATTCACAAATCAAGACCTGCGCAATTCAACGTTTAGTGTTTGCGCGAATCTGGAAAGCACGAATCTGCAAGGAAATCAAACTTATTCATTCGTTGCATAGCAGAATTAAATTCTTGTGCTGAATATTATACATTCGCCGCAGATTGTACATTCGCTGATGTTTATTCGCTGCTACTTGTTTATTTGCAGAATCAGAGTCTATCTGCAGTTCAAAAACAAATTAGTTCTGTTGTCATCCGCTGAAATCAAATCAGGATTATTCTCTTAAAAACTACCCGTTCGCTGTTTTTATCATCTGCAGAATTACATATGCAGAATCTGCATTCGCTGAAAACACTCTTCATTTGCTGAAGCTAAAACATCGGTTAAGATCAGTTTGGTGCATCCACAGTTTTTGATAGACATTCATTTGTTCAGATCAGCGTGCACAGGATTCTGCATTCACGGATTGACTTGTTAGTTGTTTCGCTCAGATTGATTTTGGAATTCTAATCACGAACCCATCTAAACTTCATCTGCGTGAACTGATTGTTGGCTATTGCGCGGTAGTCACTGATCAACAGGTGTCTAGTTAAAACATCAAAGTTGTTAGTTTGGTGTGCATTTACGGATCATAGCATACTCAGCAGTTAAGTACATTCACAGATCAGGCTGTTATTACTTTGCACGAATCAATCAGCAGAGTCTTTTTGCGCAGAACTGCTGGTCCTTCATCCGCTGAGTTAAATCTGAAATATTGTTCATTCGGAGAATCAAATTTTTGCATATTCGCTGAAATCAGAATCATCTGTCCATCCGTAGAATTTGAGTTCGTTTGTGCAAATTCAGTTCGTTTGCTGCAGTTTCACTTCATTCGCTAAAACTGTCGTTAATGTGAAATTTGTCTGCTCATTCGCTGCAGTGCATAAGTATTCATTCGCTGCATTGTAGACTTTGGTTCATTCGCTAGAGTCTACATTCGCTGATTATACATCTGAGCAGAATTGAGTTCCGTTCATTCGCGCGAATAAAGAGTATTTGTTCATTCGCAGATTTTGGTGCTCATTACTCGAACGGGTCAACATTTAACGATTCAAGAAACGTCTTGATTCGCACGAATTCAAAACTTATCCATCCGCAAATTTTAGATTGTTCCTCATTTGCACATTTAAATCAGTCCACATACATTTCAAGGTGTTATTGTTGTTTGTATTTCAAGTGTGATTTAATCGTTTGTTTGTGTTGATTGCAGGTTATTCGAAGAATTCAAATCATGGCTGACGAGTTTTTCAACGAGTTTTTTAACGCCTTCACGTCCGAAACGACATCCGTAATGAAAAGCATATCGAATACGATTTCGGAAAGCTTAAACTGCGACAATGTGTACGGAAATCATCAGAAACCACCGAGATTAATGAATATCGAGGAATATAACTGGTGGAAAAAATGATTTGAGGGTTGGGTAAAAGCATTCGCTTACGATAGTTGGGTGATGTTAAAATTGGGACATAAAAATCCAACAAAAGAAGGTGGAATTTTATTAACGCTTGAAGAATTTACTGAAAATGGTATAAAAAAACATTTATGCTGTACAAAAAATGATCGCACTGTTATATCAACCTGTTAGAGACGACATTATTTCATTGCTCAATTATGATGAAACAACTAAAGGTTTATGGGAAGCGTTAAAGAAAAAATGTACGGGCGGTGATGAAATTGTTACCGTTCGCTGTTTTTATCATCAGCAGAATTAAATATGCAGAATCTGCATTCGCTGAAAACAGTCTTCATTTGCTGAAGCTAAAACATCGGTTAAGATCAGTTTGTGTGCATCCACAGTTTTTGATAGACGTTCATTTGTTTAGATCAGCGCGCACAGGATTCTGCATTCACGGATTGACTTGTTAGTTGTTTCGCTCAGATTGATTTTGGAATTTTAATCACGAACCCATCTAAACTCCATCTGTGTGAACTGATTGTTGGCTGTTGCGCGTTAGTCAATGATCAACAGGTGTCTAGTTAAAACATCAAAGTTGTTAGTTTGGTGTGTAAGATTAAATATATTATGTAACAATATTTAATCTATAGCCATCATAATCATTTACATAATATAGATCAAAATATAAAATAACCTATTATTTAAATTAGTTGGTAATTGTTGATGGACCATATTACCCTTAGTAACTAATTAGGTTTCCTCCTGGGTGCCTATATAAAGGAGTCTTATGTTGAGGTTGAAGGGTTACTCAGTTACACATCCCATTAGTCATAACATCATAATCAACCTCCTCTCCTACACCGATTCCCTTATCGGTTTTCTTAGCCCCATCATCAGTTAGCACCCTAAGGAGGAACCGGATCACTCTGACAATCATGTCGAACTCGATGTCATCTTCTCTGACTGGATTCTCCACTGCTTTGAATGCAATAACAGGTATGTTTTCATGTTTTCTTTCATGTTTGAATAGAACCGAACCAACATGTGGTATCAGAGCATATGTTGATTAGTCGGTTCTGTTTTAATCCGAAAATCTGGAAAACGGAATTGAAAAAATTCATAGCAGATTACGTTTTTGCCATCCGAAATCCTCATTACGGACGTTTTCGGATGATTTCGGATGATCACGGATCTAAGTTTCATCATTTCGGATGCATTACGGATCATTACGGATCAATTTTGATCATTACGGATGATTTCGGATCTGGAAGTTCATCATTACGGATCATCACTGATCATTACGGACGATTTCGGATCTAATTTCCATCATTACGGATCATCATTGGTTATTACGGATGATTTCGGATCTGGAACTACATCATTACGGATCATCTCTGATCATTACGGATGATTTCGGATCATTACTGATGCATTTCGGAAAAATGTTTGAATTTTCGATTTAGGGTTCATCATAAGTTCCTCATTACGGACCATTTCGGACTCATTACGGACCATTTCGGACTCATTACGGATTCTTTTCGAACTAAACATCCATCACGGATCGTTTCGGACTGAGTATCATCATTTCGGATCAATTTCGGACTAAGCCTCATCCGAAATCATCCGAAATGCGTCCGAAATGGATTCATCCGAAATCATGAGTGTTTAATGTGAACTAACGGGTGGTTTGCTATTAAATAAATGGTTTTGTAATTTACTTAGTTAATTTAATCAGAATCAGATAATGTTTTGCAAAACCAGAATAGCTTAACTTGAATGAGCTTTTGATATATCATTTCTGGCCAAAGCTGACTTGATACATCTACTTATCGTTCAAGTATTACGAAAGCTATGTTGTGTGTGCATCATAAGCATGAATGTCTTAATTTCTGGCCAAAGCTGATTTAATTCATTCATAGATGGCATACTCAACAAGTGCATAACTAAAGTGATTGTCTCAATTTCTGGCCAAAGCTGATTTGTTACAACCACTTTGCACATATGCTTAAATGATTACACTTCTGGCCAAAGCTGTTTTGTTTTCGTTTAAGTAGAATTTTTTAGCTAAGTCTATTATTTTGATGTTAGTAATAGACAATATCACAGCTTCATAATGTAAAATGGTCATTATTTATGCCTGCCTTAGTTTAACGTTCCCTTAGATCACATTAGGACTTCTTCATTAGTATCATAACTTGCTCATCTTATTTCCACTATCAGCACCCAATCAGGGAATTCCACTTTTGACTGGTGATAACTTTGCTGCATGGAAGGATGCTCTCATGCTTACACTTGGAATACTGGACTTTGATTATGCTCTAAGAGAGGATAAGCCAGCGGACCTTACTCCACAGAGTACTGCTCCTCAGCAGTTACTTCATGACAAGTGGACTAGGAGTAACCGCATGTCTCTCATGTTTATGAAGCAGTCCATAAGCAATGCTATAAGGGGAGCTATTCCTGATTCTGAAGATGCTAAAACCTACTTGGCTTCTGTGGAGGCTCAGTTCAAGGGGACGTCTAAAGCACACGCTAGTACTCTTATTCTCAAGCTGGTGACAACTAAGTATGATGGGAGGAGTGGCATTCGCGAGCACATCATGATGATGAATGACATGGCCAATAAGCTGAAGGGGCTGGAAATGGAAATCAGTGATGGTTTCCTTGTTCATTTCATCATTACTTCGCTTCCTTCGTCCTTTGAAGCATTCAAGATCAATTACAACACTCAGAAGGATAAATGGACGATGAGTGAGCTGGTCGCCATGTGCGTACAGGAGGAAGAGCGTATGAGGATGGATCGCCATACTGATGTTGCCAACTTTACTACCTCCAACTCTAAGAAAAGGAAGAACAATTATCAGAGGAAGGATGCTTCAAAAGTCCAAAGGCCTAATTCTAATCCTAGTACAAGTGCAGCTTCCAGCTCTAAGAACTCCTTAGGCAGTATCCGTTGCAAGTTCTGTAAAAAGACAGGACACATGCAAAAGGAATGCCCTGACTTCAAGGAGTGGCTGGCTAAGAAAGGTAACGATTATTTTATGATACTTGAGTCCTATAATTTAAGTGTTCCTGCTAATTCTTGGTGGTTTGATTCTGGTTCTATGGTTCATGTTACCAATTCTACTCAGGGATTCCTTTCAATCCGGAAGCTGGAAAGAAACCAAAGAACGCTTAAGGTTGGGGATGATCGAGAATTAGAAGTGAAGGCCATTGGAACATTACAATTAGTTATGAAAATTGGTTTATGTATTAAACTTTATGATACCTTATATGTTCCTGAGGTAACTCGGAACCTTGTATCAGGACCAAAGTTAGACATGGACGGTTTTATTGTTTCCCATGGTCATCGCAAACTCTCTATCCTCTATGATTCTGTTCTTTATGGTACTGGCATTCTGGATGGTGGTCTCTATAGATTAGAACTAGAAGATGACTTTTCCAAATCTTTGTTGTCATATAACATTAATGAATCACTCACAAAGATGAAAGAGAAACGAGACTTAGAAACTTCATCCATGTTGTGGCATCAGCGTTTAGGCCACATCTCAAGAGAACGATTAAATCGTCTCGTAAAGGATGAAGTATTACCTCCTCTCGATTTCTCTGATTTTGGAACATGTGTCAAATGTCTTAAAGGTAAGATGACATTAGCGAATAAGAAAGGTGCCACTAGGAGCTCTAATTTATTAGAACTCATTCACACTGACATTAGTGGTCCCTACCAAATCGCTGGCATAACAGGACATACGTCATTTATCACTTTTATTGATGATTATTCTCGTTACATGCACTTGTATCTTATTAAGGAGAAATCTGAATCTCTTACAACTTTTAAAGATTATAAGGCTGAAGTTGAAAAGCAATTAGATCGTCAGATTAAAGTTGTGAGATCAGATAGAGGCGGTGAATATTATGGAAGACATACTGATGTGGGTCAAGCTCCTGGTCCATTTTATGAGTTTTGTAAGGGCCAGGGGATTGTGAACCAATACACCATGCCTGGTACACCTCAGCAGAACGGTGTCGCTGAAAGAAGAAATCGTACCCTTATGAACATGGTGCGAAGTATGTTAGCCAACACTAATTTACCATTATTCCTCTGGACTGAAGCGTTAAAAGCAGTTGTTCATATACTCAATAGAGTTCCTTCTAAGTCTGTCCCTAAAACTCCTTATGAACTTTGGACAGGTAGGAAACCGAGTCTTAAATATATGAAAGTATGGGGCTGCATTGCTGAAGCGAAACTTTACAATCCTTTCCTAAGGAAACTTGACCCTAAAACCGTTACCTGTTTCTTTATCGGGTATCCTGAGAACTCTAAGGGTTATCGTTTCTATTGTCCTTCCCATGTCACCCGTATTGTTGAAACCAAGCGTTCCGCGTTCCTGGAGGATTTCAAGGTCAGTGGGAGCAATACCAACCCTTACGAAGAATTGCAAGAAGTACAAGACGCGGGGGGGAGAGACTCGTCGCTTACCATTACTCCGATTACTCCTCTTGTACCCAATGCAACTACTGTACTTGAAGCTACTGCACCAACTCCAAATTCACCTCTACAATCAGAACCAATTATACCTCATGACGAAGGCACATCAAACGCTCAAAACCAAGACAACGCTGAACCCGCTAATCCACTCAGGAGGTCATCTAGGCAAAGAAGGCCTACTAATTGGGATGATTATGTTACCTACCTGACTGAAATGGATCCCGGAAAGCTCAATGATCCTATCTCTTACAATGAAGCCATTAGCAGTGATCAGTCTTCTGAATGGAATAAAGCAATGATTGATGAGCTTGAATCCATGAAGAAAAATGACGTTTGGGATTTGGTAGAATTACCCAACGGAGCCAAACCCGTAGGATGTAAATGGGTATTCAAAACAAAACTGGATCCGAATGGTAACGTTGAACGCTACAAAGCGAGATTGGTTGCAAAGGGCTACACTCAGAAAGAGGGAATTGATTATCAAGAGACGTTTTCACCTGTCTCTCGTAAAGATTCATTAAGGATCGTCATGGCCCTAGTAGCTCATTTTGATTTAGAGCTGCATCAGATGGACGTTAAAACCGCTTTCCTTAACGGAGATTTAGACGAAGATGTTTACATGAAACAACCTGAAGGCTTTAAACCTGAAGGTGAGGAGCATCTAGTCTGTAAGTTGAAGAAATCCATTTACGGGTTAAAACAAGCATCACGTCAATGGTACCTCAAGTTTGATGAAGTCATGAAGAAGCAAGGTTTTATAAAGAATCAAGTGGATCAATGCACCTACCTCAAGATGAGTGGGAGCAACTTTACTATTCTTGTCCTTTACGTTGATGACATTCTATTGGCAAGTAATAGTTTAGACATGTTGCATGAGTCGAAGCGGTTACTCTCGCATAACTTCGACATGAAGGATCTTGGAGATGCTTCTTACGTTATTGGCATCGAAATTCACCGAGATAGACACAAAGGGATCTTAGGATTGTCCCAGAAGGCTTACATAGATCGTGTCCTTACACGATATAACATGCAACAGTGCAAACCCTCCGTCGCTCCGGTAGTTAAAGGAGATGTTTTTGGTTCATTTCAGTGTCCGACAACAGAGGTTGAGAAGGAGCAAATGAGCCAGATACCTTACGCGTCAGTAGTCGGGAGCTTGATGTATGCTCAAGTCTGTACTCGCCCAGATATCGCTTATATTGCTGGAATGCTAGGCCGTTATCAGACTAATCCAGGCCTAGATCACTGGAAAGCAGCTAAGAAGGTACTTCGATATCTGCAAGGGACGAAAGACTATAAGCTGACTTATAGAAGAAGTGATCATTTAGAAGTGGTGGGCTATTCTGATTCTGACTTTGCAAAGTGCAAAGATGACAAGAAATCCACTTCGGGCTATATCTTTATGTTAGCAGGCGGCCCTATCTCATGGAAGAGTCATAAACAACAGTTGACCACAACTTCCACAATGATGGCAGAGTACATTGCTGTTTATTACGCAAGCTGTCATGGAATGTTACTTAGAAATCTGGTCGCTGGGCTCAAAATCGTTAATTCCATTTCTAGACCATTGAAGCTTTACTGTGATAATTCAGCTGCCGTTAGTTTCTCGAACAGTAACAGTTCGACTGGAGCTGGTTTATATCTCGATACAAAATATCTGTTCGTACGTGAACGAGTTGAGGAAAATAATCTTTGTATCGAGTATATTAGTACTAAGGATATGCTTGCGGATCCGATGACTAAAGGTCTCCCTCCTAAGGTTTATGAAGAACATGTTCGTAATATGGGATTTAGTAAAGACCTTATTTAAGCATATTGTACTAGCTTATGTTTTATGATTAATGAAATTTCCTCATTTTGATTTTGTATGTCTCTTAGAATATGTTCAACCGGTATAATGGCATATAGACAAATAAAGTTACAAATCAAACAAAGGGCTTACGCGTATTTTGATCATAACGATTAGGTTTTAAATTAAGGCTATAGTATGATTAATGGGGGTCCTGAGTCGCATAATGATTCAACGGCTGTATTTCTCTGCTATAGTACTTGTTTAAAGCTAAAATGAGTGTTAACTCCTGATCAGGCTTATCTAATACTCATAGTAAATGATTACTCGGCTAAGTGGGAGAATGTAAGATTAAATATATTATGTAACAATATTTAATCTATAGCCATCATAATCATTTACATAATATAGATCAAAATATAAAATAACCTATTATTTAAATTAGTTGGTAATTGTTGATGGACCATATTACCCTTAGTAACTAATTAGGTTTCCTCCTGGGTGCCTATATAAAGGAGTCTTATGTTGAGGTTGAAGGGTTACTCAGTTGCACATCCCATTAGTCATAACATCATAATCAACCTCCTCTCCTACACCGATTCCCTTATCGGTTTTCTTAGCCCCATCATCTGTTAGCACCCTAAGGAGGAACCGGATCACTCTGACAATCATGTCGAACTCGATGTCATCTTCTCTGACTGGATTCTCCACTGCTTTGAATGCAATAACAGGTATGTTTTCATGTTTTCTTTCATGTTTGAACAGAACCGAACCAACATGGTGTGCATTTACGGATCATAGCATATTCAGCGGTTAAGTACATTCACAGATCAGGCTGTTATTACTTTGCACGAATCAACCAGCAGAGTCTTTTTGCGCAGAACTACTGGTCCTTTATCCGCTGAGTTAAATCTGAAATACTGTTCATTCGGAGAATCAAATTTTGCATATTCGCTGAAATCAGAATCATCTGTTAACATCTGTCCATCCGTAGAATTTGAGTTCGTTTGCTGCAGTTTCACTTCATTCGCTGAAACTGCCGTTAATTTGAAATTTGTCTGTTCATTCGCTGCAGTGCATAAGTATTCATTCGCTGCATTGTAGACTTTGGTTCATTCGCTAAAGTCTACATTCGTTGATTATACATCTGACCAGAATTGAGTTCGTTCTTTCGCGCGAATAAAGAGTATTTGTTCATTCGCAGATTTTGGTGTTCATTACTCGAACGGGTCAACATTTTACGATTCAAGAAATGTCTTGATTCGCACGAATTCAAAACTTATCCATCCACAAATTTTAGATTGTTCTTCATTTGCACATTTAAATCAGTCCACATACACACATTTCAAGGTGTTATTGTTGTTTGTATTTCAAGTGTGATTTAATCGTTTGTTTGTGTTGACTGCAGGTTATTCGAAGAATTCAAATCATGGCTGACTAGTTTTTCAACGAGTTTTATAACGCCTTCACGTCCGAAACTGTCACACCCTGTCTTTTGCGGAAGCGTATGATATGTGACTAGCTTGTTATCATTGCATTCAATCGTAATAAACAACTACATGATCAAAACGATGTTCATCCATTCATGAAAATTTGAGTATTACACTTGTTATTTAAGTTTTAAAACACAACCTTCGACAAGGTTACAATTCAACAAAAGTGGATGACATCTAAACTTGTAGTCTACTTCTAGTTACGACACTTGCGCCCAAGATCCATCCTGTCACCTGAAATACATGTAATTTTGGAAAACATCAACATAAAGTTGAGCGAGTTCATGCGTTTTTGTATTTCATGTTTTTATACTTTGTATGAAAACAAAGTATGTGTCATGTATAATTCAAGTCTTTCTTGAGTACCCCACGTACTCAAGTATGATTCCCGTTTTCTTGAGTACCCCACGTACTCAAGTATCATTCAAGTTTTCTTGTGTACCCCATGTTTTAAATGATTGTTTATACAAGGATATTAAGGCACGTGAGGACATAGGGAGCATTAGTATATTCTCCTTCAAGGCATGTGAGGACATAGGGAGCATTAGTATATTCTCCTTCAACTGTGTCGATTACCCTCGACTGTGTCGATTAACCTCGACTGTGTCAATTTCCCTTGACTGTGTCGATTACCCTCGACTGTGTCGATTAACCTCGACTGGGTCGATTTCCTTCGACTGGGACACCGAAGCACTCAAGAGATCACATAAGGATCATGAGTGGGGCTCGGCCGTACCCGTTAGATCTAACCCTCGTCCCTAATTAATGAATGTTTTAATGGAACCCTCGTTCCTAATGAATGTTTTAATGGCATTTCTGTATTTAATCTATGCTCACATGATCTAGTATTTCATAGGCCTTTCATAGGCGTTTCATAGGCATTTCATACCGTTTTAAGCATTTGTACATGTATTTCACCCCCGAGAGTTATAAAACAAAAAACAGTTAAAGAAAAGGGGGAGCATGAACTCACTACTTTGCGTTCCTGCGTCGTAAACTTCACCGGATTTGCTTATCTAGCGTCGTGACCTAAACGTGTTTTCTTAACGTTAGTCACTAGACTTGTATCACACAAGTACAAGTCACTATCTTTTGTGTACGTATTCTTGTGTTAAAAATAACTTATATTTTTAACTAAGTGTCTTATATTATTTTCTTAAAAATAAATATAAGTATTTTGTATTTTGCACTTTGCACCCGAATTATGTATTTTGTCTGAATATGTTGTATGTGTATATGCAAGTCCTAATATACTAGCACGTATTATACATACCACACACGTCTAGCACAAAGTTTAGTAATCAAAAAATATATATACTTTTCCTCAGATAACATACTCGACATTTAGACACGCAAATTACAACTTATGTCGTTTCAACTTAAATATCCAAAACTGGACTGTTTTCGAGCATTTTAATAAAATAGTTATCTTATTCCAAAAATTCCCAAATTTTTATAGAACGTCTTAAACGATCTAAAAATTATTGTGTAAAAATATCGAGGTTCAGTTCATTACCAATAATTTATAGAAAATCGTTTACCGAACTGTGATCCGATTCGTTACATTCTGATCACAGTTTACGGAAAAATTCGACAAAAATTCCTCGTAAGTCCGTTTATCGAAATTCCAGTTCGAGGGTCACAAATACATCCGTGACCATCTTTGATAAAAGTTTCAGGGGCTGGTTCGGTTCAGGTTTTAAGTTGTGATCGAAAATGCACAGCCCAATTTACTGTGGTAAAAATAAACCTTAGCTGCTGTCACGAAAACAGATTTTTAAAATAGTAACCGACCTCAGAAAAATACAATACCAGTGCCATGTTCTTCGTTTTTCGAAAAGACACAATTTAGGCTTTAGAAATTCCGTTTTTCGAGTTTTTAAAGTCCGTTTACAGCCTGTTGAAGGCGGCTGGAAAAGTACATCAGCATGTTATTTACGTCTTAAATGTTACTAAATCGTGTTAAAAAGTGTCCGATTAACGGGTTTAACAAGAAAACAACTTTTAAACATCAAGTATGTTTTAACCAACCCTCCAACCAACAAGATTTCCGCTTCATGATTCAGACATAAGTAACTTTATGTAACTTTTACATTCTTTATTTTTGTTTAACATCTTCTAGTCTTTTTGTTCTTTAGTGATTTAAACAACAAAACATCTTACTATAACTATTGAGCACAAAAACAAGATGAACAAGGTACAAGAAACTTACTACTAGCACAAGGCTAGGGTAGAGATTCTTAGTGAGAAAATGTGATGAAAGAGACTAGAACAAGGCTCCTTTGGAATCCCTTCAAGATGCAACCTCCATAGATGAACTTCAAGCTTTGAATGGCACTTGTAATGAAGAAGATGAAGGTGTAAAGTGGTGAAGGTGGGTTCGGTTTAGGGGAACCGAAAATGAGAGAGAGAGAGAGAAGTGAATGGAGTGTGAATCTTTGTGAAATGATGAAGTATCTAAGGCTCCATGTGTATAAGATTTGTTCATATGATTTGGTCATTCTCACAAGCAAGCAATCCATAACATAATCTAAGCAAGATATATGAAGTGTGTTGTGGGTGATTTGGTGGGACCACCAAAACCGTCCAACATGTTAAGGGGGGGGGGGGGGGGGGGGGGTTAATTGTAACTTGCAAGATCTATATATCTCCAAGAAATCAAGGAAAGATCTTGTGTATCCAAAGAAATCTTATGAAAGATCTAGTAAGATTTAAGGGATTATTGGCAAGATCTAGTAAATATTTGGTGGGCCAACATGACCGATTTCTAGCACATGGGGGGGGGGGGTAATGTGTAAATTTGGAACCATGTAGTTACTTGTAATTATATACCAAGTATTTAGTCAGTGTAGCTAGTTACTAGATATTTTAGTGGGTGTTAGGGTGTTTGGGGATCACGACTAGCCAAGAAATAAATAATTAATGTGTTTGGCAAAGTTTAGTGTCCCGGGTAATGTCCGATTATTCGGTCGGATACTGTTCCGTTAAATTGCTTAATTGCTCTGTAAGGTGTCCTTTTGTAACCCTTTTAATTCCTAACACTTAGGGAAATATTCTGGACACTAAAACTTAAATTCTGCATGACGTTTATATGTTTAAAAGCTGGTCATAGCTGAATTTAATAAGATTCTGTACTTAAAGTGCGTTTCGGGTGCTTTTTAGTGCGTATTTTAGCTTTCGGAGCGTCTATATGTTAACCCTTGTATGTACTCTTGGGTTTTAATGCATTCTTGACGTTGGACCTACATCTAGGCCTCAGTTCTAATGTCTAACTGCTTTCTGCAGAGTTGTTGACATATTGTGTTTTACCGGTGAGTTTACTAGTATTTTTGACGCAACGCTCTCGTTAATGCACAAAGCATTATTTTGTAGTATAAAACGTGCATGAATTCACTTGCATGGAATTCAAAAATTTACTTGTCTGGTAAACCAGATCATGCATAGTCATTAAGGCACAAATTACTGTTCATTGAGTGTACGGAATGTACGGAAAAGTGACGGTTGTCACAGTTTCCCCCCGTTAAAAGAATTTCGTCCCGAAATTCAAGCGATGTCATCGGTCGCAGGGGAGTTGTGAAACCAATATGGTCACTTAGATTCATGATTTGTCTTTATGTTCCCATGAAATCTCTGGGTCATGTCATGAATTCTATCATACTCAAGTAAGTCGATCATGACTTTTCTGTGTCTTGTGGACTCTTGGTCCAAAACCTCAGCAGGTTTCTATAGTATTGCGGACTCTTGGTCCAAAACCTCAACAGGTTTCTATAGTAATTCTTGTTGTTTGTCATTGACGTGAATCTTATTTGTGGGAACAACGACTGCTCCTTGAGTCAGACTCCTCTAATGACTAGACGCATGAATGTGCCACGATCACTACTAATCTTTTTCTGGGAGTTTCATCTTGTGAACAATGGTTCTGATCCCTACACGGGGATTCAACCTTTTCGTTTTCCGAATCACACTACGCCTTCTCAAGGCGAGGCTCTCATTTTAGTCCTACTTTTGTCTCAATTTCTTACGATTTCTGCCGCTCATCGGCGTAATCTTTCTGTATTCTGCGGGCTGTCCTGATATGATCACATATCTGAACGATCTTGCCTCTAGTTTTCCTGGGCCATCTCGGGCCAGTTGATTGTTTATTTCTGGTCCCCGTTCAACATGACGGGAATTGACTCATTATGTTCCGTCTAAAGCTTTACACGAAGCGGTTTAAACGGCGGTGGGATAGATACCGTTGTAGGAAAACTTCCACTAAGGGCAAGTGGGTGTTCCGACTTTTCATCAAAGTTTATCACACAAGCACGTTTTATGTTCTGCATCGTTCAGCAGCTCAGTTCATAATCAAGTTCTTACGATCATCGGTGTGCTGCAACCCTTGTGATCAATAAAGATCGTGCAACGTTTTCTTTCAGGTAGTGACGTCCAGTTTGCGGCGCGCAATTATTGTATATATCTCAAGATCTCTTCTCATGATTCCTTAATCAATGTGCCGCGTATGCAATGTTGTGGTCTCGTTGCATCGGCGTACAATCGAGACTTTGTCGAGAGGCGTCACATAATTGCAACTCTAGCTCCTTAGCTCTTGGTTGCAGGGTTGGCATGAATCTCGTTCTTATGCACCATGTATCTAAAAGTTCTCATCTCGCGAATTCAAAATCCGCTTTTCGTCATCTTAGCACATAATTGTTCTTTCTCTAGGGGTTCCAAGTTAAATTGCAGTTGTTGCTTATGACCTTCCTTGGTCTTTGGCCATATATGAATGTAGTCAATAGGTATGATCGTAATTTATCCAAGCATGGCTTACACGTTCGATTCATGAGGTCCATGAATATTGTCGATGCATGTGTTAAGCCAAATGGTACGACAAGGAACTCGTAATGCTCGAAGCAAGTCCTAAAGGTCGTTTTAGGGATATTTCCTATTGTATTCACAGTGGAGGACATCTCGTCCTCAAGTTGATCCTTGAGTGGTAACTGGAACCTTACGATTGGCTCATTTGTGTCATCAGTCCTTGGCAAAGGATTCTGATTCTCAATTTTCTGAAGTTTATGTAAAGTGGAGACTACCAACTTTCTCCTTGTCTCCTTAACTAAGGATGTTATGTCCTTAATTTCCTCTGTCTAACAGCTCTTGCAGTGATATCAGAGGTTCATGCTTTGCTAGTGAAGCTAGTTGGTATGGCGTCATTCGCCACTGGTGCTACTCCTGGCACGTGATTTATCCTGAAGTCCTCTCGTCGCTACGGAGAGGCGTTCCTGGTAAGTCTTCCGAAAAGGCTACTGGGACTTCTTCCGTCCGGGGATGTTCTCAGGCTCTGCAGTCTATTCGGAGGTGTTTCTATGCCTCTTCGACCAATGAGGGATGTCGTAGATCTGCCGCCTTGTGGGGTCTAGCATCCTTGCACCTATTTGCAGGAAAGTTGGGTTTCGTTATCCGCAAGTGGAATGCGTCTGATTTTCTCATATCGAACGACTTCAGCTGTATACTTGGATTTCTGATCCATGCTGACTATCATATTATGACTTCGCGAGTCAATGGTAATAGAAGGTTCCGGCCTTCTGAGTCCCTAAATACAATCCTTAATCGCTTCGTCTGATTAAACTAGCCTTCTATACGCCCATATCTAAGGAGTACGGGACGTCTATTTTACTAGGCCAAGCGGTTTCTTAAGTTCTAAGCATGTAAGGTTAAAGTTGATGCCAGTATTAATTAAAAGTAGATGCATTAGGTTGGTTAATAGGGAACGTACCCGTAACCGTATCTGGATCCTGGCGTGCTTCACGAATTTCAATCGTGAAAACCCTTCCTTGCTTGTTTCTTCCTAGGGCAATCTTTCCTAAAGTGCCCTGCTTCACCACATCTGTAGCAACCTGGTATTCTCTTGCTTCTTCCATTTGGGTCCTTTGCCCAACAAGCATCCTTACTGTGCCCTTCTTTTCCACACTTTCCGCACTTAGGCCTCGGACATCGACCTTCATGGTGGAAGTTGCATTTCCCACACCTTGGCTTAGTCCCCGAGTAAACTTTACCTCCGACCTTATTGGTGGCTCCAACGGTTTTCCTGCCATGTGGCGGATTCACTTTCTTTCTTTTGTTTTCTTTAGAGCTTCCATAGCCGACTTGTGTGCCCACCTTTAGGTTCGAAGACTTCCTCTTCTTATTGCCTGATGACTCCACATGAGTCTCTTTCTTGTCATCCCCAGATTCCGAAAATTTTCCCGCACGTAGAGCTTCTTCAGTAAGAGTGACACTCATATCGATAGCCTCTGCAATGGTTGAGGGCTTTGAGGTAGTAACCATGCTCCTGATCTGAGGTGCAAGTCCCCAAATGAATCGTTCAACCCTTTTGAATTCCGGTTCGACTAAGTAGGGGACGACTCTAGACAAGTCGTGAAATCGCTGGACATATTCAGGAATCTTCGGTCCGTCCATTTTCAAGTTCCAGAACTCCACCTCGAGCTTCTGGATTTCAGCTCTAGAACAGTATTTCTTTTCCATCATTTCCTTAAGCTCGTCCCAGCTCAGTGCATAAGCAGCATCTACTCCAAGGGTCTGGACCTGAAGGTTCCACCAGGAGAGTGCGCCGTCCAAGAACAACCCTGAGATGTAGGCAACACTCTGTTGGGGCGAACAATTACTCATTCTTAGAATGGAGTCAGTCTTTTCTGCCCAACGTACAAATGCAACGGCACCTCCTGTGCCATCAAAATTCAGTGGCTTGTAGTCCAGGAACTGTTTATAGGTGCAGCCAGTTGGAGGGTTATTTCCAGTAGTGCCATCGCTGTGCTTAGAGCGGAGGGCTTCATGTCGAGCAATCGCCTGTGAGATGCATTCTTGCAGCTCGGCTTCTGTTCTTGGCAGCGTACTGGTGTTTGTGTCTCGCCTGGGCGGCATTCTCTTCTGCCAAAATGGTATGGAGTAGGTTAGACAACATTTCAATTGTCTATGAGATACATAGCAACCATAAGCCATCATGTAATCACCCAATTTCACATGTATATACAATCAATGTATGAGCAAGGAAACAGTTACTGAGCCCTCACATAGGCTTGCCAACTTGGCTTATTGTTTGTAATAAAATGAGCTCGAGGCTACATCGTCTCGGTCATTCAAGTTTTAGTTATTTCCCGCTACATTGGTTTTTCTTGGGTCTTTGGCTTTACAGGTGCGTATATTTTCCCTTAGATGGGGTTGTCTGTGTCGAGGTGGTAGAGAGTGTATCGTCACTGATTCTTCCTGAATGTCATCCCACCTCTCTTGCTTAAATATCGTTTTCTCAAACGTCTCGTATGCAGGTAGAAGTGTCAGTCACGAAGTAGGCAAAGACAAGCTTCCTACTTTCTAACGTGCTAAAGCACTGATCTATGTGTTGTTCTACCAGATGAAGGTGTGAACACCTATAGATTAATTTTTGTGCGGTTCCATTAGCTCGACCCGCAGAGTCCACCAGGATTTCTGTGCACTACAAGTCGTTATTACGTGGGCCCCCGTAATAATAAATTGTCTTGCACAGTTACCCCAATTTTCTCTCGTCCAAGCAGATGATCAATAAAGGAGGGGACACTACTGTCCTTATACCTCTTGTCATGGAAGGGACCTTTGCGATGGTCCACGCGCTAACATTCGTTATCCTTACGCGCGTATAGGCACGATGATTAGATGGAATAGGAATAGAGAGAATTCCTAGTAGTAGGAGGGGCACCTTCGAGATGAATACTTCATCTTCCTTTTCTGGTCAAGTATGTCGTCAATCTTGCTTCACATAAGCCGCAGGGATCTCATCCCGTTGATTGAGAATTCGATCAAGGTTGCCGCCTCTGCCTCGTCATCATCACCGTAGTTAGGAATCTTCACGATCGAGGGGGAAGAACAACCATCTCCTACGGAAGCAAGCTCAGCATCTTGTTTGGTAATCACACCCAGCCATGAGCTTTGCAAAGGACGCGAGGTCGGTAGCTTCATCGTGCGAGTTACGGATAGTAATAGGAGTCAGAGTCGAAAGTAACTTATTCACGTCAATAATCATTCCGTACACTTATTTGTATGTATGTATATCAATAACATATATGCTACTTAGCATAATCAAGCAATTTAATGCATTATATCACGTATAACTCTCGTTTTTGGGGGGGTCACTTTGTTTTTGGCTTGTCTATCTCGTGTAGACTATGCTTTGGTTGGCACCTTATTTTAAAGGTATTCCTCACTAATGTCCTTTCCTTGTCACTTTTTGAAAAGTGTCTGACTCGTGGATCTTGGCGCTTACGTGAATGCAATGGAAACCTTTTCGTAAAATGTTTTTGTGAGAGAACTCTAGTGATTGTAGTCTAGACTCGAGAAAGAATCCTAGTTCACTACAATCGAAGCTCTGATACCAAACTGTCACACCCTGTCTTTTGCGGTAGCGTATGATGTGTGACTAGCTTGTTATCATTGCATTCAATCGTAATAAACAACTACATGATCAAAACGATGTTCATCCATTCATGAAAATTTGAGTATTACACTTGTTATTTAAGTTTTAAAACACAACCTTCGACAAGGTTACAATTCAACAAAAGTGGATGACATCTAAACTTGTAGTCTACTTCTAGTTACGACACTTGCGCCCAAGATCCATCCTGTCACCTGAAATACATGTAATTTTGGAAAACATCAACATAAAGTTGAGCGAGTTCATGCGTTTTTGTATTTCATGTTTTTATACTTTGTATGAAAACATAGTATGTGTCATGTATAATTCAAGTCTTTCTTGAGTACCCCACGTACTCAAGTATGATTCTCGTTTTCTTGAGTACCCCACGTACTCAAGTATCATTCAAGTTTTCTTGTGTACCCCACGTTTTAAATGATTGTTTATACAAGGATATTAAGGCATGTGAGGACATAGGGAGCATTAGTATATTCTCCTTCAAGGCATGTGAGGACATAGGGAGCATTAGTATATTCTCCTTCAACTGTGTCGATATTTTAGTGTGTAAATTTGGAACCATGTAGTTACTTGTAATTATATACCAAGTATTTAGTCAGCGTAGCTAGTTACTAGATATTTTAGTGGGTGTTAGGGTGTTTGGGGATCACGACTAGCCAAGAAATAAATAATTAATGTGTTTGGCAAAGTTTAGTGTCCCGGGTAATGTCCGATTATTCGGTCGGATACTGTTCCGTTAAATTGCTTAATTGCTCTGTAAGGTGTCCTTTTGTAACCCTTTTAATTCCCAACACTTAGGGAAATATTCTGGACACTAAAACTTAAATTCTGCATGACGTTTATATGTTTAAAAGCTGGTCATAGCTGAATTTAATAAGATTCTGTACTTAAAGTGCGTTTCGGGTGCTTTTTAGTGCGTATTTTAGCTTTCGGAGCGTCTATATGTTAACCCTTGTATGTACTCTTGGGTTTTAATACATTCTTGACGTTGGACCTACACCTAGGCCTCAGTTCTAATGTCTGACTGCTTTCTGCAGAGTTGTTGACATATTGTGTTTTACCGGTGAGTTTACTAGTATTTTTGACGCAGCGCTCTCGTTAATGCACAAAGCATTATTTTGTAGTATAAAATGTGCATGAATTCACTTGCATGGAATTCAAAATTTTACTTGTCTGGTAAACCAGATCATGCACAGTCATTAAGGCACAAATTACTGTTCATTGAGTGTACGAAATGTACGGAAAAGTGACGGTTGTCACAGAAACGACATCCGTAACGAAAAGCTTATCGAATACGATTTCGGAAAGCTTAAACTGCGACAATGTGTACGGAAATCATTAGAAACCACCGAGATTAATGAATATCGAGGACTATAACTGGTGGAAAAAACGATTTGAGGGTTGGGTAAAAGCATTCGCTTACGATAGTTGGGTGATGTTAAAATTGGGATATAAAAATCCAACAAAAGAAGGTGGAATTTTATTAACGCTGGAAGAATTTACTGAAAATGGTATAAAATCATTTATGCTGAACAAAAAATGATCGCACTGTTATATCAATCTGTTAGAGACGACATTATTTCATTGCTCAATTATGATGAAACAACTAACGGTTTATAGGAAGCGTTAAAGAAAAAATGTACGGGCGGTGATGAAATTGTTATCGTTCGCTGTTTTTATCATCTGCAGAATTACATATGCAGAATCTGCATTCGCTGAAAACAGTCTTCATTTGCTGAAGCTAAAACATCGGTTAAGATCAGTTTGTGTGCATCCACAGTTTTTGATAGACTTTCATTTGTTCAGATCAGCGAGCACAGGATTCTGCATTCACGGATTGACTCGTTAGTTGTTTCGCTCAGATTGATTTTGGAATTTTAGTCACGAACACATCTAAACTCCATCTGTGTGAACTGATTGTTGGCTATTGCGCGTTAGTCACTGATCAACAAGTGTCTAGTTAAAACATCAAAGTTGTTAGTTTGGTGTGCATTTACGGATCATAGCATATTCAGCGGTTAAGTACATTCACAGATCAGGTTGTTATTACTTTGCACGAATCAATCAGCAGAGTCTTTTTGCGCAGCACTGCTGGTCCTTCATCCGCTGAGTTAAATCTGAAATATTGTTCATTTGGAGAATCAAATTTTTGCATATTCGCTGAAATCAAAATTATCTATTAACATCAGTCCATCCGTAGAATTTGAGTTCGTTTGCTGCAAATTCATTCGTTTGCTGCAGTTTCACTTCATTCGTTGAAACTGCCGTTAATGTGAAATTAGTCTATTCATTCGCTGCAGTGCATAAGTATTCATTCGCTGCATTGTAGACTTTAGTTCATTCGCTAAAGTCTACATTCTCTGATTATACATCTGAGCAGAATTGAGTTCGTTCATTCACGCGAATAAAGAGTATTTGTTCATTCGCAGATTTTGGTGTTCATTACTCGAACGGGTCAACATTTAACGATTCAAGAAACGTCTTGATTCGCACGAATTAAAAACTTATCCATCCGCAAATTTTAGATTGTTCCTCGTTTGCACATTTAAATCAGTCCACAAACACACATTTCAAGGTGTTATTGTTTTTTGTATTTCAAGTGTGATTTAATCGTTTGTTTGTGTTGATTGCAGGTTCTTCGAAGAATTCAAATCATGGCTGACGAGTTTTTCAACGAGTTTTATAGCGCCTTCACATCCGAACCGACATCCGTAACGAAAAGCTTATCGAATACGATATCGGAAAGCTTAAACTGCAACAATGTGTACGAAAATCATCAGAAACCACCGAGATTAATGAATATCGAGGACTATAACTGGTGGAAAAAATGATTTGAGGGTTGGGTAAAAGCATTCGCTTACGATAGTTGGGTGATGTTAAAATTGGGATATAAAAATCTAACAAAAGAAGGTGGAATTTTATTAACGGTTGAAGAATTTACTGAAAATGGTATAAAAACATTTATGTTGAACAAAAAATGATTGCACTGTTATATCAATCTGTTAGAGACGACATTATTTCATTACTCTATTATGATGAAACATCTAAAGGTTTATGGGAAGCGTTAAAGTAAAAATGTACGGGTGTGATGAAATAGTTACCGTTCGCTATTTTTATCATCTGCAGAATTACATATGCAGAATCTGCATTTGCTGAAAACAGTCTTCATTTGCTGAAGCTAAAACATCGGTTAAGATCAGTTTGTGTGCATCCACAGTTTTTGATAGACGTTCATTTGTTCAGATCAGCGTGCACAGGATTCTGCATTCACGGATTGACTTGTTAGTTGTTTCGCTCAGATTGATTTTGGAATTTAAATCACGAACCCATCTAAACTCCATCTGCGTGAACTGATTGTTGGCTATTGCGTGTTAGTCACTGATCAACAGGTGTCTAGTTAAAACATCAAAGTTGTTAGTTTGGTGTGCATTTACGGATCATAGCATATTCAGCGGTTAAGTACATCCACAGATCGGGTTGTTATTACTTTGCACGTGTAACAATCCTAAACAAACCGACACCCTCGAATAATTTCCGACACCCTAATATATTTTAAAATGTCCCAATATGTCTTTAAATACACCCCGTATGTGAAAACCGAGCGCGAAATACAATATAGCATTAAAAATAAATGAAAAACAAGAAAATTTAAGTTGAGGCGGGCCGCGTAAGCCCCATCCCAACCTTCACGCGGGCCGCGTTAACTTAAAAGATGGCAAAGCCCGGTGCGGCCACGTGGCCCAACACACGGCAAGCCTACTCGATGACCCAGCCCAGCTACGCATTGACCTGGGGTCAACGCGGGCCGCGTAGGCCCTGCTCTTGTGTTACGCGGGCCGCGAGAGAACCAGACTCAGCAACTATATAAGCAGGCCATCGGGTTTCATTTAGAAATCGTTCAAATTCGAAATCTCTCTCTCAATTCTGAATATTAGGCAATATAAGCGGGTATAATACCCCCCTAAATAGCGAAGTTCTGCTCCGTTGTAAGTATTATAACCCCTGGATACGTATCAGATACGCTGCCCGATTGATCTAGGGTTCCGTAACGGCTGTCGTGGTTCTGCCCGACGTAGTCGTTGGAATGCCCTCTCGGGAAGGGTATTACTAATGTTAAAATGGGTTATTATACTAACGCGTGTGCATTTGTGTAAATTTTAGATTATCACCAAGAAATCCTTACGGAAAATCTAAAACAACAATGTGAGTTGATCCGCTTTTTGTTAACTGTTTTTACAAAACCTCATTTAATTAATTATAAATTAAACAGTGATTGAGTATTTGTAAGATTACAATTATCATGAGTATGTTGGGGTTTTGTATACAAAATTTGTTACCACCTGGTCAAGGAGTAACATTTCCATAAGTCGGGTTCGACAGTACCATGGATGTTAATTGTGATGTCTTGGAAACAAATATAATTGCGGGATCGCCCTCAATACTGTACAATGGGATTTTTATTTAAACTTGATTAAACTGGGATTCACTCACCAGTATTTCCCACTGACAAATATTTTTAAAACGCGTTTCAGGTAACAAAATGTGAAAGCCAAATAGAAGCCAGCTGGACATCACTAGAGGCTTGAAAAAGTGGCAATAAAGTTACCTAAAATAAAATAGATGTTTTTAATAAATAAAATAGGATTTATTCCTATGAAAACGTGTGTACTATGAACTTGGGTTTTAACCCATTTGTTTAATGTTATAAAAATGTGGTATTTTACTCTGATCCAATATTTCCTAACTACGGGTCTGAAGAAAATTTCCGCTGCCAAATTAGACAATATCAGATACCACCGAAACTGGCTCGCGGCCACCCATTCCCGGGGATGTGGGATCGGGGGTTGCGGCAGAAGGTGGTATCAGAGTTAAGCCACTGATTCAGCCACAGAAGTGTTCTGCTGACATCAAAATTCAATCCGTCAGGAAATAAATTGTGGGAATACGTGCATAATTGTATTTATTGTTATGTGTTATTTGACTATTTGTTATTTTACAGTATGAGCGACCAAGGACCATCTGACGCGTACCGTCAATTGTCTGGTTCGCCTAAAAGCGAAGGCACCTCCTCTTCTCAGCCTGCCCTCTCGGGGTACTCTGTCTGGTTCGCCTAAAACGTAGGAGCTTACCTAGGTTTGGATCCTTTAGATCCCTATTTCCATGATGAATACATTAGGGAGATTTTAGAAGATCCTTACCGATTCCAGGCACCTACACCCCCATATCAGGAACCCGTACCCCAGATTCCGAACCCAGTCCTAGAACCTGCACCCCCAATGAGTGCAGAAAACGTACAAGAACTTAGGACATTTGGTGAGGAAATTTTAGAGAGTAGTGAACGAATGCGACAGGTGGGAGAGCGACTCGTCTGGAAGTACGACGAGCGGAATATGGATTTCTGGATGAATCCATATCCATAGATGTGATGGTGGAGACGGTAATAATAATAATAATAATAATAATAGAATAAAATAATAAAATAAAATAAAATATGTGTGTACGGATGCCTACTATTATTAGTGTAATTTTATTTCAGTTGGTATTGTAATCTTTATTTCAGTACTGGTGTGTAATAGACGCATGGTATATGAATAGAGTAAAGTCGCAATTATCGACGCTTTTGCCCAAAATGCGTTTCATGTGATTGACTATATTAAAATATTATTTTGTGATATTAATACGGGGTAAATGTTTAAAATTCAGATGGCCGACGAAGGAAATCAAGGAAATCTGAATAACGATAACCAGAGTAACATTAACTTGGTTAATGAGAATCCAAGCGTCAATAAAAACGAAACCAAGTGGATAATAGTGCTATTGAACACATAGTAGTACAAGGAATTATAGATGCAATGCCATTTATTCTTCAAACAGTTCAAGAAGCGAATAATAAAAGTAAACATAGCAGTAAGCGACCGATTGAACCAGAACCCAGCGTGAACAATGGCCCTGTACTTCAAGCGTCCATTCCAAAAAGAAGAAGAACCATGTCTTATGGTTGTTCTTACAAAGATTTCTGGTCCTGCAAACTAATAGAATTCTCGGGCAATGAAGAACCTATTGCAGCTCTACGCTGGATAGAAAAGACTAAGGTTGTTCTGAAAATAAGTAAATGTGCGGAAGAGGACAAGATAATGTTTGCTTCCAATCTATTTAAGAACTCAGCCTTAGAATGGTGGAACACTATCCTCCAGTCAAGAGGAAGTGATAGGATATACAATATGGAATGGGAAGAATTTAAGAATATGGTAGAAAGGAAATTCTGCCCTCCTAATGAAAAAGAACAAATAGCAAACAAATTCCTAAATCTTAGGATGAATGGAGTGGATAGTAAGGGGTACACAAAGTTATTCTTTGAATATGCTAGAATAGTACCAACCCTTGCATCCCCAGAACCAGTATTAATCTCTCGTTACATCTGGGGATTAATTGGAGAGATTAGACATGTAGTCAAGGCAGCTAGACCCCAAACTATAGAAGAAACTGTAGAACTAGCCAACACCTTGACAGATGAATTAATCCGTACCAGGGAAGAAGAACAGAGGAGAAACCTAACCCAAAGACTTACCCAAGAATTCCGTTCTGGGAATTTCAATCGTAGGAATATGGGTTCTACCTCTGCACAATTCTACAAGGTCTGCAAGAAAAAGCATTCGGGAAGATGCTCCACCCTTTGCAATTTCTGCAAGATGCCAGGACACAAGGAAGAAGATTGCCGAAGGAAATCCAGTAATGGACTGTGCTTCAACTGTGGAGAAAAAGGTCATATCAGGCCAAACTGTCCAAAATTGGCTCCAGCTTTGAACAACGGGAACACTAAAAATACTAGTGCATTTGTTCTGACTGCAGATGAAGCCAAGATGATTCCAGACGTGATAGCTGGTACATTTTTAGTTAATGATGTTTTTGCTAAAGTATTATTTGACTTTGGTGCAAACCAAAGTTTTATTAATACTTCGTTTTGCAAACTTCTAAATCAGTCGTTAACTAAACTACCACAAGAATGTCTAGTAGAGACAGCTAATGGAGAAACGGTTAGAATTTCTGAAATCTTGCAGGGAGCAAGAATAGAGTTTTTAAACCAAAAGTTTGTGGCAAACCTTTATCCCATGAATCTGGCAGGATTTGATGTTGTATTAGGAATGGATTGGTTAATAGCTAACAAAGCCAGTATTCTATGTGATCAAAAGTCAATCCAAGTAAATTCACCAAAAGGTGAAAAGATCACAATTAAAGGAGATAAACCATCTAGATCCACAAAATTCATCTGTGTGATGAAACTGCAGGCTATATAAGAAAAGGTTCTATAGTGTATTTGATTCTTATAATCACTGACACTAAAGGAAAAGAACTAAAAGACATTCCAGTAGTGTCTCAGTTTTCAGATATCTTTCCAGAAGAATTACCAGGACTACCGCCAGACAGAGAAGTGGAATTCAGAATTCATCTACTACCAGGAACAGCACCGATTGCCAAAGCACCTTACCGTTTGGCACCCGCTGAAATGCAGGAAATAAAGAAACAATTAGACGAATTGCTAGAAAAAGGATTCATACAACCAAGTTCGTCGCCATGGGGAGCGCCGATACTGCTCGTTAAAAAGAAGGACGAATGCGTATGGGCATTGACTACCGTGAATTGAACAAAGTCACGATTAAGAATCGGTATCCATTACCAAGAATCGATGATCTGTTTGATCAACTACAAGGAGCTCAATTTTTCTCTAAAATCGATTTAAGGTCAGGATATCATCAATTAAAGGTACAGGAAGAGGACATTCCTAAAACCGCATTTAGAACAAGGTATGGTCATTATGAATTTACTGTCATGCCATTTGGTTTAACCAATGCCCCAGCAGCATTTATGGACATGATGAACCGAATATGTAAGCCATATTTGGATAAATTCATAATTGTTTTCATAGATGATATCTAATTTATTCTAAGAATAAAGAGGATCATGCAAAACATTTGCACGCACTTTTAAGTATATTAAGAAAGGAAAAGCTTTATGCTAAGTTTTCAAAGTGTGAATTTTGGTTAGAACAAGTACAATTTCTTAGACACTTAGTAAACCATGAAGGAATTCATGTGGATCCCACAAAAATTGAGGCGATTACTAAATGGAAAACCCCTGAATCACCAACCGAGGTTAAAAGTTTCTTAAGATTGGCCGGTTACTATAGAAGATTTATTCGAGACTTTTCTAGAATAGCCATTCCTTTAACTAAGTTAACATGTAAATCCATTAAGTTTGAATGGGGACCAAAACAAGAAGAAGCGTTTAGAATTCTTAAACAAAGATTAACCCATACACCCATACTAGCATTACCATAAGGAACGGAAGACTTTGTAGTCTATTGTGACGCTTCTAAGTTAGGTTATGGATGTGTATTAATGCAACGCCAAAAGGTTATAGCTTACGCATCTAGACAACTTAAGAATCATGAAGAGAATTATTCAACCCATGATCTAGAACTAGTAGCAATAATTTTTTCTTTAAAAATTTGGAGACATTACCTTTATGGTAGTAAGTTTACCATATTCACTGATCATAAGAGTTTAAGGTATGTTTTCGAGCAGAAGGAGTTGAATATGAGATAAAGACGATGGATGGAATTGCTTAGTGATTATGATTGTGATATCTAGTATCATGAAGGAAAAGCAAATGTAGTCGCTGTTGCTTTAAGTCGAAAATATCACGAAAAGCCAAAAAGGGTACGTTCTCTTAAATTAAATCTGCAAGTAGATTTAAATGATCAAATCAGAAAAACACAAGAATCAGTAATCAAGGATGATACTGAAAAACTAAAAGGTATGATTAAGGAATTAGAACAAGGAACAGATGGAATTTGGAGATTCCATAAAAAGAGAATGTGGATACCTAAATTAGGAAACCTACGTCATCGTATCTTAGAAGAAGCCCAAAAGTCTAAATATACGATGCATCCAGGAAGTGATAAAATGTACCAGGATTTAAGGAAAAATTTCTGGTGGATAAGAATGAAGAAGGGCATAGCAGCCTATGTTTCTAAATGTTTAACTTGTTCACAAGTCAAAGCTGAACACCAGAAACCCGCAGGTTTGTTACAACAACTAGAAATACCAGTATGGAAATGAGAATTAATAACAATGGATTTTGTTACTAAATTACCCAAAATAAAGAAAGGTAATGATACAATCTGGGTGATTGTAGATAGGCTAACCAAGTCAGCTCATTTCCTACCAATGAAGGAAACTTTCAGTATGGAACAATTAGCTAAATTATATGTAAATGAAATTGTTTCTTTACATGGAATACCTTTATCAAATGTTTCTGACAGAGATAGTCATTTTACCTCTCATTTTTGGTCAAGTTTCCAAAAAGTAATGGGAACCAAGTTAAATCTAAGCACCGCTTATCATCCTCAAACGGATGGACAAAGCGAAAGGACAATTCAGACAATGGAGGACATGCTTAGAGCTTGTGTAATTGATTTCGGAGATAATTGGGACGATCACTTACCTTTAATAGAATTTTCTTATAATAATAGTTATCACACAAGTATCAATGCTGCACCATTTGAAGCACTTTATGGACGAAAGTGCCGAACCCCAGTCTGTTGGGCAGAAATTGGGGAAAAACAACTATCTGGACCTGAGATAGTACAGGAGACAACTGACAAGATTATTCAAGTCAAGGAACGACTGAAAGCAGCACGTGATCGACAGAAAAGCTATGTGGACAACAGCCGAAAACCGTTGGAATTTCAAATAGGAGATAGAGTATTGTTGAAGGTCTCTCCTTGGAAAGGAGTGGTAAGATTCATCAAATGGGGGAAGCTAAGTCCCAGGTATGTTGGACCTTTTGAGATTATTAGAAGAATAGGACCTGTAGCCTATCAGCTACAACTGCCAGAGGAAATGGCAGGAATATATGATGTATTTCATGTATCTAATCTCAAGAAATGCTTAGCTGATGAATCGCTGATGGTACCTCTTAAGGATATAGAGGTAAATGAACAACACAAATTTGTAGAAAGGCCTCTACAGATTGAAGACAGGAAAGTCAAGAATCTCAAGCACAAAAGATTAGTTCTGGTCAAAGTGAAGTGGGACTACAAAAGAGGACTTGAGTACACATGGGAGCTTGAATCAGAAATGCAAAGGAAATATCCACACTTGTTCTAGCAGATCTCGAGGACGGGCTCTAAAACAAGGTCGGGAGGATGTAACAATCCTATACAAACCGACACCCTCGAATAATTTCCGACACCCTAATATATTTTAAAATGTCCCAATATGTCTTTAAATACACCCCGTATGTGAAAACCGAGCCCGAAATACAATATAGCATTAAAAATAAATGAAAAACAAGAAAAATTAAGTTGAGGCGGGCCGCGTAAGCCCCACCCCAACCTTCACGCGGGTCACGTGAACTTAAAAGATGGCAAAGCCCGGTGCGGTCACGTGGCCCAACACACGGCAAGCCTACTCGATGACCCAGCCCAGCTACGCATTGACCTGGGGTCAACGCGGGCCGCGTAGGCCCTGCTCTTGTCTTACGCGGGCCGCGAGAGAACCAGACTCAGCAACTATATAAGCAGGCCATCGGGTTTCATTCAGAATTCGTTCAAATTTGAAATCTCTCTCTTAATTCTGAATATTAGGAAATATAAGCGGGTATAATACCCCCCTAAATAGCGAAGTTCTGCTCCGTTGTAAGTATTATAACCCCTGGATACGTATTAGATACGCTGCCCGATTGATCTAGGGTTCCGTAACGGCTGTCGTGGTTCTGCCCGACGTAGTCGTTGGAATGCCGTCTCGGGGAGGGTATTACTAATGTTAAAATGGGTTATTATACTAACGCGTGTGCATTTGTGTAAATTTTAGATTATCACCAGGAAATCCTTACGGAAAATCTAAAACAACAATGTGAGTTGATCCGCTTTTTGTTAACTGGTTTTACAAAACCTCATTTAATTAATTATATATTAAATAGTGATTGAGTATTTGTAAGAATACAATTATCATGAGTATATTGGGGTTTTGTATACAAAATTTGTTACCACCTGGTCAAGGAGTAACATTTCCACACGTCGGGTTCGACAGTACCATGGATGTTAATTGTGATGTCTTGGAAACAAATATAATTGCGGGATCGCCCTCAATACTGTACAATGGGATTTTTATTTAAACTTGATTAAACTTGGATTCACTCACCAGTATTTCCCACTGACAAATATTTTTAAAACGCGGTTCAAGTAACAAAATGTGAAAGCCAAATAGAAGCCAGCTGGACAGCACTGGAGGCTTGGAACAGTGGCAATAAAGTTACCTAAAATAAAATAGATGTTTTTAATAAATAAAATAGGATTTTTTCCTATGAAAACGTGTGTACTATGAACTTGGGTTTAAACCCATTTGTTTAATGTTATAAAAATGTGGTATTTTACTCTGATCCAATATTTCCTAACTACGGTCCTGAAGAAAATTTCCGCTGCTGGTCCTTCATCCGATGAGTTAAATCTAAAATATTGTTCATTTGGAGAATCAAATTTTTGCATATTTGCTGAAATGAGAATCATCTGTTAGCATCTGTCCATCCGTAGAATTTGAGTTCGTTTGCTGCAAATTCTGTTCGTTTGCTGCAGTTTCACTTCATTCGCTGAAACTGCCGTTAATGTGAAATTTGTCTGTTCATTCGCTGCAGTGCATAAGTATTCATTCGCTGCAGTGCATAAGTATTCATTCGCTGCATTGTTCACTTTGGTTCATTCATTAAAGTCTACATTCGCTAAATATACATTTGAGTAGAATTGAGTTCGTTCATTCGCGTGAATAAAGAGTATTTGTTCATTCGCAGATTTTGGTGTTCATTACTCGAACGGGTCAACATTTAGCGATTCAAGAAACGTCTTGATTCGCACGAATTCAAAACTTATCCATTCGTAAATTTTAGATTGTTCCTCATTTGCACATTTAAATCTGTCCACATTGTGACAACTGTGTTCTGTAATCGATGAACAATGCAAAATAATGTTAATTATCAATAAAACAATGTGTTTTGGTACTATTATGTGTGTATTTGTGTTTGATGATTTTACTATTCGATTCCGATTTCAAGCTTTAAATTCGCTTTCTGGAAAGTTATACGCAAACTGGTGCGTAAAAGCAACCAGTATAACGCGAAAAACACTCCAGAATGGTGATATAGGCTTAACATACCTAAAATAACATTTACATAACTTATAAAGAAGTTTTGGATGGTTTGGTGTGTTGAAAACAAGTCTATTCGATCGCAGGGACTATTTGTGTCAAACTACGAAACTATACCGATTCGTATGGTATCGAAGAGTCCGGAACTTGATCATAAGCTAAACATACCATAAATAACCTAAACATAGCATAGAAATAAGCTTTGAGTGGTTCGGTGTGCAAAAATATGCTTATTTGATCTTACAGGGACTAAAAGTGTCAAAAATGATGTAAGTTTGCATTTTCGAGCATATCTTACGTTCTAACCACATCTGGACACCCAAAATTTTTGTAGACACTAAAATATTTTTATTTTAGTGATCGGCATGCAAAAATACCATTCTTCGCTTAATTTGGTTCGTTTTTACGTCCGTTTGAGTTTCGTCGTAATTAACCAAACAAAGCGACCGACGACCAAACGAGCCGACATCCGAGAGTTTTCCGAGCACATTTTGAGTCCTCTAAACTTTATTGACCTGGTAGAGCCTTGAAAATGGCTTAACGGGGGTCAAAAGGGCCTGAAATGAGCTTAAACCAAGTGTAGGGACCTGAACTGTCAATTTTCAAACTTATGCTGAACTGGGGAGCCCAGGCGGGCCACGTGACCCCCTCCCCATTGTTCACGGGGGCCGTGTGAAGTGCCCAGCGACCATAGTTCAGTTTTCAGCATTCTATTTGATCTTCAGGGGCTGTTATGGTAAATTCTTTGTGTGATGGGCAAGTTTAAGTGTTCTCCAAGGTCTCTAATCAGTTCCTAACAATTGTATGGCCATGATTTAATCCTTGGTGGCGACACAAACATGTGTAATGATCCCATGAAGTTGCAACAACTATAAATAGCCAAGCAATTTCATTCATTCATTGCTCATTTCTCTCCTCTCTTCTCTACATCTGATTTGGGAGCTCTCTCTCAAGTGTTTGGAGCTTTCTAATCTGCTTGGAACTTTATTCTTTGTAGAAAAAATAGCTAGGACCTATTGTAAGTCTTCTTTCATGCTTATTTTTTATGTTTAAGCAGAAAGTCAAACAGTTTGGCCAACAGTTTGACTTTCGGTTTTGACCATCAATTGGTCAAATCAAAGTTCAATTGAACTTTGCAACGTGATTGTAATCACGATGGTTATAATCCTTAGCGATTATACCTATTGATTACCACGTTAACTAGGCATAGTGATGAGTCAAAGTTTTGGTCAAAATGCGTTCTAGCACGCATTTTGCAACGGAACTATTTTTGGGTATCAAAACCCATTGTTTTGATACCAAATCAGTTTTGTAATAGTTAAACATGTTTTGACATGTTTAAAAACATGTTTAACTCGTCACTATTAGTTTAGTGCTTGTTTAAGGTCGTAAGTTAAGCGGTCTAAACAACCGCTTAGACTTTCGAACCCGACCCGTTTGATCGATCTTTAGGATCCGATCAAGCTTGATTAGTGATCATAGTTGCATAGGGAATAACCACTGAGGTTATACCTTATGATCACATAGGATTGGTTATTTATTTGTTAAGTAGCTTGTATGCCCATAGGAAATGACCAAAACGCCCTTTTTGAAACTTAAATCCATAATTTACATATAATCTGATTTAGTAACATGTTTAGGTATTATTGGGCATGTAAGACTTGAAATAGCACATAGTGAACCATCCGAACATAGTTTCACACGAACGACGCATTAAAGTAGCATAAGTGATGCAGGCCCAAGTGTGGAGGAACAGGCTATTTTGTATTTGGAGGCCCAAGACCGCGTAACAAAAGGGGCTTCACTAAAATGGCTCTAACTTGGGCTACGGGGGTCCGTTTAGGGCGTGTGACCAGGCGAAACGACCGTGAGAACGAGCTCCATCTTGCTGCAAATAGCCTCTGGTGGTTTAGGTCATTGTCCGACTGAAAAAACGCTTATTTCTATTACTTATTTTCATTTTTATGTTTTTTGGACTATTTTGGGCATTTAGTTTTAGGCCGTGTGTTTGGCCCGTTATCTTTTTTAGGCCCATTTCGAATTTCGGTTTCTATTTTTATATCCCTCTAGTAATATGAATGGGCAGACTTGAATTTTGACATAATTGATTTTTCACTTCAAATTCCGTGCCTTTTGGGTGGAATCTTGGGGGTTGGGGAAGAACACACGGGTATTCTTAGAATCAACGTGTTTGATCTTCGTTTCCGTATCACGCGCTACATCAGTTGGTATCAGAGCCGAATTCCTGGCTCAAAATGCCTCCGAGGAGAAACAACAACAGGCCTCTCGATGAAGTTTATGAACGAGAGTTGGAGTAGCGACTTATGGCGAGAATGGATCAACGGCTGGATCAGGTGGTCGATCAGTTGACTGACCGGATGGCCGACTTGGTCAATCGTAGAAGGCAGAGACCCAATGACGGGTATGGTTCTGATTTTAGTAACCCATTTGGTGATGGTTCGACTTCCGAAGACGAACAGGAAGGGCGACCAAGGGGTGAACGTGGAGGGGGTAACCGGCGTTGGGATTCTGGGATAAGGATTGATATTCCAGAATTTGATGGGTCTAGTTTGAATCCGGAGGGGTTCATCGATTGGTTGGCTACCGTGGAGGAGGTGTTTGAATAGAAGGAGGTGCCTGAAAATAAGCGGGTGGCCTTGATCGCTACCAGGTTACGTGGTAGGGCCTCCGCGTGGTGGCAACAATTGAAGTTAACAAGGAACAGGCTTGGAAAGTCAAGGATCGTGACATGGACCAAGATGAAGAAGTGCTTGCGGTCCAACTTTTTGCCTCATAACTTTCAAAGGTTGATGTACCAGCGTCTGCAAAATTTAAAACAGGGGGCTAAATCGGTTGATGATTATACCACAGAGTTTTACCAGTTGATTGCGAGGAATGATATTCAAGAACCGGAGGAACAACTTGTTTCTCGGTATATTGGGGGTCTGAGGGTTCAAATCATGGAGTCTGTGAACCTCTTTGATCCGTTAACCATTCCAGAGGCACATCAACGGGCGTTGGCCTTTGAGAAGCAAAACCGTCGGGTGGGCGGTTCATTTACCCCTGCTGGAGGAAACGTTGGGTCAGGCAGTGGGGCGCCTCGTGACGGGCCTAGTCAGCAGAAGCCGGGGGGTAGCAATACCGGGCCTACTTCTAAGGGGGCTAGCAGTAGTGGTCCGAGATGTTTTAGTTGTGGTGAAACAGGCCGTCGTCAAGCTAAGTGCAAAAAGGCTGGTAAAAGACACTTGTTTGTTGAGTCTGAGGATGACCAGTATGAAGAGTATGAGAATAACCCAGTGTACGATGAAGAAACTGAATATGAAGAGGAGGTTGTGACCGGTGATGTTGGGGTGAACTTGGTGGTCAGACGCTCTTGCTATACACCAAAGGCTGATGGGGATGACTAGCTGAAGCACAACATCTTCCACTCAACATGTACAATTTTGGGGAAGGTTTGCACGTTTGTTATTGATTCGGGGAGTTGTGACAATCTGATTTCTGAAGAGACAGTTCAAAAGTTGGCCTTGAAGACAGAGAGTCACCCGAAGCCTTATAAGCTTCAATGGCGTAAAAAGGGAGGTGAAGTTACGGTATCTAAAAGGGCACTCGTTTCTATTTCTATTGGGTCAACGTATAAAGATGATGTTGTGTGTGATGTGGTCCCTATGGATGCGTGTCACTTATTGTTGGGTAGACCTTGGGAGTATGAGCGTAATATAGAGCATAATGGGCGGTCGAATACTTATAGCTTTCTGTTTGGCGGTGTGAAGATCACTCTTGTTCCTAGCAAGCCTAAGCAGTTGGCCACAAAACAGTCGGGTACTTTGTTGACCATCAGTCAGTTTCAAGAAGAGTTGGAGGAGACAGACAATGTTTTTATTTTGATAGGGAAGACAGTGCCCGAGGAAGTCGAAATTCCTGATGCTATGGTCCCTTTGCTGGAAGAATTTTCTGATGTTTTCCCTGATGAATTGCCCGATGGATTGCCACCTTTGCGTGACATCCAACATCATATTGATTTGGAGCGTGGGTCACAGTTACCCAATAGACCACATAATAGGATGAGCCCTGGTGAGCATGAAGAGTTGCGAAGGCAGGTTGAGGAATTGATTTCTAAGGGGCATGTTCGTGAAAGTATGAGCCCTTGTGCTGTTCCGGCTTTATTGACTCCAAAAAAAGATGGCACTTGGCGTATGTGTGTTGACAGTCGAGCAATCAACAAGATTACTGTGAGGTACATGTTTCCTATTCCTCGACTTGATGATTTGCTTGATCAACTTAGTGGTGCTACTATTTTTACGAAGTTAGATTTGAAGAGTGGTTATTACCAGATTCGTCTTAGACAGGGTGACGAGTGGAAGACTGCCTTCAAGACTCGTGAAGGGTTGTATGAGTGGTTGGTGATGCCATTTGGTTTATCAAACGCACCTAGTACTTTTATGCGTGTGATGAATCAGTTGCTTAGGCCTTTTATTGGGAAGTTTGTGGTTGTGTATTTTGATGACATTCTCATTTTTAGTGCTTCTTTCAGCGACCATGTTGTGCATGTGAGGCAGGTTTTGGCCTTACTTCGCAGGGACCGTTTTTATGCAGCCACCACGAAGTGTGTGTTCATGACCCCTAAAGTGTTATTCTTGGGGTATGTTATTTCTGGTGATGGGATACAGGTTGATGAATCCAAAGTGGCGGCTGTTCAAAATTGGCCAACTCCTACTACCATTACTGAAGTTTGTAGTTTCCATGGGCTTGCTTCTTTTTATAGGCGGTTTATTCCACACTTCAGTTCTATCATGGCTCCAGTGACAGATTGTATGAAGGGGAAGACGTTTGTATGGACAGATGAGGCAGAGTTGGCTTTTCAAGTTGTGAAAGAGAAGCTCACTACAGCACCAATTCCGGTTTGGGTCATCGTCCGACTGAAAAAACGCTTATTTCTATTACTTATTTGCATTTTTATGTTTTTTGGACTATTTTGGGCATTTAGTTTCAGGCCGTGTATTTGGCCCGTTATCTTTTTTAGGCCCATTTCGAATTTCGGTTTCTATTTATATGTCCCTCTAGTAATATGAATGGGCAGACTTGAATTTTGACATAATTGATTTTTCACTTCAAATTCCGTGCCTTTTGGGTGGAATCTTGGGGGTTGGGGAAGAACACACGGGTATTCTTAGAATCAACATGTTTGATCTCCGTTTCTGTATCACGCGCTACATCAATAAGCTACCTTAATGGCTCGTAACGGGTCGAAAGCACTTAGGTTAGGTTCCGATTTAGAATGTAGGCTTTGTTAAACCATATCACATGAGTTCCAACACTCATTTGGTTACAAGACCTCATTCTATCCGATCTTCCGATTTAGGTGTTGATTTATTTACTAGTAATCCGATTACTAGGTACTACTTGAATTTCCTTGGTTTGTCTGAGCTTCGTTAAGTTCTTTAGATCAAGGATACCCTTCTATTCAATGTGAGTACATAGTTCCCCTATTTTACTGTTTTCAATTATTTTGGGGTGATTCATATGTATTAAAATGATTTCGATATTTTAACGATGTTTTCAAAAACGATTAAGATGGTTTATATTAAACTAATAACGATTTCAATAATGTGAATGAACTCGATGGTTGTAATTACATAACGAATGACATTCATTAGCATTGATCAAGCCGACCAGTATTAGGTTATGGTACCATAGGATCTGACAAATCCCGTTATCAGACTACACCCATGGTTATGTGTGGGGGTTATGTAGGTAACGACCGAATCTGATGATTGTTAACTTACCCTTTGGTGGTTTGTTAATACGATAAACGAGCTAGTCGAGTCACGAAGGTTTGAATGTTATTAGCGAGACGGCCAAAAGTAGTTTCACAATTAAAACAAATGCGATTTTAGGACGAATTAAATGATTTGGAACGACTTAAACGAAATACACGATTTGAACGAACGATTGGTTTTGGGTAGTGATTAGATAATGGGACGTGTGTAACATGATAGAAGCATGGTAGATACGCCGCTGGTACATCTTATATATAAGTGCTTTTATCATATTACATTGCGGGTAATTATTTAGTTCACTTGGGAAACGATTTGAAACGATGTCACACAATAAGGTTTTCGAAATTATATAAACCATACAAGTTTTATTAACGAGTTTTTAACGAGATGTTTTACGAATTGGTTTACTAAAACAAATGTTTTGGGGTTAAGAATCATGGCTACGAGACTTTATAAATTATAACCATCTTGATTTGAGTTGGTTAATCATGTTGCAATATTATATACTTTTCAAAACAAGGTTTTCAAGGTATTGCAATATATATAAACGGGCCATGATTCCGATACTCTTACAAAACCTATGTGCTCGCCAGCATTTCTTTGCTAACTTTGTTTTTACATATGTTTCAGGTGATGTTGCGTGATGATTGCTAGGAAGCATGTTCACTTAGGATCTGGACGAGGCCTTAGTGACTTAAAAACAGTTATAAACAATGTGTAGTTTGCTTGTTTTGGTTTAAAGACAATGTAGATTATTTGATAAATCAATAAAACGAAACTTTTAATTACCATGGTTGTTGAAACGATGATTCTGTTACAACACTCCCCGACGTTTTCGCCACGGTTTTGTTGTTTTAACGTGGTCGGGGTGTGACAGAAGAGTTGGTATCAGAGCCAATGGTTATAGGGAATTAGGTTATTAACATTTCTTTGACCTAGACTATAACTTTCTAGGACCCTAACGCGAGTTATCTTGCGTTTAGATTTTAAAACAATACCGTCACCTATCCTTAGGTGATAACCACAACGAGAACACAATAACAAATCCGCTTCGAAAATTAATCATCTATCCTTGGATGATTGATTGTAAGGTTTTGAACCCTCTGAGTTTTCAAAATCTCGTCAAAGTTTGGGTCTAAATAATGTGAACACGTGCAAACTGGAAGAGTGAATGCCTGTACCCTGAGTTTTCTGTCTAAGGCTAGAGTGTTCGTACAAATCCGCAGTATTGGACCAGCCACTCTTACCTGGGAACTCTTGGGGTGAGTGTTCACTTATAAGCGAGCATGTCTTTAGCGATACATTATTATGACCCATTTACTTTGATTAGTCACTGCGTGTCGTTGTTTGTTCGAAGTAACGAACAAATGATCGCACTCCTTGTGTTTTGTCGATGTTTTCAATACCTCCTTTGTTTCTCCAATTATCGACCTCACTCGTTTCTCATGTTTCCTTGTTATACAATGCCTCCTCGACGCGATGCTCAAACTTTTACTGCTGAGGAAGTCGCAGCCGTTGTCTCTCAGCAAATGGCTGCTGTACTTCCAGGCGTTGTGACCCAAATCCACGAGTTATATAACAACAATAACAACAACAATAACGCACAATGTGTGACAAATGGCAAATAACCGGAAATTCCGTATAGCCTAATCACTATTCTTAGTATATAATCTCATGCAATTAGCGTAATTTAATTACGTAACGGTGTCGTATATTAGACGACAAGGTTAGGACAAGAAAACAATGATATAACATATATTGGTTTTCGTCGTATTGCGAAACCAATTAAACAATTTCCTAAAAGTGTTGATAAAAAGTGCTGCGCGCACTATTCACGGTTACACTATTCATGCCAGCAAAACCGTGAAAACAGAACGAAACAAGGAAAAACGACACACGGATGACATAACTGAGTCCGTTTATATAAGAAAACACTAATACGAAAACATATCTTACAAAGATATAAGACTTTCCGGTACAACGCCCTAATCGTTAAATCGTCCGTTTCACTAAAAATAAGACAATGTTAACTTGTCCAAAATAATAATTTAGCATTTCCGGGACTCCGAAAATATGACAAATGATGACAATCATATGGAAACAATATGAGGATATTAATGGGGTATTCGAAACATAAGCTCTCGACACTGTGTTGCAACCCCCACAACTTGTCCGTTTCTGCACCGACAAGCTAATAAACGACATTTCCGACACCGAAAACAACCAAATGAAAGCTTTGGTAAACTAGTTAAGCTTATTTTGGGATTCAAAATAACTTCATACATATTTTAAATGCGGAATGACTACTTACGGCAAACGTCCGTCGGTACGCCACAAAAGTGCCGTAAACTAGCCAACGACGAAACGAAAAGCATTCAAAGTATCAAAACATGATTTCTACTAGTTTAGTGAACTAGTTAATGTTAATTTATGTTCTGAATCCCTAATTACCCCTAATGGCTAAAGATTACCCTAATCACCATACTTAGCCTAATTACCAAAATATCTACATGTTTAAGACATTTTTATAAAAAATGTTACACTTTACCCCCCCCCCCCATATGTGGGCCGTAAATAAGGGGTCCCACACCCCTTATTCTTTTGATTAATATCTAGATATTTTTCATTAGTTGCAAGTGGATGATATTGGTGAAAGATTATAACACTTAGTACTTTAGTTACTAACCACATTATCATACTTTTACACCTTATCTTTCACACACATAAGAACTCTTTCAATCTTCATCTTTTCACCAAGAACACCATCCAAAAACCCATTTCATTTTATCATTTCTTTGATGATCCACATGGAGTTTCATGGCACATAAGGTGATCTAAAGCATTTACAAGTTAAAGGAAGTTTTTTCATCCATTCAAGAGTCTTCTACCATCAAGATCATCATCTTCTTAGTTCTTAATAATCTCTAAGATCATCCCTAGCCTAGTGCTAGAAGTAAGCTTCTATATTTTTTTTTATTACATATATTATGTATATGATTGTTATTATTGCTAATAATAACCAAGAGATCATACATAATAAACATGAAGAAAATACAAAGAAGCAAAGATAAAAATCATGATATAATTATGTTTGTTTATATTGTGATCTTAGACTTGTTATATGCATATTAGATCTTGTTGTGATGATATTGATACAAATAAATTGTTAGAAGATGTTGAAAAATATAATCTAACAATTTTACATGTTTATGTTAAAAGGGTTTTTAACATAAAGGATTAAATGGATGATCATAACTAGTGATCTTGTGAAAGTATTAAAGGTTTTTATTTAAAAACAACACTTTCACAAGATTATAAATTATAACATACAACTAGAGATTTTTATAAAAGTTGTTAAAACTAGAATTAAACTTGGTTTTTAAACTAGTTAACATATGAAATAATCATGGTTAAAACCCTACATGATTTGGATATCATCTTGATAATTTCATGTTATAAAAGTCTCATATGTTTAGTTAAAATGTTGAGTAAATTGGTGGTGATTTGATGAAGAAAATGATATGTTTATAAAACATGGTTAAGATAAAAATACAAAGGTTCTATGGCCATTTTTAATAAAAACTTTATTTTATAAAGTAACAACATTTTGGTTAATTTTAGACAAGATAAATATATATATTTTTTTAAATATATATTTAGTTACTTTAACATTTTTTGTGTTAAGTATTACTTGGTGTATTAGTTATATATGTCAAAGTAGGAAAGTTATCAAATGTCACATTTAAACTCAAAACACTTCATAACAAAAGTCCTACAAGACTTCACATATTTACGCCTTAAAACGAGTTACGGACGATTCGATTAATCGGACACCATTTATGGTCAAAATGAACGACGGACGACTACATAAGTGAATCGCCAATCCGGGAAGTTACTACGACGTTTAGACGATCTTTCGACACGAAATATAAATATGCTATCGATAACAAATTTTCGGATGTTTATAAACTTATAAAAGCTAGTATGTTTTTATTTACTAACAAGTGTGCTTAGTAAATTTTTATAAAAAGGTTTTTATAAAAATAAATGGGCTTGTTATACTATTAGGCTATTTTTATAACAAATGGGCTTATATTACTTAATGGGCTATTTTTCTTAATGGGCTTATCTTCATAATGGGCTTAACATAAATTCATGGGCTAAGCCCAAATACCAAACACATGGGCCAAAGCCCAACACTATTCAAGCCCAACACTATTCAAGCCCAACACTATTTGAGGCCCAACACTATTGAGGCCCAACACTATTTGAGGCCCAACACTATTGAGGCCCAACACTATTTGAGGCCCAACACTATTGAGGCCCAACACTATTTGAGGCCCAACACTATTTAGGCCCAGCACTATTTAAGCCCAATAACTTGAAAACATGGGCTCGGCCCAAAGATACCATTATTGTAAACACAATCATACAATTGATACATATAAGACACGAGATTTAGAGGACTAAATCCGACTATACAACTCACTAGATACAAGATGACATATATATATATATTTGTTGAAAAATATATATATAACAGATGAACAACTCATACATCGAATACACAGTTAACGAACAGTAAAGACATACAAGTCTTACACATATTGAAGACACAAGACTTGTACTCAAGTTCTTTACAAAGACCGAAGTGTCTAACAAATAAAGAACATTTGTAGGTCGCAACATTGTTCAAGACGACCACACGCGAGATCATAATTACTTCTATTCACGGACGCAATTCAGTGAGTTCATGTCCCCTATTCATTTAAATGTTTTACAACTTTACAACTATCGGGGAAAATACATGTTCAACGTATGTTAAAGTTAGGGAATGAAACACCTTAGATCATGTGCGAATTAGGGCCATACTATAAGCACCATTAATCCAGTTTGGACCAAGGAACAAAGGACTAGATCTATTGGGTTTTGGCGAGCCCCACTCTTGGTCGTGTACCCATACAGAAGAGTGCGTTTGTGTCCCAGTCGATAGGAATCGGCATAAAATCGTCTAGGGTTGGTTTGCTTCCTATTTCGTCACACATATTAATGTCCTCGCGAAACATTAATGATCAACGATTTCATTGACGCTTTACATACTACATCATACATACAGATACATCATACATCGAGATACATTTTATACAACTCACATTTTACGGATACATCTTATACAACTCACATTTTACGGATACATCTTATATCCAGTTTGGATACAATTACAATTGAGACAAATACATATTACATACTGTTTTGATACAAATACATCTTATACAGCTAAACTGCATGAACTCGCTCAACTTTTGTTGATGTTTTCAAACTTACATGTATTTCAGGGAATTAGTGGACCAATGCAAAGATTTCAGTTCAAGGAAAACAAGTATCAATACTCCATGCCAACTATTGAAGGGTTTGCCTGTTATATACCGCCTCTTTGCGGTGATATAGTGGTCAAAGCCTTTACATTTTCAGACTTACATTTGATGTATAAAACAATGACAACTTATTTTCATTTGATGGTTTGTAAACAATGTACTTAAATTATGTTGCGATCTTTTGAACAATTATGACAGTGGCATTGGAGCATGTTTTATTCATTTAGTATGTTCACTTATATTGTTATGCAATGAGAACCGATCAGATCACACCTCGCGCTTCCGCTATGAGCGGGTGTGACACAATGTAATTTCAATAATTTTAATTCTGCGAAGCATCTTAAGTTTTCTGGGTCACAAGGAGCAACTGCGCTCCTGCAGTGGTTTGAGAGTATCGAGAGCACATTCAGACATGTGCAGTGTCCGAATGCACGTAAAGTTGAGTTTGCTTCAAGCGTGTTTGAGAAGCGAGCTCCTACATGGTGGAACAGAGTGATGCGCGATAGGGGTGCCGAAGTGGCATTAGCACAAACTTGGGAAGAGCTTCGAGCTCTCATGATGAGAGAGTTCTGTCCCCGTCACGAGATTCGAGCTTTGGAACGAGAATTCAATGATTTGAAACAAGACGGGGGAGAACACCGTGCTTATATGGATCGATTTGAGGAGCTTAGTTTGTTGTGCCCCACTATGGTTACCCCACTGGAGAAAGCAATCGAGAGATATATCGATGGTTTACCCGATTCCATTCAGGATATTGTGACCGGTGTTAATCCTACTACCGTCCATCACGCGACCGAGTTGTCGGCTACCCTGACTGAGTCCCAAGTCAGGAAGGGTAAACTCACCCGCAAGGGTGATAAAAAGAAGTCGGCCGATACTGACAAGGAAAAGGGTAAGGGTAAGAAAGGTGAGTCATCGAAGAAGTCGAGAAAGCGAAAGGGTTCTCAGAACTTTGTTGTCACCAACCAGAACCCTCAGAACCCACCAACTCAACCTCCTGCAAAGAAAGCATATGCTGGTACTGCATGTGACAACTCGAGTTTCCAAGATTCCATCTTCGCATCAATTGCACGTAAATTATTTAAGTTGTTTGTTTACACGACTTGTTTGTTTCGCAACTGTACATGTTTGTAATATGTTAAATCGTATTGTGGTTGGTATGTTATATATATGGTGGTTGTTAAGTGTGTTATATATATATGTATATGGTGTGCATTATATGTGGTATACATTGTTCTGTGTATTCTGTATTAATAATATATGTTTTATATAGTTAATAATGTTGCCCCTACCCTCCCACACGAAAACACCCCATGACCGAAAACACATCATGTGTTTTCGTCCACTGTGAGGCCGGCGAAAACAAGAATGGGCTTTGGCCCAGTGACGGTTGGTTTTAGTGTTTTAACTCCCAACCTTTGCGTGAATTTTTAATCGACAAAAACCCTAACCACATCTCACTTTCTCTTCCCCTATCTCTGTGTGACGGCAATCTCAAGACCTCGAAGCCTCTTACATCGATTGAATTGTTGTTCATTCTGTTGGGTTAGTAATCTGCTGTTGATACTTATTTGATTTAATTCTTATCATGGACTGTTTGGTTGATACCATGTATTAACTGTGATTATGAAGCGTTGTGATCGTAAGACATGATGATGATTGATAAATAATTAGATCTGCATGTATTGAATGCTATGTTGAGATTAATTCTGATGGATATGTGATCTGTATTAACTATTCTTGGGTAATGTTTAGATCATAACTAGGGTTTGATTCTTGATGATATCAGATTGTTATGATTATCATTTGCATGTGTTGCATGATATCTTCGGTCCAATGGGATCCATTCATCATGGGACTTGTCGGCCATTGACTTTGGTTTCATTATATTGACATTTATCCACACTAAGGCAACTGACATGATTACCTATGATATATTAGAATAGATTCATATTTGCATGTGATCATGGCAGTAGCCATGTGAGTTTTCATAGGAATGTGTAAATCAATAAAGTCATACATGTATAATTAGGTTGAATGCCATCAGTAAGTGCTCTCGAATTAATTGATGCACACATGATGGTGTCAAATGATTGATTATTGTGATGAAATGATGATCATTAGGGTTTGGAATATGTAACTGCTGTTGGTGATGATTATTGTTCTTGTCTGACGAAAACCCTCCACCCAACGAAAAGCCCATCTCAACGAAAACACCTTGGGGATTTCGGCCCAAGTGTTTTCGCCCAAAGTGATTTCGGCCCAAAGTGTTTTCGACCCAAGGTGATTTCGCCAATAACTGATTCGTCTGTTGTGATTTCGTCTAAGTTGTAATACAGTAACCTTGTTATGTCCAATCTGATAACCCTGTTAAGTGTATTAATGCTGTTAAGCAGGTCAATTATATTAAGTATATTAACTGGGTTATGTTAACTATGTTAACGCTGTTATGTTAACTATGTTATGTGTGTTAACTGTGATATGTTTCTGATTAAATCTGTTATGCATGTGAACTATGCAAAGTGTATTAATCCAGTTAAGTGAGGTAACCTCGTTAAACCCATTAACACTGTTAGTTATGTTAGTGGATGATATTGATAGATTAAACAGAGAAAGCCTTTATGTGAAACATGGATTGTATGAATGTGATTAACTGACGTATGATGCATGATATCAACAGCCAAATATACCATGAGGTATTGATTGCATGTGAAACTATACGAACTTGAACTGATTGAGTATACGTGCATACTATAGGACTTGATTGATTACTTGCGACCACATAGTTTAGCATACCGAGCAAACCAAGGTGAGTTCACACTCTTTCCAAGGCATGGGATTCCAAAGGGTTGGGAATGGGTTAAAGAACTGAACGGTAACTACGAACTTGCGTATTCCGCATACAATAGGATACGTACGACTATAAGACCATCACTCTATCATTTTAAGTCCCTCAATTATCGACTTAATCGCCGAGGCCTATGGCGAGCGGGTCATTAGTAGATAGCGCTATTAGGTTTAACAAACCTCACACCGTGTCGTCCGAACGGGCGTGTACTAATGGACTATGGGCAAAGGGTCAATGCTGATAGACATTGACTTAGGGCACCTCTTACATTTTCGTAGCAGTCGATACGCGTGGTCTAGTAACACATGGGAAGCCCCCACTAATCTTCGCAAACATGTCTGGGAGACCGCGATACGAAACAATACGATACATGGTTTACAAAACGATCATATGAATTACGAAACGAATGCTATAACTAAACAACCAACTGTGAACTCGCTCAACTTTGTTGTTGATTCGTTGCTACATGCCTTGCAAGTCATTAGGTACTCATGGAGCTTGCACAGGGAGGCGCGGTTGTTGTGGGACATGGCAGTGTGTGCCATGTTAAAAACATTACTTTATTTCGTACTTAATACTTACTTTGGGTTTTACAATTATGCTTCCGCTAAACACTTAACTATGCTTTGGTTTTGAATACCTTTCATATTGTTTGGATGAATTATTTTTACTACGTACATTGTTCAATATGATAGGTGGCTTGATCCTGGTCATGTCACGCCTCCAAGCGGTGATACTCCGCGTGTGGATTTTGGGGGTGTGACAGATTGGTATCAGAGCCATTGGTTATAGTGAACTTGGTTTTAATAAGGGGAAAAAGTTTTTGTTAAAACCAAACTATAACCTATACAGTGCTCAACGATCCACAACGACGCTTCGCTCCACGTGCAAGACTCAACATTCTAGGTGATACGATTTATGTTTACATTGCCTACTTGCTAGATTACATAGAACTTTGCTCATGGAATGCTTAGATAAACGTAACAACTATTGTTTGAAAACACGTGTGTGCTTACTCTCTTCTGTCATCGCACTTTCGCGAACCTTTCTCACTCATGTTTCCTTTGATATGAAGATCATGAGTGGACGCGTTAACCTAACTCAAGCCCAGTTGGCAGCTTTGATCACTGAACAAGTTACTACAGCACTCGCTGTCACACCCCGACCACGTAGAACAACAAAACGTGGCGGAAAACGTCGGGGAGTGTTGTAACAGAATCATTGTTTCATAACACATGGAAATTGAAATATTGTTTTATGGATTAAAGTAGTTACAATGTCTTGACAATCAAAGAAACATAACATAAATAAGTAGTCTTGCATCTTTTATTGTCGCTAAGGCCCAAGTCCGCCTAAGTGTATCTTGATAAATCCTATGCATCATATCCTGAAACACATGTGAAAATAGGTACGTCAGCATAAAAATGTATGTGAGATACATAGGTTTATGAAAATAGGATTCATGACTTATTGTTTAAGAAAATGTTTAGTCATGAACCTTGTAATTTGCTTTGTCTTGTAAATCATTTGAAAAGTGATAAATAAACAAAATGATATATATGTATAAAAGAATAATACATGGTTAAGTGAATAACCATGTGAAATGAGTTTGTATAAATTAAGTTGTTTGTAAAACAATGTATTGTGAAAAGTATGTTATTTGTATAAAATGTTATATGTCCAAATTGAAATGATTCAAATAACGCTACGATATGTAATACCATACAATCACTTATATATAGGAAGTACCAGCGGCGTATCCACCATGCTTGTATCATATTACACACGCCTCGTTACTTAAATCACTTACCCAAACAAACCACCAATGTAAGATGTCTATGTTTAAACCAATTGCCAAATGTATTGAATAATATGTCAAAATGTTTATGTCAAGATGTAAATCATGCAATGTATAACCAATGTCGAAAATGTTTATGTGTCAAATGTAAATCATGTAATGTATAACCAAAATGATATGTATGGCTAGTGAAATGCATCAACTAAACCATAGGTAAAATGCACAAAACAAAGTATTGAAGTTAAACTTGGTTTAAATCAAAGTTATGTTTTGTGGAAATGCATGCTATACTGATACGAACATCTATGCGGTGTTGTGAAAATGCATACATCCAAGCCTTTAGACTGTGGTGATAGACCCCTAAACGAATTTAAAGGTCTATCTGTGTTATGTATATCGAATTCGGTCATTCCTTCCAATCCAAACAAACCTAGGATTTCAGGAACGGGAGTTGTCAATTCCTATGGTACCACTACCTACTAACGAACGGCGTAGCTAATGTTAATGAATGTATTGTTCCATTTAAACAAACCATATGTCATACCAAAATGTAAGCATGTGATGAAAACAACTGTACTAAGTATGCAATAAATGGACATACATAGCATGTGAACTGTACTAAGTATGCAACAATAAACATACATAGCATATGACGTGAAACAACTGTACTAAGTATGCAACAACAGACATACATAGCATGTGACGTGAAACAACTGTACTAAATATGCACACAATGGGCATACATAGCATGAAATGTAATGTAAAACAATGTACTAAGTATGTACACAATGGGCACACATAGCATAAAATGTAATGTAAAACAATGTACTAAGTATGCACACATAGCATAAAATGTAATGTAAAACAAAGTACTATAAGTGTGCTATTGAACATAGCATGTATAAGATGTGAAAACAGGAAAGCATGAAAGTAACAAGTAGGCAGATGTGTTCCACCCCAAAACATTTGGAAAACAGTAAAAGAGGGGTCTATGTACTCACTTGAGATTGCTTAGAAGTCATAAGATAACCACCAAGCAATGCTAGAGATCACGGATATCAAACGGCACCTAATATAGGTAACTATGTTAATAAACCGGACCTAAATCGGAAGATCGGATAGACTGAGGCTCGTAAACCAAATGAGTAGGGGAACTCATGTAATATGGTTTAACAAGGCCATCATACTACAATGAAACCTAACCTAAGTGCTTACGACCCATTACGACCCGTTTAGGTAGCTTATGCTACTTTAACGCGTCGTTCGCGTAAAACACGTTCGGAACACCTAACTAGTCCTATGACAAGTAAAATATGCCTTAACATTTCTAATATTGTTACCAAATCAGTTTAGATACCAAAAGTTATGTTACATATGCTTAAAATGATATTTGGCGTAAAAAGGGCATTTTGGTAATTTACCTAAGGCATATAAACTACCTATCATACAACTAACAAAACGCCGTGACCATAAGGTATAACCTCGGAAGGTTATTCCCTATATACTAAGGTCACCTAATGTGTTTGGTCGGATCCTAAAGATCGACCAAACGGGTCAGGTTCGAAAGTATAAGCGATTGTTTAGATCGCTTACCTTACGACCCTATATAAGCACTAAACTAAAAAGCGATGAGCTAAACATGCTAGAACATGTTTAGAAAATAGGTTTTGATATCAAAACAAACGGTTTTGATATCCTAGAGTAGTTTGGTTACAAAATACGCGTAAAGGCGTATTTTGACCCAAACTACGACTCGTCACTGAGTCTAGATAACGTGGTAATCAGTAGGTATAGCCACTAGGGACTATAACCATCGTGATTACGATCACGTTATGAAGTTCAAATGAACTTCGCGTTGACCATTGACTGGTCAACACCGAAAGTCAAACATAGTTTGACTTTCGGACTCGAAAAGCAATAAAAGAACGAAGGAACACTTACAAAGGGTCCCCGCAAGCAAATCGTGATCGAATAACTCAGGTATGAAGCAAAGGCCTCAACTTAGAGCATTTAGATCAGATTTGGTGGGTTTTGAATGGAAGGGGGTTGGGTATTTATAGTGTTTCTCATACCGTTAGAATCATTTCTTGGAAACCGTGCTTTGATCTTGGTCATACATGTGCACACAGGGTTTTGTAATACCATGTGCACTTAATACCAGCCCATAGATTCCTCAAAACCATGTGCAACAAGTGGAATGGACCAGATTCGATGTTTCTGCCAAGTTTCTGCCCAGATGAGGTGCTCGCGTAGCACGATGGCATAGGCAGGAGATGCTCGCGCTACGCCACCATGTGTCAGATTCAGAAAAGTTTCAAAAATGGCAGAAATGGTCCCTGCAGTCCGTTTAAGCTATTTTCGATGCGTTTGAACCCCGTTAACCTCATTTCAAGGCTCTAAAATGAAGTTAAAGTATAGGGAACTTAAAATGTGCTCAAAAATATCTCGGATGTCGGTTCGTTTGGTCGTACGATCGCGATGTTCGGTTAATTACGACGGAATGCGCATAAGCGCGAAAAACGATCCAAATGACGCGACGAATGGATTTTTCTCAAGCCAAGCACTAAAATAAAATATTTTAGTGCTTACATAAATTTTTGGATGTACGGATGTATTCAGAACGTAAGTTATGCGCGAAAGTGCAAACTTGCGCACTTTTTGACGCTTTAAGTCCCTGAATGACCCAAAAGTTTATTTTAGCGTACCGAACCCCTCAAAGCCTAAGCTATGTAAAGGATATTTATGGTATGTTTAACTTATGGTCATGTTCCGGAATGTCTGTTACAGTTCAAATTGGCATACTTTCATAGTTTGTCAAATTTAGTCCCTGTAGGCGAATTAACTCGATTTTTGCCATACCAAAGCCTTCAAAACTTATTTCTAACTTATGTAAAGGTTATTCAAGGTATGTTAAGCCTATTTCACTATTCCAGAGTGTTCGTTGCATTAAACGGGTTATATTTACGCATCAGTGCGCATATAACCTTCCAGAAAGTGATTTAAAGCTTGAAATCGAACAAGAATTGATATGTGCAAAGGATACACATATTTATACAAATCCCAAGTATGAAATACAATATTTCATCGATACAGTATTTGTTTGACGACCGTGGAGGCACAGGTGTCACAGTCTCCCAACTTTAGGAAATTTCGTCCCGAAATTTTATTTAGAGGAAACTTGTGAGAGTTTAAAACATGAAGTTGAAAAGATCGAACAACATTGGTTAGGGTTCTGAACTTCTAGTAACTTTAATAACATCATGCTTGCAATGTTAGAGGGATACTTATATACAAGTATATGAAGCGTCATTGGTGCGTCCACCGTACCTCCATTACATCGTTCTCATTTTGTTATTGTTGTCACTATCGGTTCTTACACATAATAAATCTTACTGGGTTTCTGTGCACTAAATTTCATAATTATGTACGCGTCCATAATTAGACAATTCCTTGCACAGTTCAAACAGACTATTTTATAATGTGTAGGGTAAAACCAAATGAACAATCCTGTGATGAGTGTGACTAGACCGCCATAGAGTCCTTTTAATTAAATCAATAAATGATCTAAATAGACTATCAAGGAGTCTGTTCAGCTACATCACTAGATGTCGTTCTTTAACCAAATTGTGAATCAATCTTTTTGACTAGACCACTAAAGGGTCTCTTATGAATCATGGAATGGTACTATCTAATCCAAGGGTCTTAACTCTTACATAGAAGCCCATTAAGGATTTAAGGTAGTACCTTTTGAATATCCTGCTACGAATCCCTCATATGAAAATATGACAGATTCTGCGAGGATTTGGGTAACGAATATCCAGTGTATTCAAAAACACAAAAAAAAAGCATAAAAGAAAACACAAAATATATAAACACATAATCACATAACCACAAAATTGTTTGTTAATTTGCCTTGTTAATTGCGTACATGCATTTAAAGCACACTAGGAATCCATTCCGTGGATTTCATTTGGTACTTTAAACGTTATCAAGAATCTAACTATAAAGATAGAAAGATTCAAAAAGAAAATTCGATTTCGATTGTAAGGAACTGAAATGTTCGAATTAAAGTACATAAGGAATCCAATTAAGGACTCTGATTGAATGATAATTATCCACAAGGGTCTAAATGTGAAGATAAAAAAAAGATCCCATATGGATTTTAGAAGTTGAAGATGTTTTGAAACCTTGCACTGGACGTGCTTAAGTCAAAACATGAAGTAAAATGCTTATGAAGTTGAGATGCTAGATATGTCAAGGCAACATATGAAGCAGAATTTGAAGGTTAAGTAAATGTATGAGGAAAATATATTTGGAAAACTATGCATGGGGTTCTAAAAATGCTTTTGAAACTTTATATATAATACTTTTGAAATCATAAAGTAGGTTTTTAGATAAGTATATTTATAAAAATGTTTTAAAATCATGCGAGATGAATTTTGAAATTATGTATAAGGTTTTTGGAAAACATGAATGATGCTTTTGAAATCATGCACTTGATAAGAAAATATATTGTATTAATATTGTTTTCAGGATATTTGAGACATTTTGAAATCATGAAGGGTGTTTTTGAAAATACAGACAAAGCTTTGTGCATTTGTTATGTTAAGTAAATACACCATAAAAAAATGTTTTCGAACTATATATAGAAATGTTTTGAAATTATGTAGGTTGCTTTGAAAACTTATGTTTTGCATGTTGAAAAATCAGAACGTAATGGGTATGAGATTTGGAAATATCCTTAGTTATCTAACCAAGGATTCAAAGGCACAGATGTGCAAAAAGCACGTTTACTCATAATTTCACTTTATTTCATGAAATTCGTTTCTTAGAATGAAACGAGTACTTAGAACTTTCGAGGAAATTATGAGCGATCACTTGTAAGAGAGAATCACAAGAGTAGTTTGTAAGGAACATAGTTCCTTAATGCAGGTATCATAGGAAAAATCATACACACATGTAACTACACTCGTATATCAGAGTTGTGAACTATAAATTTATTTATAAACAAAACAGATTTTTTCACATTACAAGAAAACAAAAGAACAAAAGCATAAGACAGCAACATCTTCTAGTCAGCCAACTGCTCATCCGTGGGTTGGATTTGCATTAGCAAGCTTTGGGCATTTGTTCCTGAAATGGCTCGTCTCGCCACAGTTGTAGCACGATCCAGGCAGAAAGCGAGCTTGAGCAGGATTGGCTTGTGGTTGATTTGGACCACCTTGGTTCGGGTTACATCGACAAGCACTTGCTAGGTGACCAATTCGCCCACATGATGCACACAGACGACACTGTAAGTGAGCTTGGTGATGCCCATTACATTTGTCGCATAATGGCGCCGTTCCCTTGTATTGCTTCTTAGCAGGTGGTGTCGCTACCTGGCTAGGTCCCGCTTGATTAGGTGCAACTGCAGTGGGTTTCCTTGAAGCCTTACGCTTCCTTGATTTTGGTGCAGGCTTGACTTTTGCTTCCTTTCATGACTCTTGAGTGGTTTCATTCTGGAGTTGATACATGGTAATGCCTAAATCCACAGATTTCTGAATCACTTCGCCTATTTGCTGGGCAAATTTGGCTGTTCGCTCGGACATTTGACCGGTGCTGAGAGGAAGAGACATTCTAGAAGAAAATGAAAGACATAGGAAGAAACAAGTGAAAGGTTATCGGATAAACAAAACAGAATGGCAATGCATAAGAATTGGCGATCATTTGTTTGTTACCTAAGGCAAACAAATGAGACGGTGACAAATCAAAGTAAGCGGATCATATTAATGTATCACTGAAGACATGCTCGCCTATAAGTGAACACTCACCCCAAGAGTTCCCAGGTAAGAGTGACTGGTCCGATACTGCGGATTTGTACGAACACTCTAGCCTTCGACAGAAAACTCATGGTACAGGCATTCACTCTTCCAGTTTGCACGTGTTCACATTATACGACCCAAACTTTGACGAGATTTGAAAACTTAGAGGGTTCAAAACCTTATTACAGAGGGTTCAAAACCTTACAATAGAGGGTTCAAAACCTAGTAATCAATCATCCTAGAACAGACGATTAGTTTTCAAAGCGGTTTTGAAACTTATGTTCTTGTTGTGGTCGTCGCCTAAGGATAGGTGACGGTATTGTTTTATGACTAAACGCAAGTAAACTCGCGTTAGGGTCCTAGGAAGATTATAGACTAGGTCAAAGTATTACTAATAACCTAATTCCCTATAACCATGAGCTCTGATACCAACTTTTCTGTCACACCCCGACCACGTAGAACAACAAAACGTGGCGGAAAACGTCGGGGAGTGTTGTAACAGAATCATTGTTTCATAACACATGGAAATTGAAATATTGTTTTATTGATTAAAGTAGTTACAATGTCTTGACAATCAAAGAAACATAACATAAATAACTAGTCTTGCATCTTTTATTGTCGCTAAGGCCCAAGTCCGCCTAAGTGTATCTTGATAAATCCTATGCATCATATCCTGAAACACATGTGAAAATAGGTACGTCAGCATAAAAATGCCTGTGAGATACATAGGTTTATGAAAATAGGATTCATGACTTATTGTTTAAGAAAATGTTTAGTCATGAACCTTGTAATTTGCTTTGTCTTGTAAATCATTTGAAAAGTAATAAATAAACCAAATGATATATATGTATAAAAGAATAATACATGGTTAAGTGAATAACCATGTGAAATGAGTTTGTATAAATTAAGTTGTTTGTAAAACAATGTATTGTGAAAAGTATGTTATTTGTATAAAATGTTATATGTCTAAATTGAAATGATTCAAATAACGCTACGATATGTAATACCATACAATCACTTATATATAGGAAGTACCAGCGGCGTATCCACCATGCTTGTATCATATTACACACGCCTCGTTACTTAAATCACTTACCCAAACAAACCACCAATGTAAGATGTCTATGTTTAAACCAATTGCCAAATGTATTGAATAATATGTCAAAATGTTTATGTCAAGATGTAAATCATGCAATGTATAACCAATGTCGAAAATGTTTATGTGTCAAATGTAAATCATGTAATGTATAACCAAAATGATATGTATGGCTAGTGAAATGCATCAACTAAACCATAGGTAAAATGCACAAAACAAAGTATTGAAGTAAAACTTGGTTTAAATCAAAGTTATGTTTTGTGGAAATGCATGCTATACTGATACGAACATCTATGCGGTGTTGTGAAAATGCATACATCCAAGCCTTGAGACTGTGGTGATAGACCCCTAAACGAATTTAAAGGTCTATCTGTGTTATGTATATCGAATTCGGTCATTCCTTCCAATCCAAACAAACCTAGGATTTCTGGAACGGAAGTTGTCAATTCCTATGGTACCACTACCTACTAACGAACGGCGTAGCTAATGTTAATGAATGTATTGTTCCATTTAAACAAATCAAATGTCATACCAAAATGTAAGCATGTGATGAAAACAACTGTACTAAGTATGCAACAAATGGACATACATAGCATGTGAACTGTACTAAGTATGCAACAATAGACATACATAGCATGTGACGTGAAACAACTGTACTAAGTATGCAACAACAGACATACATAGCATGTGACGTGAAACAATTGTACTAAGTATGCAACAACAGACATACATAGCATGTGACGTGAAACAACTGTACTAAATATGCACACAATGGGCATACATAGCATGAAATGTAATGTAAAACAATGTACTAAGTATGCACACAATGGGCACACATAGCATAAAATGTAAAACAATGTACTAAGTATGCACACAATGGGCACACATAGCATAAAATGTAATGTAAAACAAAGTACTATAAGTGTACTATTGAACATAGCATGTATATGATGTGAAAACAGGAAAGCATGAAAGTAACAAGTAGGCACATGTGTTCAACCCCAAAACGTTTGGAAAATAGTAAAAGGGGGGTCTATGTACTCACTTGAGATTGCTTAGAAGTCCTAAGATAACCACCAAGCAATGCTAGAGATCACGGATATCAAACGACACCTAATATAGGTAACTATGTTAATAAACCGGACCTAAATCGGAAGATCGGATAGACTGAGGCTCGTAAACCAAATGAGTAGGGGAACTCATGTAATATGGTTTAACAAGGCCTTCATACTACAATGAAACCTAACCTAAGTGCTTACGACCCATTACGACCCGTTTAGGTAGCTTATGCTACTTTAACGCGTCGTTCGCGTAAAACACGTTCGGAACGCCTAACTAGTCCTATGACAAGTAAAATATGCCTTAACATGTCTAATATTGTTACCAAATCAGTTTAGATACCAAAATTTATGTTACATATGCTTAAAATGAATTTTGGCGTAAAAAGGGCATTTTGGTAATTTACCTAAGGCATATAAACTACCTATCATACAACTAACTAAACGCCGTGACCATATGGTATAACCTCGGAAGGTTATTCCCTATATACTATGGTCACCTAATGTGTTTGGTTGGATCCTAAAGATCGACCAAACGGGTCGGGTTCGAAAGTATAAGCGATTGTTTAGATCGCTTACCTTACGACCCTATATAAGCACTAAACTAAAAAGCGACGAGCTAAACATGCTAGAACATATTTAGAAAATAGGTTTTGATATCAAAACAAACAGTTTTGATATCCTAGAGTAGTTTGGTTACAAAATACGCGTAAAGGCGTATTTTGACCCAAACTACGACTCGTCACTGAGTCTAGATAGTGTGGTAATCAGTAGGTATAGCCACTAAGGACTATAACCATCGTGATTACGATCACGTTATGAAGTTCAAACGAACTTCGCGTTGACCATTGACTGGTCAACGCCGAAAGTTAAACATAGTTTGACTTTCGGACTCGAAAAGCAATAAAAGAACGAAGGAACACTTACAAAGGGTCCCCGCAAGCAAATCGTGATCGAATAACTCAGGTATGAAGCAAAGGCCTCAACTTAGAGCATTTAGATCAGATTTGGTGGGTTTTGAATGGAAGGGGGGTTGGGTATTTATAGTGTTTCTCAAACCGTTAGGATCGTTTCTTGGAAACCTTGCTTTGATCTTGGCCATACATGTGCACACATGGTTTTGTAATACCATGTGCACTCAATACCAGCCCATAGATTCCCCAAAACCGTGTGCAACAAGTGGAACGGGCCAGATTCGATGTTTCTGCCAAGTTTCTTCCCAGATGAGGTGCTCGCGTAGTGCGACGGCATAGGCAGGAGATGCTCGCGCTACGCCACCATGTGTCAGATTCAGAAAAGTTTCAAAAACGGCAGAAATGGTCCCTGCAGCCCGTTTAAGCTATTTTCGATGCGTTTGAACCCCGTTAACCTCATTTCAAGGCTCTAAAATGAAGTTAAAGTATAGGGAACTTAAAATGTACTCAAAAATATCTCGGATGTCGGTTCGTTTGGTCGTACGATCGCGATGTTCGGTTAATTACGACGGAATGCGCATAAGCGCGAAAAACGATCCAAATGACGCGACGAATGGATTTTTCTCAAGCCAAACACTAAAATAAAATATTTTAGTGCTTACATAAATTTTTGGATGTCCGGATGTATTCAGAACGTAAGTTATGCGCGAAAGTGCAAACTTGCGCACTTTTTGACACTTTAAGTCCCTGAATGACCCAAAAGTTTATTTTAGCATACCGAACCCCTCAAAGCCTATTTCTAAGCTATGTAAAGGATATTTATGGTACGTTTAACTTATGGTCATGTTTCGGAATGTCTGTTACAGTTCAAATTGGCATACTTTCGCAGTTTGTCAAATTTAGTCCCTGTAGGCGAATTAACTCGATTTTTGCCATACCAAAGCCTTCAAAACTTATTTCTAAGTTATGTAAAGGTTATTGAAGTTATGCTAAGCCTATTTCACTATTCCGGAGTGTTCGTTGCATTAAACGGGTTATATTTACGCATCAGTGCGCGTATAACCTTCCAGAAAGTGATTTAAAGCTTGCAATCGAACAAGAATTGATATGTGCAAAGGATACACATATTTATACAAATCCCAAGTATGAAATACAATATTTCATTGATACAGTATTTGTTTGATGGCCGTGGAGGCACAGGTGTCACACTCGCAGCTGCCCAGGCAGGAGGTATATCCTGCAGTCGCAACTTACTCTAGGATCCTTAGATCCTACTTTCGTAAACCAACACTTGTGCTTAATTTTGTTTACTCTTACGCACACGACAGGTCAACACGCTCAGCCTCTTGTGTGTACTTTCAAGACCTTTATGGACTGTCTTCCTAGTACTTTCAGTGGCACTGAAGGAGCCTGTCACACCCCGAAATTATCAGAGCTGGCGTGACTGGACTGGTATCGTCATTGCGCAGCGGAAGCAAATAAGCTAAGTCATTAAGAAATTGAACGCCCACTAAGTACTCGAGTCTCCAATGGTTCTCCTATTCCAACCGTGCCTTGTCTTAGAAATGCAACCTGAGAAAGAAACATGCGAAAAAGTCAACATAAAGTTGAGCGAGTCCATAGTTTGTTTGTAAAAGATTTGAAATAAATCTTTTGAGTTGTGAAAGAGTTGAATTAAATCTTTGGAATAACCGGTTTTTGAAATAGTATGGAGAAAACGAATCCAAAGTCATTTTCTTGCCAAGTTATATGGAAACGTTGTGTTTGTAACACATATTGTTCATAAAAACCATGTATTTGTAAAGTCTTGTATTTGTAATGTTCGTATAACCGTCAATGCCCACCCTGACTTTGACTCCATACCCGCATAATCCTATGCTTTGAATTTTGTATAAAACATGGTATTTAATTTGTATGAACAAGTATTTTTGTAAGTATAAAATCTTGGTATGTAGCAAATAAGGAAATAAAGAGATCACCAATGGTTTGCAAGGCCATTGATATGTGTGAAGTGCAGTAGGAAGACTCAAACCTAGCGGATTTGTGCGTCGGGTACATAGTCACTCCAAGGTCCGTACCGTGGGCCTGGAGCTGGGCTCGCTATACCCAAATAGATCTACCGCATTGTGCCCCTCGGTCCTACAATGAGGATTAACGGCCTCAAGTTGCGCCTACCCACTCACATGATCTAAGTAGTAACCCTCCTTACGCTAACCATACCATGTATAAAAATGTCTATAATCCTTTTGTAATATGTCTGTATGTATGAAAATCCCTGGTCTCCCCGACCCAATCCCTGGTCACCCTGACCGAATCCCTGGTCACCCTGACCGAGTCCCTGGTCACCCTGACCGAATCCCTGGTCACCCTAACCGAAAATTATTCACATTTCGAAAATAAGCATTTGTTTTGTAAAAACCGGTATGTTTAGTATAAACCTGTAGTAAATCATTTGTGTTCCTCGAAATCCCTTCGTAATATGATTTAGAAATACGAGTTTTTGCATTTTTTTTTCAAAACTTTGTATGTTTTTGCAAAACGTGCATGTCTTTCCACCTCGAAAACATTTACAAGAATGTAAAACAGTAAAAAGTGGGGGTTATGAACTCGCCTGAATATTCTTGTGCAAAGCTAGCTAATTTACGACTTTGTGATGTCGTTTCCAAGACTTGACTTGCTAGCGTGCATTCTACAATATTCCTAACACGGAATATCTAATAAGTTTCTAAATAACGCAGTAACTAACTACGTGTAATCGAGCTTTACCGAATCGTTAACCGAACAATCCGTTGATATGTTGTTAACTTATTAAAAACAATTAAGTTATACTCGTTAAGTTTCGTTTTATTGTCACGGCAATTTACTAAGTCTATACACACTTAGTTTTCGAAGGATTTTAGAGTATATAAATATTTATAAAAATATATAAATATTTTGTTGTAATCGTGTTAGCCGTCTCGTGAAGTCGAAAGTTTCATGAAAAGAATATATAGTAAACTCGTATTATGTATCGCATCATGTATGGTACTCGTCGAAAGAGATGTGTACGCCGTTTAGGCATATCAAATAAATATTGAAAAGTTACCTTTACAAAAGAAACGTCGAGTTCCTTTTGAAAGTAAATACGATCTATATTTATTTTCATAAAGAGAAGTCGTGTCGTTTGTCGTTTGAAAATAAATATAATCTATATTTATTTTTTTTATTAGGGAGTTCGTGTTACGCGATGTTTGAAATAAATATATAAATTATATTTATTTTTATAAAGGATTCCTCGAACTTCCGAAGTTCAAAACAAAATAGTTTCCGAATCGTTGTAAGTTGTAAAGTGCCGTTGTAATAATTATTCTTTCGTGTGTAAAGTTTCTTGGATACAAAAAGTTGCGACTTTTAATAAAAAGAGTTAGTTTTAAAAGGATTTTCTCGAAAAACGGGCAGAGTTTCCTCTGTTTTTGGACGCCCCGACAACACAAGTTGTCGTTATAATTTCAAAAATTCAACAAGATTCAAATATGTCTTTGCATAATCAATTGATATAAGCGAGATACTAAATAACTCCATATAAATATTAACATTAATTTGTTCGGTTTGAGCTCGTAAGTCACGTAAGTATTAAAACTAAAATATAACGGAAATAAATCGCGCCATTTACCAAATCCTCATGTCGAAACACTAACTCAATTGACCGGGTCTGAGTTGACCGAGTTGAACTGAGTTGACTCGGTTTGACCGAGTCAACCCGAACCACGAACCAAACCGGCTGACCCGAACTGAACTGTCGACTGAGTTGACTCGGTTTGACCGAGTCAACCCGAACCGTACTGCTGTTGACCGCATTTGACCTTCTTTGACCGGTTTTGACCCGTGCTTAAGGCTGGCAAATCGTGTCTTAACAGGTTTAACAGGTTTCTGACGGCGCGCACAACATAAGTTTCAAACATGATTATGACTCGTTTAACTACTTTCTACCTCATGTTTATAAAACAGTTTTATGTTTTATGTACAAAGATGAATAAATGATAGATCCTAACATTGTAATTTTAATTATTTTAAAAATTAAAAAAGTCAAATGGTGTATTTTTCAGTCAAACAGGTCTAATCGTGTCTTAACAGGCCGTGCTTTCCCCGGTGGTGGCTAATGTTGACCGAACCAAACATCATCATCAACTGCAGATCATTACACCTACAAAATCTTTGAATCATCATCATCTTCACTTCAGGAAATAAAAAAAAGAAGGTAAAATGACAGGAGATGGGACTTTACCACTGAAATACGTCGGTCCGAGTCGGAGGTCCGAGTCTCCGACCGCCAGGTCATGCCGGCGACCACCCGAAACCAGCTACGGACCTGCACGGTCACATTCATCATCATCGGATCCAGAGAAAGAATGGGGGGGTTACCGATGAAACCCGTCGGATAATCACGAAGACCGCTGGTCCGAGGCTCCGACCGCCGGTCCGAGGCTCCGACCGCCGGATCGTGACTCCGATCTCCCTCTCTTAACGATCTCTCTCTCTCTCCTGTTTCACAGCCGCTGTACGCCACCGCGAGCCGCCACCGGTGATGGTGGCTGGCCGGTCTTCATTGGAAGCAGGGAGGGGGGTTACAGGGGTTTGGTTGTTTGGGTTGCTTCAGGGGTGTTAGGTTTTTCTTTTGAAATTTTTTTTTGGGGAAGATGATAATGTTTAACAAGCAATCAGACATAGTTTATGTCTGTGTGTTGCAGGTTTAATCGAGAGAGGGAGAGGAGGCAACTATATGTCTGATGTTCATACCGAGAGAGAAAGAGAGATTGTGAGGTTTTGTTTTGTGTTGTTTTCATGTGTGTGTATTAATAGAGTGAGGGAGGGATATTGTCTTTCAAGTATACAATTTACATTCAGGTCAAACATTTTAACCTTTGATTCAAAATCTCATGAAGAGATTTGTAGAGATTATATAAATCTCTGTGAAGATTTTGAGATTGTCTTGCATAGATTTTCAAGACTTAATTTATTATATGCAGGTTTAGGCTTGTGGGTTTTGGGCTTGGGCCCAAGGCCCACAAGGCCAGTCCCCGTGTTTAGTGGCCCGTAATTTCCCACGAGACCCGTTTTAGAAATCCGAACACGTAAAAAAAAGAGAATGTCATAATTCATTGTTTTAGGGTCAAAGTATGTAGAAATAGTGTCGAAAATTGTTATTAAATCGCGTACGCTAGTTGGTGCATTATCGTTTCCGCGTTTTTCGTCTCCGTCTGCGTTTTGTGTCGTGTAGATGCACGATAAATTCGTAAAACTAGAATTTATAAACCCAAAATATTCATATAAGATTCGTACTTGTCGGCGCTGTCAGTATTCTGTCCGGTTTCCATTTGTTGCCGTTTAACGTTTCACCGGTTTCTCTGTAAACCACCATTCGCGCACTGTAAAGTCGGATAGACGTTCCTAGGCACTCCAAAGGCCTAATTAAGTTAATTCGCGCTGTAAACACTATTTATTATCGCGTTAATTATCTGTTAATCACGTAATTAAGATCTGTAAATTACCGGTTGTCACATTCTCCCCCTGTTACAGAAATTTCGTCCTCGAAATTTAGACTATGTTATCTCCTCAGAATTGTGTTGTTCGCAGGAAAGTCCGAATAATAACAAAGTGAATGACCGCGTAATCGAAACAAGACTTATTCGAATCAGGTGAATTTAATGACATTCCTCAACAATAAGAACCCAATGGTTTAAAAGAAATGTGTCTCAGTAATTGATGTCAACAGAAACGAGACGTATAGGTACATTCACTAATGTGACTAAGTTAACAGGGATTCAACAATGAACAGGAACTTCGACCAATCGAATTCCATATGAACGTTTACAACGTGTAAATGAGTTCTAGAAGCAATAACATCCACTGGATGAACTTAGAATCAACAATCTCAAATGTAATAGTTTGCATGAAACGTTCGATCGTGATCAGCGCAAGCTGCAAGTCATACCGACGCCACAAGGTGTCGCAATGAACGAAACAATTTAATAATAGAGGTGATCGAACAAGTATCACCTGTGTTTTGCATAAAACGCTCAATCATAATTAGCCCCAAGCTATAAGTTTGTACTGACACCACAAGGGTCGTAGTGATTTAAATAATTCAATAACAGCGGTGATCAAACAAATCCACCGTGTTTGAAGTCAAATGAAAGCGTAATAAGGTGAATCCGAAAGTTTGTTTCAAATGACATCATAGAATTTTCAATTGAAATTTGAACATCAAAGAAATAATGTTTTCGATCGAAGGTGAAGAAGCAATGAATGTCGCAAAGCATTCGATCGATGTTGAAAGAACCGTTACGAGGTACACCGGAATATGAAATGAATTTGTGTACCATTGTCTTAACGCACGATTGTGTTAAGACTGCTTTAATATGATAATTCAAAGCGGATTTAAAACAAATTAATAAAGAAATAATTAAATCCGTGCATGAGACGCGTAAACGAGTTTAGCGCAAGCTTCAAGTTAATGAATACACCACCACAAGGTGTCGAAATCAACAAATGACTTATTGGAGTCGTAGATCAAACAAGTCTACTACGACTCGGAACAAATGAAACTCTGAATATGATGTCTTCAATACATCACATGGTATCTTGAATTGAGTATGTGTAATGCAGAAGTTCAAACAATCGAACTTGGTTTTAGCGCAATCCGACAATAAATATATGTATTGACAAGAAAACTTTAGGCATGGTTACAACGAAAAACCATGTATGTAACTTGTAAAGAAATGATCGTGATACAATGACAATTAAGAGGAGTAGAGATACGAAAATCTACTCAGTAAGGGTGAAATTCGAAATTTCAATAAAAGAAATTTGAGGACTTTACCTGGGGTTTCGTGTGACGACCAATTGTTAGGTGACATTACCATGGAATGTCGAACATAGCGTATTCGTCGTTAGTTAGGTAGGGTGGGGGGGGATGCGGAGACAATCGTCTTCTCCCTGGCGTGATTCGTGTCGTTGCCGGATCGCGTGACAAGTTGTCGTTTCCTGATCGTTAGTTCTCCTGCTGACAGGGATCTAGCGTCGTCGTTAAATTTGCGTCATTGTTCCTTCTCAAAGGCCTCGCCTCGATAGTCGTATGTGTCGTACTTCAACCTCCATTGATGTATAGCTTAAGTTTCACATATACCTGTGCACTAGCGTTGTGTGTCGCGTAGAATGTGATGTACCCCGACATCCGTTGACGTAAAAATTTAAGTTTCATGTATTCTCGTGCACTAACGTTTCGTTATGCGTAGGCTGCCTGCTCGGGAAGTTAAAATGTCATAGACAATATGGATAATATTGTATGCCCGAGTTAATATTCGCGGTTCCTACGTGATGACCTTTAATAAACACACGCATGCACAAAAAATCAATCATATAATCAAATAAACATGTTAGTCACCAATAAGCAATCAAGTAATTCCCCTAGTCCCACTAGTCTATCCTCCCAGCCTCTCAGACTGAATCTCCTAGTCCCACTAGACCATCCTCCCAGCCTCTCAGACTGAATCTCCTAGTCCCACTAGACCATCCTCCCAGCCTCTCAGACTGAATCTCCTAGTCCCACTAGACTGTCCTCCCAACCTCTCAGACTGAATCTCCTAGTCCCACTAGACTATCCTCCCAGCCTCTCAGACTGAATCTCCTACTCTCTCAGACTACCTTCCCAGCCTCTCAGACTGAATCTCCTAGTCCCACTAGACTATCCTCCCAGCCTCTCAGACTGAATCTCCTAGTCCCACTAGACTATCCTCCCAGCCTCTCAGACTGAATCTCCTAGTCTCCCGACCGGATCCAGCCACCCGGCTGAATTCCCTTTTCCGAAGGTCTTAAATGAATGTTTCCTAAACTCTCAGAGTGTTGTGTACTGTATGTAATTGTTTTGTGTACCGTGTATAAAACATCACAATAGCGTATGTTTGAAAACAAAATTTTGACTGTTTGTTTTTCGGCAACGGTTGGAGACCATATTCGAGTACTATGCGTTCTGGATGTATTCAACGTCTTAATAGTCTAAGTCCCAGAGAAAAGTGAGGTTAGAGCCTAGGTATCACAACAGAAACCTAATTCGCTGTAACCTATAGCTCTGATACCAATCTGTCACACCCCGAAATTATCAAAGCTGGCGTGACTGGACTGGTATCGTCATTGTACAGTGGAAGCAAATAAGCTAAGTCTTTTAGAAATTGAACGCCCACTAAGTACTTGAGTCTCCAATGGTTCTCCTATTCCAACCGTGCCTTGTCTTAGAAATGCAACCTGAGAAAGAAACATGCGAAAAAGTCAACATAGAGTTGAGCGAGTCCATAGTTTGTTTGTAAAAGATTTGAAATAAATCTTTTGAGTTGTGAAAGATTTGAATTAAATCTTTGGAATAACCGGTTTTTGAAATAGTATGGAGAAAACGAATCCAAAGTCATTTTCTTGCCAAGTTATATGGAAACGTTGTGTTTGTAACACATATTGTTCATAAAAACCATGTATTTGTAAAGTCTTGTATTTGTAATGTTCGTATAACCGTCAATGCCCACCCTGACTTTGACTCCATACCCGCATAATCCTATGCTTTGAATTTTGTATAAAACATGGTATTTAATTTGTATGAACAAATATTTTTGTAAGTATAAAATCCTGCTATGTAGCAAATAAGGAAATAAAGAGATCACCAATGGTTTGCAAGGCCATTGATATGTGTGAAGTGTAGTAGGAAGACTCAAACCTAGCGGATTTGTGCGTCGGGTACATAGTCACTCCAAGGTCCGTACCGTGGGCCTGGAGCTGGGCTCGCTACACCCAAATAGATCTACCGCATTGTTCCCCTCGGTCATACAATGAGGATTAATGGCCTCAAGTTGCGCCTACCCACTCACATGATCTAAGTAGTAACCCTCCTTAGGCTAACCATACCATGTATAAAAATGTCTGTAATCCTTTTTCTAATACGACTGTATGTATGAAAATCCCTGGTCTCCCCGACCCAATCCCTGGTCACCCTGACCGAGTCCCTGGTCACCCTAACCAAATCCCTGGTCACCCTGACCGAAAATTATTCACATTTCGAAAATAAGCATTTGTTTTGTAAAAACCGGTATGTTTAGTATAAACCTTTAGTAAATCATTTGTGTTCCTCGAAATCCCTTCGTAATATGATTTAGAAATACGAGTTTTTGCATTTTTTTTCAAAACTTTGTATGTTTTTGCAAAACGTGCATGTCTTTCCACCCCGAAAACATTTACAAGAATGTAAAACAGTAAAAAGTGGGGGTTGTCACACCCCGACCGCGTAAAACAACAAATCGCGGCGGAAACATCGGGGCGTGTTGCAACAGAATTAATGTTTCATAACCATGGATATCAAAAGTGTTTCGTTTTATTATACATAGAGCAATTTCATTGTCTGGAAATCTAAATACACTATTTAAACATAGTCTATCATTGTTATTGAGTCACTAAGGCCTTGTCCAGTCCTATGTGAGGATGCATCTTATCAATCGATATCATCCAACAATACCTGAAACATATGTGAAAACGAGGTCAGCAAAGAAATGCTGGCGAGTACATAGGTTTTGTAGGAGTGTCGAAATCATGGCTAGTTTAGACGTTGCAATACTTTATTTAAAAACCTTGTTTTTGAAAAGAGTATAATATTGCAACTTAATTAACCAACTCAAATCAAGCGGGTTATAATTTGTAAAACCTCGTAGCCATGACTCTTAACCCAAAAACATTTGTTTTAGTAAATTATTTGAAAAACAATGATAAGTTCAGGTGATATGTATAAATAAGAAAATAATGCATGATTAAATGAATAACCATGAAAAATGAGTTTGAATAAGATAAGTTGTTTGTAAATAAATGTCTTGTGAAAAGTATGTTACTTGTATAAAATGTTCTATGTCTCGAGCTGAAATGATTCAAATAACGCTACAATATGTAATACCATACAAACACTTATATATAGGAAGTACCAGCGGCGTATCCACCATGCTTGTATCATATTCCACACGCATTGTTACTTAATCACTTAATCCAAACCAAACCACCCAAGTAATGTTCATGCCCAATGTAAATCATGTACAAATGTTTACCCAATCGTTAAAACATCGTGTGAAAACCCAATCGTTACCCAATCGTTAAAACATCGTGTGAAACCCAATCGTTACCCAATCGTTAAAACATCGTGTGAAACCCAATCGTAAATTGTTTAATTCGTTTTAGGTCGTGAAACTACTTATATGGTCGTCTCGCTAATAACATTCAAACCTTCGTGACTCTCGTCGCTTCTCGTTTTCGTCGCTTCTCGTTTTCGTATTAACAAACCTCCATAGGGTAAGTTAACAATTACAGATTCAGTCGCTACCTACCATACCCACACATAACCACGGGTGTAGTAAATAACGGGATTAGTCAGATCCTATGGTACCATAACCTAATACTGGTCGGCTTGATCATTGCTAATGAATGTCATTTGTTATGTAAACACAACCAACAAGTTTGTTCACTTTATGAAATCGTTATTAGTTTTGTATAAATCGCCTTAATTGTTTTTGAAACCATCGTTATAACATCGAAAACATTTAGCACATATGAGTCACCCCAAAACAATTGAAAACAGTAAAATAGGGGAAGAATGTACTCGCCTGGGAGTGCTTAGGAGTCTTGAACAACTACCAAGAAAGCTTAGAGGAGTCCCGGAAATCAAAGGGTACCTAATATAGGTAATTACATAAATAACCCGGACCTAAATCGGAAGACTGGGTAGCAGGAGGGTTTTTAAACCACATGAGTGTAGGAACTCATATGATATGGTTTAACAAAGCCTACATACTAAATGAAACTTAACCTAAGTATTATCGACCCATCGCGACCCATTAAGGTAACTTATGCTACTTTAACGCGTCGTGTGCGTGAAACGCGTTCGGACCGTCTAACTAGTCCTATGACAAGTGTTATATGCCTAGACATGTTACATAATCAGTTATGTGACAAAAGTTTAGGTTACATATGCTTAATTACCAATTATACATGAAAAGGGTATTCTGGTAATTTACCTAAGGCATATAAACTACCTATCATACAACTACTTAAACGATGTGACCATAGGGTATAACCTCGGAAGGTTATTCCCTACCTACTATGGTCACCTAATGTATTTGGTCGGATCCTAATGATCGACCAAATGGGTCGAGTTCGAAGGTATAGGCGATTTATTAGATCGCCTACCCTACGACCCTAGACAACGTGGTAATCAGTGGCATAGTCCCAAGGGACTATGACCAACGTGATTACACTCACGTTGCGAAGTTCAAACGAACTTCGCATTGACCATTACTGGTCAATGCTGAAAGTCAAACTAAGTTTGACTTTCTGACTCGAAAAGCAATAAAATAAGGAAAAGAACGAAAGAATACTTACGAAGGGTCCCCGAATGCTAACCCAGATCAAAATAGCTCAGGTATGAAACGAAGGTTCCAACTTAGAGCCCAAATGATCAGATTTGTGAGAAATGAAGTAAAGGGGGGGTGGGGTATTTATAGATTTCGGGTAACCGTTAAGATCGTTTCTTGAATAACGTGCCTTAATCGGAACCGTACACTTGTCGGGACCTTATGGTGGCTAAAAATCCATCCTTATCATCTGACTAGACTCATGGGAATGTGTGGTTGAGAATCGAACAGCTGGGACCCGCTGTTAAAAACATGGAATCTGGTCCAGAAGGGGGCTCGCGTGACGCTAAGGCCCGTCGCGTCACGCTAGGCCCCTGTTTTGGCAGATTTTGCAGAAATGGTCCCTGCACCTTGTTTAAGCGATTTTTGATGCGTTTGAACCCCGTTAACCTCATTTCAAGGCTCTAAAATGAAGTTAAAGTATAGGGAACTCAAAACATGCTCAAAAATATCTCCGATGTCGGTTCGTTTGGCCGTACGATCGCGATGTTCGCTTAATTACGACGGAATGCGCATAAGCGCGAAAAACGATCCAAATGACGCGACGAATGGATTTTTCTTATAGCGAACACTAAAATATAATGTAGTCATGCTTACATAAATTTTTGGATGTCCAGATGTATTCAGAACGTAAGTTATGCGCGAAAATGCAAACTTGTGCACTTTTTGACACTTTTAGTCCCTGAATGACACAAAAGTTTATTTTAGCATACCGAACACCTCGAAGCCTATTTCTAAGCTATGTGAAGGATATTTATGGTATGTTTAACTTATGGTCATGTTCCGGAATGTCTGTTACAGTTCAAATTGGCATACTTTCGCAGTTTGTCAACTTTAGTCCCTGTAAGTGATTAAACTTTGATTTCACTACACCAAACCTTCCAAAACTTATATCTAAGTTATGTAAAGGTTATTTAAGGTATGTTAAGCCTATTTCACTATTCCGGAGTGTTCGTTGGATTAAACTGGTTATATTTACGCATCAGAGCGCGTATAACCCTCCAGAAAGCGATTTAAAGCTTAAAATCAAACAAGAGTTGATGTGTGTAAAAGATACACATATTTTTACAAATCCCAAGTATGAAATATAATATTTCATTGGTTTGGTATTTGTTTGATGGCCGTGGAGGCACAGGTGTTACAGTCTCCCCTACTTTAGGAAATTTCGTCCCGAAATTTATTTAGAGGAAACTTGTGAGAGCTTGGAAATATGAAGTTGAAAAGATCAAACAACATTGGTTAGGGTTCTTGAACTTCTAGTAACCTTAATAACATTATGTTTGCAATGTAAGAGGGACACTTATATACAAGTATATGAAGCGTCATTGGTGCGTCCACCATACCTCCATTACATCGTTCTCATTTCGTTATTGTTGTCACTATCGGTTCTTACACATAATAAATCTTACTGGGTTTCTGTGCACTAAATTTCATAATTATGTACACGTCCATAATCAGAAAATTCTTTGCACAATTCACACAGTCTATTTTATAGTGTGTAGGGGAAAACCAAATGAACAAACCGGTGATGAGTGTGACTAGACCGCCTTAGAGTCCTTTAAATTAAATCAACAAATGATCTAAATAGACTATCAAGGAGTCTGTCCAGCGACATCACTAGATGTCGTTCTTTAACCAAATTGTGAATCAATCTTTTAGACTAGACCACTTAAGGGTCTCTCATCGAATCATGGAATGGTACCATATAATCCCAAGGGTCTTTAACTACAACGTAGAAGCCCATTAAGGATTTAAAGTAGTACCTTTTGAATATCCTACTATGAATCCCTCATATAAAGATACGAAAGATTCTATGAGGATTTGAAAATTGGATCACACAAAAACATAGAGGAGAACACATAACACATAAACACATAATCGCATAATCGTATAATCGTTTAATCGCAAAATCGTTTAATCGCAAAATCGTTTATTCGTATAATCGTTTAATTTGTTATCTTTGGACATGGGTATTTAAAGCATACTAGGAATCCATTCCGTGGATTTCATTTGGTACTTTAAACATTACCAAGAATCAAACCATAAAGATAGAAAGATTCAAAAAGAAAATTCGATTTCGATTATTAGGAACCGAAGTGTTCGAATTAAGGTACATAAGGAATCCAATTAAGGACTCTGATTTGAATGATAATCATCCACAAGGATCTAATTGTAAAGATAAAAAGATCCCATATGAATTTTAGAAGTTGAAGATGTTTTTAGACCTTGCACGGGATGTGCTTAGGTCAAAACATGATGTAAAATGCTTATGAAGTTGAGATGCTTGATATGTCAAGGCGACATATGAAGCAGAATTTTGAAGGTTAAGTCAATGTATGAGGAAAATATTTTTGAAAACTATGCATGGGGTTCTTTTAAGAAAAAGGTGTTTAACGTTTTTGAAACCTTATATATAATACTTTTGAAATAAAGTAGGTGTATTAGGTAGATATATTTACAAAAAATGTTTTTTAAAATCATGCGGGATGAATTTTGAAATTATGTATAAGGTTTTTGAAAGACATGAATGATGATTTTCGAAATCATGCACTTGATCAGAAAATGTATTGTGTTGATATTGTCTTCAGACTATATGAAATATTTTGAAATTAGAAAGGTTGGTTTTGATAACATGGCCAATGTTTTTGAAATAACATAGACAATGCATCTAGAAAAATTGTTTTCAAACTATATGAAATATTTTGAGATCATGAAGATTGTTTTGAAATACTTGTACTGTGAATGTTGAAAAAAATCAAAACGTAATGGGTATGAGATTTGAAAATATCCTTAGTTATCCAACCAAGGATTCAAAAATACAGATGTGCAAAAAGCACGATTACTCATAATTTCACTTTATTTCCTGTACTTCGTTTCTTAGAATGAAACGAGTACTTAGAACTTTCGAGGAAATTATGAGCGATCACTTGAAAGAGAGAATCACAAGAGTAGTTTGTAAGGAACATAGTTCCTTAGTGCAGGTATTATAGGAAAAGTCATACACACATGTAATTATACTCGTATATCAGGATTTGTGAACAATAATTTATTTATAAACAAATCAGATTGTTTCACATTACAAGAAAACGAAAGAAACAAAAGCATGAGATAGCAACATCTTCTACTCAGCCAACTGCTCACCCGTGGGTTGGATTCGCATTAGAAATCTTTGGGCAATTTCTTCGAAAATGGCCCATCTCGCCACAGTTGTAGCAAGTACCACATGGAAAACGAGCTTGAGTTAGGTTGACTTGAACAGCAGTAGAATCTGCAACAGTTTTATTCCTGATCGCAAAATGGCATGTTCTGACCAAATGTCCCCATCGTCCACAGTGGGCACATTTGAAACATGGCGTTTGGACTGGGTGATGGCCATTGCATTGATTGCACAAGGGAGCAGTTCCCAAGTACGGCTTCTTGGCTGGTGGCGCTGCCACCTTGCTAGGTTTTGATTGATTTGGTGCAACGGTTACCGGATCCTTTGGAGCCTTACGCTTCCTTGACCTTTTCGAAGGCTTGGCTTTTACTTCTTTCGATGCTTCTCGAGTGGCTTCATTGTTGAGACGAGACATGGCAATGCCTAAATCCACAGTCCTCTGAATCACTTCGCCAATTTGCTGGACAAATTTGGCTGTTCGCTCGGGCATTTGACCAGTGCCAAGAGGAATAGACATTCTAGAAGAAAATGAAAGACAGAGGAAGAAACGAGTGAAAGGTTATTGATTAATCAATACAGAATGGTAACGAATGAAAATTGTGATCATTTGTTTGTTACCTAAGGCAAACAAATGAGATGGTGACAAATCAAAGTAAATGGGTCAAAATAATGTATCGCGAAGACATGCTCGCCTATAAGTGAACACTCATCCCAAGAATTCCCAGGTAAGCACAACTGGTCTCGCGTCTGATGAGATGTATACGAAGTGCTTGCCTAGACAGAAAACTCAGAATACAGGCATTCACCCTTCCAGTTTGCACGTGTTCACATTATTTAAAACCTAAAACCTTGACGAGATTTTGAAAACTCAAAGAGGTTCATAACCATATAATAGAGAGTTCAAAACCTTACAATAGAGGGTTCAAAACCTAGTAATCAATCATCCTAGAACAGATGATTAATTTTCAAAGCGGTTTTGAAATATATGTTCTTGTTGTGGTCGTCACCTAAGGATAGGTGACGGTATTGTTTTATGACTAAACGCAAGTAAACTCGCGTTAGGGTCCTAAGAAAGTTATAGACTAGGTCAAAGCATTACTAATAACCTAATTCCCTATAACCATTGGCTCTGATACCATCTTTTCTGTCACACCCCGACCGCGTAAAACAACAAATCGCGGCGGAAACATCGGGGCGTGTTGCAACAGAATTAATGTTTCATAACCATGGATATCAAAAGTGTTTCGTTTTATTATACATAGAGCAATTTCATTGTCTGGAAATCTAAATACACTATTTAAACATAGTCTATCATTGTTATTGAGTCACTAAGGCCTTGTCCAGTCCTATGTGAGCATGCATCTTATCAATCGATATCATCCAACAATACCTGAAACATATGTGAAAACGAGGTCAGCAAAGAAATGCTGGCGAGTACATAGGTTTTGTAGGAGTGTCGAAATCATGGCTAGTTTAGACGTTGCAATACTTTATTTAAAAACCTTGTTTTTGAAAAGAGTATAATATTGCAACTTAATTAACCAACTCAAATCAAGCGGGTTATAATTTGTAAAACCTCGTAGCCATGACTCTTAACCCAAAAACATTTGTTTTAGTAAATTATTTGAAAAACAATGATAAGTTCAGGTGATATGTATAAATAAGAAAATAATGCATGATTAAATGAATAACCATGAAAAATGAGTTTGAATAAGATAAGTTGTTTGTAAATAAATGTCTTGTGAAAAGTATGTTACTTGTATAAAATGTTCTATGTCTCGAGCTGAAATGATTCAAATAACGCTACAATATGTAATACCATACAAACACTTATATATAGGAAGTACCAGCGGCGTATCCACCATGCTTGTATCATATTCCACACGCATTGTTACTTAATCACTTAATCCAAACCAAACCACCCAAGTAATGTTCATGCCCAATGTAAATCATGTACAAATGTTTACCCAATCGTTAAAACATCGTGTGAAAACCCAATCGTTACCCAATCGTTAAAACATCGTGTGAAACCCAATCGTTACCCAATCGTTAAAACATCGTGTGAAACCCAATCGTAAATTGTTTAATTCGTTTTAGGTCGTGAAACTACTTATATGGTCGTCTCGCTAATAACATTCAAACCTTCGTGACTCTCGTCGCTTCTCGTTTTCGTCGCTTCTCGTTTTCGTATTAACAAACCTCCATAGGGTAAGTTAACAATTACAGATTCAGTCGCTACCTACCATACCCACACATAACCACGGGTGTAGTAAATAACGGGATTAGTCAGATCCTATGGTACCATAACCTAATACTGGTCGGCTTGATCATTGCTAATGAATGTCATTTGTTATGTAAACACAACCAACAAGTTTGTTCACTTTATGAAATCGTTATTAGTTTTGTATAAATCGCCTTAATTGTTTTTGAAACCATCGTTATAACATCGAAAACATTTAGCACATATGAGTCACCCCAAAACAATTGAAAACAGTAAAATAGGGGAAGAATGTACTCGCCTGGGAGTGCTTAGGAGTCTTGAACAACTACCAAGAAAGCTTAGAGGAGTCCCGGAAATCAAAGGGTACCTAATATAGGTAATTACATAAATAACCCGGACCTAAATCGGAAGACTGGGTAGCAGGAGGGTTTTTAAACCACATGAGTGTAGGAACTCATATGATATGGTTTAACAAAGCCTACATACTAAATGAAACTTAACCTAAGTATTATCGACCCATCGCGACCCATTAAGGTAACTTATGCTACTTTAACGCGTCGTGTGCGTGAAACGCGTTCGGACCGTCTAACTAGTCCTATGACAAGTGTTATATGCCTAGACATGTTACATAATCAGTTATGTGACAAAAGTTTAGGTTACATATGCTTAATTACCAATTATACATGAAAAGGGTATTCTGGTAATTTACCTAAGGCATATAAACTACCTATCATACAACTACTTAAACGATGTGACCATAGGGTATAACCTCGGAAGGTTATTCCCTACCTACTATGGTCACCTAATGTATTTGGTCGGATCCTAATGATCGACCAAATGGGTCGAGTTCGAAGGTATAGGCGATTTATTAGATCGCCTACCCTACGACCCTAGACAACGTGGTAATCAGTGGCATAGTCCCAAGGGACTATGACCAACGTGATTACACTCACGTTGCGAAGTTCAAACGAACTTCGCATTGACCATTACTGGTCAATGCTGAAAGTCAAACTAAGTTTGACTTTCTGACTCGAAAAGCAATAAAATAAGGAAAAGAACGAAAGAATACTTACGAAGGGTCCCCGAATGCTAACCCAGATCAAAATAGCTCAGGTATGAAACGAAGGTTCCAACTTAGAGCCCAAATGATCAGATTTGTGAGAAATGAAGTAAAGGGGGGGTGGGGTATTTATAGATTTCGGGTAACCGTTAAGATCGTTTCTTGAATAACGTGCCTTAATCGGAACCGTACACTTGTCGGGACCTTATGGTGGCTAAAAATCCATCCTTATCATCTGACTAGACTCATGGGAATGTGTGGTTGAGAATCGAACAGCTGGGACCCGCTGTTAAAAACATGGAATCTGGTCCAGAAGGGGGCTCGCGTGACGCTAAGGCCCGTCGCGTCACGCTAGGCCCCTGTTTTGGCAGATTTTGCAGAAATGGTCCCTGCACCTTGTTTAAGCGATTTTTGATGCGTTTGAACCCCGTTAACCTCATTTCAAGGCTCTAAAATGAAGTTAAAGTATAGGGAACTCAAAACATGCTCAAAAATATCTCCGATGTCGGTTCGTTTGGCCGTACGATCGCGATGTTCGCTTAATTACGACGGAATGCGCATAAGCGCGAAAAACGATCCAAATGACGCGACGAATGGATTTTTCTTATAGCGAACACTAAAATATAATGTAGTCATGCTTACATAAATTTTTGGATGTCCAGATGTATTCAGAACGTAAGTTATGCGCGAAAATGCAAACTTGTGCACTTTTTGACACTTTTAGTCCCTGAATGACACAAAAGTTTATTTTAGCATACCGAACACCTCGAAGCCTATTTCTAAGCTATGTGAAGGATATTTATGGTATGTTTAACTTATGGTCATGTTCCGGAATGTCTGTTACAGTTCAAATTGGCATACTTTCGCAGTTTGTCAACTTTAGTCCCTGTAAGTGATTAAACTTTGATTTCACTACACCAAACCTTCCAAAACTTATATCTAAGTTATGTAAAGGTTATTTAAGGTATGTTAAGCCTATTTCACTATTCCGGAGTGTTCGTTGGATTAAACTGGTTATATTTACGCATCAGAGCGCGTATAACCCTCCAGAAAGCGATTTAAAGCTTAAAATCAAACAAGAGTTGATGTGTGTAAAAGATACACATATTTTTACAAATCCCAAGTATGAAATATAATATTTCATTGGTTTGGTATTTGTTTGATGGCCGTGGAGGCACAGGTGTTACAGGGGTTATGAACTCGCTTGAATATTCCTGTGCAAAGCTAGCTAATTTACGACTTTGTGATGTCGTTTCCAAGACTCGACTTGCTAGCGTGCATTCTACAATATTCCTAACACGGAATATCTAATAAGTTTCTAAATAATGCAGTAACTAACTACGTGTAATCGAGCTTTACCGAATCGTTAACCGAATAATCCGTTGATATGTTGTTAACTTAATAAAAACAATTAAGTTATACTCGTTAAGTTTCGTTTTATTGTCACGGCAATTTACTAAGTCTATACACACTTAGTTTTCGAAGGATTTTAGAGTATATAAATATTTATAAAAATATATAAATATTTTGTTGTAATCGTGTTAGCCGTCTCGTGAAGTCGAAAGTTTCATGAAAAGAATATATAGTAAACTCGTATTATGTATCGCATCATGTATGGTACTCGTCGAAAGATATGTGTACGCCGTTTAGGCGTATAAAATAAATATTGAAAAGTTACCTTTACAAAAGAAACGCCGAGTTGCTTTTGAAAGTAAATACGATCTATTTTTATTTTCATAAAGAGAAGTCGTGTCGTTTGTCGTTTGAAAATAAATATAATCTATATTTATTTTTTTTATTAGGGAGTTCGTGTTACGCGATGTTTGAAATAAATATATAAATTATACTTATTTTTATAAAGGATTCCTCGAACTTCCGAAGTTCAAAACAAAATAGTTTCCGAATCGTTGTAAGTTGTAAAGTGCCGTTGTAATAATTATTCTTTCGTGTGTAAAGTTTCTTGGATACAAAAATTTGCGTCTTTTAATAAAACGCGTTAGTTTTAAAAGGATTTTCTCGAAAAACGGGCAGAGTTTCCTCTGTTTTTGGACGCCCCGACAACACAAGTTGTCGCTATAATTTCAAAAATTCAACAAGATTCAAATATGTCTTTGCATAATCAATTGATATAAGCGAGATACTAAATAACTCTATATAAATATTAACATTAATTTGTTCGGTTTGAGCTCGTAAGTCACGTAAGTATTAAAACTAAAATATAACGGAAATAAATCGCGCCATTTACCAAATCCTCATGTCGAAACGCTAACTCAGTTAACCGGGTCTGATTTGACCGGGTCTGAGTTGACCGAGTTGAACTGAGTTGACTCGGTTTGACCGAGTCAACCCGAACCACGAACCGAACCGGCTGACCCGAACTGAACTGTCGACTGAGTTGACTCGGTTTGACCGAGTCAACCCGAACCGTACTGCTGTTGACCGCATTTGACCTTCTTTGACCGGTTTTGACCCGTGCTTTCCCCGGTGGTGGCTAATGTTGACCGAACCAAACATCATCATCAATTGCAGATCATTACACCTCCAAAATCTTTGAATCATCATCATCTTCACTTCAGGAAATAAAAAAAAAGAAGGTAAAATGACAGGAGATGGGACTTTACCACTAAAATACGTCGGTCCGAGTCTCCGACCGCCAGGTCTTGCCGGCGACCACACGAAATCATCTACGGACCTCCACTGTCATCTTCATCATCATCGGATCCAGAGAAACGAATGGGGGGGGTTATCGTTGAAACCCGTCGGATAATCACGAAGACCGCCGGACCGTGACTCCAATCTCCCTCTCTTAACGGTCTCTCTCTCTCTCCTGTTTCGCAGCCGCTGTATGCCACCGCGAGCCGCCACCGGTGATGGTGGCTGGCCGGTCTTCTTCGGAAGCAGGGATGGGCTTACAGGGGTGTGTTTGTTTGGGTTGCTTCAAGGGTGTTAGGTTTTTCTTTTGAAAATTTTTTTTGGGGAAGATGATAATGTTTAAAAAGCAATCAGACATAGTTTATGTTTGTGTGTTGTAGGTTTAATCGAGAGAGGGAGAGGAGGCAACTATATGTCTGATGTTCATACCGAGAGAGAAAGAGAGATTGTGAGGTTTTGGTTTGTGTTGTTTTCATGTGTGTGTATTAATAGAGTGAGGGAGGGATATTGTCTTTCAAGTATACAATTTACATTCAGGTCAAACATTTTAATCTTTGATTCAAAATCTCATGAAGAGATTTGTAGAGATTATATAAATCTCTGTGAAGATTTTGAGATTGTCTTGCATAGATTTTCAAGACTTAATTTATTATATGCAGGTTTAGGCTTGTGGGTTTTGGGCTTGGGCCCAAGGCCCACAAGGCCAATCCCCGTGTTTAGTGGCCCGTAATTTCCCACGAGACCCATTTTAGAAATCCGAACACGTAAAAAAAAGAGAATGTCATAATTTGTTGTTTTAGGGTCAAAGTATGTAGAAATAGTGTCGAAAATTGTTATTAAATCGCGTACGCTAGTTGGTGCGTTATCGTTTCCGCGTTTTTCGTCTGCGTCTGCGTTTTGTGTCGTGCGGATGCATGATAAATTCGTAAAACTAGAATTTATAAACCCAAAATATTCATATAAGATTCGTACTTGTCGGCGCTGTCAGTATTCTGTCCGGTTTCCATTTGTTGTCGTTTAACGTTTCACCGGTTTCTCTGTAAACCACCATTCGCGCACTGTAAAGTCGGATAGACGTTCCTAGGCACTCCAAAGGCCTAATTAAGTTAATTCGCGCTGTAAACACTATTTATTATCGCGTTAATTATCTGTTAATCACGTAATTAAGATCCGTAAATTACCAGTTGTCACAGAGCCGTTGGACTCCTCCACTGGTTCGAGAAGCTCGAATCGGTCTTCGAAATGTGTGAATGCCCTGAGGCTCGTAGGGTGAAGTACGTCACTGGTACTCTCGAAGGCACTGCACTAACTTGGTGGAACGCGCAAGTTCAGATGCTGGGGCTGGCGGCTGCTAATGCCACCCCATGGAATGATTTTAAGGAACTGTTCAAAGGTGAATACTGTAGTCGTGATGACATCCACAAACTGGAAGTGGAGTTCTTTAACCTGAGGATGACGGGGTCAGAGATAGAAGCGTACACGAAACGATCCAATGAACTGGAAGTGTTAAGTCCAACTATGGTGGATCCTCCCATCAAGCGCATTGAGCTGTACCTCAAAGGCTTAGTACCAGAGATTCAAAGTCATGTGACTGCTACTAACCTTGCTACTATTCAAGATGTTACTCGTCTTGCTCATCGTCTCACAGACCAGGCAGTGGAACAGAACAAGCTGCCTAAGCGTATTGGTGCTGCTACTACTATTACTACTTCTGCTATTCCCATTAACAACAAGAGAAAGTGGGATGGAACCTCCAGCAAGGGTTCAACTTCAATTCAGTCCCAGGCACAACAGCGAAAGATTGATGATTATCAGAGCCCTGGTCAGCAATCCTCTGGTAGTCAAAGGTAGGGTGGATATCGAGGAAACCTCCCAAAGTGCAATAGATGCAACAGACACCACAGTGGTCAGTGCAATGAGGGTCGTTGTCAGAGGTGTTTCAAGATGGGTCATGAAGCTAAGGATTGCAGGAGCTCACGACCTGCGAATCATAACCAACAACAACAACCACCAGCTCCGCAGAACCAGCAGCGACAGCGAGGTAACAGGGGATGCTTTCAGTGTGGTGCTGAAGGCCACTTCAAGCGGGACTGCCCCCAGTTAAATCAAAATCCGAACAACAACAACAACAACAATAATCAGGGCAATGGGAATAACAACAAGGGAAACAATGGAAACAATGGCGCCCGAGGTCAAGCGTTCGTGATTGGTCAGGGTGACGCAAGGAATGATCCTAACGTAGTGATGGGTAAGTTCCTTCTCGACGACTTTTATGTTACTGTCTTATTTGATTCGGGTGCCGATACCAGTTATGTGTCTCTAAAAGTTAGTCAAATGCTCAAGCGCACACCAACACTTTTGAACACCAAGCATACTGTAGAGTTAGCAAACGGTAAAAGCCTAGAAGCCACACACATAGTTCAGGGTTGTAATCTTATCCTCGCTGGTCAGACTTTCTCTATCGATCTCATTCCTATAGTTTTGGGTAGTTTCGACATCGTCATTGGGATGGACTGGTTATCCCAACAGCAAGCAGAGATCCTATGCAAAGAGAAGATTGTTCGTATTCCCCGTTCTGGCAAAGAACCTCTCGAAATTCAAGGAGACAAGAATGGTGCTGTAGTGGGCATCATCTCCTTCCTTATGGCCCAGAAGTGTTTGCGAAAGGGCCACACTGCTATTTTAGCACCTGTTACTGACGCATAAATGAAAGAGAAGAGAATAGAGGATATTCTAGTAGTACGCGACTTTCCTCAAGTGTTTCCTGAAGATTCACCCGGGCTACCGCCTCATTGCCAGGTCGAATTTCAGATCGAGCTAGCTCCTGGAGCAGCACCCATAGCTCGAGCACCTTATCGCTTAGCGCCAACCGAACTGGAAGAACTGTCCAAGCAATTGCAAGAATTCTTGGAAAAGGGTTTCATTCGTCCTAGCTCTTCACCCTGGGGAGCTCTCGTGTTGTTTGTGAAGAAGAAAGACGGTACCTTCCGTATGTGCATAGATTACCGCGAACTAAACAAGGTGACCGTGAAGAATCGCTATCCTCTTCCTTGCATTGACGATTTGTTCGACCAGCTGCAAGGGTCGAGCTACTATTCAAAGATTGATCTGAGGTCAGGCTACCATCAGCTGAGAGTCCGGGATGAGGACGTCTCCAAAACAGCGTTCAGAACATGCTACGACCATTACGAGTTTCTGGTCATGCCATTCGGGTTAACAAACGCGCCTGCAGTCTTTATGGATCTTATGAACAAAGTGTGCAAGCCTTACTTGGATAAATTTGTGATTGTATTCATCGACGACATTCTGATCTACTCTAGGAGTCGGGAGGAACACGAGCAGCATTTACGACTCATTTTGGAACTCCTTCGAGCAGAACAGCTGTACGCCAAGTTTTCAAAATGCGACTTCTGGCTTTGTGAAGTCCACTTTCTAGGCCATGTGGTAAACAAGGATGGGATTCTTATTGATCCATCTAAGGTAGACTCGATTAAGAACTGGCCTGCACCGCGTACACCAACAGAAATCCGCTAATTCTTGGGTTTGGCGGGCTACTATAGAAGGTTCATCAAGGACTTCTCCAAGATTGCACAACCCCTCACCTCACTAACACAGAAAGGCGTTGTCTATCGATGGGGTAATACACAGGAATCAGCGTTCCAACATTTAAAGGATAGACTTTGTAGCGCACCTATTCTCTCATTGCCCGAGGGCACAGACGATTTCGTGGTTTATTGTGACGCATCAATTCAGGGTCTTGGTTGTTTGTTGATGCAACGGGATAAAGTCATCGCTTACACCTCGCGCCAACTTAAGATTCACAAAAGGAATTACACTACACACGATTTGGAGCTGGGAGCTGTTGTCTTCGCACTCAAGATATGGAGACATTACCTGTACGGTACCAAGTGCACTATTTACACCGATCACAGGAGTCTCGAGCATATCTTCAAGCAAAAGGAGTTGAACATGCGACAACGTCGATGGGTCAAGCTACTGAACGATTACGAATGTGCCATCAAGTACCATCCGGGAAAGGCAAATGTTGTGGCTGACGCCCTCAGTCGAAAAGATACCACACCTAGGCGTGTGCGAGCACTACAACTCACCATTCAATCTAGTCTTCCTTCACAGATACGAGATGCTCAGGTAGAAGCATTGAAACCCGAAAACGTCAAGGCTGAAGCCCTACGCGGCTCAAGGCAACATTTAGAACAAAAGGCAGATGGCGCCTACTATGTAATAGGACGCATTTGGGTCCCACTCTATGCCAATTTATGAGAACTTGTAATGGATGAAGCACATAAGTCTCGTTACTCGGTACACCCTGGTTCGGATAAGATGTACCACGATGTCAGAACTACGTATTGGTGTCCTAGCATGAAAGCTCACATAGCAACTTACGTTAGCAAATGTTTGACTTGTGCGAGAGTCAAGACTGAATATCAGAAACCATTGGGCCTACTCTAACAGCCAGAGATACCACAATGGAAATGGGAGCAAATTTCCATGGATTTTGTTACTGGCCTGCCTAGATCTCAACGTGGGAATGATACTATTTGGGTGATCGTGGATCGACTCACAAAGTCTGCACACTTCTTGGCTATCAAGGAAACGGATAAGTTCTCCACTCTAGCAGACGTCTATCTTAAGGAAGTGGTTTCGAGGCACGGGGTACCAACCTCTATTATTTCCGATCGTGATGCATGATTTACTTCTGAACTGTGGCAAGCAATGCACAAATCTTTTGGCTCTCGATTAGACATGAGCACCGCTTACCATCCGCAAACGGATGAGCAGTCTGAACGCACCATCCAAACTCTAGAAGACATGCTTCGTGCATGTGTAATCGATTTCGGCAACGACTGGGAAAAACATCTCCCGTTAGTGGAGTTTTCGTATAACAACAGTTACCACACCAGCATTCAAGCCGCTCCATTTGAGGCATTGTACGGGCGTAAATGCCGATCACCTCTTTATTGGGCAGAGGTGGGTGGTAGTCAGATCACAGGTCCAGAGCTTGTAGTAGACACAACAGAAAGAATTGCTCAGATACGACAACGCATGATGGCAGCTCGCCACCGTCAGAAAGCCTACGCAAACAAGCGCCGGAAACCACTCGAGTTCCAAGTTGGGGATCGAGTGCTACTCAAAGTTTCACCTTGGAAGGGTGTGGTTCGTTTTGGTAAACGAGGCAAGCTCAATCCGTGATATGTCGGACCATTTGAAATCATTGAGAAAATAGGCAGGGTGGCCTACAAACTAAACCTACCAATAGAACTCAGTGCAGTTCACAACGTTTTTCACCTGTCAAATCTGAAGAAATGTCTGTCAGATGAGACCCTCATAGTTCCTTTGAAGGAACTCACTATCGACGATCAGTTGCGATTCATCGAGGAACTAGTTGAAATCACGGATCGGGATGTTAAGGTCCTCAAGCACACCAGAATACCTCTTGTTCGAGTTCGTTGGAACTCCCGTCGTGGCCCAGAGTTCACCTGGGAACGAGAAGATCAAATGAAACTCAAGTATCCCCAGTTGTTCGGAAACAGTGCAACCACTACTGAGGCTGAAGCTACTACAGAATTTCGGGACGAAATTCCAAACCAACGGGGGGATGATGTGACACCCCAGGAAAACCAGGAAACAACGCAACACAACTAGCTTCCTCAGTAACCACGTGCTAAATTTCGGGATGAAATTTCTTTCAAGTTGGGGATAATGTGACAACTCGAGTTTCCAAGATTCCATCTTCGCATCAATTGCACGTAAATTGTTTAAGTTGTTTGTTTACACGACTTATTTGTTTCGCAACTGTACATGTTTGTAATATGTTAAATCGTATTGTGGTTGGTATGTTATATATATGGTGGGTGTTAAGTGTGTTATATATATATGTATATGGTGTGCATTATATGTGGTATACATTGTTATGTGTATTCTGTATTAATAATATATGTTTTATATAGTTAATAATGTTGCCCCTACCCTCCCACACGAAAACACCCCATGACCGAAAACACATCATGTGTTTTCGTCCACTGTGAGGCCGGCGAAAACAAGAATGGGCTTTGGCCCAGTGACGGTTGGTTTTAGTGTTTTAACTCCCAACCTTTGCGTGAATTTTTAATCGGCAAAAACCCTAACCACATCTCACTTTCTCTTCCCCTATCCCTGTGTGACGGCAATCTCAAGACCTCGAAGCCTCTTACATCGATTGAATTGTTGTTCATTATGTTGGGTTAGTAATCTGCTGTTGATACTTATTTGATTTAATTCTTATCATGGACTGTTTGGTTGATACCATGTATTAACTGTGATTATGAAGCGTTGTGATCGTATGACATGATGATGATTGATAAATAATTAGATCTGCGTGTATTGAATGCTATGTTGAGATTAATTCCGATGGATATGTGATCTATATTAACTATTCTTGGGTAATGTTTAGATCATAACTAGGGTTTGATTCTTAATGATATTAGATTGCTATGATTATCATTTGCATGTGTTGCATGATATCTTCGGTCCAATGGGATCCATTCATTATGGGACTTGTCGGCCAATAACTTTGGTTTCATTATATTGACATTTATCCACACTAAGGCAACTGACATGATTACCTATGATATATTAGAATGGATTCATATTTGCATGTGATCATGGTAGTAGCCATGTGAGTTTTCATAGGAATGTGTAAATCAATAAAGTCATACATGTATAATTAGGTTGAATGCCATCAGTAAGTGCTCTTGAATTAATTGATGCTCACATCATGGTGTCAAATGATTGATTATTGTGATGAAATGATGATCATTAGGGTTTAGAATATGTAACTGCTGTTGGTGATGATTATTGTTCTTGTCTGACGAAAACCCTCTACCCAACGAAAACCCCATCTCAACAAAAACACCTTGGGGATTTCGGCCCAAGTGTTTTCGCCCAAAGTGATTTCAGCCCAAAGTGTTTTCGGACCAAAGTGATTTCGCCAATAACTGATTCGTCTTTTGTGATTTCGTCTAAGTTGTAATACAGTAACCTTGTTATGTCCAATCTGATAACCCTGTTAAGTGTATTAATGCTGTTAAGCAGGTCGATTATATTAAGTATATTAACTGGGTTATGTTAACTATGTTAACTCTGTTATGTTAACTATGTTTTGTGTGTTAACTGTGATATGTTTCTGATTAACTCTGTTATGCATGTGAACCATGCAAAGTGTATTAATCCAGTTAAGTGCGGTAACCTCGTTAAACCCATTAACACCGTTAGTTATGTTAGTGGATGATATTGATAGATTAAACTGAGAAAGCCTTTATGTGAAACATGGATTGTATGAATGTGATTAACTGACGTATGATGCATGATATCAACTGCCAAATATACCATGAGGTATTGATTGCATGTGAAACTTTATGAACTTGAACTGATTGAGTATACGTGCATACTATAGGACTTGATTGATTACTTACGAGCACATAGTTTAGCATACCAAGCAAACCAAGGTGAGTTCACACTCTTTCCAAGGCATGGGATTCCCAAGGGTTGGGAATGGGTTAAAGAACTGAACGGTAACTACGAACTTGCGTATTCCGCATACAACAGGATATGTACGACTATAAGACCATCACTCTATCATCATGGTTGTAAAAATCCCGACTAGTCTCCGATTAGTCTCCGATTAATCACTAATCGGGGGTTCACCGATTAATGGCTGATTAATAGCTAGGCAGTCAATGGCGGTCCTATTCTGGCTAGATGCCGGCCAAATTTTGAGCAAACCATATAAATTCATTCCAATTACTTAAGAAAATGAGTTAATGAGGGGTTAAAACATCCCTACTTTAAAAAACTACACATAAAAATGTTTATGTATATATGTAACTAAAAATCACATATAAAAATCTCAATCCGATTAATTCCGATTAATCCCTATTAATCCCGATTAGTCGCTAGTCGGTACCCCACCGCCCGACTAGCGCCTAGCGATTCTTACAACACTGTCTATCATTTTAAGTCCCTCAATTATCGACTTAATCGCCGAGGCCTATGGCGACCGGGTCATTAGTAGATAACGCTATTAGGTTTAACAAACCTCACACCGTGTCGTCCGAACGAGCGTGTACTAATGGACTATGGGCAAAGGGTCAATGCTGATAGACATTGACTTAGGGAACCTCTTACATTTTCGTAGCAGTCGATACGTGTGGTCTAGTAACACATGGGAAGCCCCCACTAATCTTCGCAAACATGTCTGGGAGACCGTGATACGAAACAGTACGATACATGGTTTACAAAATGATCATATGAATTACGAAACGAATACTATAACTAAACAACCAACTGTGAACTCGCTCAACTTTGTTGTTGATTCGTTGCTACATGCCTTGCAGGTCGTTAGGTACTCATGGAGCTTGCACAGGGAGGCGCAGTTGTTGTGGGACATGGCAGTGTGTGCCATGTTAAAAACATTACTTTATTTCGTACTTAATACTTACTTTGGGTTTTACAATTATGCTTCCACTAAACACTTAACTATGCTTTGGTTTTGAACACCTTTCATATTGTTTGGATGAATTATTTTTACTATGTACATTGTTCAATATGATTCGTGGCTTGATCCTGGTCAGTCACGCCTCTAAGTGGTGATACTTCGCGTGTAGATTTTGGGGGTGTGACACTGCACCACACTATACTCGATACAATGGTCACCATGTTGCCCAACAGTGTAACACCTGTGTCATTTCAACCATCAAACAAATGCCAAACCAATGAAATATTGTATTTCATACTTTGGACTTGTATAAATATATGTATCGTTTACATATATCAACTCATGTTCGATTTCAAGCTCTAAATCGCTTTCTGGAAGGTTATACACGCACTAATGCGTAAATATAACCAGTTTAATGCAACGAACACTCCGGAATAGTGAAATAGGCTTAACATACCTTAAATAACCTATACATAACTTAGATATAAGTTTTGGAAGGTTTGGTGTGGTGAAATCAAAGTTAAATCGCTTACAGGGACTAAAGTTGACAAACTGCGAAAGTATGCCAATTTGAACTGTAACAGACATTCCGGAACATGACCATAAGTTAAACATACCATAAATATCCTTTACATAGCTTAGAAATAGGCTTTGAGGGGTTCGGTGTGCTAAAATAAACTTTTGTGTCATTCAGGGACTAAAAGTGTCAAAAAGTGCACAAGTTTGCATTTTCGCGCATAACTTACGTTCTGAATACATCTGGACATCCAAAAATTTATGTAAGCATGACTACATTATATTTTAGTGTTCGCCATAAGAAAAAAATCCATTCGTCGCGTCATTTGGATCGTTTTTCGCGCTTATGCGCATTCCGTCGTAATTAAGCGAACATCGCGATCGTACGACCAAACGAACCGACATCCGACATATTTTTGAGCATGTTTTGAGTTCCCTATACTTTAACTTCATTTTAGAGCCTTGAAATGAGGTTAACGGGGTTCAAACGCATCGAAAAAGGCCTTAAACACGTGCAGGGACCATTTCTGCCACTTTTGAAACATTTCTGAAACAAGGAGGTGCTAGCGTAGCGCGACTGCATAGTGCCTTTGCACTAGCGCTACGCGACTGCCTAACCTGACCAGATTAAGTGTATTTGCAATCAGATTTCAGCTGATTAACCACAACCACATGTTTGCAACTTGCTTAATCACTAAGATTAGGAGCATATGTGGCTCCATAACCTTTGTGACAAGTGTACGGCTCGGATCGTGGCACGATATTCAAGAAACGATCCTAGCGGCTCTACTTTATCTATAAATACCCACCCCCCTTTGGCTTAAAAACCCACAAATCTGATTGAAAAGACTCTAAGTTGGAACCTTCGTTTCATACCTGAGCTATTTTGATCTGGGTTAGCATTCGGGGACCCTGGGTAAGTATTCTTTCGTTCTTTTCCTTATTTTACTGCTTTTCGAGTCAGAAAGTCAAACTTTGTTTGACTTTCAGCGTTGACCAGTAATGGTCAATGCGAAGTTCGTTTGAACTTCACAACGTGAGTGTAATCACGTTGGTCATAGTCCCTTGGGACTATGCCCACTGACTACCACGTTGTCTAGGGTCGTAGGGTAGGCGATCTAATAAATCGCCTATACCTTCGAACCCGACCCAGTTTTGGTCGATCATTAGGATCCGACCAAATACATTAGGTGACCATAGTAGGTAGGGAATAACCTTCCGAGGTTATACCCTATGGTCACATCGTTTATGTAGTTGTATGATAGGTAGTTTATATGCCTTAGGTAAATTACCAGAATACCCTTTTCATGTATAATTGGTAATTAAGCATATGTAACCTAAACCTTTGTCACATAACTGATTATGTAATATGTTTAGGCATATAACACTTGTCATAGGGCTAGTTAGGCGGTCCGAACGCGTTTCACGCGAACGACGCGTTAAAGTAGCATAAGCTACCTAAACGGGTCGTAATGGGTCGTAGACACTTAGGTTAAGTTTCATTTAGTATGTAGGCTTTGTTAAACCAAAAGACACGAGTCTCTACACTCGTTTGGTTTACAAACCCTAATGCTACCCGATCCTCCGATTTAGGTCCGGTTTATTAATGTAGCTACCTATACTAGGTGCCGTTTGATATCCGCGATCTCTAGCATTGTTTAGTTGTCACTCAAGGACTACTGAGCAATCCCAGGTGAGTACATAGACCCCTCTTTTACTGTTTTCCAAACTGTTTTGGGGTGGAACACATGTGCCTACTTGTTACTTTCATGCTTTCCTGTCTTGACATCATATACTTGCTATGTTCATTAGTACATTATAGTACATGATTTCATTACATTTATGCTATGTATGCCCATTGTGTGCGTACTTAGTACATCGTTCTACATTACATTTCATGCTATGTATGCCCATTGTGTGCGTACTTAGTACATTGTTTTACATTACATTTCATGCTATGTATGCCCATTGTGTGCGTACTTAGTACATTGTTTTACATTACATTTTATGCTATGTATGCCCATTGCGTGCGTACTTAGTACATTGTTTTACATTGCTTTTCTGTTGCATATGCTTATCCAGCATATGAACACATTATACTGCATATTGAACCGTTGTAAACATTTAACTATGTGATCCGTTGATATCTGTGAACCGTTTGTATCTGTGAACCGTGTGAACCGTATTTGACATAGACATTTCGGCATAGACATTTTAACATGATTGACATTTGATCATGCATTTCCCACAAAACATAACTTTGATTTAAACCAAGATTTACTTCAATACTTTGTTTTTGTGCATATGGTTTAGTTGAGACATTTCACTTGCCATACATGACATTTTGACATAGACATTTGACATGGATATTTGACATAGACATTTGACATGGATATTTGACATAGACATTTTGATATGATTTACATCTTGACATGAACACTTTGACATATTACCCAATACATTTGACAATTGATTTAAACATGGACATTTTACATTGTTTGGTTTGGTTTGATTAAGTGATTAAGTAACGATGTGTGTGTAATATGATACAAGCATGGTGGATACGCCGCTGGTACTTCCTATATATAAGTGTTTGTATGGTATTACATATCGTAGCGTTATTTGAATCATTTCAGTTTGATACATATAACATTTTATACAAATAACATATTTTTCACAATACATTGTTTTACAAGCAACTTATCTTATACAAACTCAGTTTACATGGTTATTCATTTAACCATACATTATTCATTTATTGTATACATATCATCTGAACTCATTGTTTTTCAAATGATTTACAAAACAAAGCAAATTACAAGGTTCATGACTAAACATTTTCTCAAACATAAGTCATGGAACCTATTTTCACAAAACCTATGTATCTCACAGGCATTTTTATGCTGACGTACCTATTTTCACATGTGTTTTTCAGGAACTGTTGCATAAGATGGTCAAGATACACATAGGCAGACTTGGGCTTTAGTAACAATAAAAGATGCAAGACTAGTTAATTATGTTGTATTTCTTTGTTTGTTAAGACATTGTATCACTTTTACTTAATAAAACGAAACTTCAATTGCCATGGTTATGAAACAATTAATTCTGTTACAACACTCCCCGACATTTCCGCCACGTTTTGTATGTTCCACGTGGTCGGGGTGTGACAGAAAAGATGGTATCAGAGCCAATGGTTATAGGGAATTAGGTTATTAGTAATGCTTTGACCTAGTCTATAACCTTCTTAGGACCCTAACGCAAGTTTACTTGCGTTTAGTCATAAAACAATACTGTCACCTATCCTTAGGCGACGACCACAACAAGAACATAAATTTCAAAACCGCTTTGAAAACTAATCATCTATTCTAGGATGATTGATTACTAGGTTTTGAACCCTCTGTTATATGGTTTTGAACCCCTTTGAGTTTTCAAAATCTCGTCAAGGTTTTGGGTTTTAAATAATGTGAACACGTGCAAACTGGAAGGGTGAATGCCTGTATTCTGGGTTTTCTGTCTAGGCAAGCACTTCGTATACATCTCATCAGACGTGAGACCAGTTGTGCTTACCTGGGAATTCTTGGGATGAGTGTTCACTTATAGGCGAGCATGTCTTCGCGATACATTATTTTTGACCTATTTACTTTTCACCGGGTCGTTTGTTGCTTTGTAGTAACAAACAAATGACCACTATCCTTGCTTTCATCAGATTTGTTTCATCTCATTCTTTTCGTCTAATTCTCTCACTCGTTTCATTTCATGTTTCCTCTTTTAGAATGCCTCCTCGACGCGAAAGCCAGATAGCGACTGCCGAATTGGCAGAAATCATTTCGCAGCAAATGGCTGCTCAATTCCCAAACCTCTTTGCTCAATGGAATCAAGCCAACAACAACAACAATGGTCCATGCAATTTCAAGAGTTTTAACTCGGCGAAACCACTCAAGTTTAGTGGTTCTGAGGGAGCGACTGGGCTTCTTCAATGGTTCGAGAGCATTGAGAATACTTTCCACCATGTGCAGTGTCCTGACAATCGCAAGGTCGAGTTTGCTTCGAGTGTGTTCCAGAAGAGAGCCCTTACGTGGTGGAATGGGGTTATGAGAGATCGTGGTGCGGAAGTTGCTCTAGCACAGACATGGGCTGAACTTACGGCCCTTATGATGAAGGAGTTTTGTCCTCGTCACGAGATCAGGGCTTTGGAAAGGGAATTTGATGATCTTAAGCAAGACAGCGGTGAGCATCGAGCCTACACGGACCGTTATGAGGAGTTAAGTCTGTTATGCCCAAACATGGTCACGCCTTTGGATAAGGCGATCGAAAAGTACATTGATGGCCTTCCCGACTCAATACAAGACATTTTGACTGGTAGCAACCCTACTACTGTTAGGCAGGCCATTGAGTTATCTGCAACCTTGACTGAATCGCAGATCAGGAAACGTAAGCTTTTCTGAAAGGGTGACAAGAAGCTGGTCGAGGAATCGAAACCAATCGAGGAATCAAAGACCATGGATGAACAGACTGGATCCTCTAAGAAGTCAAAGAAGCGAAAGGCTTCTCAGAACTTCGCCGTGGTCACTCACAATGATCAAGCCGTCCCCAACCAACCAGCTCAACCCCCTGCCAGGAAACCCTACAAAGGAACTGCACCCTTGTGCAACCAATGTGGCCTACATCATCATGCTGGTGTGAAGTGCCGCACATGCCAAGTTTGCGGACTTATAGGTCATACAGCGAGGGTTTGCCCAACAGCAGCAGCACCAAATCAGATTAACAACAATCCTGCTCAAGCTCGTTTCCCACTGGGATCTTGCTAAAACTGTGGCGAGATGGGCCATTTTAGTAGAAATTGCCCAAGACTTGCTGATGCAAATCCAGCGCAGGGATGAGTATCTGACCGACAGAAGATAACGCTGTTTAGAAAATAATCGAGCCTTGTGTATTATTTTCTTTTATCACAATCTATGAAACAGTCGTTGTTATTGTTGTTTATAAATAAATCTTTCATTTACATTTCAATATGTTTATGTGATTGCATGTATAAACATATCCCATACAATACCGACAATCAAGGAACCGCATTCCTTGAAGAACATACTACTTCCAAATTTCTTCCCTTGAATAATCTCTTGCGTTTCCACGAAAATCCTAAGTACCCGTTTCTTCCAAGAGAAACGATGTACGAGGCGCCAAGTTAATGGCAATCAATAACAAGAAAATAACAATTAAACAATTATGTGGTTATGTGCTTATGTGTTATCCTTTATGTGTCATGTGATCCAATTTATGTTATTCAAATCCTCGTAAAATCTTACATATCTTTGTGCAAGAGATTCATAGTAGGATACCCAAAGGTACTACTTAAATCCTTAATGGACTTCTACGTTGTAGTTAAAGTCCCTTGGATTATAATGTACTACTTCATAATTAGACCCCTTTAGTGGTCTAGTTAAACAGATTGATCCAAAAATCTGATTAGGGATATCATGTGATGATATAGCTGAAAGGACTCCTTAGTGGCCTAATTAAGAAGATCCTCTGTTGATCTAATTAAAAGGACCCTATGGTAGTCTAGTCACTCTCATCTCAGGTTTGATATCTTTCCCCACAACATTTCAAAACAAACTGTGCGGACTGTGCAAGGAATTACGTAATTATGGATGCATACATAATTATGGAATTTAGTGCACAGAAATCACAGCAAGTTCTATCATGTATCAAGAGTTAACCCTATTCATTTCCAATTCTGATGAAGCATCCGTTGAGGAAAAATGAACTAGCTATTCATTTTTCACTTCTGAAGAATATCCGTTGAGGAAATGAATATCCGTTGTTTATCTTTTCATTTCCATTCTGAAGAATAACCGTTGAGGAAAATGAATTATCCATTCATTTTCGTTCTAAAGAATATCCGTTGTTTATCTTTTCATTTCCATTCTGAAGAATAACCGTTGAGGAAAATGAATTATCCATTCATTTTCGTTCTAAAGAATATCCGTTGAGGAAATGAATATCCGTTGTTTATCTTTTCATTTCCATTCTGAAGAATAACCGTTGAGGAAAATGAATTATCCATTCATTTTCGTTCTAAAGAATATCCGTTGAGGAAATGAGTATCCTTTGTTTATCTTTTCATTTCCATTCTGAAGAATAACCGTTGAGGAAAATGAATTATCCATTCATTTTCGTTCTAAAGAATATCCGTTGAGGAAATGAATATCCGTTGTGTAATCCTTCATTTCCAACTCTGAGGAAATAACCGTTGAAAATGACTCCGTTAGTTCATTTTCGTTTCTGAAGATTTATCCGTTGAGGAAATGAATATCCGTTGATTTTTCTTTCATTTCAAATTCTGAAGAACAAACCGTTGAGGAAAATGACCCCGTTTGTTCATTTTCGTTCTGAAGAATATCCGTTGAGAGAAATGAATATCCGTTGATTTTTCTTTCATTTCAAATTCTGAAGAACAAACCGTTGAGGAAAATGACCCCGTTTGTTCATTTTCGTTCTGAAGAATATCCGTTGAGAGAAATGTATATCCGTTTAGTTAATTCCTTTATTCTCCATTTCCGAAGAACCCGTTGAAGAAAATGACTCTGCTCGTTCATTTTCGCTTCTGAAAAATATCCGTTGAGGAAAATAATCAGATTATGCTTTAAATATCTTTGATGACTATTTGAAACAAAGTCATAGACAGACTCCTACGAATTAATTTCGGGACGAAATTTCCTAAAGTAGGGGAGACTGTAACACCTGTGTCATTTCAACCATCAAACAAATGCCAAACCAATGAAATATTGTATTTCATACTTTGGACTTGTATAAATATATGTATCGTTTACATATATCAACTCATGTTCGATTTCAAGCTCTAAATCGCTTTCTGGAAGGTTATACACGCACTAATGCGTAAATATAACCAGTTTAATGCAACGAACACTCCGGAATAGTGAAATAGGCTTAACATACCTTAAATAACCTATACATAACTTAGATATAAGTTTTGGAAGGTTTGGTGTGGTGAAATCAAAGTTAAATCGCTTACAGGGACTAAAGTTGACAAACTGCGAAAGTATGCCAATTTGAACTGTAACAGACATTCCGGAACATGACCATAAGTTAAACATACCATAAATATCCTTTACATAGCTTAGAAATAGGCTTTGAGGGGTTCGGTGTGCTAAAATAAACTTTTGTGTCATTCAGGGACTAAAAGTGTCAAAAAGTGCACAAGTTTGCATTTTCGCGCATAACTTACGTTCTGAATACATCTGGACATCCAAAAATTTATGTAAGCATGACTACATTATATTTTAGTGTTCGCCATAAGAAAAAAATCCATTCGTCGCGTCATTTGGATCGTTTTTCGCGCTTATGCGCATTCCGTCGTAATTAAGCGAACATCGCGATCGTACGACCAAACGAACCGACATCCGACATATTTTTGAGCATGTTTTGAGTTCCCTATACTTTAACTTCATTTTAGAGCCTTGAAATGTGGTTAACGGGGTTCAAACGCATCGAAAAAGGCCTTAAACACGTGTAGGGACCATTTCTGCCACTTTTGAAACATTTCTGAAACAGGGAGGTGCTAGCGTAGCGCGACTGCATAGTGCCTTTGCACTAGCGCTACGCGACTGCCTAACCTGACCAGATTAAGTGTATTTGCAATCAGATTTCAGCTGATTAACCACAACCACATGTTTGCAACTTGCTTAATCACTAAGATTAGGAGCATATGTGGCTCCATAACCTTTGTGACAAGTGTACGGCTCGGATCGTGGCACGATATTCAAGAAACGATCCTAGCGGCTCTACTTTATCTATAAATACCCACCCCCCTTTGGCTTAAAAACCCACAAATCTGATTGAAAAGACTCTAAGTTGGAACCTTCGTTTCATACCTGAGCTATTTTGATCTGGGTTAGCATTCGGGGACCCTGGGTAAGTATTCTTTCGTTCTTTTCCTTATTTTACTGCTTTTCGAGTCAGAAAGTCAAACTTTGTTTGACTTTCAGCGTTGACCAGTAATGGTCAATGCGAAGTTCGTTTGAACTTCGCAACGTGAGTGTAATCACGTTGGTCATAGTCCCTTGGGACTATGCCCACTGACTACCACGTTGTCTAGGGTCGTAGGGTAGGCGATCTAATAAATCGCCTATACCTTCGAACCCGACCCAGTTTTGGTCGATCATTAGGATCCGACCAAATACATTAGGTGACCATAGTAGGTAGGGAATAACCTTCCGAGGTTATACCCTATGGTCACATCGTTTATGTAGTTGTATGATAGGTAGTTTATATGCCTTAGGTAAATTACCAGAATACCCTTTTCATGTATAATTGGTAATTAAGCATATGTAACCTAAACCTTTGTCACATAACTGATTATGTAATATGTTTAGGCATATAACACTTGTCATAGGGCTAGTTAGGCGGTCCGAACGCGTTTCACGCGAACGACGCGTTAAAGTAGCATAAGCTACCTAAACGGGTCGTAATGGGTCGTAGACACTTAGGTTAAGTTTCATTTAGTATGTAGGCTTTGTTAAACCAAAAGACACGAGTCTCTACACTCGTTTGGTTTACAAACCCTAATGCTACCCGATCCTCCGATTTAGGTCCGGTTTATTAATGTAGCTACCTATACTAGGTGCCGTTTGATATCCGCGATCTCTAGCATTGTTTAGTTGTCACTCAAGGACTACTGAGCAATCCCAGGTGAGTACATAGACCCCTCTTTTACTGTTTTCCAAACTGTTTTGGGGTGGAACACATGTGCCTACTTGTTACTTTCATGCTTTCCTGTCTTGACATCATATACTTGCTATGTTCATTAGTACATTATAGTACATGATTTCATTACATTTATGCTATGTATGCCCATTGTGTGCGTACTTAGTACATCGTTCTACATTACATTTCATGCTATGTATGCCCATTGTGTGCGTACTTAGTACATTGTTTTACATTACATTTCATGCTATGTATGCCCATTGTGTGCGTACTTAGTACATTGTTTTACATTACATTTTATGCTATGTATGCCCATTGCGTGCGTACTTAGTACATTGTTTTACATTGCTTTTCTGTTGCATATGCTTATCCAGCATATGAACACATTATACTGCATATTGAACCGTTGTAAACATTTAACTATGTGATCCGTTGATATCTGTGAACCGTTTGTATCTGTGAACCGTGTGAACCGTATTTGACATAGACATTTCGGCATAGACATTTTAACATGATTGACATTTGATCATGCATTTCCCACAAAACATAACTTTGATTTAAACCAAGATTTACTTCAATACTTTGTTTTTGTGCATATGGTTTAGTTGAGACATTTCACTTGCCATACATGACATTTTGACATAGACATTTGACATGGATATTTGACATAGACATTTGACATGGATATTTGACATAGACATTTTGATATGATTTACATCTTGACATGAACACTTTGACATATTACCCAATACATTTGACAATTGATTTAAACATGGACATTTTACATTGTTTGGTTTGGTTTGATTAAGTGATTAAGTAACGATGTGTGTGTAATATGATACAAGCATGGTGGATACGCCGCTGGTACTTCCTATATATAAGTGTTTGTATGGTATTACATATCGTAGCGTTATTTGAATCATTTCAGTTTGATACATATAACATTTTATACAAATAACATATTTTTCACAATACATTGTTTTACAAGCAACTTATCTTATACAAACTCAGTTTACATGGTTATTCATTTAACCATACATTATTCATTTATTGTATACATATCATCTGAACTCATTGTTTTTCAAATGATTTACAAAACAAAGCAAATTACAAGGTTCATGACTAAACATTTTCTCAAACATAAGTCATGGAACCTATTTTCACAAAACCTATGTATCTCACAGGCATTTTTATGCTGACGTACCTATTTTCACATGTGTTTTTCAGGAACTGTTGCATAAGATGGTCAAGATACACATAGGCAGACTTGGGCTTTAGTAACAATAAAAGATGCAAGACTAGTTAATTATGTTGTATTTCTTTGTTTGTTAAGACATTGTATCACTTTTACTTAATAAAACGAAACTTCAATTGCCATGGTTATGAAACAATTAATTCTGTTACAACACTCCCCGACATTTCCGCCACGTTTTGTATGTTCCACGTGGTCGGGGTGTGACAAACAGGCCTGTAAACAGTGTGGTATGTGTGGTAGACTTGGGCATTTGGCCAACATTTGTCGTTTTGGCCAAAATCAAGCTGCTCAGGTTCCAGCACAAGTTTAAGGGAATGTTGCGAGGTTTCCACCTGGTTCGTGTTTTAATTGTGGAGAAATGGGTCATTTCCGCAACAATTGCCCGAGATTGGTTAAAGCGAATGCGAATCCGAATGGTAACACGTTAGCAAATGTGAATCCCGCTCGTGGACGAGCATTCAATCTAAACGCGAATGAGGCGAGGACGGACAACGAGGTTGTTAACAATCAACTTGCATCTGTTCTTTTCGATTCTGGTGCCGATAGGAGTTTTGTTTCGTTATCCTTTGAGCCTTTACTTGCGATACCTAGAACTAAACTAAGTTAACCCTTATCTGTTGAAGTTGCTACTGGTAAACCTCTTGTTCTCAATTCTGTTATTCATGGTTGTCAATTGAACCTCGATAACCATCTTTTTCCTATTGACCTCGTACCGATGCAACTTGGGAGTTTCGACATTATCGTGGGGATGGATTGGTTAACCAAACATCGAGCTAAGGTGGTTTGTTTCGATAAGATCATCCGTATTCCTCTTTCGTCCGGTGATGTCCTAGAGGTTCGTGGCGAGAAACCGTCTGGTGTATTGAAACTCATGTCGTGCTTGAAAGCCCAAAGTTATCTATGAAAAGGATATGTTGCCTTCCTGGCACATGTCACCGAGGAGAAAAGCAAGAGCAAGAGTATTCAGGATATTCCGATTGTTCGGGATTATCCAGAGGTGTTTCCTGATGAACTGCCTGGTTTGCCTCCAGTTCGTTAAGTCGAGTTTCATATTGATCTTGTACCCAATGCTAACCCGATTGCGAAAGCACCTTATCGTCTTGCACTGTCTGAGATGCAAGAATTATCGAAACAACTTCAAGAGTTATCTGATAAAGGATTCATCCGTCCGAGTTATTCACCTTGGGGCGCTCCTGTCCTCTTTGTGAAAAAGAAAGATAGATCTTTTCGAATGTGTATCGATTATCGTGAGCTTAACAAGCTTACCATCAAGAATCAATATCCCCTACCCCGAATTGATGATCTCTTTGATCAGCTGCAAGGCGCTACCTGTTTTTCCAAGATCGATCTGCGTTCTTGGTATCATCAGCTTCGTGTATTCGAGGAAGATATTCCCAAAACTGCTTTCCAAACTAGATATGGGCATTACGAATTTACTGTCATGCCTTTTGGTTTGACAAATGCTCCAGCTATCTTCATGGACTTAATGAATAGGGTCTGTAAACCTTATTTAGACAAGTTCATCATTGTGTTCATCGACGATATTCTCATTTATTCGAAGTCTCGAGCCGACCACGAGCAACGTCTTCGTTTGACTTTAGAACTCCTGAAGAAGGAACAACTTTTTGCTAAATTCTCCAAGTGTGAATTTTGGCTTAAAGAAGTTCAGTTTTTGGGACATATTGTCAACAAGCAAGGTATTCACGTAGATCCATCCAAGATTGTAGCAATCAAGGATTGGAATACACCAACGACACCTACAGAAATTCGTTCTTTCCTTGGTCTCGCTGGATATTATCGTTGATTTATTTTAAACTTCTCTAAGATCGCAGTTCCACTCACTGCTTTGACTCAAAAGAATAAGCCTTTTGAGTGGGGACCCAAGCAAGAAGAAGTGTTCCAAACGCTGAAACAGAAGCTCTGTGATGCTCCTGTTTTATCTTTGCCCGAGGGAAACGATGATTTCGTTGTCTACTGTGATGCGTCCAACTTAGGCCTTGGTTGTGTTCTTATGCAACGAGGTAAAGTTATAGCATATGCATCTAGACAATTGAAAGTTCACGAGAAGAACTACACAACTCATGATCTTGAGTTAGGAGCTGTAGTTTTTGCTCTCAAAATCTGGAGACACTACCTCTATGGAACGAAGTGTGTGGTTTTCACAGACCACAAAAGTCTCCAGCATATTCTTAATCAGAAAGAGCTCAACATGAGGCAACGACGTTGGGTTGAACTCTTAAATGACTATGATTGCGAGATTCGCTACCATCCTGGTAAGGCGAATGTCGTAGCTGATGCGCTTAGTCGAAAAGAGCGAGTCAAGCTTCATTTTGTTTGAACTCTATCTGATCTTCAAACTCGTGTTCTTCAAGCTCAGCAATTTTGTGTTTCACAAAATTTGATGGGTAAGGAATTACCACGTCAACTTGAGCTTAAACTCGAAGCGAAAGACGATGGTTTACTCTATTTTATAGATCGTTTGTGGATTCCGAAACAAGACAATCTTCGCACTTTAGTGATGGAAGAATCTCACAAGTCTCGATATTCTATCCATCATGGTGCTGATAAAATGTACAAGGATCTTCGTACTAAGTTCTGGTGGCCTGGTATGAAGAAAGATGTTTCCATGTATGTGTCGAAATGCCTAACTTGTCTCAAAGTCAAGGCTGAACATCAACGACCATCTGGTTTGCTTGTACAACCAGAGATACCGGTTTGGAAGTGGGAGAACATTACGATGGATCTCATCACTAAGTTACCGCGTACATCCAAAGGTCATGATGCGATTTGGGTTGTCATTGATCGATTAACGAAGTCAGTTCATTTTATTCCGATTCACGAGGATCTATCTGCTGATAAACTTGCAAAGATTTATGTTGATGAGATTGTATCTCGACATGGTGTTCCTTTGGACATCATATCTGATCGTGATGCTCGATTTTCATCTCATTTTTGGAAGACCATGCAATTTGCTATGGGAACCCAACTAAATCTAAGCAATGCTTATCATCCCCAAACAGATGGACAATCTAAGAGAACGATTCAAACTTTGGAGGATATGCTTAGAGCATGCGTGATTGACTTTGGTGGTAATTGGGATTCTCATCTGCCATTGATCGAGTTCTCTTACAACAATAGTTATCATGCTAGCATTAAAATGGCACCATTCGAAGCTCTCTACGGTAAAAAATGTCGTTCACCTGTTTGTTGGAACGAGACCGGTGAAGTTCAACTTACTAGACCGGAGCTTGTTCTGGAAACAACAGACAAAATCAAGAAAATTCGCGATAATCTTGTGACAGCTAGATGCCGTCAAAAGAGTTATGCGGATTTACGACGCAAGCCCTTAGAATTTCAAGTCGGAGACCATGTGATACTCAAGGTGTCACCTTGGAAGGGAGTGGTGAGATTTGGAAAGAAAGGAAAACTTGCACCACGATATGTTGGACCATTTAAGATTGTTGAAAGGGTTGGAAAGGTTGCCTATCGACTAGAGCTACCTCCAGAGCTTGGAAATATTCATCCGACTTTTCACGTGTCCAATCTGCGAAAGTGTTTAGCTGACGCTGATCTTCACATTCCACTCGATGAAATCCAAATCGATGAAACGATGCACTTTGTCGAGAAACCTGTGGAGATAGTGGACCGTACATACAAACAGTTGAAGAACAAACGAATTCATTTGGTCAAGATTCGCTGAGAATCCAAACGTGGCCCAGAATTTACTTGGGAATGCCAGGACCAAATGAAGGCGAAATATCCGCAATTGTTCTCACAAGTTTCCTCTAGTTAAAATTTCGGGACGAAATTTCCTAAAGTAGGGGAGACTGTGACAACTGTGTTCTGTAATCGATGAACAATGAAAAATAATGTTAATTATCAATAAAACAATGTGTTTTGGTACTATTATGTGTGTATTTGTGTTTGATGATTTTACTATTCGTTTCGATTCCAATTTCAAGCTTTAAATTCGCTTTCTGGAAAGTTATACGCAAACTGGTGCGTAAACGTAGCCAGTATAACGTGAAAAACACTCCGGAATGGTGACATAGGCTTACCATACCTAAAATAACCTTTACATAACTTAGAAATAAGTTTTGGATGGTTTGGAGTGTTGAAAACAAGTCTATTCGATCGCAGGGACTATTTGTGTCAAACTACGAAACTATACCGATTCGTATGGTATCGAAGAGTCCGGAACTTGATCATAAGCTAAACATACCATAAATAACCTAAACATAGCTTAGAAATAAGCTTTGAGTGGTTCGGTGTGCAAAAATATGCTTATTTGATCTTACAGGGACTAAAAGTGTCAAAAACGACGTAAGTTTGCATTTTCGCGCATATCTTATGTTCTGACCACATCTGGACACCCAAAATTTTTGTAGACACTAAAATATTTTTATTTTAGTGATCGGAATGCAAAAATACCACTCGTCGCTTAATTTGGTTCGTTTTTGCGTCCGTTTGAGTTTCGTCGTAATTAACCGAACAACGCGACCGTACGACCAAACGAGCCGACATCTGAGAGTTTTCCGAGCACATTTTGAGTCCTCTAAACTTTATTGACCTGGTAGAGCCTTGAAAATGGCTTAACGGGGGTCAAAAGAGCCTGAAATGAGCTTAAACCAAGTGCAGGGACCTGAACTGTCAATTTTCAAACTTATGCTGAACTGGGGAGCCCAGGAGGGCCGTGTGACCCCCTCCCCATTGTTCACATGGGTTGTGTGAAGTGCCCAGTGATCAGAATTCAGTTTTCAGCATTCTGTTTGATCTTCAGGGGTTGTTATGGTAAATTCTTTGTGTGATGGGCAAGTTTAAGTGTTCTCCAAGGTCTCTAATCAGTTCCTAACAATTGTATGGCCATGATTTAATCCTTGGTGGCCACACAAACATGTGTAATGATCCCATGAAGTGGCAACAACTATAAATAGCCAAGCAATTTCATTCATTCATTGCTCATTTCTCTCCTCTCTTCTCTACATCTGATTTGGGAGCTCTCTCTCAAGTGTTTGGAGCTTTCTAATCTGCTTGGAACTTTATTCATTGTAGAAAAGATAGCTAGGACCTATTGTAAGTCTTCTTTCATGCTTATTCTTTATGTTTAAGCAGAAAGTCAAACAGTTTGGCCAACAGTTTGACTTTCGGTTTTGACCATCAATTGGTCAAATCAAAGTTCAATTGAACTTTGCAACGTGATTGTAATCACGATGGTTATAATCCTTAGCAATTATACCTATTGATTACCACGTTAACTAGGCATAGTGACGAGTCAAAGTTTCGGTCAAAATGCGTTCTAGCACGCATTTTGCAACGGAACTATTTTCGGGTATCAAAACCCATTGTTTTGATACCAAATCAGTTTTGCAAGCTAGTTAAACATGTTTTGACATGTTTAACTCGTCACTATTAGTTTAGTACTTGTTTAAGGTCGTAAGTTAAGCGGTCTAAACAACCGCTTAGACTTTAGAACCCGACCTGTTTGATCGATCTTTAGGATCCGATCAAGCTTGATTAGTGATCATAGTTGCATAGGGAATAACCACTGAGGTTATACCTTATGATCACATAGGATTGGTTATTTATTTGTTAAGTAGCTTGTATGCCCATAGGAAATGACCAAAACACCCTTTTGAAACTTAAATCCGTAATTTACATATGTGAACATGTTTTTGACATATAATCTGATTTAATAACATGTTTAGGTATTATTGGGCATGTAAGACTTGACATAACACATAGTGAACCATCCGAACACAGTTTCACATGAACGACGCGTTAAAGTAGCATAAGCTACCTTAATGGGTCGTAACGGGTCGAAAACACTTAGGTTAGGTTCCGATTTAGAATGTAGGCTTTGTTAAACCATATCACATGAGTTCCAACACTCATTTGGTTACAAGACCTCATTCTATCCGATCTTCCGATTTAGGTGTTGATTTATTTACTAGTAATCCGATTACTAGGTACTACTTGAATTTCCTTGGTTTGTCTGAGCTTCGCTAAGTTCTTTAGATCAAGGATACCCTTCTATTCAATGTGAGTACATAGTTCCCCTATTTTACTGTTTTCAATTATTTTGGAGTGATTCATATGTATTAAAACGATTTTGATATTTTAACGATGTTTTCAAAAACGATTAAGATGGTTTATATTAAACTAATAACGATTTCAATAATGTGAACGAACTCGATGGTTGTAATTACATAACGAATGACATTCATTAGCATTGATCAAGTCGACCAGTATTAGGTTATGGTACCATTGGATCTGACAAATCCCGTTATCAGACTACACCCATGGTTATGTGTGGGGGTTATGTAGCTAACGACCGAATCTGATGATTGTTAACTTACCCTTTGGTGGTTTGTTAATACAATAAACGAGGTAGTCGAGTCACGAAGGTTTGAATGTTATTAGCGAGACGGCCAAAAGTAGTTTCACAATTAAAACGAATGCGATTTTGGGACGAATTAAACGATTTGGAACGACCTAAACGAAATAAACGATTTGAACGAACGATTGGTTTTGGGTAGTGATTAGATAATGGGACGGGTGTAACATGATAGAAGCATGGTAGATACACCGCTGGTACATCTTATATATAAGTGCTTTTATCATATTACATTGCGGGTCATTATTTAGTTCACTTGGGAAACGATTTGAAACGATGTCAGACAATGAGGTTTTCGAAATGATATAAACCATACAAGTGTTATTAACGAGCTTTTAACGAGATGTTTTACGAATTGGTTTACTAAAACAAATGTTTTGGGGTTAAGAATCATGGCTACGAGACTTTATAAATTATAACCATCTTGATTTGAGTTGGTTAATCATGTTGCGATATTATATACTTTTCAAAACAAGGTTTTCAAGGTATTGCAATATATATAAACGGGCCATGATTCCGATACTCTTACAAAACCTATGTGCTCGCCAGCATTTCTTTGCTGACTTTGTTTTTACATATGTTTCAGGTGATGTTGCGTGATGATTGCTAGGAAGCATGTTCACTTAGGATCTGGACGAGGCCTTAGTGACTTAAAAACAGTTATAAACAATGTGTAGTTTGCTTGTTTTGGTTTCAAGACAATGTACATTATTTGATAAATCAATAAAATGAAACTTTTAATTACCATGGTTGTTGAAATGATGATTCTGTTACAACACTCCCCAACGTTTCCGCCACGGTTTTGTTGTTTTAACGTGGTCAGTGTGTGACACACATACACACATTTCAAGGTGTTATTGTTGTTTGTATTTCAAGTGCGATTTAACCGTTTGTTTGTGTTGGTTGCAGGTTATTCGAAAAACTCAAATCATGGCTGACGAGTTTTTCAATGAGTTTTATAACGCCTTCACGTCCGAAATGACATCCGCAACGAAAAGCTTATCGAATACGATATCGGAAAGCTTAAACTGCGAAAATGTGTACTGAAATCATCAGAAACCACAGAGTTTAATGAATATCGGGGACTATAACTGGTGGAAAAAATGATTTGAGGGTTGGGTAAAAGTATTCGCTTATGATAGTTGGGTGATGTTATAATTGAGATATAAAAGGCCAACAAAAGAAGGTGGAATTTTATTAACGCTTGAAGAATTTACTAAAAATTGTATAAAAAACATTTATGCTGAACAAAACATGATCGCACTGTTATATCAATCTGTTAGAGACGACATTATTTCATTGCTCAATTATGATGAAACATCTAAAGGTTTATGGAAAGCCTTAAAGAAAAAATGTACGGGCGGTGATGAATTGTTACCGTTCGCTATTTTAATCATATGCAGAATCTGCATTCGCTGAAAACAGTCTTCATTTGCTGAAGCTAAAACATCGGTTAAGATTAGTTTGTGTGCATCCACAATTTTTTATAGACGTTCATTTGTTCAGATCAGTGCGCACAGGATTCTGCATTCACGGATTGACTTGTTAGTTGTTTCGCTCAGATTGATTTTGGAATTTTAATAACGAACCCATCTTAACTCCATCTACGTGAACTGATTGTTGGCTATTGCGCGTTAGTCACTGATCAACAGGTGTGTAGTTAAAACATCAAAGTTGTTAGTTTGGTGTACATCTACGGATCATAGCATATTCAGCGGTTAAGTACATTCACAGATCAAGTTGTTATTACTTTGCACGAATCAATCAGCAAAGTCTTTTTGCGCAGAACTACTGGTCCTTCATCCGCTGAGTTAAATCTGAAATATTGTTCATTCAAAGAATCAAATTTTTGCATATTCGCTGAAATCAGGATCATCTGTTAACATCTGTCCATCCGTAGAATTTGAGTTCGTTTGCTGCAAATTCAGTTCGTTTGCTGCAGTTTCACTTCATTCGCTGAAACTGCCGTTAATTTGAAATTGGTCTGTTTATTCGCTGCAGTGCATAAGTATTCATTTGCTGCATTGTATACTTTAGTTCATTCGCTAAAGTCAACATTCGCTGATTATACATCTGAGCAGAATTGAGTTCGTTCATTCACGCGAATAAAGAGTATTTGTTCATTCCCATATTTAGGTGTTCATTACTCGAATGGGTCAACATTTAGCGATTCAACAAACGTCTTGATTCGCGCGAATTCAAAACTTATCCATCCGCAAATTTTAGATTGTTCCTCATTTGCATATTTATATCAGTCCACATACACACATTTCAAGGTGTTATTGTTGTTTGTATTTCAAGTGTGATTTAATCGTTTGTTTGTGTTGATTGCAGGTTATTCAAAGAATTCAAATCATGGCTGACGAGTTTTTTCAACGAGTTTTATAACGCCTTCACGTCCGAAATGACATCCGCAACGGAAAGCTTATCGAATACGATTTCGGAAAGCTTAAACTGCGACAATGTGTACCGAAATCATCAGAAACCACCGAGATTAATGAATATCGAGGACTATAACTGGTGGAAAAAATGATTTGAGGGTTGGGTAAAAGCATTCGCTTACGATAGTTGGGTGATGTTATAATTGAGATATAAAAATCCAACAAAAGAAGGTGGAATTTTATTAACGCTTGAAGAATTTACTGAAAATGGTATAAAAACAGTTATGCTGAACAAAAAATGATCGCACTGTTATATCAATCTGTTAGAGACGACATTATTTCATTGCTCAATTATGATGAAACATCTAAAGGTTTATGGGAAGTGTTAAAGAAAAAATGTACGGGCGGTGATGAAATTATTAAAAACAAACGATCTTTATTGAAAAAGGAATTTGATTTGTTTACATGTTTGAAAGGTGAAAGTGTCTGTCAAATGATAGAAAGATTTTGCCATCTTAAACTCGAACTTGAAAGATTTGGTGTTTTCAAAGACAACGAGGAGATCATTGACAGGCTAATGGAAGCACTTCCAAATGAAAACGACAGGCCATACCATGTCATGATTCTCAAAACGGTAATGATACTTAAACGATGAATCTTGATTGGTTGATCGAAAAGCTTGAAGGCCACAAACTGGAAATTCAAAAAACAGAACAGAACGGCCACTGCAAATTATCAGCAAAATGTCAATTTGTACTACAGAAGAAGCATGCTGATGAATAATCAAGCACCACAGGCGGCTTTTAGTGCTGATAGTTCAAATGATTCATCAAATACCAGTTTTCCAAAGTATGATTCGGGTTATCATTCATCCTCCGCATCAAATCAGTCAAATCCGAACATTGTTCAATGCAACATCGCCATAGACCTGAAAAACTCTCAAAGCTTGAATGCAGAAACAACCAAGCAACAAATGGTATTTCTAGCATCTATCCTAGAATCGTACGAAAGCCTGGTCACGGGTAAGGTTGGAAACCTGAATATGACGAAGGAAGATTATGACCAGATCGATCCAGAGGAGATGGAGCTGATCGATATAAGATGGTGCATGGCTAGCGTTATGAGGAGAGCACAACGGTTTATGGAGATTATAGGAAGATCATGCTGCTGACACAAAGCTAGGTTTCGACAAATCAAAGGTTACATGTTTCAAGTGCAAGCAGAAAGGGCACTTCAAGAGAGAATGCACAAATCGACAATCAGTTGAAGTTATGAATCCTTTTAGAGATGATTACTACTAGAAAGCTATCTACCATCGCATCAGTGAGCCGCCAAAGGTAAATCAAAAGCAAATTGGTGAAGGTTCTTCAAGAGATAGAAAATAAGCAATGGCGGTAATTCATGAAGATGAAGGATTTAATTGGAGTAAATACATTTCAAGAGAAGGGCATGCGTTAGTTGCTGAAGTTGAAGTTGATAAACGATGGCAGAGAGATTTTGCTTGACATGAGATGAGAAAATTGTATGCTCCTTTTGAGGAAGCACAGAGAGCAAATAGATGGGATGCTGATCAAGAATGCTTCTTAGACCCACAAGGTAATCTGGTGGTTGATCCCGAGAAGGTGGATTTCAATGCAGCAACAACTATCTTTCCAACTTGTCAAACATTCTATACGAGAAGGTCGATAGAGAAAGATTATGAAGTGAATCTGTATAAGCGTTTGAAGGAAGTGTTTTAGGCGGGTCTACCAAAGGTGATGGAGTTGGAAAAGAAGAAAGAAGAAGATGTTGAGAAGCTGGTTGAAGAACTAAAGAAAACAGCAGGAGAAACTCATGGGAACCAGCAGAAGAGTGATGAAAATCAGAAACAGACGACAGAAAAATCCAAGGTGCCAGATGAAACTGAGGTAACAATTCAAACTGAATCTTCTGAGTCGTCAACTAATGATGAAAATGTTAAACAATCTGTTGATAAAACTGAAGAATAGTGCAGGAAATGCATGGAAACGTGCAAAGCCTGTACTGACGAAAGTTAAACTCAAGAGATATTGAGTTTACCAAAATCGAAACAGTTTTCAAACCAAAATGTAAAGAAATGCTTGAAAATGAAGAAGTTTTGAAACAAAATGTTGAAAAGCTGACACTGAAAATGTCAAGATTTTGAAAAGGAAAATGAGATTTTAAAACAAAAGTGTTCAGCAAGTTGTAATGGATGTTTACAAAAAGATACTATCATTCAAGAATTATAGAAAGAATATGATCGCATGAAAATTGCAAATAATAACTTACAAGAAGCTTATGATACTTTGAAGAGATAAGTCAAAAGTATGAACGGTAGATTGTCAAAATGTTTAGAAACAACAAGACTTGTTGAAGCCAAATATAAAGGAAAGCAAGAGGTTTTAAATCTATATATTGATGAAATTGCTAAACTTAAACAAGAATTGGCTGAAAAAGAAAAGGTGGTTAATAAACTTCAAAGTTATCACGCTTCTTTGTAAATTCTCCAACGTATTTTCAACATCACACCAGATGATGAAGATTCTGAAAAGAACAAAAAGGGTGCTGGTTCAGAATATCATCAGGTGCCACCACTGTTGGAGAATAATTACACGTTCTATGATGATGAAGAGGTGGCAAAAGGTCTGGACATAGTTGACCAATTACCTGGAAATATTGATGTGACTTACACCAAATCTGACGATGCTGGTGATTCAGAGGTAGTAAGTAAGGTTGTTGAAAATGTTTTGAGAGATGATTCTACCAACAACGGTAAGTCTGAATCACAAAATGAAGATGATGAAAGTTTTCACAAAAATTATTTGAAAAATTCAAAATCTGAGAAAAATGCGAATGATGGTCCAATGGGATTGGCATATACCATGATTGGATTGGACAAATTATTCTCAGATGTTGAGTTTCCAATTCAAAATGTGATTTACGATAAGATCAACAAAGTTTTCAAACTGGTAGAAATTGAGAAAACTGAAATTGCAAAATATGAAGGTAAAGCAAGCAGGAAAACTTTTTATAACAAACTTAGTTACAAAAAGAAAAACACGAAGGCTGGGTTGGGTTATAAAAAGAAACAAAATCAAAGTAAACGTTTTGAAAAAGATAAATTATCAGAAAAAGACGAACTTTGTTCACGAAACAAGTTTTGATGAAGAGAAAGAACTCAAATTTAGACGACAGTCTAATGAAGAGTTCTATGCTCAGAAAAAGCAACAACAACAGGCTAAAGATATATTGAAGAAAACATGCTTTAAATGCGACCAAATTGGACACGTTGGTCGCAAATGTCCTAATCTGAAGCCTGTTGATGTTGAGAAAAAGAAAGTTCAAGAAAAAAAGAAGTTTGATGTTGTAAAACAAACATCAACAAAGTTTGAGTCAAAACAAACTTGGAAGCCGAAAACTTCAAAGGGTAATTCACAACAAACTTGGAAACCTAAGACACCCAACAAAGTTCGAAATCAACGGCTGATTTGAAAAGGCTAAACCAATTTTGGAAACCAAAAGTTGATGTGTCAAAACAAAACATTCAAAATGAGTCAAGGTTTTACCAAATTAATGTTTTAAAAGGACAAATGTGGGTGACAAAGAAACAGACTTCTATGAGTGCAAAACGGAAAATCGATTCAACCAAGATGGTTGAAAATAAGAATGAAAAAGTTGTTGTGAAAAATGATAAAGATTTTCTGAAATTGAATAGTTCATATTGTGTGACAATACCCAAGGTCAAACAGACCTGGGTTGCATTGTTCAAGTAACTGAGATAGTTGAATGTGTAGGAGCTCCTGAAGATAGTTGAATGTCAAATCGGAGAGCAGAGCATGTCACACCCCGACCGCGTATAACATGCAACCGCGGCGGAAACGTCGGGGAGTGTTATATTTTATTTATCAACAAGAGTGTTACATTGTCTTAAACAGGAAACATAGAGTTCATAACATAATTAAACTAGTCTATCTTCGTTTTATGTCTCTAAGGCACATGTCCGCCCTAGTGTCACGATCATCATCCTATGGAAAAGCTCCTGAAAACACATGTGAAAATAGGTACGTCAGCATAAAAAATGCCTATGAGATACATAGGTTTTGTAAAAACATGATTCATGACTTGTGTTTAAGAAAATGTTTAGTCATGAACCTTGTAGTTTGCTTTGTCTTATAAATCATTTGAAAAACGATAAGATCAGATGATATGTATAAATAAATGTCAGGTTAAATGAATAACCATGTAAAAATGAGTTTGTGTAAGATAAGTTGTTTGTAAACAATGTCTTGTAAAAAGTATGTTATTTGTATAAAATGTCGTGTGTCATAAATTGAAATGATTTAAGTAACGGTACGATATGTAATACCATACAAACACTTATATATAGGAAGTACCAGCGGCGTATCCACCATGCTTGTATCATATTACACACGCCTCGTTACATAAATCACTTACTCAAACCAAACCACCAATGTAAATTTTTTATGTATAATCAAATGTCAAAATGTTATTGTGTAAACCATATCAAATGTCTGTGTTTAATGTAAATCATGAATTGTGTATACCAATGTCAAAATGTTTATGTCTAATGTAAATCATGTAATGTGTATCCAAAAATGTCATGTATGGTATGTGAAATATATCAACTAAACCATATGTAAAATGCATAAAAACAAGGTATTGAAGTAAAACATAGTTTAAATCAAAGTTATGTTTTGTGTAACAAATGCATGCTATACTGATACAAACATTTATGCGGTATTGTGAAAATGCATACATCCAAGCCTTGAGACTGTGGCGATAAACCCTTAAACAAATTAAAGGTTTATCTAAGTTATGTATATCGAATTCGGTCATTCCTTCCAATCCAAACAAACCCAGGATTTCAGGAACGGGAGTTGTCAATTCCTATGGTACCACTACCTACTAACGAACGGCGTAGCTAATGTTAATGAATGTATTGTTCCATTGTAAACAACCCAAATGTCATAACAAAATGTAAGCATGTGATGAAAACAACTGTACTAAGTACGCACACAATGGGCATACATAGCATGAAATGTAATGTAAAACAATGTACTAAGTATGCACACAATGGGCATATATAGCATGAAATGTAATGTAAAACAATGTACGAAGTATGCACACAATGGGCATACATAGCATGAAATGTAATGAAATCATGTACTATAATGTACTAACGAACATAGCAGGTATATGATGTGAAAACATGGAAAGCATGAAAGTAACAAGTAGGCACATGTGTTTCACCCCAAAATGTTTGGAAAACAGTAAAAGAGGGGTCTATGTACTCACTTGAGATTGCTCAGAAGTCCTAGGATAACCACCAAGCAATGCTAGAGATCACGGAATCAAACGGCACCTAATATAGGTAACTATGTTAATAAACCGGACCTTTATCGGAGGATCGGATAGAATGAGGGTTCGTAAACCAAACGAGTATGGAGACTCGTGTAATATGGTTTAACAAAGCCCACATACTAAAACGAAACTTAACCTAAGTGTTTGTGACCCATTACGACCCGTTTAGGTAGCTTATGCTACTTTAACGCGTCGTTCGCGTGAAACGCGTTCGGACCGCTTAACTAGTCCTATGACAAGTAATATATGCCTTAACATGTCTAATATTGTTGTCAAATCAGTTTAGATGTCAAAAGTTATGTTACATATGTTTAAAATGAATTTTGGCATCAAAGGGGTATTTTGGTAATTTACTTAAGGCATATAAACTACCTATCATACAACTACTTAAACGAAGTGACCATAAGGTATAACCTCGAAGGGTTATTCCCTATATACTATGGTCACCTAATGTGTTTAGTCGGATCCTAATGATCGACTAAATGGGTCGGGTTCGAAGGTATAAGCGATTTATCAGATCGCTTACCCTTACGACCCTAGACAACGTGGTAATCATTAGGCATAGTAACAAGGGACTATAACCATCGTGATTACAATCACGTTGCGAAGTTCAAACAAACTTCGCATTGACCATAAACTGGTCAATGCAGAAAGTCAAACAAAGTTTGACTTTCGGACTCGAAAAGCAATAAAAGAACGAAGGAACACTTACGAAGGGTCCCCGAATGCTAATCTAGATCAAAATAGCTCAGGTATGAAACAAAGGTTTCAACTTAGAGCACATAAGATCAGATTCTTGTGAGGAAAAGTGAAGGGTGGAGGTGGGTATTTATAGTTTTCGGTTCACCGTTAGGATCATTTCTTGGAAAAGGGGGCACGATCTAAGCCGTACACTTGTTGGAAAGTTGTGGTAACTCATTTGCCATCCACCATAAGAGTTTGACACTTGGCACTTGGCCTTTGGAGAGTGTTAAGGGCTGTTAACAGCTGAAAAAAACGTTTTGCTGCATCTGGCCCCTAATTACGGACCTAGTTTGGCAGATTTACAGTTTCAGTCCCTGCAACCTCAAAACTTGGTTTTCGATGCGTTTTTTTGACACGTTTAAGCCCTGTTAACCCCATTTCAAAGCTCTAAAATGAAGTTAAAGTATAGGGAACTTAAAATGTGTTCAAAAATATCTCGGGTGTCGGTTCGTTTAGCCGTACGGTTACGTTGTTCGGTTAATTACGACGGAATGCGCATAAGCGCGAAAAATGATCCAAATGGCGTGACGAATGGATTTTTCTTATGCCAAACACTAAAATAAAATATTTTAGTGCTTACATAAATTTTTGGATGTCCGGATGTATTCAGAACGTAAGTTATGCGCGAAAATGCAAACTTGTACACTTTTTGACGCTTTTAGTCCCTGAATGACCCCAAAAGTTTATTTTAGCATACCGAACCCCTCAAAGCCTATTTCTAAGCTATGTAAAGGATATTTATGGTATGTTTAACTTATGGTCATGTTCCGGAATGTTCGTTACAGTTCAAATTGGCATACTTTCGCAGTTTGTCAAGTTTAGTCCCTGTAAGCGAATTAACTTGTTTTTGCCATACCAAAGCCTTCAAAACTTATTTCTAAGTTATGTAAGGGTTATTTAAGGTATGTTAAGTATATGTTGATGTTCCGGAGTATTTTTCGCATTAAACTGGCTACGTTTACGCACCAGTTTGCGTATAACTCTCTAGAAAGTGATATAGAGTTTGAAATTGAATAAAAGTCAAAACATGAAAAATGTAAAACATAACCAAACAAACATTGGGATCAAATGACATTGTTTTATTGATAATGGTACTGTTCATAATGATTACAAGCACATATGTTACAGAGCAGTCTGGCACGGAGGGCACAGGAGGAGGCAAATCCCTGAGATCGAAAAACAGGGAGTGGTGGTTTGTTTTTGTACATAAATAAACCATATAAAATTAAAAACCCTAAAAATAGAAAATTTTCAAAAAACCAAAAATATGTTTTTATTTTGTCAAAATTTGAAAAATGAAAAAATATGATTGTTTTTAAATTTGTTAAAAATCAAAATTTTGAAAAAATATTGATTGAATACGCCGAAACCCTCATGGCTGAACAAACATGATTATTTCTAAAATGATTAAATGGTTTTAACATTGTTAAAAATCAGTGTGTTGTAAATTATGGGGGTACTTTATGTAAGACATGTGACAACTGTGTTCTGTAATCGATTTACGATGTAAAACAATGATGATTATTAATAAAACAATGTGCTTTGGTGTTATTATATGTGTTTTGGTGTTATTATATGTGTAATTGTGTTTAGTGATTTTACAATTTGATTCGATTCCAATTTCAAGCTCTAAATCGCTTTCTGGAAGGTTATACGCAAACTAGTGCTTAAACGCAGTCAGTATAACGCGACAAATACTCCGGAATAGTTACATAGGCTTAACATACCTTAAATAACCTCCACATAACTTAGAAATAAGTTTTGAATGGTTTGGTGTGTCGAAATCAACTTTGTTCGATCGCAGGGACTATTTGTGTCAAACTGCGAAACTATGCCCATTTGTATAATAACGAACATTCCGGAACTTGATCATAAGTTAAACATACCATAAATAACCTTTACATAGCTTAGAAATAGGCTTTGAGGGGTTCGGTATGCTAAAATAAACTTTATGCTCATTCAGGGACTAAAAGCGTTAAAAAGTGCATAAGTTTGCATTTTCGCGCGTAACTTACGTTCTGAATACATCCGGACATCCAAAAATTTATGTAAGCATTAAAATATTTTATTTTAGTATTTGGCATGATAAATTCCATTCGTCACTTAATTTGGATCGTTTTTGCGTTCGTTACAACTTCCGTCGTAATTAAGCGAATAACGCAACCGTACGACCAAACGAACCGACATCCGAGATATTTTTGAGCATATTTTAAGTTCCCTATACTTTAAATTTATTTTATAGCCTTGAAACGGGGTTAACGGGGCTTAAAATGCCAAAAAAATCAAGTTTTACAAGTGTAGGGACCATTTTTGAAATTTCTGGCAGATTCAATGAACCTAGTCCATTTTGAAGTGTTGATGGTTTTCACCCATGGTTTTGCAAAACCATGGGCTGATATTCAATGAACATAGTCCATATTAGGGGCTCCCATGGTTTTAGAAAACCATGGGCACACATGTAAGGTCCAAATCAAAGCTCATTTTTCGAGGAACGATCTTAACGGTTCTAGAAATCCTATGTATACCCCATCCATTTCACTTCAAAACCCACAATTTGAAATCTGATTTATGCTCTCTAAGTGGAAGTATATGCTTCCTACCTGAGAGAAAAATCGGAATCAAATCTTGCGGGGACCTTCTGTAAGTGTTCTTTCGTTCTTTTCATTCGTTTTAGCGTTAAAGTCAAACTGCGTTTGACTTTCTGCATTGACCAGTTTATGGTCAATGTGAAGTTCATTTGAACTTCATAACATGAGCATAATCACGATGTTTATAGTCCCTAGTGAGTATACCTACTGATTACCATGTTATCTAGGCTTAGGGACGAGTCGTAGTTTTGGCCAAAATACGCATTTACGCGTATTTTGTAACCAAATTACTCTAGAATATCAAAACCGTTTGTTTTGATATCAAAACCTGTTTTCTAACTTAACTAAACATGTTTTAGCATGTTTAGCTCGTCACTTTTAGTTTAGTGCTTGTGTAGAGTCGTAAGTCAAGCGATCTAAACAATCGCTTATACTTTCGAACCCGACCCGTTTGGGCGGTCACTAGGATCTGACCAAACACATTAGGTGACCATAGTATATAGGGAATAACCTTCCAAGGTTATACCTTGTGGTCGCTTCGTTTAAGTAGTTTTATGATAGGTAGTTTATATGCCTTAGGTAAATTACCAAAAATGCCCTTTTACGCCAAAATTCATTTTAAGCATATGTAACATAACCTTTGGTATCTAAACTAATTAGACAACAATATTAAACATGTTGAGGCATATTTTACTTATCATAGGACTAGTTAGACGTTCCGAACGCGTTTCACGCGAACGACGCATTGAAGTAGCATAAGCTACCTTAATGAGTCGCGATGGGTCGAAAGCACTTAGGTTAGGTTTCATTGAGGATGTAGGCCTTGTTAAACCATATCACATGAGTTCCAACACTCATTTGGGTTACAAGACCTAATTCTGTCCGATCTTCCGATTTAGGCGTCTATTGTTTGACTAGTGATTCAATTACTAGGTGCTGCTTGATTTATCTGGTTTACTCGAGTTGTTGAAGTACTATTGATTGAGGATACCTTGCACTACATGTGAGTACATAGTTCTCCTATTTTACAACTTTCAATTGTTTTGGGGTGATTCATATGTACAAAATGTTTTCCAGGTTTAAACGATGATTTCAAAAACGAATAGAACGATTTATACTAAACTAATAATGAGTTCGATAATGTGAACGAACTTGTTGGTTGTAGTTACATAACGAATGACATTCATTAGCATTGATCAAGCCGACCAGTATTAGGTTATGGTACCATAGGATCCGACAAATCCCGTTATTACACTATACCCATGGTTATGTGTGGGTGTTGTGGGTAACGACTGAATCTGATGTTTGTTAACTTACCCTTTGGTGGTTTGTTAATACGAGAAGCGAGGAACGAGGTAGTCGAGTCACGAAGGTTTGAATGTTATTAACGAGACAACCATATATAAGTTTTTCACAATTAAAACGATGATGATCTATACGATTTAAACGAGTAAACGATTTGGAAACGATGTTAAACGATTTGGGTGAACGATTGGTTTTTTGGCTAGTGTTTAGATAATGAGACGGGTGTAATGTGGTGAAAACATGGTAGATACGCCGCTGGTACTTCTTATATATAAGTGTTTTCAACATATTACATACCGTGGCGTTATTTAATTCACTTGGGTAAACGATATTGAAACGATGTCACTCAACGATGTTTTTGAAATGATATACGAGTTTTATTAACGAGTTTATACGAGATGTTTTACAAGATGGTTTTCTAAAACATAAAGCTTTTGGGTTAAGAATCATGGCTACGAACTTTTATAAATTATAACCATCTTGATTTGAGTTGGTTAATCATGTTGCAATATTATACACTTTTTAAAAACAAGGTTTTCGAGGTATTGCAATATATGAAAACAAGCCATGATTCCGATACTCTTATAAAACCTATGTACTCGCCAGCATTTCTTTGCTGACTTTGTATTTACATATGTTTTAGGTGTTGTTGCTTGATTGACGTTCTAGGATGCATGCGTCACATAGGATCTGGACGAGGCCTTAGTGACATAAAACAATGATAGTCGATATAAAACTTGTTTGTTATGTGTTAAGACAATGTTAATGTTTAATATTATCAATAAAACGAAACACTTTTTGTATCCATGGTAATGAAACGATAATTCTGTTACAACACCCCCCGACGTTTCCGCCACGCTTTGTTGTTTTACATGGCCGGGGTGTGACAGAAGAGTTGGTATCAGAGCCAATGGTTATAGGGAATTAGGTTATTAGTAATTCTTTGACCTAGACTATAAATTTTAGGACCCCAACGCAAGTAAACTTTGCGTTTAGATTTTTTAAAACAAAACTGTCACCTACCCTTAGGTGATAACCACAACGAGAACACAATTTTCGAATCCGCTTTGCAAACTAATCATCTGTTCTAGGATGATTGTAGGTTTTGAACCCTTTGTTGTAAGGTTTTGAACCATTTAAGTTTTCAAAATCTCGTCAAAGTTTGGGTCTAAATAATGTGAACACGTGCAAACTGGAAGAGTGAATGCTTGTACCCTGGGTTTTCTGTCTAAGGCTAGAGTGTTCGTACAAATCCACATAATCGGACCAGTCACTCTTACCTGGGAACTCTTGGGGTGAGTGTTCACTTATAGGCGAGCATGTCTTCGCGATACATTATTTTTGACCTATTAACTTTGATTAGTCACTGCGTGTCGTTTGTTTGTTCGAGGTAACAAACAAATGATCGCCTTCCTTGTATTTTGTCGATACCTCTTTTGTTTTTCCTAATTTTCAACCTCACTCGATTCTCCTGTTTCCTTGTTAGACAATGCCTCCTCGACGTGAAGCACAATCTTTTACTATTGAAGAAATCGCAACCCTGGTCTCTCAGCAAGTGGCTGCTGTGCTTCCCGGCGTTGTGACCCAAGTCCACGAGATATTCAACAATAATAACAACAACAATGCACCGTGTAATTTCAAGAATTTCAATACTGCGAAGCCGCTTAAGTTTTCTGGGTCGCAAGGAGCAACTGCGCTCCTACAGTGGTTTGAGAGTATCGAGAGCACATTCAGACATGTGCAGTGTCCGAATGCGCCTAAGGTTGAATTTACTTCAAGCGTGTTTGAGAAGCGAGCGCTTACCTGGTGGAATGGTATTATGCGCGACAGGGGTGCCGAAGTGGCGTTGGCACAAACATGGGAAGAGCTTCGGGCTCTCATGATGAAGGAGTTTTGTCCCCGTCACGAAGTTCGGGATTTGGAGCGAGAGTTTGACGACTTAAAGCAAGATGGGGCTGAACACCGCGCGTACACGAATCGCTTTGAGGAACTCAGTCTATTGTGTCCCACTATGGTTACCCCTCTGGAGAAAGCAATCGAGAGATATATTGATGGTCTACCCGATTCTATTCTGGAGATTGTGACCGGTGTTAATCCTACTACCCTTCGTCAAGCAATCGAGTTGTCTGCTACCCTGACTGAGACTCAAGTCAGGAAGGGTAAACTCACCCGCAAGGGTGATAAAAAGAAGGCGACTGATTCAGGGAAGGACAAGAAAAAGGATAAGGGTAAGGAAGGTGAGTCGTTGAAGAAATCGAGGAAGCGAAAGGGTGCCCAGAATTTTGCTGTTACAGCACAGACTGCTCAGAACCCGCAGAACCCACCGGCTCAGCCACCTGCAAAGAAAGCGTATGCTGGTACCGCACCTCATTGTGCTCGTTGCAACGGTCATCACGTTGCACAACAAGCTTGCAGGCAATGTACGACGTGTGGTAAACTTGGGCATTTGGCCAATGTTTGTCGTTTGGGACAGAATCAGGTTGCTCAGGTTCCAGCTCCGGGTCAGGGGAATGCTGTGAGATTCCCACCGGGTTCATGTTTTAATTGTGGAGAGTATGGTCACTTCCGCAACAACTGTCCGAGACTGGTGAATGCAAACGCGAAAGCTAACGCGAACCCGAATGCGAACGTCAACGTTAATGTGAATCCCGCTCGTGGGCGAGCATACAATTTGAATGCAATCGAAGCAAGGGCTGACAACGAGGTTGTCAATGGTACGTTTCTTTTTAACAATCAACCTGCATCTATTATTTTTGATTCTGGTGCCGATAGAAGTTTTGTTTCATTATCTTTTGAGCCTTTTCTTGCGATACCTAGAACTAAACTGAGGAAACCCTTATCTGTCGAAGTTGCTACTGGTAAACCTCTTGTTCTCGATTTTGTTATTCATAATTGTCAGTTGAACCTTGATAACCATCTTTTTCCTATTGACCTCACACCGATGCAACTTGGGAGTTTCGATATTATCATTGCAATGGATTGGTTAACCGAACACCACGCTGAGGTGGTTTATTTCGATAAGATTGTTCGTATTCCTTTGTCTTCTGGCGATGTTTTGGAGATTCGTGGCGAGAAACCTTCAGGTGGATTGAAGCTTAGGTCATGTATGGAAGCCGAAAGGTATCTACGAAAAGGATATGTTGCTTTTCTGGCACATGTCACCGAGGAGAAAAGCAAGAGCAAGAGTATTCAGGATATTCCGATTATTCGGGATTATCCAGAGGTGTTTCCTGATGAACTGCCTGGTTTGCCTCCAGTTCGTCAAGTCGAGTTTCATATTGACCTTGTACCCAATGCCAACCCGATTGCAAAAACACCTTATCGTCTTGCACCATTGGAGATGCAAGAGTTATCGAAGCAGCTGCAAGAGTTATCGAAGTAGCTTCAAGAGTTATCTGATAAAGGATTCATCCGACCGAGCTTTTCACCTTGGGGAGCTCCTGTCCTCTTCGTGAAAAAGAAAGACAGATCCTTTCGAATGTGTATCGATTATCTTGAGCTTAATAAGCTCACCATCAAGAATCGATATCCCCTACCTCGAATTGATGATCTTTTCGACCAGCTGCAGGGTGCTTCTTGATTTTCCAAGATCGATCTGCGTTCTGGGTATCATCAACTTCGTGTTCTCGAAGAAGATATCCCTAAAACTGCTTTCCGCACAAGATATGGGCATTACGAGTTCACTGTCATGCCTTTTGGTTTGACAAATGCTCCAGCTATCTTTATGGACTTAATGAATAGGGTCTGCAAACCTTATTTGGACAAGTTCATTATTGTGTTCATCGACGATATTCTCATTTATTCAAAATCTCGAACCGAGCATGAGCAACACCTTCGCTTAACATTGGAACTCCTAAAGAAGGAACAACTTTTTGCTAAATTCTCCAAGTGTGAATTCTGGCTTAAAGAAGTTCAATTCTTGGGTCATGTAGTCAATGAGCAGGGTATTCATGTGGATCCGTCCAAGATTGCTGCTATCAAGGACTGGAATACACCGGCGACGCCTACAGAGATTCGATCTTTTCTTGGTCTTGCTGGTTATTATCCTCGATTCATTTCAAATTTCTCAAAGATTGCGGTTCCACTCACTGCTTTGACTCAGAAGAATAAGCCTTTCGAGTGGGGACCCAAGCAAGAAGATGCGTTCCAAACGCTGAAGCAGAAGTTATGCGATGCTCCTGTTCTATCTCCGCCCGAGGGAAGCGATGATTTCGTTGTCTATTGCGATGCGTCCAACTTAGGCCTTGGTTGCGTCCTTATGCAACGAGGTAAAGTTATAGCATATGCATCTAGACAATTGAAAGTTCACGAGAAGAACTATACGACTCATGATCTTGAGTTAGGAGTTGTGGTTTTCGCGCTTAAAATCTGGAGACACTACCTCTATGGAACGAAGTGTGTGGTTTTCACAGACCACAAAAGTCTCTAGCATATTCTTAATCAGAAAGAGCTGAACATGAGGCAACGACGTTGGGTTGAACTCTTAAACGATTATGACTGCGAGATTCGCTACCACCCTGGTAAGGCGAATGTTGTAGCCGATGCGCTTAGTCGAAAGGAGCGAGTCAAGCTTCATTCTGTTCGAACTCTATCTGATCTTCAAACTCATGTCCTTCAAGCTCAACAATTTTGTGTTTCACAAAATTTGATGGGTATGGAATTACCACGTCAATTTGAGCTTATGCTCGAAGCGAAAGACTATGGTTTGCTCTATTTTAAGGATCGATTATGGATTCCGAAACAAGACGATCTTCGCACTTTAGCGATGGACGAATCACATAAGTCTCGATATTCTGTCCATCCTGGTGCTGATAAAATGTACAAGGATCTTCGTACTCAGTGCTGGTGGCCTGGTATGAAGAAGGATGTTGCCTTGTATGTATCGAAATGCCTAACTTGTCTCAAAGTCAAGGCAGAACATCAACGACCTTCTGGTTTGCTTGTACAACCACAGATACCGGTTTGGAAATGGGAGAACATTGCGATGGATCTCATCACTAAATTACCGTGTACATCTAAAGGTCATGATGCTATTTGGGTTGTTATCGATTGATTAACGAAATCAGCTCATTTCATTGCGATCCGCGAGGATCTATCTGCTGATAAACTTGCAAAGATTTATGTTGATGAGATTGTATCACGACATGGTGTTCCCTTGGATATCATCTCTGATCGTGATGCTCGATTTTCATCTCATTTCTGGAAGGCCATGCAATCTACTTTGGGAACCCAACTGAATCTAAGCACTGCTTATCATCCCCAAACAGATGGCCAATCTGAGAGAATGATTCAAACTTTGGAGGATATGCTTAGAGCATGCGTGATAGACTTTGGTGGTAATTGGGATTCTCATCTACCGCTGATCGAGTTCTCTTACAACAATAGTTATTATACTAGCATTAATATGGCACAATTCGAAGCTCTCTACGGTCGAAAATGTCATTCACCTGTCTGTTAGAACGAGACCGGTGAAGCTCAGCTTACTGGACCTGAGCTCATTCTGGAAACAACAGAAAAAATCAAGAAAATCCGCGATAATCTTGTGACAGCTCGAAACCGTCAAAAGGGATATGCGGATTTGGGACGCAAGCCCTTAGAATTTCAAGTCGGAGATCATGTCCTATGTCACACCCCGACCACGTATAACATACAAGATGTGGCGGAAAACGTCGGGGAGTGTTGTAACAGAATTAATTGTTTCAAATCCATGGCAAACAAAGTTGTATTTTATTTATTAAACAAGAGTTACATTGTCTTAACACAGGAAATACAGAGTTTATAACATAATTAAACAAAGTCTATCATCGTTTTTTAGTCTCTAAGGCACAGGTCCGCCCTAGTGTCCTGATCAACATCCTATGGAAAAGCTCCTGAAAACACATGTGAAAATAGGTACGTCAGCATAAAAATGCTTGTGAGATACATAGGTTTGTGAAAATAAGATTCATGACTTATGTTTGAGAAAATGTTTAGTCATGAACCTTGTAATTTGATTTGTTTTGTAAATCGCTTGACAAACAATAAGTTCAGTTGATATGTATAAATAAGAGAATAATGTATGGTTAAATGAATAACTATGTAAAATGAGTTGTATAAAATAAACTGTATTGTAAACCAAAGTCTTGTGAAAACATGTTACTTGTATAAAATGTATAAGCCCAACATGAATGATTTAAATAACGCTATGATATGTAATATAATACAAACATTTATATATAGGAAGTACCAGCGGCGTATCCACCATGCTTGTATCATATTACTCACATATCGCCATTTAAGTCACTTAAACAAACCACCAATGTATAAAGTCTATGTTTAAACCAATAGTCAAAAGTCCTTGTATAAACTATATCAAATGTTTATAAGTCCAAAAGTAGTCAAGTAATGTGTATCAAATGTTATGTATTGTAAGTAAAGTACCGTCACATAGTCCAAATGTAGAAATGTACAAAACAAAGTATTTTGAATATATCAAAAAGTTATGTTTTGCAAAGTAATGCATGTTACATTGATACAAACATTTATGTGGTAAGTTAACGCATACATTCAAGCCTTGAGACAGTCGGATAACCCTTTCAGTCAAGGTTATCAAAAGTAATGTTTTCGGATTCAGTCATTCCTTACATCCAAACAAACCCGGGATGTCAGGAATGGGATTTGTCAAGTCCTATGGTACCACTACTTACTACCGAGCGGCGTAGCAAATGTTAATGAACGTAATAAAGACCCGTTTGTGCAAACCAAATGTCATAGCAGTTGTATACATGTCATATGAAAACAATGTACTAAGTATGCTAAGTTAACATACAAAGCAGAAAAGTCTTGTAAATCAATGTGCTAGCATGCTATCAGTCAACATACATAGCAGAAATGTAATGTAAAACAATGTACTAAGTATGCACACAATGGACATACATAGCATGAAATGTAATGAAATCATGTACTATAATGTACTAACAAACATAGCAGGTATATGATGTGAAAACATGGAAAGCATGAAAGTAACAAGTAGGCACATGTGTTTCACCCCAAAACAGTTTGGAAACCAGTAAAAGAGGGGTCTATGTACTCACTTGAGATTACTCAGTAGTCCTAGAGTGAAAATCAAATAATGATAGAGATCTCGGAATCAAACGGCACCTAATATAGGTAACTATGTTAATAAACCGGACCTAAATCGGAAGATCGGGTAGCATGAGGGTTCGTAAACCAAACGAGTATGGAGACTCGTGTAATGTGGTTTAACAAAGCCTACATACTAATACGAAACATAACCTAAGTGTTTACGACCCATTACGACCCGTTTAGGAAGCTTATGCTACTTTAACGCGTCGTGCGCGTGAAACGCGTTCGGACCGCCTAACTAGCCCTATGACAAGTGTTATATGCCTAAACATGTTACATAATCAGTTATGTGACAAAATTTTAGGTTACATATGCTTAATTACCAATTATACATGAAAAGGGTATTCTGGTAATTTACCTAAGGCATATAAACTACCTATCATACAACTACTTAACGAAGCGACCATAAGGTATAACCTCGGAAGGTTATTCCCTATATACTATGTTCACCTAATGTATTTGGTCGGATCCTAATGATCGACCAAATGGGTTGGGTTCGAAGGTATAAGCGATTTATTAGATCGCTTACCCTACGACCCTAGACAACGTGGTAATCAGTAGGCATAGTCCCAAGGGACTATAACCAACGTGATTACACTCACGTTGCGAAGTTCAAACGAACTTCGCATTGACCATAAACTGGTCAACGCAAAAAGTCAAACAAAGTTTGACTTTCAGACTCGACAAGACTCGAAAAGCAATAAAAGAACGAAAGAATACTTACGAAGGGTCCCCGAATGCTAATCTCGATCCAAGAATCTCAGGTATGAAACAATGGTTTCAACTTAGAGTTTCTCAAATCAAAATTCTTGTAAGTTTTGCAATGGGGTGGATGGGTATTTATAGGAATTCCCGAACTGTTAGGATCGTTTCTTGGAAAATGTGATTGAATCTTGTGCGTACATGTGTTGGAATGTTATGGTGACTAAAAATGGGTTCTTATCAGCTGACTAGACAAGTGTGAGTGTGTGGTGGAGGATTAAACAGCTGCAAACTGCTGTTAAATGCAGTTAATCTGGTCAGGAAGTCGGACGCGGCCCGCTTTAGGATGTGCAGAAACTCAGGCGGGCCGCCTGGGAGTCACAGCTCAGAAACATGTTTGATAAATGACAATTTTGGTCCCTGCACGTGTTTAAGGTCATTTCCGACACTTCTAAGACCCGTAAAGCCAACTTTAAGGCCCTAAAATGATGCCTAAACATTGTGGACATGAAACATGCTCAAAAGTATGCTGGGTATTGGTTCGTTTGGTCGTACGAACGCGATGTTCGCTTAATTACGACGGAATGCGCATAAGCGCGAAAAACGATCCAAATGACGCGACGAATGGATTTTTCTTATGCCAAACACTAAAATAAAATATTTTAGTGCTTACATAAATTTTTGGATGTCCGGATGTATTCAGAACGTAAGTTATGCGCGAAAATGCAAACTTGTGCACTTTTTGACGCTTTTAGTCCCTGAATGACCCAAAAGTTTATTTTAGCATACCGAACCCCTTAAAGCCTATTTCTAAGCTATGTAAAGGATACTTATGGTATGTTTAACTTATGGTCATGTTCCAGAATGTCTGTTCCAGTACGAAACGTCATACTTTCGCAGTTTGTCAAGTTTAGTCCCTGTAAGCGAATTAACTTGTTTTTGCTATACCAAAGCCTTCAAAACTTATTTCTAAGTTATGTAAAGGTTATTTAAGGTATGTTAAGTATATGTTGATGTTCCGGAGTATTTTCCGCATTAAACTGAGTACGTTTACGCATCAGTTTGCGTATAACTCTCTAGAAAGTGATATAGAGTTTGAAATTACATAAAAGTCAAAACATGAAAAATGTAAAACACAACCAAACAAAAATTTGGATCAATATAACATTGTTTTATTGATAATAGAACTGTTCACAATGATTACAAGCACGGATGTTACATCCTACTCAAGGTTTCACCTTGGAAGGGAGTCGTGAGATTTGGAAAGAAAGGAAAACTTGCACCTCGATATGTGGGACCATTTAAGATTGTGGAAAGAATTGGAAAGGTTGCCTATCATCTAGAGCTACCTCCAGAGCTTGGAAATATTCATCCGACTTTTCACGTGTCCAATCTGCGAAAGTGTTTAGCTGACGCTGATCTACACATTCCTCTCGACGAGATCCAAATCAATGAAATAATGCATTTTGTCGAGAAACCTGTGGAGATAGTGGAACGTACATACAAACAGTTGAAGAACAAACGAATTCATTTGGTCAAAGTTCGCTGGGAATCCAAACGTGGCCCAGAGTTTACTTGGGAATGCGAGGACCAGATGAAGACGAAATATCCGCATTTGTTTTCACAAACTTCCTCTAGTTAAAATTTTGGGACGAAATTTCCTGAAGTAGGGGAGACTGTGACAACTGTGTTCTGTAATCGATTTAGGATGTAAAACAATGATGATTATTAATAAAACAATGTGCTTTGGTGTTATTATATGTGTTTTGGTGTTATTATATGTGTAATTGTGTTTAGTCATTTTACAATTTGATTCAATTCCAATTTCAAGCTCTAAATCGCTTTCTTGAAGGTTATACGCAAACTGGTGCTTAAACGCAGTCAGTATAACGCGACAAACACTCCAGAATAGTGACATAGGCTTAACATACCTTAAATAACCTCCACATAACTTAGAAATAAGTTTTGAATGGTTTGGTGTGTCGAAATCAACTTTGTTCGATTATAGGGACTATTTGTGTCAAGCTGCGAAACTATGCCGATTTGTATAGTAACGAACATTCCGGAACTTGATAAAAAGTTAAAAATACCCTAAATAACCTTTACATAGCTTAGAATTAGGCTTTGAAGGGTTCGGTATGCTAAAATAAACTTTATGCTCATTCAGGGACTAAAAGCGTCAAAAAGTGCATAAGTTTGCATTTTCGCGCATAACTTACGTTCTGAATATATCCGGACATCCAAAAATTTATGTAAGCATTAAAATATTTTATTTTAGTGTTTGGCATGATAAAATTCCATTCGTCGCTTAATTTGGATCGTTTTTGCGTTCGTTACAACTTCCGTTGTAATTAAGCGAATAACGCAACCGTACGACCAAACGAACCGACATCCGAGATGTTTTTGAACATATTTTAAGTTCCCTATACTTTAACTTTATTTTAGAGCCTTGAAATGGGGTTAACGGGGCTTAAAAGTGCAAAAAAAAATCAAGTTTTACAAGTGTAGGGACCATTTTTGAAATTTCTGGCAGATTCAATGAACCTAGTCCATTTTGAAGTGTTGATGGTTTTCACCCATGGTTTTGCAAAACCATGGGCTGGTATTCAATGATCATAGTCCATATTAGGGGCCCCCATGGTTTTAGAAAACCATGGGCACACATGTAAGGTCCAGATCAAAGCTCAGTTTTCAAGGAACGATCTTAACGGTTCTAGAAATCCTATATATACCCCATCCATTTCAGTTCAAAACCCACAATTTGAAATCTGATTTATGCTCTCTAAGTGGAAGTATATGCTTCCTACCTGAGAGAAAAATCAGAATCAAATCTTGCGGGGACCTTCTGTAAGTGTTCTTTCGTTCTTTTCATTCGTTTTAGCGTTAAAGTCAAACTGCGTTTGACTTTCTGCATTGACCAGTTTATGGTCAATGTGAAGTTCATTTGAACTTCATAACGTGAGCGTAATCACGATGTTTGTAGTCCCTAGTGACTATACCTACTGATTACCACGTTATCTAGGCTCAGTGACGAGTCGTAGTTTCGGCCAAAATACGCATTTACGCGTATTTTGTAACCAAACTACTCTAGGATATCAAAACCGTTTGTTTTGATATCCAAACCTATTTTCTAACTTAACTAAACATGTTTTAGCATGTTTAGCTCGTCACTTTTAGTTTAGTGCTTGTGTAGAGTCGTAAGTCAAGCTATCTAAACAATCGCTTATACTTTCGAACCCGACCCGTTTGGGCGATCACTAGGATCCGACCAAACACATTAGGTGACCATAGTATATAGGGAATAACCTTCCAAGGTTATACCTTATGGTCGCTTCATTTAAGTAGTTTTATGATAGGTAGTTTATATGCCTTAGGTAAATTACCAAAAATGCCCTTTTACGCCAAAATTCATTTTAAGCATATGTAACATAACCTTTGGTATCTAAACTGATTATACAACAATATTAAACATGTTGAGGCATATTTTACTTATCATAGGACTAGTTAGACGTTCCGAACGCGTTTCACGCGAACGACGCATTGAAGTAGCATAAGCTACCTTAATGAGTCGCGATTGGTCGAAAGCACTTAGGTTAGGTTTCATTGAGGATGTAGGCCTTGTTAAACCATATCACATGAGTTCCAACACTCATTTGGGTTGCAAGACCTAATTCTGTCCGATCTTCCGATTTAGGCGTCTATTGTTTGACTAGTGATTCAATTACTAGGTGCTGCTTGATTTCTCTAGTTTACTCGAGTTGTTGAAGTACTATTGATTGAGGATACCTTGCACTACATGTGAGTACATAGTTCCCCTATTTTACAACTTTCAATTGTTTTGGGGTGATTCATATGTACAAAATGTTTTCCAGGTTTAAACGATGATTTCAAAAACGAATAGAACGATTTATACTAAACTAATAACGATTTCGATAATGTAAACGAACTTGTTGGTTGTAGTTACATAAAGAATAACATTCATTAGCATTGATCAAGCCGACCAGTATTAGGTTATGGTACCATAGGATTCGACAAATCCCGTTATTACACTATACCCATGGTTATGTGTGGGTGTTGTGGGTAACGACTGAATCTGATGTTTGTTAACTTACCCTTTGGTGGTTTGTTAATACGAGAAGCGAGGAATGAGGTAGTCGAGTCATGAAGGTTTGGATGTTATTAACAAGACGACCATATATAAGTTTTTCACAATTAAAACGATGATGATCTAAACGAGTAAACGATTTGGAAACTGTCACACCCGCTCATAGCAGAAGCGCGAGGTGTGATCTGATCGGTTCTCATTGCATAACAATATAAGTGAACATACTAAATGAATAAAAACAAGCTCCAATGCCATTGTCATAATCGTTTCAAAAGAACGCAACATAAGTTAAATGTATTGGTTACAAACCATCAAATGAAAATAAATTGTCATTGTTTTATACATCAAAATGTAAGTCTTAAAATGTCAAGGCTTTGACCACTATATTACCGTAAAGAGGCGGTATATAACGGGCAAACCCTTTAAATGGTGGCATGGAGTCTTGATACTTGCTTTCCTTGACTGAAATGTCTGCATGGTCCACTAATTTCCTGAAATACATGTTAAGTTTGAAAACATCAACAAAAGTTGGCGAGTTCATGCAGTTTAGTTGTATGAGATGTATCTGTAAAATGTGAGTTGTATAAAATGTATCTGTAAAATGTGAGATGTATAAAATGTATCTGTAAAATGTGAGATGTATAAAATGTATCTGTAAAATGTGAGTTGTTTAAAATGTATCCATAAAATGTGAGTTGTATAAATTGTATCCATAAAATGTGAGTTGTATAAGATGTATCTGTATGTAATAATGTAGTATGTAAAGCGTCAATGAAATTGTTAATCATTAATGTTTCGCGAGGACATTAATATGTGTGACGAAATAGGAAGCAATCCAAACCTAGACGATTTCTTGTCGACTACTATCGACTGGGACACAAACGCACTCTTCTCTATGGGTCCACGACCAAGAGTGGGGCTCGCCAAAACCCATTAGATCTAACCACTTGTACCTAGGTCCAAACTGGATTAATGGTGCTTAGATGTATAACCCTAATTCGCACATGATCTAAGGTGTTTCATTCCCTAACTTTAACATACGATTGAACATGTATCTTCCCCGATAGTTGTAAAGTTGTAAAACATTTAAATGAATAGGGGACATGAACTCACAGTATTGCGTCCGTGAATGATAAGTGTTTGTGATCTTATGCGTGGTCATCTTGAACAATGTTGCGACCTACAAATGTTCTTATATTTGTTAGACACTTCGGTCTTTGTAAATGACTTGAGTACAAGCCTTGTGTCTTAAATATGTGTAAGACTTGTATGTCTTTATTGTTCGTTGAACTTTGTATTAGATGAATGAATTGTTAAACAGTTATATATATATTTCACCAAATATATATATATATATATATATATATGTAATCTTGTATCTTGTGAGTTGTATCATCGGGTCTTGTCTTCTTTATTTCGTGCCTTTGTATAAGTAAACTGTTCAATTGTAATTTTTACCAATTATATGTCATTGGGCTTAGTCCAAGAATTCATGTTATTGGGCCTAAATAGTGTTGGGCCTAAATAGTATTGGGCCTCAATAGTGTTGGGCCTAAATAGTATTGGGCCTTGGCCCATATGTTTGGTATTGGGCTTAGCCCATGTATTTAAGTTAAACCCATTATGAAAGTAAGCCCATTAAGAAGTGTAAGTCCATTTGTATAAAATAGCCCATTTGAAAGTATAAGTCTTTCATTTTTTATAAAAACATTTTTATAAAAATAACTAAGTATACTTTTTAGTAAATAAAAACATAATAGTTTTTATAAGTTTCAAAATGTCCGAATTTTGTTAATGGTAACGTAATTTTGGTGTACGTGTCGAAAGATCGCCTAAACGTCGTAGTAAGTCCTCGGATTGGCGATATGTTTATAGATTCGCCTGTCGTCCGTTTTGACCATAAGTTGTGTCCGAAAGCTCGGAATGTCCGTAAGTTGTTTTCAAGTGTGTCTATATGTATTCATGTAAGTCTTTAGTTGTAAGTATGTCTTGTATTTATTTGTGTCATTGTTATCAAGTCTCTAACTTTTATATATAACTAATACAAATAATAACACATAGCACATACTTGATATGTTCAATAAATATGTATTTTACCAAAATATATATTTATGTCAATTTTTATGTTTAGAAAGACCAACTTTCTAATCTTGTAAAGACTTTGTAAAAAAAATGATAGTTTTTCTAACATATGATTTCTAAGAAAAGTTGTCCATAGTTCCTTTGTAATATGAACTTTACCATGTTTATTTACATATCATTTTCTTTTCAAATCATCAACAATTTCTCATATCATTTCTAAAAAAAAAACACATGAGATTTATAACATAACCTCATTAAGATGATCTCAAAATCATGTAGGATTTTATACATGATCATAACATATGCTAACTAGTTCAAAAACCAAGTTTAATTCTAGTTTTAAAAACTTTTATAAAAAATCTCAAGTTGTATGTTACTTTTTATAATCTTGTAAAAGTATTGTTTTTAGTGAAAAACCTCAAATACTTTCACAAGATCAAATGTTATGATCATCCCTTTAAACCTTTATGTTAAAACCCCTTTAACATAAACATGTATAATTGTTAGATCATATTTTTAAAACATCCTCTAACAATTTATTTATAACATAATCATCATAACAAGATCGAATATGCATATAACAAGTCTTAGATCACAATATAAACCAACATAAATATATCATGATTATTAGTTTTGCTTCTTTGTATTTTTCATGTTTATTATGTATGATTATTTAGTTATTTATTAGTTATAATAACAATCATAAACATAATATAAGTATATATAAAAAAATAGATCTTGAAGCTTACTTCTAGCACTTGGCTAGGGATGATCTTGGAGGATGATTAAGAAATACAAAGATGAAGATCTTGATGATTTAAGGCTCTTGAATGGATGAATACACTTCCTTTAACTTGCAAATGCTTTAGATCACCTTAAGCTCCATGAAACTCCATGTTGATCATCAAGATGTGATAAAATTTAAATGGGTTTTTATGGTGTTCTTGGTGAAAAAGATGAAGGTTGAAAGAGTATTCTTAAGTGTGTGTAGAATAAGGTGAAATGTGAGGATAAAATGCTAGTAACTTATGAGATTTAATGTTATAATCATCCACTAACTTATCCACTTGCAATTTAATCAAAATATCTAGATATTTAACATCAAAATTAGAGTGTGGGACCCCTTCAAAACGTGAATATGAGGGAGGGGTGGGTCTTGTATTTTTTTCAAAGTGTTAGTAAATTCTCATGGTTCAAAATGAGGTAAAATGGTTAAGTGTTTAGGTGTTTAAGTTTTTGCAATTTTTCGAGATGATTCATGATCAATAATGGTCATAAATAAGCTTTATTTGGCCAAAAATAATATTCACTAATTTGCAATCTATGTCAAAATATAGTTCGGATAGTCGTTTAGCGCTCGTTCCGCAAGTAGATAGTCGAAAGGTAAACTTGTGTAAGTTGTATGAATTGATGTAGTTATTGGCTCAGATGATACCCGAATGTATCCTCACATGAATTCTATGTTAAATAATATTTTTACATGTCGTAAAAATATTAGAAAGCTGATTTCTGCAGAATTTCTGCGGAAAAGTGTAGAAATCGTCGCTTTTAGTGCTTTTCGGGCAATTTTTAGTGTAATCGGACTTCGGAAAGGTTTTAAATCAAACCCTTGCATTACTAGTTAGGGTTTAATATATATTAGATGTTGGACTTTCGTCTGAGTCCTAAAGATGTAATTTAGATGGTTTCGACGGATCCTGAGTTTTCGTCAGCACGCTAGTTTACTAGGTACTACTCTAGTTGTTTCGATGCATTGTTTTAAACTGTTTCAAATGTGACCAACAAAAATGAATCATGTGAATCATAAATGAATATTTCATGAGTATTCTAATATGTATATCATGTAATCATCCAGTTCGAATATTCAAAACACATACTTGTATAATGTAAATCATTGCTTTAAATGTACGTAAATTACCAGAAAATGGCGGTTGTCACAGAAACGATGTTAAACGATTTGGGTAAACGATTGGTTTTTTGGCTAGTGTTTAGATAACGGGACGGGTGTAATGTGGTGAAAACATGGTAGATACGCCGCTGGTACTTCTTATATATAAGTGTTTTCAACATATTACATACCGTGGTGTTATTTAATTCACTTGGGTAAATGATATTGAAACGATGTCACTCAACGATGTTTTCGAAATGATATACGAGTTTTATTAACGAGTTTATACGAGATGTTTTACAAGATGGTTTTCTAAAACATAAAGCTTTTGGGTTAAGAATCATGGCTACGAAATTTTATAAATTATAACCATCTTGATTTGAGTTGGTTAATCATGTTGCAATATTATACACTTTTTAAAAACAAGGTTTTCGAGGTATTGCAATATATGAAAACAAGCCATGATTCCGATACTCTTATAAAACCTATGTACTCGCCAGCATTTCTTTGCTAACTTTGTATTTACATATGTTTCAGGTGTTGTTGCTTGATTGACGTTCTAGGATGCATGCGTCACATAGGATCTGGACGAGGCCTTAGTGACATAAAACAATGATAGTCGATATAAAACTTGTTTGTTATGTGTTAAGACAATGTTAATGTTTAATATTATCAATAAAACGAAACACTTTTTGTATCCATGGTTATGAAACGATAATTCTGTTACAACACGCCCCGACGTTTCTGCCACGCTTTGTTGTTTTACGTGGTCGGGGTGTGACAAGACAGAGCGTGTCTAAGCAGAAAATGGATGGTGAGACAAAACTATCTGCATCGGGTTGTCAAATTTTCTTTTAATGTTTTAAATTTTAGGGGGAGTAAAAATTTTGAAAATTCAAAAACATTTGAAAATTTGAAAAAGCTAAAAACATGATAAAATTCAAAAAATGAGTTGTTGTGTAAAAGGAGGAAATGATAATACATCAGTAGACAATCACAGTACGCTAAAGAAATGGAAAGTAAAATGTGATAAATGGTCTCACTGATGATATGCCAGTAGGTTTTACACATTTAGTAGATTGATTTCGAGATATAAACCTAAATATAAATAACTTGCTTATCTCGTGGGGAACATCTCTCGGATATATGGATAACCTCCGAAATCTCATTTGAGAGGTTGCTTAATTCTAAGATACTAGGTCTTTATATTGTTTGATATTTGGGGTATTATACTTGGTCTTCTGATTTTGCGTCAGCAATGGCCTAGACCTCGTATAATACTTTGCGTGCTTTAAAAGCTTTCCCTCTGCATAAAAATTGAAAAATATCGAACGATATAAAGCAAGTGCAGTTGTAAAGAAGATCCCTAAATGGGACACGCCTTTAAGTTGATTCTTCATCTCTTTGACTAAATGGTAGTTCATACCTGACCTCTCAAGGTCTCACATTAACCCAGAGTACAGATATTAACATAGTATATTCACCTGTAAGACTGAATCTAGGGAATCTTGATACGGGATTATATTCTGAGGTGGGACACGCGAATAAGTTAAGTTCCTAAGACACTAATCTTGTATCTAAAATCAGTTAAACTTTGTGTGAAAATTTAAGTGGATCAGTATACTGACAATCTAAGTGAATCGTTTAGAACTTAAAGTGTTATAGCTCAACGGTGCTAGTGATTTGTCATAAACTGGTATGATCCTCTAACACGAACTCAAACAAAAACATGTCTGTAAATATTTCTTTACTACTTTATATTTCAGAAAGATCTCAAAAAGATTTTCGGAGTGTTTTAGCATAAACTTTGAAAAAGACAAAAATATTTTATTTCTACTTTATTTTCAAAAACTGGTGTCTGAAAGCTGAGTTTCAAAGTCTAAGTATGCTGAACATGTCTCTGAAAATAAACAAGTTCATTAATTTGAAACTTGAGTTTTCTATTGAAAAATCCAAAAATATATTGAGCTTTAAATGTTATATTTTGATGCATATTTGTGTTTAGAGCTAGGTTTATGATCTTGGATCTAAATTGTCAAATATTTTACAAATGGTTTGAAATTGTAAGTGTTTCAGATGATAAGCCAGATTACGATCCTGATAGCTGAGGCTAAGGGGGAGTCTGAAGACGAGCTCAAAGCAAGGGGGAGCTTGTAATTAAAAAGCCAGGTGTCGATCCTGAAAAGCACAGAAACTTAAAGAAAGGGGGGTCAAACTAAAGGAGGAGCTGAGGATTCAGAACGCAGAATCGAGAGAAGCTTGTTAGAGCACTAGGGAGTCTGTGGTGCTGAAACTATTAAAGCTTCTAGAAGACTCAGAGAAGATAGAAAGATATGAGATTGAATGCAGCAATATCCAAGGGGGAGTCTGTGAGTGCAGTATGTCTATCGCTTCCGTCAATCACGTATCGTAGCCGGAAAATGGTCAAGACAAGGTTTAGACATGTAGATATTTAGATAAGGAACAAACTTCGCTAAGGAGTCTATCCTTGATTAAGTGTCGGTTCTTAGATAAAAGTCTGTTAGTACGAGGGAGTCCATTAGTACGAAATGGGTGCATGTGTTAGTAAGAATGGACTCACCCTCTGAATAGGGGAGGTGTCTTGACATTTTACTACTTTTGTCCACTTGAGAGAGAACTTGTGGAGATTGATTCAAGGTGCTTGTAATTGTCATTTCAATCAATAGAATCAATATTATATTACGTTCTTGTGTTCGATCCACTCACGTTCACGGATTCCGCAAATGATATGTGACAACTCGTGTTTTGCAGTTCTTTTATGTTTATTCCATAGCATAATTTATGTGCACGTTATGTGAACCATTATGTTTAATGTTAACTCAATGGTTCTGGTGCATTAATGTATTATGGGTTAGTTGATGGTTTAAATGGTTTATGGGTTTTATAAATGTTAGCCGCACAAGTCTTCGAGTCGCACACCTTCACCTTGGTCGCACACCCTCACACCCTCATGTCTTTGGGCTTTCGGTCCTGTTGTCCATAACCCAAACCAAACTCGGCCCACCTCCTCTCTTTCCCTTGTATGCGTGAATGCATGAGGGCATTCACATAATCATCATTCCAACATCTTGCAAACCCTAGAACTCCCAAGCTTGACGTCAGCCTCCTTCCCCTCTCTCTCGAGATCGACGACATAAACTCTCATTCGAAGCTCTCCTCCTCGTTCATCTTAGCATCCTCGCACACTCAATCTTTTGGTTAGTCATCATTCTTGTAAATGGGTCTTTTATTGTGTGATTGCATGTGTTATTTGATGAGATGGCAATAAGAGTTCATGATAAAATTCTTGTAATATTCAAATTGTTAGAGGATGATCATGATTTAAGGCTTTGACTAGGAGTTTTGTTGAACTTGATCGATTGTGTGACAGTGGTTGATAATTATTTCGAATTAGTTTTCGAATACTAACTGTTAATGTCACTTGGAGGGTTGGAATATGACTGCCATGAGTTAATTGTCTAGGATGATTATTCTATGGTTAAAGTTCATATAATTATAATAGCATATGATGAATTGGACGAATCGATGAACGGGTGAATCGAGTTGAATAGTAGATTTGGATGTTAATCCTAGTGCTAAAACTTTGTTAATGATTGATGATGATTTGGGTTATGAGGTTTTATGGAAAGTTGTTTTGATATTTATGTAACTGATTGGCCACATTTAATGGGATTGCTTAACTGATCTCTCACATGGAATCGCACACCCGGGTGAGCATCGCACAACACACTGGATCGCACAACACCTTGGGCCTAACATTGATATTGGGCCGCACAAACCCAGAGTCACACATTCGGAACCAATCGCACACTTCAGATGGGCCGTCTTTGGGTGAACTGTACACTAACATTGGGCCACATGTATAGAGTAATGGATCGCACAAGTGACTAATATTGGATCACACAAGTGACTGAAATTTGATCGCACAAGTGACGGTGTGGTCGCACACCTCAACTCCAATCGCACAATGCTTGGGCCGTAAAGGGGTGGTTAGGCCCTGCATAACTGGGCCGCACACTTGAGTATTTGATGTTTTAGACTGGTTTCGTGATATGTGGTTATGAACTTGCAATCCTACGCCGTATGTACTTTGAATGATTGGTTTCGTGATGTTATGCGTTGTCTGTTATGTGCTATGTGATGTTATCTGTTAAATGCGTGGTTCACTAGTAAACAAAACTGATTGATATTGATAACCATGTTAGGACGTGGTTGATCAATCGTGAACAAGTAATTTAATTTTCTGAGTAATCCAAGGTGATTTCACTTCTCTTGAGCATGCGTCCCGGTGGGTGGGACAATCAAACGGGTATTCCTGAGGGAATAAGTCTTTTCTGGGTAAAAACTAGGATGTTGCATAATAAACTCACTCCTATCACCTTAAGTCCCATCTTCTACCAATAGTTACCTGAGAGGTAACGGGGTATTAGTTGATAGTGCTATTAGGCTTGGCAACCTCACACCGTACCTGAGAGGACATGCGTGAACTAATGACCTTAATCATGACCAATGCTTTGATAGGGGGAATTGGGGATGGGCAAACAAACTGATGCCATCTTGTATGGTATCGAGTTATTATCAATATTTTTATTAAACTGGACTAATCACTTGGTAACTGAACGTTTTGTAAAAGTTGTGAACTCACCAGCGTTGTGCTGATACACTTGTTGCATGATCGTAGGTCGTTAGACTCTTTGGAAAAGGAACTTGCTATCTGGAACTACTGGAGTGGTCATGGGTCGAGCCTTTTGGGAATACGTGACAAGTTTATTAGTTTTCATACATTTGGTTTTGAAACATTGAACGATGATTTATTTTATGCTTCCGTTGAACACGCTAAACTTGGGTTATGCTTGAGAATGTTTTAACTTAATAAATGGAAATTTTACATAATATATTGTTATTAGTTCAATGTGATTGGTGGCTGGATCCTGGTACGTCACACGCCTAGCGGGGTTTCTGCATGTGGTATTTTGGGGGTATGACAGTTTGGTATCAGAGCCACTGGTTATAGTGAACTAGGTTGTAAAGCGTTTTTATAAAACCATACTATAACCGAATAGTTCTGAAATCGACCATGACACTCAGCTCCAGATTTCAAGGTTCGTCTCTCGTTTACTTATTGCACAGCATAACTAGTGTACACTTACGTATGACATTGCATGTGATTGCACACTTAGCACTACGATATGAATTCATGTATTTTTTCCTATGTTATGTGACTGATAGTGTGACGTTCTCTCTAGACTTTCGTGATCTATGTTTTGTGATGTGTTTTGTTTTGTTACTCGAAACTTAGGAACCTTCTAACGCAGGGTAAGAGGAACTAAGATAAACATGCAAATCGCATTATCATTATGGGTGCACACATAATGATAATGTGTGGTGCATGTGAGTCCCAGTGAGGCCTAACGAGTGTGAAGGGGGTTCTATTCCATTGTTTGACGTAGTGATAGAACTCAGTAATCTGTAGAAGTTATAGCGATGTTTGACTCCTAATCAATCCCGACCCTTAACCTTTTCCACACTTCTTATATAGAATCATGAGCGGACGAAACGGTGGATGTGGTGGAGGCCGCGACGGTGGACATGGCAACATTGTGATGTCTCAGGCTGAACTAACCAACTTGATCAATACTCATGTGGCTGAAGCCCTAGCGGCTCAGCAGGCTGGTACGATATGTGCCAAACACTCTTTATCCTTGTGTCGTGTACTCGACTCTTACTCTAGTGTTGTATTTTCTTTCGTCCTTAGGTCAACACGTGAATCAGAATCAGAACAATCCACCTGTTTGCACGTTTAAAACATTTATGGATTGTAAGCCACAGACGTTTAGTGGGACTGAAGGAGCAGTGGGGTTACTTCGTTTGTTTGAGAAAGCAGAGTCGGTCTTTACCATGTGTAATTGTCCTGCTGGGGACAGAGTGAAGTATGCCTCAGGCACACTTGAAGATGGTGCCTTGACTTTGTGACACTTGTGCCTCTATGACCATCAAAAAAATATCAAATTTATGAAATATTGTGTTTCATACTTGGGATTTGTAAAAATACGTGTATTGTTTGCACATATCAATTCATGTTCGATTTCAAGCTTTAAATCGCTTTCTAGAAGGTTATACGCGCACTGATGCGTGAATATAACCAGTTTAATGAAATAGGCTTAACATACCTCAAATAACCTTTACATAACTTAGAAATAAGTTTTGGAGGGTTTGGTGTGGCGAAATCAAGTTTATTCGCTTACAGGGACTAATTTCAAAATACTGTGAAAGTATGCCGATTTGTACTGTAACGAACATTCCGGAACTTGATCATAAGTTAAATATGCCCTAAATATCCTTTACATAGCTTATAAATAGGCTTTGAGGTGTTTGGTGCGCAAAAATAAACTTTCTTGATCAATAGGGACTAAAAGCGTCAAAAAGTGCATAAGTTTTCATTTTCGCGCATATCTTACGTTCTGAATACATCCGGACATCCAAAAATTTATGTAATCATTAAAATATTTTATTTTAGTGATTGGCTTGATAAAAATCCATTCGTCACGTAATTTGGACCGTTTTTCGCGTTCGTTCGTGTTTCGTCGTAATTAACCGAATAACGCAACCGTGTGGCCAAACGAACCGACATCCGGGATATTTTTTAGCATGTTTCATGTTCCCTATACTTAAACTTCATTATTGAGCCTTGAAAATGGGTTAACGGGGTTTAAACGCATCAAAACAGGCCTTAAACATGTGCAGGGACCATTTCTGCCATTTTGGCAAACTTTGTGGGAACTGGCACATGGTGGCACTGCGCCACCACCACATGGCTATGCCGTGACACGACGCCATGGCCTCATCTGGGCAGAAACTCAATTTCAGCCATTGCAGGTCCATTTTCAGCATTTATCTTGAAGTTTAGGGGCTATTTTGTAACATTTGCAATACCATTTGTTGGTTTTGGGGCACCCCTAGTTTCGAAAACCTTGTACCCACTTGGAGGTCCAGATTGATGCTCGTTTATCGAGGAACGATCTTAACGGTTGTGCAAAAACTATAAATACCCCCACTATCTTCACTCTCAAACTAACACGTTGATTCTGAAATTTCTCTAAGTTGATGTGTTTATCACTTCATACCTGACAATATTTGGAATCAAGTTTCCGTTCTTGGACCCTTTGTAAGTATTCTTTCGTTCTTTTACGCGTTTTTATTGTGAAAGTCAAACTTTGTTTGACTTTCTGCATTGACCAGTTTATGGTCAACATGAAGTTCGGTTGAACTTCATAACGTGAGCGTAATCATGATGGTCATAGTCCTTTGTGACTATACCTACTGATTACCACGTTATTTCGGCATAGTGATGAGTCGCAGTTTTGGCCAAAATGCGTATTCTTGCGTATTTTGTAACCAAACTACTTTTAGGTATCAAGACCCTTTGTTTTGATACCAAACCTGTTTTCAAACCTCGTTAAACATGTTTTAACATGTTTAGCTCGTCACTTTAGGTTTAGTGCTTATGTAGGGTCGTAAGGTAAGCGGTCTAAACAACCGCTTAGACTTTCGAACCCGACCCGTTTGGTCAATCATTAGGATTCGACCAAACTCATTAGGTGACCATAGTTGTATAGGGAATAACCTTCCGAGGTTATACCTTATGGTCCCTTCGTTTAAGTAGCTGTATAATAAGTAGTTTATATGCCTTAGGTAAATGACCAAAATGCCCTTTTTTCGCCAAAATTCATTTTAAGCATATGTAACATAATTTTTGACATCTAAACTGATTAGGCAACATAATTAGACATGTTAAGGCATATTTTACTTGTCATAGGACTAGTTAGGCGGTCTAAGCGCGTTTTACGCGAACGACGCGTAAAAGTAGCGTAAGCTACCTAAACGGGTCGTAACGGGTCGTAAGCACTTAGGATAGGTTTCCCTTTTAGAATGTAGGCTTTGTTAAACCATATTACATGAGTTTCTATACTCATTTGGTTTGCGAAACCTCATTCTATCCAATCTCCCGATTTAGGTCCGTTTATTTACATAGTTACCTATATTAGGTGCCGTTTGGATTTCGTGATCCCTCTAGCTTTGCTTGGTGGTTAGTCAAGACTTCTAAGCATCCTCAAGTGAGTACATAGACCCCTCTTTTACTGTTTTCAAATGTTTTGGGGTGAAACACATGTGCCTACTTGTTACTTTCGTGTTTTCCATGTTTTCATATCATATACTTGCTATGTTCATTAGTACACTATTAGTACATGATTTCATTATGTTTTTCTATGTATGTTCACTTAACATGATAACACAATTGTTTTACATTTTGAACCATTTGTAATCGTTGGATGTATGTGAACCATTTGTAATCATTGGATGTATGTGAACCATTTGTAATCATTGGATGTATGTGAACCATTTGTAATCGTTGGATTTATGTGAACCGTTTGTAACCATTTGATTTATGTGAACCATTTGTAACTGTTTGAACCATTGGGTTAGGGAAGTGATTAGGTAACGGGGCTGGTGTAATGTGTTAAAAGCATGGTGGATACGCCGCTGGTACTTCCTATATATAAGTGCTTTTAACACATTATATATCGTTGCGTTATCTAGATCACTTGGGTAAAAGATTTTGAAACAATGTCACACAATTATGTTTTCTGAATAATATAAACCATACGAGTCTTATTAACGAGTTTCTACGAGATGTTTTACGATTTGATTTAATAAAATAAAATGTTTTGGAGTTAAGAATCATGGCTACGAGATTTTATAAATCATATCCAACTTGATTTGAGTTGGTTAATTATGTCGCAATACTATACTTTTCAAAATAAGGTTTTTAAATAAGTATTGCAACATGTAAAACGAGCCATGAATCTGACACTCACATAAAACCTATGTACTTGCCGGCATTTTTATGCTGACGTATTTTCACATGTGTTTCAGGTACCATAGTTGATGATATTTGATGATGATATTGATGCATGCTCACATAGGAACGGACGAGGCCTTAGCGACTTAATAACAATAAAGTCTATTTGTCCATGTTTTGTTTCTAATTTCAATGTAATGTAATACATTTAATTAAATAAAACGAAATTGTTTAATAACATGCATCACTTTAACGGTTTATGCCCATCTAAGTTTCCCATCCATTCCCCACTCATAATAAAAAATACGATAATGCACATAACACATATAAGATGTTAGATCATTCACAAATAGCATACTAGACATTTAGACACGCAAATTACAGCTTATGTCATTTCACCATAAATATTCAAACCGGTCTGTTTTTGGACATTTTAATAAAATAGTTAACTTATTCAAAAAATTCTCAAATTTTTACAGGATGTCTTAAACGTTCCATATTTTATTGTGTAAAAATATCGGGGTCCGGTTGATTACCAATATTTTATAAAAATTCATATTCCGGACTGAACTCAGATTTATGTATTTCTGACTACAGTCCACGGAACAATTTATTAAAAATTCATCGAGTGTCCGATTTATGAAATTCCAGTGGGGTAATTACAAATGCATCGGTTTTCATTTACTGTACAAATTTCATGGTCCGATTCATCACAAAACTCAGGTTATGACTGAAAGAATAACACCCATTTATTGCTGTCAAAATTCAGCTTAAGTTGTTGTTACAAATCGACACTTTAAAAATAGTAAACGAAGTCCAAAAATTACGATTCCGGTGCCATTAGAACCGTATTTCATAATAACATATTTTAGATTCAAAATATCGGTTTTTCGTTGAGTTTATGGCCTGTTTACAGCCTGATGAAGTCGGATGGAAATGTGATTCAGCATGTTCTTTATAGTTTAAATGTTACTATATTGTATCAACATATGTCCGAACAACGGATTTATCAAGAGTTCGACGATCAATCATCATATATGTATTAACCAACCCTAAACCAACAACATACCCATGACAACATCAACTAATAGCATTTCATATACAAGTAAACTTCATGTAACCTTTAAGTTTATATTTTTAGTGTTCTTGCATTTTAGTTGTAAACATAAGCATCATACTACAATGTTAGCCATAAAATAAGATGAACAAGGGTTAAACAAGAGCTTACTACTAGCTTATAGCTAGGGTAGAATCTAGTGCAAAGTTGGTAAGAAAAAGATGGTTAAAAGACTTGATACAAGCTCCTTTGAAAAGTCCTTCAAGATGTAACCTCCATGGCTCACTTTGAAGCTTTGTATGGAATATGTAAATGAAGAAGATGAAGGTGTAAGGGTGATGGTGGTGGATTCGGTTGTAGTAAACCGAATGGAGAGAGAGAGAAGTGAAGTGAGAATGATTTCTATGGAATGATGAACAATCTATGATCCATGCTTTTTAAATATTCATTCACATATCTTGGTTACTATCACAAGTAACAATCTAATTAAATAATAGAACAAATCAAGGAAGTATGGCATGGAGATAAGTTGGTGATTATGTGGGTCCAACTTGGGACTAAAATCGTTTGGGGGGGGGGGTGTCTTGAGGTAAAAATTGTAACTAGAATGCAAGTATTAGTTAGATGTAAGAAAGGTGGTGATATAAGTTAGTTTGTTTATTTTTAGCGGGTGTTATGGCAAACGGGAACCATGACTAGCCAAAAATAATTACACAATGTGTTTGACAAATATTTGGTGTCCCGGGTAATGTCCGGTTGTTTGGTCGGATACGGTTCCGTTAAACTGCTTAATTAATCCGTAAAGCGTCCTACATATATATTTTTGCAACACAATTAATTCCTAACACATAGAAAAATATTCAGGACCATTTAGTCAAGTTTTCTGCATACTATTAGTATGCTACTACGCACATGTAAGTATAACACAGAAATCAGAGAGCAGTCAAATAATTCCACACAGTCGTCAAGCACTTTAATTATCATAAATAAATTGTACGGATACCTGGAATTACGAGGGTTGTCACATTCTCCCCCTGTATAGAGAATTTCGTCCCGAAATTTAGCGCGTGGTTACTGAGGAAGCTAGTTAAGTTGCGTTGTTTTCCTGATTTTCCTGGGGTGTCACATCATCCCCTCGTTGATTTGGAATTTCGTCCCGAAATTCTGCAGTAGCTTCAGTCTCAGTAGTGGTTGCGTTTTTCTTAAACAGTTGGGGATGCTTGAGTTTCATTTGGTCTTCTCGTTCCCAGGTATACTCTGGGCCACGACGTGCATTCCAACGAACTCGAACGAGAGGTATTCTTGTGCGCTTGAGAATCTTAACATCTCGATCCGTAATCTCTACTGGTTCCTCGACGAATCGCAGCTGGTCGTCGATTGTGAGTTCCTTGAGAGGAACTATGAGGGTCTCATCTGACAGACACTTCTTCATATTCGACACATGGAATACGTTGTGAACTCCGCTGAGTTCTTCAGGTAGATTCAATCTGTAGGCGACTTTGCCAATTTTCTCGGTGGTGTCTACCACAAGTTCTGGGCCAGTGATTTGGCTGTCACCAACTTCTGCCCAACAGAGTGGTGATCGGCATTTGCGTCCGTATAATGCCTCAAACGGAGCGGCTTGGATGCTGGTGTGGTAACTGTTGTTATACGTAAACTCCACTAACGGGAGATGTTTTTCCCATCCGTTGCCGAAATCGATTACACATGCCCTAAGCATGTCTTCAAGGGTTTGGATGGTGCGTTCAGATTGCCCATCCGTCTGCGGGTGATAAGCGGTGCTCATATCTAAACGTGAGCCAAAGGACTTGTGCATTGCTTGCCACAGTTCAGAAGTAAAACGTGCGTCATGATCAGATATAATAGAGGTTGGCACTCCGTGCCTTGATACCACTTCCTTTAGGTAGATGTCTGCAAGAGTAGAAAACTTATCCGTTTCTTTGATAGCCAGAAAATGTGCAGACTTGGTCAATCGATCCACTATCACCCAAATGGTATCATTTCCGCGTTGGGATCTAGGCAGACCAGTAACGAAATCCATGGAAATTTGCTCCCATTTCCATTTCAGGATCTCTGGTTGTTGAAGTAGGCCTGATGGTTTCTGATATTCAGTCTTGACTCTCGCACAAGTCAAGCACTTACTGACGTAGGTTGCTATGTGGGCTTTCATGCCAGGCCACCAATACGTAGTCTTGAGGTTGTGGTACATTATATCCGAACCAGGATGCACCGAATACCGAGACTTGTGTGCTTCATCCATCACAAGCTCGCGTAGGTCTCCATAAAGTGGAATCCAGATGCGTCCGTTAACATAGTAGGCGCCGTCTTCCTTTTGTTTTAGGCGCTGCCTTGATCCTCGTAAGGATTCAGCCCTGATGTTCTCTGCTTTCAATGCTTCGACCTGAGCATCTCGAATCTGAGCGGGAAGGTTGGATTGGATGGCAAGCTGTAACGCACGTACACGCTTAGGTATAGTATCCTTTCGACTGAGGGTGTCAGCCACAACATTGGCTTTGCCCGGATGGTACTTGATAGCGCATTCATAATCGTTCAAGAGCTCAACCCATCAGCGTTGACGCATGTTTAACTTCTTTTGCTTGAAGATATGCTCGAGACACCTGTGATCGGTGTAAGTGGTGCACTTGGTACCGTACAGGTAATGTCTCCATATCTTAAGCGCGAAAACAACTGCTCCAAGCTCTAAGTCGTGCGTAGTGTAGTTCTTTTCGTGAACTTTAAGTTGGCGCTATGCGTAGGCAATGACCTTGTCACGTTGCATCAATACGCAACCAAGTCCTTGGATGGAAGCGTCGCAGTAAACCACAAAATCATCTGTGCCTTCAGGCAATGAGAGGATAGGCGCGCTACAAAGTCTATCCTTCAAGTGCTGAAATGTGGACTCCTGTGCATTACCCCAACGATAGGTGACACCCTTCTGAGTCAGTGAAGTGAGAGGTTGCGCAATCTTTGAGAAATCCTTGATAAACCTTCTGTAATATCCTGCCAAACCCAAGAATTGGCGGATTTCTGTTGGTGTGCGGGGTGCAGGCCAGTTCTTGATTGAGTCAACCTTGGATGGGTCAACATGAATCCCATCCTTGTTTACCACATGGCCTAGAAAGTGGACTTCGCGAAGCCAGAAGTCACATTTCGAAAACTTGGCATACAACTGCTCTTTTCGAAGAAGTTCCAGCATAAGTCGTAGACGCTGCTCGTGTTCCTCCTGACTCTTAGAATAGATCAGGATATCGTCGATGAACACAATAACGAACTTATCCAGGTAAAGTTTGCATACTCGGTTCATGAGATCCATGAAGACCGCTGGTGCATTCGTCACCCCGAATGGCATAACCAGATACTCGAAATGGCCGTAACGAGTTCTGAATGCTGTTTTGGAGACGTCCACATCTCGGACCCTCAGCTGATGGTATCCCGATCTCAAATCAATCTTGGAGTAATAGCTCGACCCTTGCAACTGGTCGAACAAGTCGTCAATACGTGGAAGAGGATAACGATTCTCCACAGTCACCTTGTTAAGTTCGCGATAGTCAATACACATTCTGAAAGTACCGTCCTTCTTCTTCACAAACAAGACTGGAGCTCCCCAGGGCGAAGAGCTAGGACGTATGAAACCCTTTTCCAAGAGTTCTTGTAGTTGCGTGGACAGTTCTTCGAGTTCTAACGGAGCTAGTCGATAAGGTGCACGAGCTATTGGTGCTGCTCCAGGAGCTAACTCGACTTGTCGATGAGGCGGAAGACCAGGTAATTCCTCAGGAAATACCTCAGGAAAGTCGCGCACAATAGGAATGTCTTCAATTCTCTTCTCTTCCATTGATGCGTCAGTAACGAGTGCAAGAATGGCAGTGTGGCCTTTACGCAAACACTTCTGGGCCTTTAGGAAAGAGATGATGCCTACGACTGCACCACTCTTGTCGCATTGAATCACGAGGGGTTCTTCACCAGAACGAGGGATACGGACAATCTTCTTGTTGCAAAGAATTTCCGCTTGGTGTTGAGATAACCAATCCGCCCCAATAACAATGTCGAAACTACCCAGAATGATAGGAATGAGGACGATAGGGAAGGTCTGACCAGCTAAGACGAGGTTGCAACCCTTAACTGTGTGTGCCCTTAAGACTTTCACCATTAGCTAGTTCTACATCATGTTTGGTGTTTTTAAGGGTAATGGGGTACGCTTAAGCACCTGACTAACCCTTAGGAACACATATCTAACATCGGCATCCGAATCATCTCAGATAGAAACAAAGAAATTGTCTGGTAGGAACTTACCCGCCACAACGTTGGGGTTGTTTCTTTCTTTCTTTTGTCTATTCAGGAACTCATGCTCACCAGTCCTGCGGTTGTCCTTATTGTCTCCGCTATTGTTCCCATTGCCCTGGTTGCTGCTCGGATTTTGATCCTGATTCAGTGTTGGAGAGTGTCTCTTGAAGTGACCTTCAGCACCGCACTTGAAGCATCCCTTATTACCCTATTGGTGTTGCTATTGGTTCTAGGGAGCTTGTGGCTGCTGTTGTCGAATCTGATTCGCAGGACGTGAGCTCCTGCAATCTCTGGCTTTATGTCCAGGCTTGTTACATCTCTGACAACGACCCTTGTTGCACGGCCCGCTGTGGTGCAAACTACATCGATTGCACTTAGGGTGATTTCCCCTGTATCCACCCTGACCTTGATTTCCAGAAAACTGCTGACTGGGGCTCCTGTGTTCATCTGTCTTTCGCCGCTGGGACTGGGACTGAACTGGAGTGGAACCCCTGCCCGAATTTCCATCCCACTTGCGCTTGTCATTGCTCGGAGCACCAGTAGAAGTAGTGCTAACACGCTTGGGTAGCTTGCCCTCTTCCACCGCCTGATCGGTGAGTTGGTGCGCCAAACGAATGACTTGCTGGATTGTGGAAAGGTTGGCCTCAATTACTGTGACAACTCGAGTTTCCAATGTTTCTCTTCTATGCGTTACTTGTTTTGTACTGTGTTTTGTGATTCGTGCATTGATTTTGTACACTATGATTTGTTTGTAAGGTGTTCATGCTTGGTATATGCTTGGGGTATTAAATTATTTGAGTATGATTAACGTATGATATTTTGGTTGAATAACTTATTGGTTTTTCTTGGGCCGCTCATGCGTTGGACAACCCATTCACACCTTAAAACCTATATACTATATCGACCCACAATGATCACCGAGCCCAACTCTTGTGCATGCTGGGCCGCACTTGTCATGAATACTTTTGAGCCACCACCACACTTATAATAATCGGCCCACTTCCTTTAAACAATTCGGCCCAACATCCCCTCTTTTAAGTATACGTAAACACATGGTCATATCCCACAATTCTTGCCATATTGCAAACCCTAAAACTTATTTTCCCCTCTTGAGTGGCGACGGCAGTAGACCCTCCCTCATCATCGAAGCATCATGTCATCTTTTTCTCTCGTTCATGTGTGCGATCTCAACACTCCTTGTTAGTATTGTTTGGCATTAAATTGATTGTATGTGTGGAGTTAAAAGGAAACATGATCTAGGGTTTTAGATGCACATCGAGTAGAATCAGATCGATCATTGGTATTGAGAATCAGTATGCAATGAATTCGAAGATTTGGTTTGTGTTGTAGCGATTAGATGGTTTGATTTGGCATGAATGTATGACACTTGATTCAACATAAACTGATTAGATATAATTGTTAGTTTTCTTGATGATAAAGTGACTGTGAAGCATGGATGAGCGATGATTATGTGTCATAAAACTCACTGATGTGCTTGCACGATGTTAGGAAGTTGCTGGAATAATCATGCTATTAATGTTTGTATAGAATAGGTGTGTTGTAGAAACCCAGACAACCTATTGATGATACACTGTTCGTAATGTGTTAACTACTATGTGCTTGATATACTAATTCCTTTTGCATGTGATTGTGAAGCTCAAAAGTTGTCAGCTAATCATTATTACTTGCAGTCCACTAATTTGATAACTTGCATGTGAAACTGTTTGACCATTAATTACTTGTTTTAGGACTATGTGATTCACTGTCGTCCACTATATACCCAATACATCCCTATTACTTTTGTCCACTAAATGAATTGGTTCAATAAAGATAATAGTTGAATATTGGTTGTCGGCCATGATTGTTAGAATTCATTGGATTTCATTGATTATCATGTGATTTGTCCCCTCATCATATCAATTCATGACATCAGGCTCATGTGTGGTTGTATTTAGTGTGTCGGCCACCATCTGGATCTAATTCACTCACACTCAGTTTTGGATAAACTCATTTGGGCCGCACACTTAATATAGTTATGTGACAACCCGTGATTTACGGCACCTAATTACGTGATTAGTAGATGATTAACGCAATAATAATTAGTGTTTACAGAGCAAATTAACTTAATTAAGCCTTTGGAGTGCCCAAGAACGTTTATCCGACTTTACAGTGCGCGAACGGTGGTTTACAGAGAAACCTGTGAAACGTTAAACGGCAACGGATTGAAACCGAACAGGATACTGGCAACGGCGACAAATATTAAATTGTTATGATATATTTTAGCTTTGTAATTAAATTTTAGTGACTATAGTCAAAACCGGATCGAAAAACGGATTAAAGACGGCAACGATGTAATTTTTCGCGATTATTACCGTTATCAACGTGCGAACGTGACTACTCACTTAACAAACGAACTCGTGACCGGTCGGGCTAAGCCCTCACCCGGTTGTATTATGAAGTTTTATATTATATATATACATATTTTCAGATTTAATAATATCAATTCAATCTGAAATCAGACATCGCGGGCCTTGGATCCAAAACCCACCGAAAATATATTTTATTTTTTTTTCCACCGAAAGTTGTTCATGGCCCTCAATACACTAATTTGACCAAATGATGATTCCACTTTTATTTTTTTTTTTGCCGACACCACATGCCCTTCTTTTCTTTGTGTTCTTTGCATTACTTCTTTTGGAGAAACCCTGGCCCTTTCAGGACCTCATCAACTAGAATCCAAGGTCATCTCTCTCTCTATCTATAATTACACACACAAACAATAGCATCAGACATCTTCACTCTCTTTCAAAAGCTCAGAACAACAACATCAGCCACACCTCTCGATCACCTCTCCCTCTCCGACTGAACTCCGGTGACCGTGACCGGCGACTGAACTTCGATGGCGACGGCTGGCGGTGGTTCTTGGCAACAGCACCACCACTACGACAGCGGTAGTGGCCTTCTCCGACAAGCGAGACCCCCCCCCCCCCCCCCTCTGCTTGATGTCTTCGGCGGCAACCGGCGGAGGTGATGTTCCTCGATCCGACAAGACCACCGGTAAGGAATATCCCCATTTTCTTATTTTGTTCTTTCTAAAGTTGCTGAAGGTGACAATATCATTCTGTTTCTAATGTTAAAGATGTTGAGATTGATGGTGGTGGTGGCCGACTCCACTGTCGACGAGAAGGCGGAGGTGGTTATTAGTTTGAGTGGTTCGAGATTAGGTCTCAGGCTAGACTCGGGTCAGCTTCAGGGTGCTCGGGTTGGTTTGGGTTGAGATGAATCAAAGCCAGGAAGTTCGGTTCCGAATGGAAGTTGGTGTTGGTAATTTACCGTTATGGCTCGGGTTTCGGTTCGGAAGTCAAAGCTGGTCAAAGTTTGGTTCAACTCGGTTTGACTCGGTCAAACCGAGTCAACTCAGTTAACAGTGGTTTCGGGTCAGTTGGTGTGCGGTTCAGATTTTGAAATATTCAAGTCAGACATCTTCATGTGTTTCGGTCTCGGCTCGGGTTCAGACAACAGATTTGGGTTTAGTGGACTCGGTCAAGTTCGGTCAACAGTGAGTCGACTCGGTCAAACCTAGTTGACTCGGTCAACTCAGTTAGCATTTTGACACGAGGAGATGGTAAATATTTAGGACGCGTTTATTATTTACGTTATTTAGTTACAACTCATAACGTGAACGAGCTCGACCGATACCATTAACGACTATTTACATCTTACTTTGGCGTATTTGATGAAAAGCTATCATATATTTTGCGTGAGTTGATTGAAAATTGTTGAATTTTGATGAAATAACGACAACTTGGTTGTCCGGGGCATCCAAAAACAGAGGAAACTCTGCCCGTTTTTCGAGAAAATCCGTAAAATAATTACGTTTTATTACAAAACGACGCATAACCGATCGACTACAAATGATTTTTATAAGATTTAATACAAGTGTATAACATTTCGGATAACACTTTACAGCATCACGACAACGACGATTTGGATATCATTCTCGGCGATTCTTTCACTAAAATAAATATAATTTATATATTTATTTTAAATATCGAACAACAATAATTCTTTTATAAAAATAAATATAGCTTATATATTTATTTCAAATACCGTACAACACGAGTTCTTTTATAAAAATAAATATAATTTTTATATTTATTTCAAGCGCCGAAACGACATATACGTATATTTTTTTTGCAAATATACACAAGAAGTGATATATATAATACAAGTTATTATATATTATTTTCATACGAATACTCGATACATACACGTACGACTACTCGAGACGGCTAGCGCAATTACAACGAAGTATCTATATATTTTGATATGAATATTTATTTACATTTAAATATCTCGAGAATTTAAGTCTTTTTAAGACTTATTATTTATTACCGAAAATAAACGGTACTTAACAAATATGACTTAATCGTTTTCATTAAGTTAACAACAAACCGTCGAATCGTTCGGTCAACGATTCGGTAGAGCTCGGTGACACGTAGTTTAGTTACTACGTTTATTTAGAAACTTATTAGATATATTCCGCGTTAGGAATATTGTAGAATGCACGCTAGCAAGTCAAGTCTTGGAAACGACATCACAAAGTCGTATATAGCTAGCTTTGCACTGGAATATTCAGGTGAGTTCATAACCCCACTTTTTACGGTTTTACATTTTTATTAATGTTTTCGGGGGTGGAAAGACATGCACATTTTACAAGAACATACCAAGTTTTGAACGAACGAAAACTCGTATTTCTAAATCATATTACGAATGGATTTCGAGGAACTCAAATGATTTACAAAAGGTTTATACTAAACATACCGGTTTTTACAAAACAAATGCGTATTATCAAAATGTGAATGATTTTCATGACTTGGGGAGGTTCAGCCTTAGAGGCTGGGGAGGTCAGCCTAGAGGCTGGGGAGGTCAGCCTTAGAGGCTGGGAGGTTCAACCTTAGAGGTTGGGGAGGTTTAGCCTTAGAGGCTGGGGTAAAATATATGTTACATAGAGGTGTATGCGAGACCCGTCACACTTCTCAGAAATGTATGCGAGACCCGTCACATTTCTCATTTTGTTACTTAGAGGTGTATGCGAGACCCGTCACACTTCTCAGAAATGTATGCGAGACCCGTCACATTTCTCATTTTATTACTTAGAGGTGTATGCGAGACCCGTCACACTTCTCAGAAATGTATGCGAGACCCGTCACATTTCTCATTTTGTTGCTTAGAAGTGTAAGCGAGACCCGTCACACTTCTCATTTTGTTACAAGTATTACTCTTTTGCTATAAAGACATATCGACAACCACTTTTGTTGAAGCTTTATCTATATCATATCGACAATTTTTGCAAAACAAAGCTTCTTTTTCCTTATTGCTACATACCAGGGACATTTATACATACAAATCATATATCCAAGGGTTATACATACATACTTACAGAAATACTTGATTTATACAAATTAAATACCATGTTTTATACAAAATTCAAAGCATAGGATTATGCGGGTATGGAGTCAAAGTCAGGGTGGGCATTGACGGTTATACGAACATTACTAATACAAGACTTTACAAATACATGGTTTTTATGAACATAATGTGTTACAAACACAACGTTTCCATATAACTTGGCAAGAAAATGATTTTTAAATTCGTTTTCTCAATACTGTTTCACAAACCGGTTATTCAAAAAGATTTATTTCAAATCTTTTACAAACAAACTGTGAACTCGCTCAACTTTATGTTGATTTTTCCGCATGTTTCTTTCTCAGGTTGCATTTCTAAAACAAGGCACGGTCGGAATAGGAGAACCATTGGAGATTCGAGTACTTAGTGGGCGTTCATTTTCTAAAAGACTTAGCTCTTTTGCTTCCGCTGTGCAATGAAGATACCAGTCCAGTCACGCCAATGCTCTGATAATTTCGGGGTGTGACAGATTGGTATCAGAGCTATAGGTTACAGCGAATTAGGTTTCTGTTGTGATACCTAGGCTCTAACCTCACTTTTCTCTGGGACTTAGACTATTAAGACGTTGAATACATACAGAACGCCTGGTACTCGAATATGGTCTCCAACCGTTGCCGAAAAACAAACAGTCAAAATTTTGTTTTCAAACATACGCTATTGTGATGTTTTATACACGGTACACAAAACAATTACATACAGTACACAACACTCTGAGAGTTTAGGAAACATGCATTTAAGACCTTCGGAAAAGGGAATTCAGTCTGGGAGGCTGGGAGGCTAGTGGGACTAGGAGGACTATTTGATTGCTTATTGGTTATTTGTGCATGTGTGTGTTTATTAAAGGTCATCACGTAGGAACCGCGAATATTAACTCGGGCACACATTATTATCCATATTGTCTGTGATATTTTAACTTCCCGAGCAGGCAGCCTACGTATAACGAAACGCTAGTGCACGACAATACATGAAACTCAAACTTTACGTCAACGGATGTCGGGGTACATCACGTTCTACGCGGAATGAAACGCTAGTGCACAGGTATACGCGAAACTCAATATGTACGTCAACGGAGGTTGAAGCACGTCACATACGACTGTCGAGGCGAGGCCTTTGAGAAGGAACGATGACGCAAATTTAACGACGACGCTAGATTCCTGTCAGCAGGAGAACTAACGATCAGGAAACGACAACTTGTCACGCGATCCTGCAACGACACGAATCACGCCAGGGAGAAGACGATTGTCTCCGCACCCCCCCCCCCCCACCTAACTAATGACGAATACGCTATGTTCGACATTCCATGGTAATGTCACCTAACAATTGGTCGTCACACGAAACCCCAGGTAAAGTCCTCAAATTTCTTTTATTGAAATTTTGAATTTCACACTTACTGAGTAGATTTTCGTATCTCTACTCCTCTTAATGGTCATTGTATCACAATCATTTCTTTACAAGTTACATACATGGTTTTTCGTTGTAACCATGCCTAAAGTTTTCTTGTCAATACATATATTTATTGTCGGATTGCGCTAAAACCAAGTTCGATTGTTTGAACTTCTGCATTACACATACTCAATTCAAGATACCATATGATGTATTGAAGACATCATATTCAAATTCGTTTTAACAAGAGTTTCATTTGTTCCGAGTCGTAGTAGACTTGTTTGGTCTACGACCCCAATAAGTCATTTGTTGAATTCGACACCTTGTGGTGGTGTATTCATTAACTTGAAGCTTGTGCTAAACTCGTTTACACATCTCATACACGGATTTAATTATTGAATTGCTTTAAATCCTCTTTGGTTTATCACATTACAACAGTCTTAATACAATAGTGCGTTAAGACGATGGTACACAAATTCATTTTATATTCCGGTGTACCTACTAACGTTTCTTTCATTATCGATCGAAAGTCTTGCGATATTCATTGCTCCTTCCTCTTCGATCGAAACAGTAATTCTTTGGTGTCCCATCTTCAATTGAAAATTCTTTGATGTTGTTTGGAACAAACATTCATATTTACTTCATTGCGCTTTCAATTGACTTCAAACACGGTGAATTTGGTTGATCACCGCTATTATTGAATGATTTGAATCACTACGACACCTTGTGGTGTCAGTACAAACTTGTAGCTTGGGCTAATCATGATTGAGCGTTTCATACAAAACACAGGTGATACTTGTTCGATCACCCCTATTATTGAATTGTTTCATTCAATGCGACACCTTGTGGCGTCGGTATAACTTACAGCTTGTGCTGATCACGATCGAGCGTTTCATGCAAACTAGTACATTTGAGATTGTTGATTCTAAGTTCATCCAGTGGATGTTATTGCCTCTAGAACTCATTTACTTATTGTGAAAGTGCATATGGAATTCGATTGGTCGAAGTTCCTGTTCATTGTTGGATCCCTGTTAAATTAGTCACATTAGTGACTGTACCTATACGTCTTGTTTCCTTTGACATCAATTTTTGAAACACATTGCTTTTAAACCGCTGGGTTCTTATTGTCGAGGAATGTCATTAAATTCACATGATTCGAATAAGTCTTGTTTCGATTACGCGGTCATTCACTTTGTTATTACTCGGACTTACCTGCGAACAACACAATTCTGAGGAGATAACATAGTCTAAATTTCGAGGACGAAATTTCTGTAACAGGGGGAGAATGTGACAACCCGTGATTTACGGCACCTAATTACGTGATTAGTAGATGATTAACGCAATAATAATTAGTGTTTACAGAGCAAATTAACTTAATTAAGCCTTTGGAGTGCCCAAGAATGTTTATCCGACTTTACAGTGCGCGAACGGTGGTTTACAGAGAAACCTGTGAAACGTTAAACGGCAACGGATTGAAACCGAACAGGATACTGGCAACGGCGACAAATATTAAATTGTTATGATATATTTTAGCTTTGTAATTAAATTTTAGTGACTATAGTCAAAACCGGATCGAAAAACGGATTAAAGACGGCAACGATGTAATTTTTCGCGATTATTACCGTTATCAACGTGCGAACGTGACTACTCACTTAACAAACAAACTCGTGACCGGTCGGGCTAAGCCCTCACCCGGTTGTATTATGAAGTTTTATATTATATATATACATATTTTCAGATTTAATAATATCAATTCAATCTGAAATCAGACATCGCGGGCCTTGGATCCAAAACCCACCGAAAATATATTTTATTTTTTTTTCCACCGAAAGTTGTTCATGGCCCTCAATACACTAATTTGACCAAATGATGATTCCACTTTTATTTTTTTTTTTGCCGACACCACATGCCCTTCTTTTCTTTGTGTTCTTTGCATTACTTCTTTTGGAGAAACCCTGGCCCTTTCAGGACCTCATCAACTAGAATCCAAGGTCATCTCTCTCTCTATCTATAATTACACACACAAACAATAGCATCAGACATCTTCACTCTCTTTCAAAAGCTCAGAACAACAACATCAGCCACACCTCTCGATCACCTCTCCCTCTCCGACTGAACTCCGGTGACCGTGACCGGCGACTGAACTTCGATGGCGACGGCTGGCGGTGGTTCTTGGCAACAGCACCACCACTACGACAGCGGTAGTGGCCTTCTCCGACAAGCGAGACCCCCCCCCCCCCCCCCCTCTGCTTGATGTCTTCGGCGGCAACCGGCGGAGGTGATGTTCCTCGATCCGACAAGACCACCGGTAAGGAATATCCCCATTTTCTTATTTTGTTCTTTCTAAAGTTGCTGAAGGTGACAATATCATTCTGTTTCTAATGTTAAAGATGTTGAGATTGATGGTGGTGGTGGCCGACTCCACTGTCGACGAGAAGGCGGAGGTGGTTATTAGTTTGAGTGGTTCGAGATTAGGTCTCAGGCTAGACTCGGGTCAGCTTCAGGGTGCTCGGGTTGGTTTGGGTTGAGATGAATCAAAGCCAGGAAGTTCGGTTCCGAATGGAAGTTGGTGTTGGTAATTTACCGTTATGGCTCGGGTTTCGGTTCGGAAGTCAAAGCTGGTCAAAGTTTGGTTCAACTCGGTTTGACTCGGTCAAACCGAGTCAACTCAGTTAACAGTGGTTTCGGGTCAGTTGGTGTGCGGTTCAGATTTTGAAATATTCAAGTCAGACATCTTCATGTGTTTCGGTCTCGGCTCGGGTTCAGACAACAGATTTGGGTTTAGTGGACTCGGTCAAACCGAGTCAACTCGGTCAAGTTCGGTCAACAGTGAGTCGACTCGGTCAAACCTAGTTGACTCGGTCAACTCAGTTAGCATTTTGACACGAGGAGATGGTAAATATTTAGGACGCGTTTATTATTTACGTTATTTAGTTACAACTCATAACGTGAACGAGCTCGACCGATACCATTAACGACTATTTACATCTTACTTTGGCGTATTTGATGAAAAGCTATCATATATTTTGCGTGAGTTGATTGAAAATTGTTGAATTTTGATGAAATAACGACAACTTGGTTGTCCGGGGCATCCAAAAACAGAGGAAACTCTGCCCGTTTTTCGAGAAAATCCGTAAAATAATTACGTTTTATTACAAAACGACGCATAACCGATCGACTACAAATGATTTTTATAAGATTTAATACAAGTGTATAACATTTCGGATAACACTTTACAGCATCACGACAACGACGATTTGGATATCATTCTCGGCGATTCTTTCACTAAAATAAATATAATTTATATATTTATTTTAAATATCGAACAACAATAATTCTTTTATAAAAATAAATATAGCTTATATATTTATTTCAAATACCGTACAACACGAGTTCTTTTATAAAAATAAATATAATTTTTATATTTATTTCAAGCGCCGAAACGACATATACGTATATTTTTTTTGCAAATATACACAAGAAGTGATATATATAATACAAGTTATTATATATTATTTTCATACGAATACTCGATACATACACGTACGACTACTCGAGACGGCTAGCGCAATTACAACGAAGTATCTATATATTTTGATATGAATATTTATTTACATTTAAATATCTCGAGAATTTAAGTCTTTTTAAGACTTATTATTTATTACCGAAAATAAACGGTACTTAACAAATATGACTTAATCGTTTTCATTAAGTTAACAACAAACCGTCGAATCGTTCGGTCAACGATTCGGTAGAGCTCGGTGACACGTAGTTTAGTTACTACGTTTATTTAGAAACTTATTAGATATATTCCGCGTTAGGAATATTGTAGAATGCACGCTAGCAAGTCAAGTCTTGGAAACGACATCACAAAGTCGTATATAGCTAGCTTTGCACTGGAATATTCAGGTGAGTTCATAACCCCACTTTTTACGGTTTTACATTTTTATTAATGTTTTCGGGGTGGAAAGACATGCACATTTTACAAGAACATACCAAGTTTTGAACGAACGAAAACTCGTATTTCTAAATCATATTACGAATGGATTTCGAGGAACTCAAATGATTTACAAAAGGTTTATACTAAACATACCGGTTTTTACAAAACAAATGCGTATTATCAAAATGTGAATGATTTTCATGACTTGGGGAGGTTCAGCCTTAGAGGCTGGGGAGGTCAGCCTAGAGGCTGGGGAGGTCAGCCTTAGAGGCTGGGAGGTTCAACCTTAGAGGTTGGGGAGGTTTAGCCTTAGAGGCTGGGGTAAAATATATGTTACATAGAGGTGTATGCGAGACCCGTCACACTTCTCAGAAATGTATGCGAGACCCGTCACATTTCTCATTTTGTTACTTAGAGGTGTATGCGAGACCCGTCACACTTCTCAGAAATGTATGCGAGACCCGTCACATTTCTCATTTTATTACTTAGAGGTGTATGCGAGACCCGTCACACTTCTCAGAAATGTATGCGAGACCCGTCACATTTCTCATTTTGTTGCTTAGAAGTGTAAGCGAGACCCGTCACACTTCTCATTTTGTTACAAGTATTACTCTTTTGCTATAAAGACATATCGACAACCACTTTTGTTGAAGCTTTATCTATATCATATCGACAATTTTTGCAAAACAAAGCTTCTTTTTCCTTATTGCTACATACCAGGGACATTTATACATACAAATCATATATCCAAGGGTTATACATACATACTTACAGAAATACTTGATTTATACAAATTAAATACCATGTTTTATACAAAATTCAAAGCATAGGATTATGCGGGTATGGAGTCAAAGTCAGGGTGGGCATTGACGGTTATACGAACATTACTAATACAAGACTTTACAAATACATGGTTTTTATGAACATAATGTGTTACAAACACAACGTTTCCATATAACTTGGCAAGAAAATGATTTTTAAATTCGTTTTCTCAATACTGTTTCACAAACCGGTTATTCAAAAAGATTTATTTCAAATCTTTTACAAACAAACTGTGAACTCGCTCAACTTTATGTTGATTTTTCCGCATGTTTCTTTCTCAGGTTGCATTTCTAAAACAAGGCACGGTCGGAATAGGAGAACCATTGGAGATTCGAGTACTTAGTGGGCGTTCATTTTCTAAAAGACTTAGCTCTTTTGCTTCCGCTGTGCAATGAAGATACCAGTCCAGTCACGCCAATGCTCTGATAATTTCGGGGTGTGACAAGTTATTAGTTTTAGGCTGTTTGCATTCATTGATTGGGCCTGGAACAACTGGGCTGTGTGCCACGAAGATCATCATAATGGACCGTTATGGCATATAGGTCTAGCATGTTTGTGACACAAGTATCTGGTGACTCAAGTGATTATTGTGTGTTATGTGATAATGATATAAATTACGATATGATAACGTGATAATGTCACCAATTGCACACTTAAACTACCCTCGTGCACTGATACTAACGGTGAGTAATATGATGTGTTCATGTAAACTAATTGGTATGAAGTCTAGACACCTATCATGTAATGATTGTATATTTTGGATTGTTGGATTCTACGGTCACTGTTACAACTTGTACATATGTGTATGTCCCTCTTGTGTTATGTGTTACAAATTTACATTACGGGATTATGAAACTGACCGTCCTCGATAACCATTTTAGGGATTGGTTGATCAACGGTAACAAAGTATCTAGTCATACCGAGCAAACCAACGTGAGTTCACACTAGCCAAGGCATGGGATTCCCAGGGGTTGGGAATGGGATTGAATAATTACACGTACAACTATTACTATTAAACTAATTACTACTGTCCTCGGATTGAAGGGCACGTATGTAAAACCTACGTATAGTTATACTTACTACTGTCCTCGGATTGAAGGGCACGTACGTAAAGTCTACGTACACGATCATAAGACCATCACCTCTATCAAAGGAAGTCCCTCATTTATCGACTTAATCGCCGAGGCCTATGGCGAGCGGGTCATTAGTTAATAGCGCTATTAGGTTTAACAAACCTCACACCGTGCCAGTAGGACGGGCGTGTACTAATGGACTATGGGCAAAGGGTCAATGCTGATAGACATTGACTTAGGGCACCTCTTACATTTTCGTAGCAGTCGATACGCGTGGTCTAGTAACACATGGGAAGCCCCACTACTCATCGCACACATGCCTGGATTGGCCGCGATACGGATTAATACGATACATGGCTTACAAAACTAACATACGATTTACGAAATGAACACTATAACCAAACAACCAACTGTGAACTCGCTCAACTTTGTTGTTGATTCGTTGCTACATGCCTTGCAGGTCATTAGGTACTCATGGAGCTTGCACAGGGAGGAACAGTCGTTGTGGGACATGGCAGTGTGTGCCATGCTTTAAACATTACTTTATTTCATACTTAACACATGCAATGGGCTTTACAATTATGCTTCCGCTAAACACTTAACTATGCTTTGGTTTTTGAACACCTTTCATATTGTTTGGTTGAATTATGTTTATTTACATGCTTGTTCAATATGATTGGTGGCTTGATCCTGGTCAGTCACGCCTCCAAGCAGTGATACTCCGCGTGTGGATTTTGGGGGTGTGACAATTACAGACCCTTGGATCTCCGGGACTAAGCCTCTGAGGTATAGCTTGATCCGTCTAGATATGGGTCGTGACAAGTTAGGACATAAGTCAGCCAAGTTGTTGGACCTCTTTGTGTACGTCTCAATTTCTGATCCTTCCATCTTCAAACCATAATACTCTGTTTCAAGTTCCAGAATGTCGTCCAGGTGGCAGAATTTTTCCTTAATCAAATCCTTGAAGTCGCTCCAGAGGGTGGCATTTGCGTCTGCCAATCCAAGCATCTGAACTTGTGCGTTCCACCAAGAATACGCTTTCCCTTGCAACATGACAGTAGCGTACTCTACTCGTTTTCCGGCAGGGCTTTCACTTTCTTCGAATGTATATTCGATTCTTCGAATCCAGTGCAGAAGGTCGATTGCTCCTCCAGTGCCGTCGAAAGTGGGAGGTTTGCATTCCAGGAACGCCTTGAAGGTGCCAATGCGTGTTTGAGGGTGCATGGGTTGACTCCCTGTTTGGGTTGCTAAGGCTTCAGTAATCCATTCATTAATCAAGATCATCAGCTGACCCTGGGTCATGTCGAGACATCCACTCATGATCTTCACATCGAAGGAACACGCGTAAGAAAGGTGTCACAAGGTGCGTAAGTGTGGGGTGACAGAAGAGAGCAAACACACAGGGTTTCAATTATCAGTTGTTATATTAACTAAGCATGCAATGTACTATGTAAACTAGTAGACATGCAATATAAGCATAAACCATTTCACCTATGGTGTTGAGTCTTGCACGTGGAGCGAAGCGTCGTTGTGGATCGTTGAGCACTGTACAGGTTATAGTCTGGTTTTATCAAAAAGCTTTTCCCCTTTTTAAAACCAAGTTCACTATAACCAATGGCTCTGATACCAATCTGTCACACCCCCAAAATCCACCATGCGGAGTACCACCGCTTAGAGGCGTGACGTGACCAGGATCGAGCCACCAATCATATTGAACAACATAATTAAGTAAATAAAACTGACCACAATACGATTGGCGACCAAAAGTAAGTTAACCAAGTTTAATTTAAACAGCGGAAGCATAAGACGTTAACCCAAAACATAAGTTCCATAGTTTATAAAGTCCAATTATTAAGTACGGGACATAACAGTCCGCATCCCACAACGACTTCTTCCTCGTGCAAGCTCCATAAGCGTCTAGCGACCTGTAAGGCATGTAACAACGAGTCAACAACAAAGTTGAGTGAGTTCACGGTTGGTTGTTTAGTTTTAAGTTGTTTCTGAAAACGTGGTTTGACTTTCGTTGGCTTATGTGCCGTGGGGGTTACCCCTTAGTTGAAAGTATGTTTAACCAGATTCTTTTTATTACCCAAATCATACCCATAATTTGTGGGGGTTTTCCCCATGTAAACCACTAGACTGTCCTGATATCGACAACTGACGAATAACGTGCCCTACATCAATGTTCTATCATCATTGACAGTTTGCCATAGTCCATTAGTACACGCCCGTTCGGACGACACGGTGTGAGGTCTGTTAAACCTAATAGCGCTATTAACTAATGACCCGCTCGCCATCGGCCTCGGCGATTAAGTCGATATAAAATTGAGGGCTAAGGTGATAGAGTTTTGTCTAGTAAGTTTTAAGGTTGTTGTCCTACCCAAGGAGGACGAACGTACGTATTCTGCACAAGGAGAATTCGTAGGATTAATAATGGCATCCTACCTATGGAGGATGGCCGTACATATCCTACCCAAGGAGGATATGTAGATTTCTTTTTAGTTTCTTAACCCATTCCCAAACCACCGGGAATCCCATGCGTTGTAGAAAGTGTTAACTCACCTCGGTTGCTCGGTTTGACTCTCAAATATAGCTAACAGTCAAGGTCGGTCAATCACGTCCTAGTATGATTACCAGTTAGTATTTTAGTGATTTTTAAATAGAGTACAAAGTTCCTACACGTATCTATCACATAACATGCATCACTTTAACGGTTTATGCCCATCTAAGTTTCCCATCCATTCCCCACTCATAATCAAAAATACGATAATGCACATAACACATATAACATGTTAGATCATTCACAGATAGCATACTCGACATTTAGACACGCAAATTACAGCTTATGTCATTTCAGCATAAATATTCAAAACCGGCCTGTTTTCGTACATTTTAATAAAATAGTTAACTTATTCCAAAAATTCCCAAATTTTTACAGGATGTCTTAAACGTTCCATATTTTATTGTGTAAAAATATCGGGGTCCGGTTCATTACCAATATTTTATAAAAATTCATATTCCGGACTGAACTCAGATTTATGTATTTCTGACTACAGTCCACGGAACAATTTATTAAAAATTCATCGAGTGTCCGATTTACGAAATTCTAGTGGGGTAATTACAAATGCATCAGTTTTCATTTACTGTACAAATTTCATGGTCCGATTCATCACAAAACTCAGGTTATGACTGAAAGAATAACACCCATTTATTGCTGTCAAAATTCAGCTTAAGTTGTTGTTACAAATCGACACTTTAAAAATAGTAAACGAAGTCCAAAAATTACGATTCCGGTGCCATTAGAACCGTATTTCATAATAACATATTTTAGATTCAAAATATCGGTTTTTCGTTGAGTTTATGGCCTGTTTACAGCCTGATGAAGTCGGCTGGAAATGTGATTCAGCATGTTCTTTATAGTTTAAATGTTACTATATTGTATCAACATATGTCCGAACAATGGATTTATCAAGAGTTCGATGATCAATCATCATATATGTATTAACCAACCCTAAACCAACAACATACCCATGACAACATCAACTAATAGCATTTCATATACAAGTAAACTTCATGTAACCTTTATGTTTATATTTTTAGTGTTCTTGCATTTTAGTTGTAAACATAAGCATCATACTACAACATTAGCCATAAAATAAGATGAACAAGGGTTAAACAAGAGCTTACTACTAGCTTATAGCTAGGGTAGAATCTAGTGCAAAGTTGGTAAGAAAAAGATGGTTAAAAGACTTGAAACAAGCTCCTTTGAAAAGTCCTTCAAGATGTAACCTCCATGGCTCACTTTGAAGCTTTGTATGGAATATGTAAATGAAGAAGATGAAGGTGTAAGGGTGATGGTGGTGGATTCAGTTGTAGTAAACCGAATGGAGAGAGAGAGAAGTGAAGTGAGAATGATTTCTATGGAATGATGAACAATCTATGATCCATGCTTTTTAAAGATTCATTCACATATCTTGGTTACTATCACAAGTAACAATCTAATTAAATAATAGAACAAATCAAAGAAGTATGGCATGGAGATAAGTTGGTGATTATGTGGGTCCAACTTGGGACTAAAATCGTTGGGGGGGGGGGGGTGTCTTGAGGTAAAAAATGTAACTAGAATGCAAGTATTAGTTAGATGTAAGAAAGGTGGTGATATAAGTTAGTTTGTTTATTTTTAGCGGGTGTTATGGCAAACGGGAACCATGACTAGCCAAAAATAATTACACAGTGTGTTTGACAAATATTTGGTGTCCCGGGTAATGTCCAGTTGTTTGGTCGGATACGGTTCCGTTAAACTGCTTAATTAATCCGTAAAGCGTCCTACATATATATTTTTGCAACACAATTAATTCCTAACACATAGGAAACTATTCAGGACCATTTAGTCAAGTTTTATGCATACTATTAGTATGCTACTACGCACATGTAAGTATAACACAGAAATCAGAGAGCAGTCAAATAATTCCACACAGTCGTCAAGCACTTTAATTATCATAAATAAATTGTACGGATACATGGAATTACGAGGGTTGTCACAGTATCAGAGCCAATGGTTATAGGGAATTAGGTTATTAGTAATGCTTTGACCTAGACAATAACCTTCCTAGGACCCTAACGCGAGTTTACTTGTGTTTAATCATAAAATAATATCGTTGCCTATCTTTAGGCAACAACCACAATAAGAACACAAAATTCGAATCTGTTTTGAAAACTAATCATCTGTTCTAGGATGATTTATTATAAGGTTACGAACCTTCAAAGTTTTCAAATTCTCATCAAAGTTTGGGGCTACATAATGTGAACACGTGCAAACTGGAAGGGTGGGTGCATGTACCCTGAGCTTTCTGTCTAAGGCTAGAGTGTTCATACAAATCCGCAGTATCAGACCAGTCACTCTTACCTGGGAACTCTTGGGGTGAGTGTACACTTATAGGCGAGCATGTCTTCGCAATACATTATGAGGACCTATTTACTTTGATTCAGCCTTTGTGTGTCGTTTGTTTGCTTCGTGGTTCAAACAAATGACCGTCACCCATGATTTTTGGTCGGTAATTGTAACATCCTATTCTTACCCAATGCCATTTCATTTGTTTTCTCTCTTGTTCCCCCTTTTTAGAATGCCTCCACGGCGCGAAAATTAGGTACCTATTGAAGAGCTGGCAGCTGTCATTACCCAGCAAATGACTGCTGCAATCCCGAACATCGTTGCTCAATGTAACCAAGCTCTTAACAACAATAATGCCCCTACAACTTCAAGACGTTCAACTCGGCTAAGCCATCAAAGTTTTCTGGGTATCAAGGAGCGACTGCACTTCTGCAATGGTTCGAGAGTCTAGAGAGCACCTTCAGGCATGTTCAATGCCCAAATGAGCGAAAGGTAGAATTCGCATCTAGTGTCTTTGAGAAATGAGCTTTGACATGGTGGAATGGTGTGATGAGAGATAGGGGTGCCGATGTGGCACTGGCTCAAACGTGGGAAGAGCTTCGAGCTCTGATGATGAAGGAATTTTGTCCTCATCATGAGATCAGGGCCTTGGAAAGGGAATTTGACGATCTTAAGCAAGATAGCGGTGAGCATCGAGCCTACACAGATCGTTATGAGGAGTTAAGTCTGTTATGCCTGAATATGGTTACGCCTTTGGATAAGGCAATCGAAAAGTACATTGATGGCCTCCCTAACCCAATACAAGACATTGTGACTGGTAGTAACCCCACTACGGTTAGGCAGGCCATTAAGCTATCTGCTACCTTGACTGAATCTCAAATCAGGAAAGGTAAACTTTTCCGAAAAGGTGATAAGAAACCAATTGAGGAATCGAAACCCAAAGATGAACAGACTAAATCCTCCAAGAAGTCAAGGAAGCGAAAAGTGTGACATCTATGTATTTTAAACCTTGTACTGTTCCGAACAACTTTGTATTTAATAAAATATGATGTTTAAATTTCAATATGTGTTTAATTATTTGTGACATTTGTACGTTTTCAATCATTGTTCAATTCCGAACTCTCAAACCTGTTCTGGAAGTGAAATCATAAACCGTTACGTAAACATAATCAGTTTAACGCGACGTACACTCCGGAACTGTGACATAAGCCAAACATACCCTAAATACCCTTTACATAACTTAGAAATAAGTTTCAAAGGATTCGGTATGGCGAAAACATGTTTATTCGAACTTTAGAACTATTTACGACAAAACTGCGAAACGAACGTTGGTGACCGCCCGGATAATATTTAAATCCTAAAAATATTCTGTTATGATTAAAATTTTATTTTAATCAGGTTCGTGTTGAAAAATAAATTAAAACGCTTAAAAACGTTATTTTTCAAGTTTAAGCGCGTACCGCGTGTTTCTGCGTGACACAGTGCTTCTACTGCAAAACGCAGACAACGCAGCCAGTCTCGGCAACTGAAATTTATCTCAGTAATATTTTGGCGAGTTTATTTTTATAGAATAATAAAAATAATTTAGAACGCCATAAACCGGGATTTAAACGCTAGATAAAATACCCGGTATCCAGTTAAATACCTGTTTTTATCTATTTTACCATTCAAACTTACACTTTACCCCCCCCCCCTTCCATTTTCACGGCTACAATGGGGTGGCCCCCACCAAAATATTTCCTAGATCTTGCTTGATTCCTTTTGGCCAAGTGTTGTTGCATGCTAAATCTCCATATCTCTTATAAATCTCTACATATCTCTTTCAATATCACAACAAGATCACTCAACCTCTTCCTCTCTCTCCTCCCAAAACCGTAAACACCCCTCTCACCTCCATCTTCATCTTCTTCAACCTTGTTCTTGAGAATCCAACTCCATTTCAAGCATATTTCAAGTTGGTGAGAAGATCCAAAGAAGTTTCCTAGGTGTTTTCAAGTGATTTCAAGCTCCATGTCATCAAAATCTCATCACCAACTTACTTGAATCTTGAAGGTATAAAATTTATGTTTAAATCATACTCTTGATTCTTGGTTGTTCTTGATGATTTGAAGTTTCTCTTAAATCTTGGAATTTTTCACAAACTTGAAATCTAAAAAGAAATGGGTCTTGATACAAAATAAAAATGGTGATATATATATATATATATATATGTATATATATATATATGTATATATATATATATACATATATATATATATACATATATATATATATGTGTGTGTGTGTATGTGTATGAAATTTGAGCTTGATCTTTACTTGTTTAAGTTGTTGCTTGTTCTTGAATAATAGTTAAAATGCAAGTGTTTGATGATTTGTGCAAGATATGATAAATGATCAATTAAATCAGCAAATAAACATGAATAAATCACATGTTTGATGCATCTAAACTCATATGAAAAGATGATGATATGATAGTGTGCTTTAGACACTTGTACATGAGAATACATGTTGATTTAAAGCTCAAGAATTGATAAAAAAATGATTGTATGACAAAAATGTTTTAGAACAGATTATAAACACTAAAAATAACATTATTTGGCATATTATAGTGGCATGAAACTTTGACATAGGTTTGATAGCTTTGCATGTTGTACATATAGCTTAAAAACTGGTAATATATGTGAAATTTGCATGATTTATGTGCTTTATGTGTGACCTGCACTATCATGAGTATAACCACTATTTTATTCAGTAAATAACATGGGTTATGTTAAAATATCAAGTCGTTTCGATTTGGGATGGTTAGGGTAACGTTTGATGCAAAACTATGCGGTAAAACGGTTAAAAATCGGCTTTTTGGAGGATTTTTATAAAACTATTTTAGATCAGTAAGTAAACTGATATTTTTTATATAAAAATAAGTATTTTAACTTATATTAAGTTTACTTGGTGTTTGATTAGTCATACGTGACTTCCGACGCCCAAAAATGTTACCGAATCGCTAAAATAAGTGTTTTTCGACATACACTATAATGGGTTGTTCATGGGTAAATTTTATGTGATACAATGTGTTATGTGTTTTATAATATGTGTGTGATGACATGATAATACTTGACAAGATTATGTGTATTAGGCTATTATTAGTATGTTACATTTGAGTATATATATTACGACGCGCAAGTCGTAGATATATTGCTTATAGCCTGGTGAGGGTCACCAATAAAATCGTTCAAGTCGCAAAGTTTTTAAAATATATATGTGAACTCATATATATACAAATACACCAATATAATCAAAAATAATAACTTTTTGAGAAAAATCTCAAAGTTATGTGAAAATTCTAAGTATCGGAGAAACTTATGTAATTTGTGGGTTTTTGATTATTAAATCATTCTTATTTAATTTAGGACGAATAAACAATTTGAGGGATTGTGTTAACATATAAAAACGCACCCAAAGGTGAGTACATAGATCCCCTCTTTTTACATGTTTTGTGGTAACTATGTGAGTACATAGATCCCCTCTTTTTACATGTTTTGTGGTAACTATGTTAGTACATAGTTCCCCTATTTTACTGTTTTCGATTGTTTTGGGGTGATTCATATGTATCAAAACGATTTCGATATTTTAACGATGATTTCAAAAACGATTAAGATGGTTTATACTAAGTTAATAACGATTTCGACAATGTGAACGAACTTGTTGGTTGTAGTTACATAACAAACGACATTCATTAATTTTGGCCGAACCGACTAGTATTAGGTTATGGTACCATAGGATCTGACAAAATCCCGTTATCAGACTGTACCCATGGTTATGTGTGAGTTAGGTGGGTAACGACTGAATCTGTGATTGTTAACTTACCCTTTGGTGGTTTGTTAATGCGAGAAGCGAGATAGTCGAGTCACGAAGGTTTGAATGTTATTAGCGAGATGACCAAAAATAGTTTTCACAATTAAAACGAGGATGATTTAAACAATTTTAACGAGTTAACGATTTTGAAACGATGTCACTTAACGATGTTTTCGAAAGGATATAAACCATACGAGTTTTATTAACGAGTTAATACGAGATGTTTTACAATTTGGTTTACTAAAACAAATGCTTTTGGGTTAAGAATCATGGCTACGAGGTTTTATAAATTATAACCCGCTTGATTTGAGTTAGTTAATTATGTTGCAATATTATACTCTTATCAAAACAAGGTCTTTAATAAGGTATTTCAACATGTAAACTAGACATGAATCCGATACTCTTATAAAACCTATGTACTCGCTAGCATTTCTTTGCTGACTTTGTTTTTACATATGTTTCAGGTGATGTTGCTTGATGTTGATTGCTAGGATGCATGAGTCACATAGGATCTGGACAAGGCCTTAGTGACATAATAACAATGATAGTCGATATATATAACCTGTTTATTTCATGCTAAAACAATGTAAATTACTTAATGAATAAATAAAACGAAACTCTTTTGTATCCATGGTTGGGAAACAATAATTCTGTTACAACACTCCCCGACGTTTCTGCCACGATTTGTTGTTTTACGTGGTAGGGGTGTGACAGAAGAGTTGGTATCAGAGCCAATGGTTATAGGGAATTGGGTTATTAGTAATGCTTTGACCTAGACTATAACTTTCTAGGACCCCAACGCAAGTTGAATTGCGTTTAGATTTTTAAAAACAAAACCGTCACCTACCCTTAGGTGATAACCACAACGAGGACACAAAATCCGAATCTGCTTCAAAAATTAATCATCTGTTCTAGGATGATTGATTACTAGGTTTTGAACCCTCTGTTGTAAGGTTTTGAACCCTTCCAGTTTGACTCATTTTTGGCTTAGTGCCTTCTGAGTTTTCAAAATCTCGTCAAAGTTTGGGTCTAAATAATGTGAACACATATAAACTGGAAGAGTGAATGCCTGTACCCTGAGTTTTCTGTCTAAGGCTAGAGTGTTCGTACAAATCCACATAATCGGACCAGTCACTCTTACCTGGGAACTCTTGGGGTGAGTGTTCACTTATAGGCGAGCATGTCTTCCCGATACATTATTTTGATTCATTACTTTGATTAGTCACTGCGTGTCCTTTGTTTGTTCGAGATAACAAACAAATGATCGTCATCCTTATGTTTCGTCGATATTTTCAATACCTCTTTTGTTTTTTTCCTAATTGTCGACCTCACTCGTTTCTCATATTTCCTTGTTAGACAATGCCTCCTCGACGTGATGCACAATCTTTTACTGCTGAAGAAGTCGCAGCCCTTGTCTCTCAGCAAATGGCTGCTGTGCTTCCAGGCGTTGTGACCCAAATCCACGAGCTATACAACAACAATAATAATAACAATGCATAATGTAATTTCAAGAATTTCAATTCTGCTAAGCCGCTAAAGTTTTCTGGGTCGCAAGGAGCAACTGCGCTCCTTCAATGGTTTGAAAGTATCGAGAGCACATTCAGACATGTGCAATGTCCGGATGGGCGTAAGGTTGAATTTGCATCAAGTGTGTTTGAGAAACGTGCTCTTACGTGGTGGAACGGAGTGATGCGCGATAGGGGTACCGAAGTGGAATTGGCACAAACATGGGAAGAGCTTCGAGCTCTCATGATGAAAGACTTTTGTCCCCGTCACGAAATTCGAGCTTTGGAATGAGAGTTTGATGATCTAAAGCAAGATGGGGGAGAACACCGTGCGTATACGGATCGATTTGAGGAACTCAGTCTTTTGTGTCCTACTATGGTTACCCCGTTGGAGAAAGCGATAGAGAGGTACATCGATGGTTTACCCGATTCCATACAGGATATTATGACTGGCATTAATCCTACTACTGTTCGTCACGCGATCGAGTTATCTGCTACCCTGACTGAGTCGCAAGTCAGGAAGGGTAAACTTACCTGCAAGGGTGATAAGAAGAAGTCGACCAAAACTGTCAAGGAAAAGGGTAAGGGTAAGAAAGGCGAGTCGTCGAAGAAGTCGAGAAAGCGAAAGGGTGCTCAGAACTTTGCAGTTACTGTTCAGAACCCTCAAAACCCACCAGCTCAACCACCTGAGAAGAAAGCGTATGCTGGTACCGCACCTCATTGTGCTCGCTGCAACGGTCATCATGTTTCACAACAAGCTTGTAAACAATGCATAACGTGTGGTAAGCTTGGGCATCTGGCCAACATCTGTCGTTTGGGTCAGAATCAGATTGTTCAGAATCAAGCTCCAGTTCAGGGGAATGCTGCTAGATTCCCACCGGGTTCATGTTTCAATTGTGGAGAGTTTGGTCACTTCCGCAATAAGTATCCGAGGTTGGCGAATGCAAATGCGAATTCGAACGTGAATGTCAACGCGAATGCAAATCCCGCTCGTGGACGAGCATACAATCTGAATGCAAACGAGGCTCGAGCTGACAACCTCGTTGTCAATGGTACGTTTCTTGTTAACAATCGACCTGCATCTATTCTTTTTGATTCTGGTGCCGATAGAAGTTTTGTTTCATTATCTTTTGAACCTTTGCTTACGATACCTAGAACTAAACTGAGGAAACCCTTATCTGTCGAAGTTGCTACTGGTAAACCTCTTGTTCTCGATTCTGTTATTCGTGATTGTCAGTTAAACCTTGATAACCATCTTTTTACCATTGACCTCACGCCGATGCAACTTGGGAGTTTCGATATTATCATGGGGATGGATTGGTTAACCAAACATCATGCTGAGGTGGTTTGTTTCGATAAGATTGTTCGTATTCCTCTTCCGTCTGGCGATGTTCTAGAAGTTCGTGGTGAGAAGCCATCTGGTGGTTTGAAGCTTATGTCGTGTACAAAGGCCCAAAGTTATTTGCGAAAAGGATATGTTGATTTCCTGGCACATGTCACCGAGGAGAAAGGCAAGAGCAAGAGTATTCAGGGTATTCCGATTGTTCAGGATTATCCAGAGGTGTTTCCCGATGAACTGCCTGGTTTGCCTCCAGTTCGTGAAGTCAAGTTTCATATTGACCTTGTACCCAATGCCAACCCGATTGCGAAAGCACCTTATCGTCTTGCACCGTCGGAGATGCAAGAGTTATCGAAACAGCTTCAAGAGTTGTCTAATAAAGGATTCATCCGTCCGAGCTTTTCGCCTTAGGGAGCTCCTGTCCTCTTTGTGAAAAAGAAAGATGGAACTTTTCGAATGTGTATCAATTATCGTGAGCTTAATAAGCTTACCATCAAGAATCGATATCCCCTACCTAGAATTGATGATCTCTTAAACCAGCTGCAAGGTGCTTAATGCTTTTCCAAGATCGATCTGCGATCTAGGTATCATCAACTTCATGTACTCGAAGAAGATATTCCCAAAACTGCATTCCGTACGAGATATGGGCACTACGAGTTCACTGTTATGCCTTTTGGTTTGACAAATACCCCAGCTATCTTCATGGACTTAATGAACAGGGTTTGTAAACCTTATTTAGATAAGTTCATCATTGTGTTCATCGACGATATTCGCATTTATTCAAAGTCTCGAACCGACCACGAGCAACACCTTCGTTTGACCTTGGAACTTATGAAGAAGGAACAACTTTTTGCTAAATTCTCTAAGTGTGAATTTTGGCTTAGAGAAGTTCAGTTTTTGGGTCATATAGTCAACGAGCAGGGTATTCATGTAGATCCATCCATGATAGCTGCTATTAAGGATTGGAATACACCGACGACACCTACAGAGATTTGATCATTTCTTGGTCTTGCTGGTTATTATCGTCGACTCATTTCTAATTTCTCAAAGATCGCGGTTCCACTCACTGCTTTGACTCAGAAAAATAAGCCTTTTGAGTGGGGACCTAAGCAAGAAGAAGCATTCCAAACGCTGAAACGGAAGCTCTGTGATGCTCCTGTTTTATCTCTACCTGAGGGAAACTATGATTTTCTTTTCTATTGTGACGCATCGAATCTAGGACTTGGTTACGTTCTTATGCAACGAGGTAAAGTCCTAGCTTATGCGTCTAGACAGCTGAAAATTCATGAGAAGAACTATACGACTCATGATCTTGAATTAGGAGCTGTGGTTTTCGCACTTAAAATATGGAGACACTACCTCTATGGAACGAAGTGTGTGGTTTTCACAGACCACAAAAGTCTCCAGCATATTCTCAATCAAAAGGAGCTGAACATGAGGCAACGACGTTGGGTTGAACTCTTAAACGATTATGATTGCAAGATCCGCTACCATCCTGGTAAGGCGAATGTCGTAGCTGATGCGCATAGTCAAAAGGAACGAGTCAAGCTTCATTCTGTTCGAACTCTATCTGATATTCAATCTCGTGTCCTTCAAGCTCAACGATCTTGTGTGATCAAAGACTTATTGAAATATGAGCTACCGCTTCAACTCGAACTTAAACTTGAAACGAAGGACGATGGGTTGCTATATTTCAAGGATCGTTTGTGGATTCCAAAACAAGACGATATTCGCACCTTGGTAATAGACGAATCTCACAAGTCTCGATATTCTATCCATCCTGGTGCTGATAAAATGTACAAGGATCTTCGTACTCAGTTCTGGTGGCCTGGTATGAAGAAGGATGTTGCCTTGTATGTATCGAAATGCCTAACTTGTCTCAAAGTCAAGGCTGAACATCAACGACCTTCTGGTTTGCTTGTACAACCAGAGATACCGGTTTGGAAGTGGGAGAACATTGCAATGGATCTCATCACTAAGTTACTGCATACATCTAAAGGTCACGATGCTATTTGGGTTGTTATCGATCGATTAACGAAATCAGCTCATTTTATACCGATTCACGAGGATCTATCTGCTGATAAACTTGCAAAGATTTATGTTGATGAGATTGTATCACGGCATGGTGTTCCTTTGGATATCATTTCCGATCGTGATGCTCGGTTTTCATCTCATTTTTGGAATACCATGCAATCTGCGTTGGGAACCCAACTGAATCTAAGCACTGCTTATCATCCCCAAACAGATGGACAATTTGAGAGAACGATTCAAACTTTAGAGGATATGCTTAGGGCATGTGTGATAGACTTTGGTGGTAATTGGGATTCTCATCTTCCACTGATCGAGTTCTCTTACAACAACAGTTATCATGCTAGAATTAATATGGCACCATTCGAAGCTCTCTACGGTCGAAAATGTCATTCGCCTGTCTGTTGGAATGAAATTGGTGAAGCTCAGCTTACTGGACCTGAGCTCATTCTGGAAACAACAGACAAAATCAAGAAAATCCGTGATAATCTTGTGACAGCTCGAAGCCGTCAAAAGAGTTATGCGGATATGCGACGCAAGCCCTTAGAATTTCAAATCGGAGACCGTGTCCTACTCAAGGTGTCACCTTGGAAGGGAGTGGTGAGATTTGGAAAGAAAGGAAAACTTGCACCCCGATATGTTGGACCATTTAAGATTGTTGAAAGAATTGGAAAGGTTACCTATCGACTAGAGCTACCTCCAGAGCTTGGAAATATTCATCCGACTTTTCACGTGTCCAATTTGCGAAAGTGTTTAGCTGATGCTGATCTTCACATTCCTCTCAACGAGATTCAAATCGATGAAACGATGCACTTTGTCTAGAAACCTGTGGAGATAGTGGACCGTACATTCAAACAGTTGAAGAACAAACGGATTCGATTGGTCAAAGTTCGCTGGGAATCCAAACGTGGCCCCGAGTTTACTTGGGAACGTGAGGACCAGATGAAGACGAAATATCCGCATTTGTTTTCACAAGTTTCCTCTAAGTAAAAATTTCGGGACGAAATTTCCTAAAGTAGGGGAGACTGTGACATCTGTGTATTTTAAACCTTGTACTGTTTCGAACAACTTTGTATTTAATAAAATATGATGTTTCAATTTCAATATGTGTTTAATTATTTGTGACATTAGTACGTTTTCAATCATTGTTCAATTCCGAGCTCTCAAACCTGTTCTGGAAGTGAAATCATAAACCGTTACGTAAACATAATCAGTTTAAGGAGACGTACACTCTAGAACTATGACATAAGACAAACATACCCTAAATACCCTTTACATAACTTAGAAATAAGTTTTGAAGGATTCGGTATTGCGAAAACATGTTTATTCAAACTTTAGAACTATTTACGACAAAACTGCGAAACGAACGTTGGTGACCGCCCGGATAATATTTAAATCCTAAAAATATTCTATTATGATTAAAATTTTATTTTAATCAAGTTCGTGTTGAAAAATAAATTAAAACGCTTAAAAACGTTATTTTTCAAGTTTAAGCGCGTACCGCGTGTTTCTGCGCGACACAGTGCTTCTACTGCAAAACGCAGACAACGCAGCCAGTCTCGGCAACTGAAATTTATTTCAGTAATATTTTGGTGAGTTTATTTTTATAGAATTATAAAAATAATTTAGAACGCCATAAACCGGGATTTAAACGCTAGATAAAATACCCGGTATCCAGTTAAATACCTGTTTTTATCTACTTTACCATTCAAACTTACACTTTACCCCCCCCCCCTTCCATTTTCATGGCTACAATGGGGTGGCCCCCACCAAAATATTTCCTAGATCTTGCTTGATTCCTTTTGGCCAAGTGTTGTTGCATGCTACATCTCCATATCTCTTATAAATCTCTACATATCTCTTTCAATATTACAACAAATCACAACAAGATCACTCAACCTCTTCCTCTCTCTCCTCCCAAAACCGTAAACACCCCTCTCACCTCCATCTTCATCTTCTTCAACCTTGTTCTTGAGAATCCAACTCCATTTCAAGCATATTTCAAGTTGGTGTGAAGATCCAAAGAAGTTTCCTAGGTGTTTTCAAGTGATTTCAAGCTCCATATCATCAAAATCTCATCAACAACTTACTTGAATCTTGAAGGTATAAAATTTATGTTTAAATCATACTCTTGATTCTTGGTTGTTCTTGATGATTTGAAGTTTCTCTTGAATCTTGTAATTTTTCACAAACTTGAAATCTAAAAAGAAATGGGTCTTAATACAAAATAAAAATGGTGATATATATGTGTGTGTGTATAACCGTATATATATATATATATAGATGTATGTGTATGAAATTTGAGCTTGATCTTTGGTAAATACTTGTTTAAGTTGTTGCTTGTTCTTGAATAATAGTTAAAGTGCAAGTGTTTGATGATTTTTGCAAGATATGATAAATGATCAATTAAATCAGCAAATAAACATGAATAAATCACATGTTTGATGCATCTAAACTCATATGAAAAGATGATGATATGATAGTGTGCTTTAGACACTTGTACATGAGAATACATGTCGATTTAAAGCTCAAGAAATGATAAAAAATGAGTGTATGACAAAAATGTTTTAGAATAGATTATAAACACTAAAAATAACATTATTTGGTATATTATAATGGCATGAAACTTTGACATAGGTTTGATAGCTTTGCATGTTGTACATATAGCTTAAAAAGTAGTAAAATATGTGAAATTTGCATGATTTATGTGCTTTATGTGAGACCTGCACTATCATGAGTATAACCACTATTTTATTCAGTAAATAATATGGGTTATGTTAAAATATCAAGTCGTTTCGATTTGGGATGGTTAGGGTAACGTTTGATGCAAAACTATGCGGTAAAACGGTTAAAAATAAGCTTTTCGGAGGATTTTTATAAAACTGTTTTAGATCAGTAAGTAAACTGATATTTTTTATATGAAAATAAGTATTTTAACTTATATTAAGTTTACTTGGTGTTTGGTTAGTCATACGTGACTTCCGACGCCCAAAAATGTTACCGAATCGCTAAAATAAGTGTTTTTCGACATACACTATAATGGGTTGTTCATGGGTAAATTTTATGTGATACAATGTGTTATGTGTTTTATAATATGTGTATGATGACATGATAATACTTGAAAAGATTATGTGTATTACGCTATTATTAGTATGTTACATTTGAGTATATATATTACGACGCGCAAGTCGTAGATATATTGCTTATAGCCTGGTGAGGGTCACCAATAAAATCGTTCAAGTCGCAAAGTTTTTAAAATATATATGTGAACTCATATATATACAAATACACCAATATAATCAAAAATAATAACTTTTTGAGAAAAATCTCAAAGTTATGTGAAAATTCTAAGTATCGGAGAAACTTATGTAATTTGTGGGTTTTTGATTATTAAATCATTCTTATTTAATTTAGGACGAATAAACAATTTGAGGGATTGTGTGTCACACCCTGTATTTTGCGGAAGCGTATGATGTGTGACTAGCTTGTTATCATTGCATTCAATCGTAATAAACAACTACATGATCAAAACGATGTTCATCCATTTATGAAAATTTAAGTATTACAAATACTTGTTATTTAAGTTTTAAAAACACGACCTTTGACAAGGTTTCAATTCAACAAAAGTGGATGACATCTAAACTTGTAGTCTACTTCTAGTTACGACACTTGCGCCCAAGATCCATCCTGTCACCTGAAATACATGTAATTTTGGAAAACATCAACATAAAGTTGAGCGAGTTCATGCGTTTTTGTATTTCACATTTTTATACTTTGTATGAAAACATAGTATGTGTCATGTATAATTCAAGTCTTTCTTGAGTACCCCACGTACTCAAGTATAATTCCCGTTTTCTTGAGTACCCCACGTACTCAAGTATCATTCAAGTTTTCTTGTGTACCCCACGTTTTAAATGATTGTTTATACAAGGACATTAAGGCATGTGAGGACATATGGAGCATTAGTGTTGGCTCCTTTAAGGCATGTTAGCATATGGAGCATTAGTGTTGGCTCCTTTACTGTGTCGATTACCCTCGACTGTGTCGATTAACCTCGACTGCGTCGATTTCCCTTGACTGTGTCGATTTCCCCTCGACTGTGTCGATTGACCTCGACTGTGTCGATTTCCCTCGACTGGGACACCGAAGCACTCATGAGGTCACATAAGGACCAAGAGTGGGGCTCGGCCGTACCCGTTAGATCTAACCCTCGTCCCTAATTAAGTTTTAATGGCATCTCAATATCTAGTCTATGCTCACATGATCTAGTATTTTCTAGGCATTTCTTAATGCTCATCATATTGCACTCACCACGAGTGCTTCTCGTATTCTTTCGTATTCTCAATTCATATTGCACTCGGTTCTCGTTCTCACCAAGAGTGCTTCTTGTATTTTTACCCTTTGTAAAAATTTTAATATTTGTAACATGTATTTCACCCCCGAGAGTTATAAAGCCAAAAACAGTTAGAGAAAAAAGGGGGAGCATGAACTCACAACTTCGTGTTCCTTGCGTCGTAAACTTCACCGGATTTTGCTTATAGAGCGTCATGACCTAAACGTGTTTTCTTAACGTTAGTCACTAGACTTGCGTCGCACAAGTACAGTCACTCTCTTTTGTATTTGAATCGTTGTGTTAAAAATATTTTATATTTTTAACTAAGTATCCTACTTATATTATTTTCTCAAAAATTAATATAAGTATTTCATGTTTTGCACTTTGCACCCGAATTATGTATCTTGTATGTTGTATGTGTATTTTTGTATTTTTACTCGTCACGAGTATCTCCAAGTCATGTTATTTTTACTCTAAAAATAATATATACCTATTTCACAAAATAATCACATAATCATACAAGCGATAAATATATATTCTAAATATATATTTAACAAGTTTCTTTTATGAAAATCCACCTCCAGTATTTGGTATCTTGTACTAAAAATCATGGCGAAATTTATATTCTGAAACAAGTTAAAAAAATATATTTATAAACACTTATCACAAAAATATTACTAAGTGTTATATTTCTAGAAAATTTTCGCCAGAGTTTCCTCTGTAACTGGAGGTGGCCACGCTTACTAGCGTATCATTTTCTTTTCAAGATTCAATCAAACAATTCACCAATTGTTAATATACAATATCTCAACATCAACTAGTCAAAATATATATAAATCAGATAAATTACATGAACTTGTGGTTTACCCCAAAATATGTAGTAAATCCCATTACTTTTAGTGGATCTTTATATGAATCAACTTCGTTTCTTGAAAGTCTCGTTTTTAAAGGAATTTCATCTTTACAACTTCTTGTCAACTTTTACAAAAATAGTTATTTTGTCGAAACTTTGTGTTACACAAGTGTTTACACACTTGTGTGTTTTCTAAAATCATTCTTGTTCATGTAAGATCCGGCTTTAGAAAATATGATTTCTTTGACACTTGGTCCTTTGAAAGTACCGCTTGTAGATCCATAGATCTACTAGTTTAGAACACCATTTCATAAGTAAAATCGATTTTACACAAGTTCATGTTTAGTGTGTGGTAGAGTTTCATCATTTAACCCTTTTTATACTTAAACAACTCTATGTCATGATCCATGATCATGACCAATCCGGGTTAGACGATGATGCGAGCTACCACATCATAGATCGGCACTAATTAGTTACACAAAACAAGTCTTGCTAGATTTACACAACATCATAGCTTTTAACCATCACTTTTAACATTTTAGTAGACTTTTAACACTTCATCTTGCAAGTTCACGAGTTTTAACCGTCATATCTTATTTTAACCACTTTAAAATAGATCGAGAGGGCGTTTGTAGCAACTTACTACTAGCTCGAGGCTAGGGAAGAAACTAGGTGAAAAACGAGTGGTTAAAAGCGTCGTAGAGAGGTCCTTGGCAATCCGCAAGCACCGGGCTTCCTCGTATGAGATCCTTCACACTTGTACGCAAGTGGAATGTCTTGATCAAAATCAAAAAGTGGGTGTGGTGTGGCTATGGCTCTCGGCCGAGACTTCAAGAGAGGAAGAGAGAGGAGTGAATCTTTGTTAAGTGGTGAGAATGATTGTGATTATCCCTTAAACATATTTATAGCCCATTTATCTCATTTACCCAATGGATTCTATGTCCTCTAGATATTTAGCACTCAAGATTATTATATTCAAACATGTGGTGGGTGTTCCCTCATACTAACCGAGTTCGGTTATGGGGGGGGGGGGGGTTCCATGGTTGATTCCTAACTAATAAGTTAAGGTTTAGTTAGTTAGTTTAGAGATTTAAAATTAGTTACTAGTGTGTTGTAATTTACAACAGGTGTTAGGGTATTCGGGGACCCTAACTAGCTCAGAAAAAGAAAAGCAGTGTTAATGACAATATTTTTATGCCCCGGGTTACGTCCGGTTGTTCGGTTAGACACCGGTTCGTTAAAGTGCTAATTTACACTTTTTAGTATCTTTTAAGTACCTTTCTTGTACTCTTTCAATTCCCAACACTTAGGGAAATATTCTGGATAATAAAACGACATTTCTACAAAATATTCATATGTTTAAATGCTGAATATAGCTGAATTTAAATAAATTCAGCACTTAAAGTGCGTTTCGGGTGCTTTTTAGTGCGTATTTTAGCTTTCGTAATGTCTATAAATTAAACCCTTATATGTACTCTTGGGTTTTAATGTACTTTTGTCGTCGGACCTACACCTAGGCCTCAATTCTAATGTTTGACTGCTTTCTACAGTTCTGTTGACACGATGTGTCTTACCGGTGAGTTTACTAATATTTCTGACGCAACGCTCTCGTTTATGCATAAAGCTATATTTTGTAGCACAAAATGTGCATGAATTCACTTGCATGGAATTCAGAAATTTATTTGTCTGGTAACTAGATCATGTACAGTCATTAAAGCACAAATTACTGTTCATCTAGTGTACGGAATGTACGGAAAAGTGACGGTTGTCACAGTCTCCCCCCGTTAAAAGAATTTCGTCCCGAAATTCAAGCGATGCCATCGGTCGCAGGGGAGTTATGAAACCAATATGGTCACTTAGATTCATGATTTGTCTTCATGTTCCCATGAAATCTCTGGGTCATGTCATGAATTCTATCACACTCAAGTAAGTCGATCATGACTTTTCTGTATCTTGTGGACTCTTGGTGCATAACCTCAACAGGTTTCTATAGTATCACGGACTCTTGGTCCAAAACCTCAACAGGTTTCTATAGTATCACAGACTCTTGGTCCAAAACCTTAACATGTTTCTATAGTATCACGGACTCTTGGTCCAAAACCTTAAGAGGTTTCTATAGTAATTCTTGTAGTTTGTCATTGACGTGAATCTTATTTGTGGGAACAACGACTGTTCCTTAAGTCAGACTCCTCTACAGACTAGACACATGAATGTGTCGCGATCACTACTGATCTTTTTCTGGGAGCTTCATCTTGTGAACAATGGTTCTGATCCCTACACCGAGGATTCAACCTTTTCGTTTTCCCAAATCACACTACGCCTTCTCTAGGCGAGGCTCTCATTTTAGTCATACTTCTTGTCTCAATTTCTTTCGACTTATGCCGCTCATCGGCGCTATCTTTCTGTATTCTGCGGGCTGTCCTGATATGATCACATATCTGAAGGATCTTGCCACTAGTTTTTTCCTGGGCCATCTCGGGCCAGTTGATTGTTTATTTCTGGTCTCCGTTCAACATGACGGGAATCCACTCATTATGTTCCGTCTAAAGCTTTACACGAAGCGGTTTAGACGGCGGTGTGATAGATACCGTTGTAGGAAAACTCCACTAAGGGCAAGTGAGTGTTCCGACTTTTCATCAAAGTTTATCACACAAGCACGTATTATGTTCATACAGTCTGCATTGTTCAGCAGCTCAGTTCATAATCAAGTTCTTACGATCATCGGTGTGCTGCAACCCTTGTGATCAATAAAGATCGTGCAACGTTTTCTTTCAGGTAATGACGTCCAGTTGCGGCGTGCAATCACTGTATCTATCTCAAGATCTCTTCTCGTGATTCCTTAATCAATGTGCCGCGTGTGCAATGTCGTGGTCTCGTTGCATCGACGTACAATCGAGACTTGTCGAGAGACGTCACATAATTGCAACTCTAGCTCCTTAGCTCTTGGTTGCAGGGTTGGCATGAATTTCGTTCTTATCCACCATGTACCTTAAAGGTTTCACTTTGCGAATTCGAAATCCGCTTTTCGTCATCATTGCACATAACTGTGCTTTCTCTAAGAGTTGCAAGGTAAATTGCGGCTGTTGCTCACGACCTTCCTTGGACGTTGGCCATATAAGAATGTAGTCAATAAGTATATGACTTATCCAGGTATGGCTCACACGTTCGATTCATGAGGTCCGTGAATATTGTCGATGCATGTGTTAAGCCAAATGATACGACAAGGATCTCGTAATGCTCGAAGCAAGTCCTAAAGGTCGTTTTAGGGATATTTCCTTTTGTATTCACAGTGGAGGACCTCTTGTCCTCAAGTTGATCTTTGAGTGGTAACTGGAACCTTACGATTGGCTCATTTGTGTCGTCAGTCCTTGGCAAAGGATTCTGATTCTCAATTTTCTGAAGTTTATGTAAAGTGGAGACTACCAACTTTCTCCTTGTCTCCTTAACTAAGGATGTTATGTCCTTAATTTCCTCTGTCTAGCAGCTCTTGCAGTTATATCAGAGGTTCATGCTTCGCTGGTGAAGCTAGTCGGTATGGCGTCATTCGTCACTGGTGCTGCTCCTGGCACGCGATTTATCCTGAACTCCTCTCGTTGCTACAGAGAGGCGTTCCTGGCAAGTCTTCCGAAAAGGCTACTGGGACTTCTTCCGTCACGGGGATGTTCTCAGGCTCTGCAGTCTACTCGGAGGCGTTTCTATGCCTCTTCGACCAATGAGGGATGTCGTAGATCTGTCGCCTTGTGGGGTCTAGCATCCTTGCACCTATTGCAGGAAAGTTGGGTTTCATCATCCGCAAGAGGGATGCGTCTGATTTTCTCATATCGAACAACTTCAGCTGTATACTTGGATTTCTGATCCATGCTGACTATCATATTATGACAACGCGAGTCAATGGTAACAGAAGGTTCCGGCCTTCTGAGTCCCTAAATGCAATCCTCAATTGCTTCGACTGTTTAAACTAGCCTTCTATATGCCCATTTCTTAAGAATATAGGACGTCTATTTTACTTGAAACTAGGCCAAGCAGTTTCTTAAGTTCTAAGCATGTAAGGTTAAAGTTGATGCCAGTATTAATTAAAAGTAGATGCGTTAGGTTGGTTAATAGGGAACGTACCCGTAACCGCATCTGGATCCTGGCGTGCTTCACGAGTTTCAATCGTGAAAACCCTTCCTTGTTTGTTTCTTCCTAGGGCAATCTTTCCTAAAGTGCCCTGCTTCACCACATCTGTAGCAACCCGGTATTCTCTTATTTCTCCCATCTGGGTCCTTCGCCCAACAGGCATCCTTACTGTGCCCTTCTTTTCCACACTTTCCGCACGTAGGCCTTAGACATCGACCTTCATGGTGAAAAGTGCATTCCCCGCATCTCGGCTTAGTCCCCGAGTATATTTTGCCACCAGCCTTATTAGTGGCTCCATCAGTTTTCTTGTCATGCGGCGGTTTCACTTTCTTTCTTTTGCCTGATTTAGAGCTTCCATAGTTGACTTGGGTGCTCATCTTTAGGTTTGAGGACTTCCTCTTCTTGTTGCTTGACGACTCCACATGAGTCTCTTTCTTGTTATCCTCAGATTCCGAAAATTTTCCCGCACGTAGAGCTTCTTCAGTAAGCGTAACGCTTAAATCGATAGCCTCCGCGATAGTTGGAGGCCTTGAGGTAGTAACCAAGCTCCTGATCTGAGGTGCAAGTCCCCAAATGAATCGTTCAACCCCTTTGAATTCCGGTTTGACTAAGTAGGGGACGACCCTAGACAAGTCGTGAAATCGTTGGACGTATTCAGGAATCTTCGGTCCGTCCATTTTCAAGTTCTAGAACTCCACCTCAAGCTTCTGGATTTCAGCTCTAGAACAGTATTTCTTTTCCATCATTTCCTTGAGCTCGTCCCAGCTTAGTGCATAAGCAGCATCCGCACCAAGGGTTTGAACCTGAAAGTTCCACCAGGAGAGTGCGCCATCTACGAATAACCCTGAGATATAAGTAACACTCTGTTGGGGTGAACAGTTACTCATTCTTAGAACTGAGTCAGTCTTTTCTGTCCAACGAACAAATGCAACGGCGCCTCCTGTTCCGTCAAAGGTTAATGGTTTGCAGTCTAGGAACTGCTTAAAGGTGCAGCTAGTTGGAGGGTTATTTTCGGTAGTGCCATCGCTGTGCTTAGAGCGGAGGGCTTCATGTCGCGCAATTGCCTGTGAGATGCATTCTTGCAGCTCGGCTTATGTCCTTGGCAACGTACTGGTGTTTGTGTCTCGCCTGGGCGGCATTCTCTTCTGCCAAAATGGTATGAAGTAGGTTAGACAACATTCCAATTGTCTATGAGATACATAGCACCATAAGCCATTATGTAATCACCCAATTTCACATGTATATATAATCAATGTATAAGCGAGGAAACAGTTATTGAGCCTTCACATAGGCTTGCCAACTTGGCTTATTGTTTGAAATGAACTCGAGGCTACATCGCCTTGGTAATTCAAGTTTCAGTTATTTCCTGCTACATTGGTTTTCTTAGGTCTTTAGCTTTACTGGTGCGTATATTTCCCCTTTGATGGGGTTGTTTGTGTAGAGGTAATAGGGAGTGTATCGTCACTGATTCTTCCTGAATGTCATTCCACCTCTCTTGCTTAAACATCGTCTTCACAAACGTCTCGTATGCAGGTAAAAGTGTCAGTCACGAAGTAGGCTAGGACAGGCTTCCTACTTTCTAACGTGCTAAAGCACTGATCTATGTGTTGTTCTACCAGATGAAGGTGAGGACACCTATGGTTTTCATTAGCTTGACCCGCAGAGTCCACCAGGATTTCTGTGCACTACAAGTCGTTATTACGTGGGCCCCCGTAATAATAAATTGTCTTGCACAGTTACCCCAAATTTTCTCTCGTCCAAGCAGATGATCAATCAAGGAGGGTACACTACTGTCCTTATACCTCTGTCATGGAAAGGACCCTTGCGATGGTCCACGCGCTAACATTCGTTATCGTTATGCGCGTATAGGCACGATGATTAGATGGAATAGGAATAGAGAGAATTCCTAGTAGTTGGAGGGGCACCTTCGAGATGAATACTTCATCTTCTTTTTTTGATCAAGTATGTCGTCAATCTTGCTTCACATAAGCCGCAGGGATCTCGTCCCGTTGATTGAGAATTCGATCAAGGTTGCCGCCTCTGCCTCGTCATCATCACCGTAGTTAGGCACCTTCACGACCGAGAGGGAAGAGCAGCCATCTCCTACGGAAGCAAGCTCAGCATCTTGTTTGGTAATCACTCCCAGCCATGAGCTTTGCAAAGGATGCGAGGTCGGTAGCTTCATCGTGCGAGTCACGTATAGTAATAGGAGTCGGAGTCGAAAGTATCTTATTCACGTCAATAATCATTCCGTACACTTATTTGTATGTATGTATATCAATAACATATATGCTACTTAGCATAATCAAGCATTTTAATGCATTATATCACGTATAACTCTCGTTTTTGGGGGGTCATTTTGTTTTTGGCAAGTCTAACTCGTGTAGACTATGCTTTGTTTGGCACCTTATTTTAAAGGTATTCCTCACTAGTGTCCTTGCCTTGTCACTTTTTGAAAAGTGTCTGACTTGTGGATCTTGGCGCTTTCGTGAATGCAATGAAAACCTTTTTGTAAAATGTTTTCGTGAGAGAACTCTAGTGATTGTAGTCTAGACTCGAGAAAGAATCCTAGTTCACTACAATCGAGGCTCTGATACCAAACTGTCACACCCTGTCTTTTGCGGAAGCGTATGATGTGTGACTAGCTTGTTATCATTGCATTCAATCGTAATAAACAACTACATGATCAAAACGATGTTCATCCATTTATGAAAATTTAAGTATTACAAATACTTGTTATTTAAGTTTTCAAAACACGACCTTTGACATGGTTTCAATTCAACAAAAGTGGATGACATCTAAACTTGTAGTCTACTTCTAGTTACGACACTTGCGCCCAAGATCCATCCTGTCACCTGAAATACATGTAATTTTGGAAAACATCAACATAAAGTTGAGCGAGTTCATGCGTTTTTGTATTTCACATTTTTATACTTTGTATGAAAACATAGTATGTGTCATGTATAATTCAAGTCTTTCTTGAGTACCCCACGTACTCAAGTATAATTCCCGTTTTCTTGAGTACCCCACGTACTCAAGTATCATTCAAGTTTTCTTGTGTACCCCACGTTTTAAATGATTGTTTATACAAGGACATTAAGGCATGTGAGGACATATGGAGCATTAGTGTTGGCTCCTTTAAGGCATGTGAGCATATGGAGCATTAGTGTTGGCTCCTTTACTGTGTCGATTACCCTCGACTGTGTCGATTAACCTCGACTGCGTCGATTTCCCTTGACTGTGTCGATTTCCCCTCGACTGTGTCGATTGACCTCGACTGTGTCGATTTCCCTCGACTGGGACACCGAAGCACTCATGAGGTCACATAAGGACCATGAGTGGGGCTCGGACGTACCCGTTAGATCTAACCCTCGTCCCTAATTAAGTTTTAATGGCATCTCAATATCTAGTCTATGCTCACATGATCTAGTATTTTCTAGGCATTTCTTAATGCTCATCATATTGCACTCACCACGAGTGCTTCTCGTATTCTTTTGTATTCTCAATTCATATTGCACTCGGTTCTCGTTCTCACCAAGAGTGCTTCTTGTATTTTTACCCTTTGTAAAAATTTTAATATTTGTAACATGTATTTCACCCCCGAGAGTTATAAAACCAAAAACAGTTAGAGAAAAAAGGGGGAGCATGAACTCACAACTTTGTGTTCCTTGCGTCGTAAACTTCACCGGATTTTGCTTATAGAGCGTCGTGACCTAAACGTGTTTTCTTAACGTTAGTCACTAGACTTGCGTCGCACAAGTACAGTCACTCTCTTTTGTATTTGAATCGTTGTGTTAAAAATATTTTATATTTTTAACTAAGTATCCTACTTATATTATTTTCTCAAAAATTAATATAAGTATTTCATGTTTTGCACTTTGCACCCGAATAATGTATCTTGTATGTTGTATGTGTATTTTTGTATTTTTACTCGTCACGAGTATCTCCAAGTCATATTATTTTTGCTCTAAAAATAATATATACCTACACAAAATAATCACATAATCATACAAGCGATAAATATATATTCTAAATATATATTTAACAAGTTTCTTTTATGAAAATCCACCTCCAGTATTTGGTATCTTGTACTAAAAATCATGGCGAAATTTATATTCTGAAACAAGTTAAAAAAATATATTTATAAACACTTATCACAAAAATATTACTAAGTGTTATATTTCTAGAAAAATCTCGCCAGAGTTTCCTCTGTAACTGGAGCTGGCCACGCTTACTAGCGTATCATTTTCTTTTCAAGATTCAATCAAACAATTCACCAATCGTTAATATACAATATCTCAACATCAACTAGTCAAAATATATATAAATCGCATAAATTACATGAACTTGTGGTTTACCCCAAAATATGTAGTAAATCCCATTACTTTTAGTGGATCTTTATATGAATCAACTTCGTTTCTTGCAAGTCTCGTTTTTAAAGGAATTTCATCTTTACAACTTCTTGTCAACTTTTACAAAAATAGTTATTTTGTCGAAACTTTGTGTTACACAAGTGTTTACACACTTGTGTGTTTGCTAAAATCATTCTTGTTCATGTAAGATCCGGCTTTAGAAAATATGATTTCTTTGACACTTGGTCCTTTGAAAGTACCGCTTGTAGATCCGTAGATCTACCTGTTTTGAACACCATTTCATAAGTAAAATTGATTTTACACAAGTTCATGTTTAGTGTGTGGTAGAGTTTCATCATTTAACCCTTTTTATACTTAAACAACTCTATGTCATGATCCATGATCATGACCAATCCGGGTTAGACGATGATCCGAGCTACCACATCATAGATCGGCACTAAGTAGTTACACAAAACAAGTCTTGCTAGATTTACACAACATCATAGCCTTTAACCATCACTTTTAACATTTTAGTAGACTTTTAACACTTCATCTTGCAAGTTCACGAGTTTTAACCGTCATATCTTATTTTAACCACTTTAAAATAGATCGAGAGGGCGTTTGTAGCAACTTACTACTAGCTCGAGGCTAGGGAAGAAACTAGGTGAAAAACGAGTGGTTAAAAGCGTCGTAGAGAGGTCCTTGGCAATCCGCAAGCACCGGGCTTCCTCGTCTGAGATCCTTCACACTTGTATGCAAGTGCAATGTCTTGATCAAAATCGAAAAGTGGGTGTGGTGTGACTATGGCTCTCGGCCGAGACTTCAAGAGAGGAAGAGAGAGGAGTGAATCTTTGTTAAGTGGTGAGAATGATTTTGATTATCCCTTAAACATATTTATAGCCCATTTATCTCATTTACCCAATGGATTCTATGTCCTCTAGATATTTAGCACTCAAGATTATTATATTCAAACATGTGGTGGGTGTTCCCTCATACTAACCGAGTTCGGTTATGGGGGGGGGGGGTTCCATGGTTGATTCCTAACTAATAAGTTAAGGTTTAGTTAGTTAGTTTAGAGATTTAAAATTAGTTACTAGTGTGTTGTAATTTACAACGGGTGTTAGAGTATTCGGGGACCCTAACTAGCTCAGAAAAAGAAAAGCAGTGTTAATGACAATATTTTTATGCCCCGGGTTACGTCCGGTTGTTCGGTTAGACACCGGTTCGTTAAAGTGCTAAATTACACTTTTTAGTGTCTTTTAAGTACCTTTCTTGTACTCTTTCAATTCCCAACACTTAGGGAAATATTCTGGATAATAAAATGACATTTCTGCAAAATATTCAAATGTTTAAATGCTGAATATAGCTGAATTTAAATAAATTCAGCACTTAAAGTGCGTTTCGGGTGCTTTTTAGTGCGTATTTTAGCTTTCGTAATGTCTATAAATTAAACCCTTATATGTACTCTTGGGTTTTAATGTACTTTTGTCGTCGGACCTACACCTAGGCCTCAATTCTAATGTTTGACTGCTTTCTGCAGTTATGTTGACACGATGTGTCTTACCGGTGAGTTTACTAATATTTCTGACGCAACGCTCTCGTTTATGCATAAAGCTATATTTTGTAGCACAAAATGTGCATGAATTCACTTGCATGGAATTCAGAAATTTATTTGTCTGGTAACTAGATCATGTACAGTCATTAAAGCACAAATTACTGTTCATCTAGTGTACGGAATGTACGGAAAAGTGACGGTTGTCACATTGTGTTAACATATAAAAACGCACCCAAAGGTGAGTACATAGATCCCCTCTTTTTACATGTTTTCTGGTAACTATGTGAGTACATAGATCCCCTCTTTTTACATGTTTTGTGGTAACTATGTGAGTACATAGTTCCCCTATTTTACTGTTTTCGATTGTTTTGGGGTGATTCATATGTATCAAAACGATTTCGATATTTTAACGATGATTTCAAAAACGATTAAGATGGTTTATACTAAGTTAATAACTTGTTGGTTGTAGTTACATAACGAACGACATTCATTAATTTTGGCCAAACCGACCAGTATTAGGTTATGGTACCATAGGATCTGACAAAATCCTGTTTATCAGACTGCACCCATGGTTATGTGCGGGTTAGGTGGGTAACGACTGAATGTGTGATGTTAACTTACCCTTTGGTGGTTTGTTAATGCGAGAAGCGAGATAGTCGAGTCACGAAGGTTTGAATGTTATTAGCGAGACGACCAAAAATAGTTTTCACAATTAAAACGAGGATGATTTAAACGATTTAAACGAGTTTACGATTTTGAAACGATGTCACTTAACGATGTTTTCGAAAGGTTATAAACCATACGAGTTTTTTTAATGAGTTAACACGAGATGTTTTACAATTTGGTTTACTAAAACAAATGCTTTTAGGTTAAGAATCATGGCTACGAGGTTTTATAAATTATAACCCGCTTGATTTGAGTTAGTTAATTATGTTGCAATATTATACTCTTATCAAAACAAGGTCTTTAATAAGGTATTGCAACATATAAACTAGCCATGAATCCGATACTCTTATAAAACCTATGTACTCGCCAGCATTTCTTTGCTGACTTTGTTTTTACATATGTTTCAAGTGATGTTGCTTGATGTTGATTGCTAGGATGCATGAGTCACATAGGATCTGGACGAGGCCTTAGTGACATAATAACAATGATAGTCGATATATATAACCTGTTTGTTTCATGCTAAAACAATGTAAATTACTTAATGAATAAATAAAACGAAACTCTTTTGTATCCATGGTTGTGAAACAATAATTCTGTTACAACACTCCCCGACGTTTCCGCCACAATTTGTTGTTTTACGTGGTCGGGGTGTACAAAAAGCTTCCCAGAACTTTGCCGTGGTTGCTCACAATGATCAAGCTGCCCCCAACCAACCAGCTCAACCCCCTGCTAGGAAGCCATACAACGGAACTGCACCCTTGTGCAACCAATGTAACCTTCATCATCATGCTAGTGTGAAGTGACGCAAATGCCAAATTTGTGGACTTATAGGTCATACAGCAAGAGTTTGCCGAGCTGCAGTTGCACTAAATCAAGCTGACAACAATCCTGCTCAAGCTCATTTTCCACCAGGCTCTTGCTACAACTGTGGCGTGATGGGTCATTTCCGAAGAAATTGCCCAAAGCTTGCTAATGCAAATCCAGCACATGGATGAGCATCTGACCGACTAGAAGACAACACCATTTAGAAATAATCACGTCTTATGTATTATTTTCTTTTGTTGTCAAGGTCCATGAATGTCACACCCCGACCACGTAAAACACCAAATCGTGGAGGAAACGTCGGGGAGTGTTGTAACAGAATTATTGTTCCACAACCATGGTAATTAAAAGTTATTTTTTATTCATCAAACAAAGAGTTACATTGTCTTAAAATAACTGAAACGAGGAGTTCATCACATAATTAAACTAGTTCCATCTTTATTTTAAGTCTCTAAGGCACAGGTCCGCCCTAGTGTGTCACGAACATCCTAAGTAACAGCTCCTGAAAACACATGTGAAAATAGGTACGTCCGCATAAAAATGCCTGTGAGATACATAGGTTTTATGAAAATAGGATTCATGACTTGAGTTTAAAGAAATGTTTAATAAAAGTTAGTCATGAACCTTGTAAATTGTTTTGTTAACCAAAATCTTGTGAAAAATGTATTGTTTGTGTAAAATGTATAAGTCCAAATTGAATGATCTAAATAACGCTATGACATGTAGTACAATACAAGCACTTATATATAGGAAGTACCAGCGGCGTATCCACCATGCTTGTATCATACTACACATATCTCGTTACTTAAGTCATTTAAACAAACCACCAGTGTATAAAGTTCATGTTTAAACCAATTGTCAAAATGTCCTTGTATAAACCATGCCAAATGTTAAAAGTCCAAATGTAGTCAAGTAATGTGTAACAAATGTTATGTATGGTAAGTAAAGTGGAGTCACATAAACCAAATGTAAAAATGTACAAAACAAGGTATTTTGAATATATCAAAAAGTTATGTTTTGTAAAGTAAATGCATGTTTTGCTGATACAAACACTTATGTGGTAAGTTAACGCATACATTCAAGCCTTGAGACAGCAGGATAACCTTAGAGTAAAGATTACCAAAGTAAAATGTTTTCGGATTCAGTCATTCTTTACACCCAAACAAACCTAGGATGTTAGGAACGGGATTTGTCAAGTCCTATGGTACCATTACTTACTACCGAGCGGCGTAGCTAATGTTAATGAATGTGTTTTAGTCCCGTTGTACAAACCACATGTCATATCAAATGTAAACATGTTATGAAAAAAAACAATGTACTAAGTATGCTAAGTTAACATACAAAGCAGAAAAGTCATGTAAATCAATGCGCTAGCATGTCAAGTAAACATACATAGCAAAACAAGATGAAATTTTGTATTAATAGTGTACTAATGAACATAACAAGTATATATTATGAAAACATGGAAAGCACGAAAATAACAAGTAGTCACATGTGTTTCACCCCAAAATGTTTGAAAACGGTAAAAGAGGGGACTATGTACTCACCTTTGGGTGCGTTTTTATATCTTAACACAATCCCACAATTTGTTTATTTGTCCTAAATTAAATAATAATGATTAAATAATCAAAACTCACAAAAAATACATGAGTTTCTCCAATACTTGGAATTTTCACATAACTTTGAGATTTCTCGAAAAGTTATTATTTTTTATTATTTTGGTGTATTTGTATATATGTACTCGAGCGTAACACACCTAATCTTGTCAAAACTAACACATGATCATACACATATTGTAAAACACATAGTACATTGTAACACATAAAATAACCCATGAACAACCCATTCTAGTGTATGTCGAAAAACGCTTATTTTTGCGATTCGGTGACATTTTTGGGCGTCGGAAGTCATGTATGACTAACCAAACACCAAGTAAACTTAATATAAGTTAAAATACTTATTTTTATACCAAATATATCAGTTTGGTTATGATCTAAAAGAGTTTTGTAAAAGTCCTCCGAAAAGGCGATTTTTAACCGTTTTACCGCATAGTTTTGCATCAAACGTTACCCGAAATATCCGAAATCGAAACGAATTGAAATTTTGACACAACCCATGTTATTTACTGAACAAAATAATGGTTATAGTCATGATAGTGCAGGTCTTAAATAAAGCACATAAATCATGCAAATTTCACATAATTTACCACTTTTTAAGCTATATGTACAACATGCAAAGCTATCAAACCTATGTCAAAGTTTCATGCCTTTAAAATACATCAAAAAATGTTATTTTTAGTGTTTGTAACCTGATCTAAAACAGTTTTGTCATATAGCTATTTTTCATCATCTCTTGAGCTTTAAATCAACATATTTTCATATGTATAAGTGCCTAAAGCATACTTATCATAACATCATCATTTTATGTTAATCTAAATGCATCAAATATGTGATATATTCAAATGTATTTGCTGATGTAATTTATATTTAACATATCATACATAAATCACCAAATACTTGCATTTTTACCACCATTCTAGAACATGTAACAACATAAACAAGTACTTAACAAGATAACAAACTTCAAAACTCATATACACACATACATATGTACGGTTATACATACATATATGTACATCACCATTTTTACTTGTATCATGACCCATTTCATTTTAGATTTCAAGTTTAGTGAAAATCCCAAGATTCAAGAGAAACTTCAATCATCAAGAACAACCAAGAATCAAAAGTATGATTTAAACATAATGTTATACCTTTAAGATTCAAGTAGGTTGTAGGATGAGATTTTGATGATAGGAAGCTTGTAATCACTTGACAACACCTTGGGAACACCTTTAGATCCTCACACTAACTTGAAGTTTACTAGAAATGGTGTTGAACTTTGAAGAACAAAGCTTGAAGGTTTGAAGAAGATGAAGATGGAGGAGAGAGAGAGAGAGAGATGGGGACGGTTCAAGGGGGAGAGAGAAGGGAGGTTGAGTGATGATCTTGTTGAGAAGATATGCAAAGATATATAGAAGATGTTTGGAGATCTCATGAGATAGCATGCAAGACAAGTGTCACCAAGGATCAAATGAAATATTTTGTAGGATCTTACAAAAATTTGGTGGGGCCTCAACATACATGACCGTAAATATCAAGGGGGGAGGGGCCAAAATGTAAATTTTTATATAAACATGCCATATGTAGGCTAAAACCGGAGTTTAACTGGATACCGAGTATTTTATCTAGCGTTTAAATCCCGGTTTATGGCGTTCTAAATTATTTTTATTATTCTATAAAAATAATCTCGCCAAAATATTACTGAAATAAATTTCAGTTGCCAAGACTGGCTGCGTTGTCTGCGTTTTGCAGTAGAAGCACTGTGTCGCGCAGAAACACACGGTACACGCTTAAACTTGAAAAATAACGTTTTTAGGCGTTTTAATTTATTTTTCATCACGAACCTGATTAAAATAAAAATTTTAATCATAACAGAATATTTTTGGGATTTAAATATTATCCGGGCGGTCACCAACGTTAGTTTCGCAGTTTTGTCGTTAATAGTTCTTTAGTTCAAATAAACATGTTTTTGCCATACCGAATCCTTCGAAAATTATTTCTAAGTTATGTAAAGGATATTTAGGGTATGTTTGGCTTACGTCACCATTCCGGGATATATGTCGCGTTAAACTGATTGCGTTTATGCACCAGTTTGCGTATGACATTCTAGAAAGTGATTTAAAGCTTGAAATCGGAAACGAATCAAATTGTAAAATCATCAAACATAAATACACACATAATAACACCAAAGCAAATTGTTTTATTGATAATCAACATTGTTTTACATTATACGATGATTACAGAACACAGTTGTCACAGTCTCCCCTACTTTTGGAAATTTTGTCCCGAAATTTTATTTTGAGGAAACTTGTGAAAACAAATGCGGATATTTCGCCTTCATCTGGTCCTTACATTCCCAAGTAAACTCGGGGCCACGTTTGGATTCCCAGCGAACCTTGACCAAATGAATCCGTTTGTTCTTCAACTGTCTGAATGTACGGACCACTATCTCCACAGGTTTCTCGATAAAGTGCAGTGTTTTATCAACACGAATTTCGTCAAGCGGTATGTGGAGGTTCTCGTCAGCTAAGCACTTTTTGAGATTGGATACGTGGAAAGTTGGTTGAACATTCCCAAGTTCAGGAGGTAACTCGAGTCTGTAGGCTACCTTACCGATTCTTTCAACGATCTTGAATGGTCCAACGTATCTAGGTGCAAGTTTTCCTTTCTTTCCAAATCTGATCACTCCTTTCCAAGGTGAGACCTTAAGTAATACACGATCACCGACTTGAAATTCCAAGGGCTTGCGTCGTTGGTCCGCGTAACTCTTTTGACGGCTTTGAGCTATCTGAAGGTTATCGCGAACTTTCTTAACCTTATCAGTTGTCTCTAGAATGAGGTCAGGTCTAGTAAGTTGAGCCTCACCTATCTCATTCCAGCAGACTGGTGAACGACATTTTCGACCATAGAGAGCCTCGAAAGGAGCCATGTTGATGCTGGATTGATAACTGTTGTTGTAGGAGAATTCAATCAATGGTAGATGTGAATCCCAACTACCACCAAAATCGATCACACAAGCTCTAAGCATATCCTCCAAAGTCTGGATTGTTCTTTCAGTTTGGCCATCTGTTTGTGGATGATAAGTTGTGCTCAGATTAAGTTGGGTCCCCAAAGCAGATTGCATGGTTCTCCAAAAACGAGAAGAGAAGCGAGCATCTCTGTCAGAAATAATGTTCAAAGGAACACCATGTCGAGATACGATTTCATCCACATAGATTTTAGCCAGCCTTTCAGCAGAAAAATCCTCACGTATTGGCAAGAAATGTGCTGACTTAGTAAGACGATCAACAACTACCCAAATGGCATCATGACCTTTTTTAGTGCGCGGAAGTTTGGTAATAAGATCCATTGCAATGTTTTACCATTTCCAAACTGGAATCTCTGGTTGCTCCAAAAGACCAGAAGGATGTTGGTGTTCAGCCTTGAACTTAAGACAAGTAAGACATTTTGAAACATAGAAGGTAATGTCTTTCTTCATACCGGGCCACCAATACCGAGTACGAAGATCCTTATACATCTTATCTGAGCCAGGATAAACCGAATAACGAGACTTATGAGCTTCATCCATAAGCAAAGTGCGGAGATCATCTAGGCTTGGTCCCCACAAACGGTCCATGAAATAATACGATCCATCGTCCTTCAGTTCAAGATCAGGCTTAATGTGAGAGGGTATTTCCTTACCCATCAAGTCTTGTGAAACACAAGCATGTTGAGCCTGAGAGATGCGGGCTTGAATATCAGATCGAGCTTGAATATTAGTTTGAACACGAACAAAATGAAGCTTAGTACGTTCCTTACGACTCAAAGCATAGGCTACGACATTCGCCTTACCAGGATGGTAGCGAATTTCGCAGTCATAGTTGTTTAGAAGCTCAACCCAACGTCGTTGCCTCATGTTGAGTTCTTTCTGATTAAAGATATGCTGAAGACTTTTATGGTCAGTGAAAACCACACATTTTGTACCATACAAATAGTGTCTCCAGATCTTAAGAGCGAACACAACTGCACCCAACTCAAGATCATGAGTGGTGTAGTTTTTCTCATGCACCTTCAATTGTCTTGATGCGTAGGCTATAACTTTGTTCCTTTGCATCAGAACACAGCCAAGACCCAATTTAGATGCATCGCAATAAACAACGAAATCATCATTGCCCTTAGGCAAAGTCAGAATAGGCGCATCACAAAGCTTCTGCTTTAAGGTATGAAACGCTTCCTCTTGCTTAAATCCCCATTCAAAGGATTTGTTCTTTTGAGTTAGAGCAGTTAAAGGAACTTCAATCTTTGAGAAATTCTCTATGAAGTGGCGGTAATAACCCGCGAGACCAAGAAAAGAACGAACCTCAGTAGGAGTAGTAGGCGTATCCCAATCCCTAATCGCACTGATCTTAGAGGGATCTACATGAATACCATGTTCGTTGACAATATGCCCCAAAAATTGAACCTCCTTAAGCCAAAATTCGCACTTGGAGAATTTGGCGAAAAGTTGCTCTTTCTTTAGGAGTTCCAGAGCAAGACGAAGATGTTGTTTATGATCAGCTTGCGTCTTAGAGTATATCAAGATGTCATCAATAAAAATGATGATGAACTTATCTAAATAAGGCTTACAAACCCTATTCATCAAGTCCATGAAAACAGCAGGAGCATTAGTCAAACCGAACGGCATGACTGTGAACTCATAATGCCCATAACGAGTGCGGAAAGCAGTCTTGGGAATATCTTCTTCATGCACACGAAGTTGATGATACCCAGAATGAAGATCAATCTTCAAAAAATAAGAAGCACCCTGTAACTGGTCAAAGAGATCATCGATGCGAGGTAGGGGATATCGATTCTTGATGGTAAGCTTGTTCAGCTCACGATAATCGATGCACATCCTGAAGGATCCATCCTTCTTCTTGCCAAAGAGAACGGGAGCACCCCAAGGTGAAAACTAGGACGAATAAAACCTTTGTCAGATAGCTCCTGAAGCTGCTTAGACAACTCTTGCATCTCAGACGGTGCAAGATGATATGGAGCTCTAGAAATGGGATTTGCAACAGGTACGAGATCAATACGGAACTCGACTTGGCGTGCTGGGGGTAGACCAGGTAACTCTTCAGGAAACAACTCCGGAAAATCCCGAACAATAGGAATATCTTGAATAGACTTACCTTTGCCTTTATTTGCTGTAACATGTGCCAAGAAGGCCACATAATTCTTTCGCATATACTTCCGAGCTTGGGTACAAGACATGAGCTTGAGACTACTAGCAGGTTTCTCACCACGAACCTGTAGGATCTCACCGGACGAAAGCGGCACCCGAACAATCTTCTCAAAACAAACTACCTCCGCGTGATGTTTGGCTAACCAATCCATACCCACAATAATGTCGAAGCTTCCAAGTTGCATGGGCGTGAGGTCAATAGGAAAAAAGATGGTCGTTAAGGTTCAATTGGCAATTATGAAGAACAGAATTAAGAACAACAGGATTACCACTCGCAACTTCTACTGTCAAAGGCTTACCTAGTTTCGTTCTAGACACGCGAAGCAATGGCTCAAAAGATAACTACACAAAACTCTTATCGGCACCAGAATTAAAAAGAACAGATGCGGGTTGATTATTAACAAAGAACGTACCGTTAACCACTTCATTGTCTACTTGCGCCTCTTGTGCATTCATGTTGAAGACTCGACCTCGAGCCTGAGCCTGAGCTGGATTCGCATTCACCAATCTTGGACATTGATTACGGTAGTGGGTCAGATCCCCACAGTTATAACAAGAACCTGGTGGGTAGTGAGGTCGTGTAGCTTGACCTTGTTGTTGAGCAAGAGGCTGAGCAACTTGTTGAGCCGGGTTCTGAGCTGCCCGATTCTGATTAGCAGGAATGCGGCATGTAGCAGCAAGATGACCAGGTCTTCCACAGTTGGTACATTGACGACACTGGAGGTGTGGCTGATGATGACCGTTACACCTGTTGCACAAAGGTGCATTGCCTAGATAAGGTTTCTTGGCAAGTGATTGCGCAGGCTGATTTGGTGCGGCTTGAGCCTGTTCAGTAACGGCGTAGTTTTGGGAAGCCTTGCGCTTCCTAGAACCCTTCGAGGAACCAGAATCCTTACCCTTCTTTTTGTTACCTTTCTTGCTATCCTCTTTGTCAGACGCCTGCTTCTTACCTTTCTCCCCCTTTCTGTGCAACTTACCCTTCCGAATCTGCGACTCAGTCAATGTCGCTGCTAACTCGATCACCTGACGGACTGTGGTAGGGTTACTACCAGTAACGATGTCTTGCACTGAGTCAGGTAGACCATCGATGTACCTTTCGATAGCCTTATCGAGTGGGGTAACCATTGTTGGGCATAACAAACTCAGCTCCTCATATCTATCAGTATATGCCCGGTGCTCGCCACTATCCTGCTTCAAGTTATCAAACTCCCTTTCCAAAGCTCGCAGTTCATGACGAGGACAAAACTCCCTCATCATAAGAGTCCTAAGTTCAGCCCATGTTTGTGCTAGAGCAACTTCTGCACCACGGTCTCTCATAACCCCGTTCCACCACGTGAGAGCCCTCTTCTGAAACACACTGGAAGCAAACTCGACTTTGCGATTATCAGGACACTGAACGTCGGAAAGTATTCTCAATGCTCTCGAACCATTGAAGAAGCCCAGTTGCTCCCTCAGAACCACTAAACTTGAGCGGTTTAGCCGAGTTAAAACTCTTGAAATTGCATGGAGCATTATTGTTGTTGTTGGCTTGGTTCCATTGAGCAATAAGATTTGGGAACGCAGCAGCCATTTGCTGCGCGACGATTTCTGCCAGTTCGGCATTTGGTAGCGGATTTTCACGACGAGGAGGCATTCTAAAAAGGAAACATGAAAGGAATGAGTGAGATGATTAGATGAAAAGAATGAGATGAAACAAAAATCGACAAAATCAAATGTGTGAGGAAATGAGAATGAGCAAGTGGGTATTTATAGAAAGTCTTGGATTTACAAGAGGATTACAACTGTCTTTGTGCAAATCAAGGTATGATCTAAGCCATACACTTGTGGAACATGGTTTCTAATACAATGGGAGCTTAAAACCAGTCCATTGTATGCTTAAAACCATGGAAATTCGCCTGAAATCAGCTGCTGTGACCAGTTTTCAAGTTTCTGCCAGCTCCAGCTCTCGCGAGCTGTGAAGACAGAGGCTTCAGTATTCGCCCTAGGCGAGAGAAGTTTCAGCAATTGTCAGTTTTAGTCCCTGCATGTCCAAAACTTTGATTTAAGGCATTTTTGATGCGTTTAAGCCCCGTTAACCCAATTTCAAGGCTCTATAATGAAGTTAAAGTATAGGGAACATGAAATATGCTTGAAAACATCCCGGATGTTAGTTCGTTTGGTCATACGGTTGCGTTATTCGGTTAATTATGACGAAAACTCGAACGAACGCGAAAACGATCCAAATTGCACGACGAGTGGTATTTTTGCATTCCAATCACTAAAACAATATATTTTAATGATTACAAAAATTTTTGGATGTCTGGATGTATTCAGAACGTAAGATATGCGCGTAAATGCAAACTTATGCACTTTTTGACGCTTTTAGTCCCTGTTGATCAAATAAGTTTATTTTCGCTTACCAAACCCCTCAAAGCCTATTTCTAAGGTATGCAAAGGATATTTAGGGTATGTTTAACTTATGATCAAGTTCCGGAATGTTTGTTACTGTACAAATCGGCATAGTTTTGCAGTTTGACACAATTAGTCCCTGCGATTGATTAAACTTGTTTTCGACACACCAAACCCTCCAAAACTTATTTCTAAGTTATGTAAAGGTTATTTAAGGTATGTTAAGCCTATATCACTATTCCAGAGTGTTTGTCGCGTTAAACTGATTACGTTTACGCATCAGTTCGCGTATAACTTTCCAGAAAGCGATTCAAAGCTCAGGTATGAAACAAAGGTTTCAGCTTAGAGCTTCTCAAATCAGATTCTAGTGGGTTTTGAAGTTGGGGGATGTGGGTATTTATAGGATTTCCCGAACCGTTAGGATCGTTTCTTGGAAACCGTGATCGAATCTAAGGCGTACACTTGTTGGAATGTTGTGGTGACTAAAAATGGCCCCTCATGAACTGAAAGGGCAAGTGTGGGTGTGTGGTTGGGAGTTTAACAGTTGTAATATGCTGATTAATTGATCTTATCTAATCTGGGAGCCTGACGCAGGCCGCGTAAAGGATAGCCCTGGTTTTACGCGGGCCGCCTGGCCTGACTGGTCAGAAACAAACTTTCGTAAATGACAGTTTCAGTCCCTGTTACGTGTTTAAGCCATTTCCGACACGTTTAAGACCCGTTAAGCCAACGTTAAGGCCCTAAAATGATGCCTAAACATTGTGGACATGAAACATGCTCAAAAATATGTCGGAGTTCGTTTGGTCGTACGATCGCGATGTTCGCTTAATTACGACGGAATGCGCATAAGCCCGAAAAACGATCCAAATGACGCGACGGATGGATTTTTCTTATGCCAATCACTAAAATAAAATGTTTTAGTGCTTACATAAATTTTTGGATGTCCGGATGTATTCAGAACGTAAGTTATGCGCGAAAGTGCAAACTTGTGCACTTTTTGGCACTTTTAGTCCCTAAATGACCAAAAAGTTTATTTTAGCACACCGAACCCCTCAAAGCCTATTTCTAAGCTATGTAAAGGATATTTATGGTATGTTTAACTTATGGTCATGTTCCGGAATGTTCGTTACAGTTCAAATTGGCACACTTTCGCAGTTTGTCAAGTTTAGTCCCTGTAAGCGAATTAACTTATTTTTGCCATACCAAAGCCTTCAAAACTTATTTCTAAGTTATGTAAAGGTTATTTAAGGTATGTTAAGTATATGTTGATGTTCCGGAGTATTTGTCGCATTAAACTGATTACGTTTACGCATCAGTTTGCGTATAACTCTCCAGAAAGCGATATAGAGTTTGAAATTGAATAAAAGTCAAAACATGAAAAATGTAAAACACAACCAAACAAACATTGGGATAAAATAACATTTTTTATTGATAATTGAACTGTTCATTATGATTACAAGCACAGATGTTACAGCACCCGTTCACTCGGGGGTTGTTAAGGAGAATTATTTGCATAGATTACAGTGGTGATCATCTATTATGAACTGCCTTGGGCAGTCAACCCGCAGTCTTTGGTATCGATAGGTTCATGTCGATAATTAACATGCCTCATTTCACTCTGTGTACGTGCTGGTTATGCGTAAACTACTTCGAACTCTATATGCTATTATCAAACTTGTATGCTCAATTTTACACTATGTGTATTGACTTTTATTTTAACGTATGTGACAAGTTCTTAGGGTGCTTATCTGCTAGGAAATCGAGGCTAGAATAAGGCTCTAGAGGCCAACAAATAGTTGTCTGTATAAATGAAGTCAAGGGTCTCTAGAAGCAGATAAACAATTGCTCTATTTGAAAAATCTGAGTTGTCGGAATAGAACTATTTGCCTGGATTTTGTCTGTAATAATTTGTTTTACCTTTTGAGACATGGTATGGGACATGTTACTTTAAATTGATTGGTAATGATAACTGTTATGGAAACTTCTGGACAATCTGTTTCGCTTAGTGCCATACCCCGATGTTTCCGCCATCGGTTGGGGTGTGACAGTCAGATTCATGGCTCGTATACATGTTGCAATAGTTCATTTGACTAAAGGAGTCGGTAATTGAAAACCTTGTTTTGAAAAGTGTTTGGTATTGCAATATGATTAACCAACTCAAAACAAGTTGGTTATAGTTTATAAAATCTCGTTGCCATGAATCTTATCCCAAAAACATTTGTTTAAGTAAACCAAATTGTAAATCGTTCTCGTAATAAAACTCGTATGGTTTAAATCGTATAGTAAACATCGTTACGTGACATCGTTTAAAATCGTTCGTCCAAGTGAACTAAATAACGCAACGGAATATAATACGATAAAAGCACTTATATATAAGAAGTACCAGCCGCGTATCTACCATGCTTTTATCACATTACACCCGTCCCGTTACCTAATCGCATACCAAAACCAATCGTTCGTTCAGTTCGTTTAACTTGTTCAAATCGTTTAAATCGTTCAATATTGTTCAATCGTACAAACTCGTTCAATGGTTCAAAAATCGTTCTCGTTTTAATTGTGAAAAATACTTTTGGTCGTCTCGCTTATAACATTCAAACCTTCGTAACTCGTCCATCGTTCAACTCGTATTAACAAACCACCAAAGGGTAAGTTAACAATCATCAGGTTCAGTCGTTACCCACATAACCCCCATACATAACCATGGTGGCAGTCCGATAACGGGATTTGTCAGATCCTATGGTACCATAACCAAATACTGGTCGGCTTGATCATTGTTAGTGAATGTCATTCGTTATGTAAATACGTCCAACAAGTTTGTTCACATTATCGAAAATCATTGTGTTTTATATAAACTATAGTATTCGTTTTTTAAATCATCGAAATCGTTTAGCACATATGAATCACCCTAAACAATTGAAAACGGTAAAATAGGGGAACTATGTACTCATATCGAAGTGCAAAGTATCCTCGATTAAGTGAACTTATCAAAGCTCGGGCAAACCAAGGAAATCAAGTAGCACCTAGTAATCGGATCACTAAGTTAATAAATCGGCACCTAAATCGGAAGATCGGGTAGAATGGGGTTTCGTAAACCAGATGAGCATTGAAACTCATGTGATATGGTTTAACAAGGCCTACATTCTAAATTGGAACCTATCCTAAGTGCTTACGACCCGTTACAACCCATTAAGGTAGCTTACGCTACTTTAACGCGTTGTTCGCGCGAATGCGCGTTCGAGACGCCTAACTAGTCCTATGACAAGTATTATATGCCCTAACATGTTTAAATGTGTTGCATAATCAGTTTTAGTGACAAAATTTAGGTTACATATGCTTAAATACCAATTATGCATGAAAAGGGCATTTTGGTCATTTTCCTAAGGCATATAAACTACCTATCATACAACTAATTAAAATAGGTGAAAATAAGGTATAACCTCGGAAGGTTATTCCCTATACAACTATGGTCGCTAAATGTGCTTGGTCGGATCCTAATGATCGACCAAACGGGTCGGGTTCGAAAGTCTAAGCGGTTGTCAAGACCGTTTGACTTACGACCCTAAACAAGCACTAGACTAAAAGTGACGAGTTAAACATGTTAAAACATGTTTAACTAAGTTAGAAAACAAGTTTGATATCAAAACAAAGTGTTTTGATACCCAAAAATAGCTTCGTTGCAAAATACGCATAACTACGTATTTCGACTGAAACTTTGACTCGTCACTTTGACTAATCGACGTGGTAATCAGTAGGTATAGTCACAAGGGACTATAACCATCGTGATTACGCTCACGTTGCAAAGTCCAATTGAACTTTGACTTGACCAACTCGTGGTCAAAGCAGAAAGTCAAAAACTGTTTGACTTTCATGCTTGAAAAGCATAAAAAGCATGAAAGAAGCTTACAAAAGGTCCAAGCAAGGAAGATTTGATTCAAAATACTCAGGTATGAAGTGTTAAACTTCAACTTAGAGCAGAATTAAATCAAATGTGTGAGGAAATGAGAATGAGCAAGTGGGTATTTATAGAAAGTCTTGGATTTACAAGAGAATTACAACTGTCTTTGTGCAAATCAAGGTATGATCTAAGACATACACTTGTGGAACATGGTTTCTAATACAATGGGAGCTTAAAACCAGTCCATTGTATGCTTAAAACCATGGAAATTCGCCTGAAATCAGCTGCTGTGACCAGTTTTAAAGTTTCTGCCAGCTCCAGCTCTCGTGAGCTGTGAAGACAGAGGCTTCAGTATTCTCCCTAGGTGAGAGAAGTTTCAGCAATTGTCAGTTTTAGTCCCTGCATGTCCAAAACTTTGATTTAAGGCATTTTTGATGCGTTTAAGCCCCGTTAACCCAATTTCAAGGCTCTATAATGAAGTTAAAGTATAGGGAACATGAAATATGCTTGAAAACATCCCAGATGTTAGTTCGTTTGGTCATACGGTTGCGTTATTCGGTTAATTACGACGAAAACTCGAACGAACGCGAAAACGATCCAAATTGCACGACGAGTGGTATTTTTGCATTCCAATCACTAAAACAATATATTTTAATGATTACAAAAATTTTTGGATGTCTGGATGTGTTCAAAACGTAAGATATGCGCGTAAATGCAAACTTATGCACTTTTTGACGCTTTGAGTCCCTGTTGATCAAATAAGTTTATTTTCGCTTACCGAACCCCTCAAAGCCTATTTCTCAGGTATGCAAAGGATATTTAGGGTATGTTTAACTTATGATCAAGTTCCGGAATGTTTGTTACTGTAAAATCGGCATAGTTTTGCAGTTTGACACAATTAGTCCCTGCGATTGATTAAACTTGTTTTCGACACACCAAACCCTCCAAAACTTATTTCTAAGTTATGTAAAGGTTATTTAAGGTATGTTAAGCCTATATCACTATTCCAGAGTGTTTGTCGCGTTAAACTGATTACGTTTACGCATCAGTTCGCGTATAACTTTCCAGAAAGCGATTCAAAGCTCAGGTATGAAACAAAGGTTTCAACTTAGAGCTTCTCAAATCAGATTCTAGTGGGTTTTGAAGTTGGGGGATGTGGGTATTTATAGGATTTCCTGAACCGTTAGGATCATTTCTTGGAAACCGTGATCAAATCTAAGGTGTACACTTGTTGGAATGTTGTGGTGACTAAAAATGGCCCCTCATGAACTGAAAGGGCAAGTGTGGGTGTGTGGTTGGGAGTTTAACAGCTGTAATATGCTGATTAATTGATCTTATCTGATCTGGGAGCCTGACGCAGGCCGCGTAAAGGATAGCCCTGGTTTTACGCGGGCCGCCTGGCCTGACTGGTCAGAAACAAACTTTCGTAAATGACAGTTTCAGTCCCTGTTACGTGTTTAAGCCATTTCCGACACGTTTAAGACCCGTTAAGCCAACGTTAAGGCCCTAAAATGATGCCTAAACATTGTGGACATGAAACATGCTCAAAAATATGTCGGAGTTCGTTTGGTCGTACGATCGCGATGTTCGCTTAATTAACACGGAATGCGCATAAGCGCGAAAAACGATCCAAATGACGCGACGGATGGATTTTTCTTATGCGAATCACTAAAATAAAATGTTTTAGTGCTTACATAAATTTTTGGATGTCCGGATGTATTCAGAACGTAAGTTATGCGCGAAAGTGCAAACTTGTGAACTTGTGCACTTTTAGTCCCTGAATGACCCAAAAGTTTATTTTAGCACACCGAACCACTCAAAGACTATTTCTAAGCTATGTAAAGGATATTTATGGTATGTTTAACTTATGGTCATGTTCCGGAATGTTCGTTACAGTTCAAATTGGCATACTTTCGCAGTTTGTCAAGTTTAGTCCCTGTAAGCGAATTAACTTGTTTTTGCCATACCAAAGCCTTCAAAACTTATTTCTAAGTTATGTAAAGGTTATTTAAGGTATGTTAAGTATATGTTGATGTTCCGGAGTATTTGTTGCATTAAACTGATTACGTTTACGCATCAGTTTGCGTATAACTCTCTAGAAAGCGATATAGAGTTTGAAATTGAATAAAAGTCAAAACATGAAAAATGTAAAACACAACCAAACAAACATTGGGATCAAATAACATTTTTTTATTGATAATTGAACTGTTCATTATGATTACAAGCACAGATGTTACAGCACCCGTTCACTCGGGGGTTGTTAAGGACAATTATTTGCATGGATTACAGTGGTGATCATCTATTATGAACTGCCTTGGGCAGTCAACCCACAGTCATTGGTATCAATAGGTTCATGTCGATAACTAACATAACTCATTTCACTCTGTGTACGTGCTGGTTATGCGTAAACTACTTCGAACTCTATATGCTATTATCAAACTTGTATGCTCACTTTTACACTATGTGTATTGACTTTTATTTTAACGTATGTGACAAGTTCTTAGGATGCTTATCTGCTAGGAAATCGAGGCTAGAATAAGGCTCTAGAGGCCAACAAATAGTTGTCTATATAAATGAAGTCAAGGGTCTCTAGAAGCAGATAAACAATTGCTCTATTTGAAAAATCTGAGTTGTCGGAATAGAACTATTTGCCTGGATTTTGTCTGTAATAATTTGTTTTACCTTTTGATACATGGTATGGGACATGTTACCTTAAATTGATTGGTAATGATAACTGTTATGGAAACTTCTGGACAATCTGTTTCGCTTAGTGCCATACCCCGATGTTTCCGCCATCGGTTGGGGTGTGACAGTCAGATTCATGGCTCGTATACGTGTTGCAATAGTTCATTTGACTAAAGGAGTCGGTAATTGAAAACCTTGTTTTGAAAAGTGTTTGGTATTGCAATATGATTAACCAACTCAAAATAAGTTGGTTATAGTTTATAAAATCTCGTTGCCATGAATCTTATCCCAAAAACATTTGTTTAAGTAAACCAAATTGTAAATCGTTCTCGTAATAAAACTCGTATGGTTTAAATCGTATAGTAAACATCGTTACGTGACATCGTTTAAAATCGTTCGTCCAAGTGAACTAAATAACGCAACGGAATATAATACGATAAAAGCACTTATATATAAGAAGTACCAGCGGCAAGTGGAATAGCGACATCGTCATCAATCGGAGCCCCGCCATCAAGGTCATCCTTAGGGGGACCCTCGATGAAGAGATCGACATCATCGTCTAACATATCGTCGAGAGGTAAATCCTCAACGGGAAGAGCAGCAAGAGGAACAGGTGCGGGGATCTGAGCAGGAGGTAGATCCCCATCAAGAAAACCATCAGCTAAAGGTAAATCGTCTCCGAAATCCAGTAAGGCGAAGGGCTGGAAGTCATCGTCGTCACTGCTCGTAGTATCTGAAATGTAAATCTCGCCCTCTGGAAGGATCTCTTCATCTGATACTATAGCTATCGGGTCTATGGTGTTTGATACTCCACTCTCGGAGGAAGATTACATGGTGTCTGTAACACAACCACAACATATGCACATATATCAGATAAGCATGTAAGCAATGACAATGTAAGCAAGTAATCATCCTAGCCTTCCCAGACTATCCCACCCAGTCTCTCAGACTGAACTCCCTAGTCTCTCAGACTAACTCCCTGGACTCTAAGACCAAACCTCCCAGTCTCTAAGACTAACTCCCTGGTCTCTAAGACCGAATCTCCCAGTCTCTAAGACTAACTCCCTGGTCTCTAAGACCAAATTTCCCCAGTCTATAAGACTGACTCCCTGGTCTCTAAGACCAAATTTCCCTAGTCTATAAGACTGACTCCCTGGTCTCTAAGACCAAATTTCCCGAGTCTCTAAGACTGACTCCCTTAGTCTCTAAGACTGAACATAGCCTTTTAAAATGTGTATTTGTGCCTTTTATTTCTAAAAATATTTGTTTCCTGGATCTGGACAATTTGTGTATGCAATGAAAATGTTTTTGTGAGAGCCCTAACGATCGTAGTCTAGACTCGAGAAGAATCCTAGTTCGCTACGATCGAAGCTCTGATACCAAGCTGTCACACCCTGACTTTTGCGGAAGCGTGGTTTATTTGGTGTGACTTCTTAATACCATAGCAACAATCATAACAATGTTATATGATAAAAACACGAGATGTTTATCCATTAATAAAGTTTAGAAACTACCACAATACCATTGTTTGAAAACATCAATACCGAATTAAGTTACAACCCATGACTTGTTTAAACGAGTTCACAAGACTCAACAAAAGTACTTAAATAAAAACCTGAGTTTAGAATTATGTATCCCGTCCAGGAAAGGAATACACCCTCTAAACTCAACAACCCTGGATAACATCTTTTATTCAAACGCAGCTTGACGACACATGCATACCCTTCCAGATCCACTAGTTTCCTGAAATACATGTAGTTTAAAAATATCAACAAAAAGTTGAGTGAGTTCATGTGTATGTCTGTGTGTATAAACCTTTGAAGTATGTATTGTATGTACAAATGTCCCTAGTATGTAGCAATAAGGAAAAAGAGATCACCAATGGGTTGCAAAGCCAATGGTATGTGTGAAAAGGTGCAGGAAAACTCAAACCTAGCAAATTTGTACCGGGCTTCCGGCTGGAAGACATAGTCACCACTATGGGCCGCCCCGGCCTCATGGGTGTGGGCTCGCTACACCCAAATAGATCTATCACTCATGTCCCTCGGTCCTATGACGAGGATTAATGGCATTTAAGTGTTGTGCCCACCCCTCACATGATCTAGTAGTATACCCTCCTTAGGCTAACCATACCATGTATAAAAATGTCTGTAATAATTGTAACATGTATTCCACCCCCGACGTATAAAACTGAAAACAGTAAAAGAAAAGGGGGACATGAACTCACAGTATTGCGTCCTCAGTAATGTCAACTCAAACTCTGTCAGCTACACGACAACCTACAACGTACTAACGTCTATTAGACGAACGGGCCGTGTCTTGGCTTAGAGTTTAATATTTTTGAGTTGCGTTTCTTATGTTTTCCCAAGTTATAACTATTTGTTAAAATAATAATTATTTTAACTTTACATTATATTTCGTTTTAGAATAATTGTTAAACAATATTTATGTATTAATACTTCTCAAGTATATATTTCCGTATTTCCTTCCCAAGGATGGGGTAATTTATACATGTATATTTGTATTATTGTACTTGTAATTTCCGAAATAATATATTCCCAAGTCTCACTTTAGAAAATATATTTATAAACTCATTTGTCCCAAAATAATGTATTGTCCCGAAAATATATATTTTTCCCAAAAATCATATATCTTCTACCTATACTAGGAAACTATATTTTTATTTCCTAAAAAATAATATATTTCTCCTTGTCCAAAAATAATATATATCAAAAATATATAAGTAACGGTATTGTTTTTAGATAATAAATTTCACGGTACTTTGTTAAGTTATATAATATAATCATTTCACCGAGTATGCAAATAATCACACAAGTGTCTTAATATGTATATATATTCTAAATATATATATGTTTACCCATTTTTATTTAAAAACACAACCTCCAATATTTGTATTTTTATTACAAAAATTATGGCAAGGTTTATATCAAAGACTTATGATCAAAATATACTTGTAAATACTTGTTAGAAAATATTTTTCTAAGTGTTTATATTTTTAGAGGTTTCCATGCTATCAAAGCATATCATTTTCTTTTCAAAAATCAACCCAACAATCAATAATCAAACTACACTTCCCAAGTGCAAAAATTATACAATGTAAATAACAACATGAACATGAACTTTCACAAAAACTCGTAGTAACTTAGTAACATGTTTAGTAGACTTAGTTACCCCTTAAAGTGTGTTTATTTCTTAATAAACTTCCTTCTTGAAAATTTAAGATGTTTACAACTTGTAAACATATTCTACAAAAATTATTCTTTTGAACTCTTCTTATAACTAAAGTGTTCTTACACTTATTTTATCACCACAAGTAATGTACATTTATGTAAGAATCAAGTTCTTACTAAAATCATATTTTGAACTTGATTTTTCTTGGAAAATTATTCATAAATCTTAGCTTCACAAAATTACTAGCTCACTTTATTTATCATTTTTCAAGAAATAATTTTATCTTCAAGTTCATGTTCATAAGTAAGGATGATCTTCTTATGTCATCACATAATCATCCTCTAACTTGCTAAATCATGTGTTTAATCACAATCTAGCAAGCTCCTTATGATGATCAACATCATAAATTCAAGTAAATAACAATCAAGTGCCATGCATGTATTTAACAACATTAATCCAACAAGATTTCATCAGTTTTAAGCTTCATGTTCATGATTCTTGTTTAAGTCTTTTAGTGTTCTTGTGATTTATAACAATGCACATCTTTTTAAACAACAAAATGAGAAGTAAAAATTAGTAGTAAGAAGCTTACAACTAGCTCAAAGGCTAGGGAAGATCACCAGAAAAAGATGATGAAAATGGTGGGTGAAAGCTATGGATGAAGGTTCTTCAAGTTCTTCAAACACCAAGCTCGATGTATCGCCTTCTTGCACTTGAATGAACTTGGAATTGGATGAATATGGTGGTGACAAGGTGGTGGTGGTGGTGGCGGCACTAGAGTGAGCCGAGAGGGAGAGAGAGAGAGGTTGAGGGAGTGGGGTGAACTTGAGTGTTGAAGTAAGAAATGAATGATCTTGTGTAAGCTATGGCACCATACTTATAGAGATTTTCCTTACAAAATCATATCTACCAAATCAAGCAATATCTATTTAAAATAAGAAATAAAATCTAGTGAGTGGGGTGTGGGGTCCCTCCTTGGACAGTAAATGGGCATGGGGGGGTTAATTGTAAATTTTTATGATAAGTAGGTAAATATTTAGGAGGTTATGTGTAATATCTAGTGTTATATGTGTATGACATATTTTATAGTGTGTTGGGGTATTCGGGGACCATAACTAGTCCAAAAATAATAAAACAATGTTTCTGGCAAAAATTTGGTGTCCCGGGTAATGTCCGGTTGTTCGGTTAGATACCGGTTCGTTAAAGTGCTAAGTTGTACCGTATAGTGTCTTTTATGTAATTTCTTGTGACACTTTTAATTCCCAACACTTAGGAAAGCATTCAGGACCATTTAGTCAATTTTCTGCATAATACTAGTATGTTAAAAAGCTGAATTTTGCCGAAAAATGCAGAATTCTGCACTTAAAGTGAGTTTTAGGCACTTTCCGGCACTCAAACTATCACCTAGTGACGCAGTTTTATGGTCCCCACTTCCCTACACACCATACTAGTGTAGTACCTTGTCACTGGCCCATACTGGGTCTCAAAACACTGTCTGTCTATTTACTGAACCCCGTCAGCCTTTTCCCGTTCTATTCGTTAACTGTGCTAACTGTGCTTTGTGCATCATGTATGTCGATAAAGTTTGTCTGTGATAATGATGTGACATTATGTAATATGTGATGCACATGTAAGTATGATGCAGTAATCAGAAAGCAATTTAAGTAATTCAGCACAGTCGTTAAGCACTTAGTTAATATTAACTAATTGTACGGATACATGGTTTAATGAGGGTTGTCACAATGTTCAAGTTTACTTCTTGTGATTCTTAGTGTTCTTCATGATCAACAATATGTAACATCTTTTAACCACTTAAAATAGAAGTAAAATAGCAAGATCAAGGTTCTTACCACTAGCACACGGCTAGGGATGATCAAGTGAAGTTATGAGATGGATAAAAGCAAATGAAAGAGGTCCTTGATCTTCTACAAGATCCTAGCTCCTTTGTATGCCTTCTAACACACTTGTATATGCTTGGATTGGATGAGAAAGATTGAATGATGGTAAGTGTGTGGTTGTTGGTATTCGGCCGAGAACAAGAAGAAGAAGAGGAGAAGATGTGTGTGTGTTTTGGTGTGTGTAGAATGAGAGGTTAGACCTTACATGTTTACTTATAGTCCATATTATCATTTTAACTCATGGATATTATGTCAATAAAGTGCCAACATGATCAAATTTTTAATTCAAAGAAAATCTGTGTGGGGGCCATGTTGGCCGATTTCATAAGGGGGGGGGGGGTATGTAGACTAGGTTTAAACTAAGTTACTTAGGTTAAAAATCAAGTATTAGTTAGAAGATTTAGTTACTAGATATTTTAGGAGGTGTTATGATGTTCGCGGAGCATAACTAGCTTGGTAATGTTAAAACAGTGCTTCTAGTGTAAATTTGGTGTTTCGGGTAGTGTCCTGTTGTTCGGTTGGTTACCGGTTCGTTAAGGTACTAAACTATGCAGTTTAGTGTGATTTATGTACCCTTTTGTGACACTTTTGATTCCCACACAGTTAGGAAAGCATTCAGGACCATTTAACCATAATTCTGCATAATATTAGATTGTTTAAATACTGATTTGTCACACCCCGAAATTATCAGAGTTGGCGTGACTGGACTGATATCCTCATTGCACAGCGGAAGCAAATAAGCTAAGACTTTTAGAAAATGAACGCCCACAAAGTACTCGACTCCACAATGGTTCTCCTATTCCAACCGTGCCATAACTTTGAAAAGTAACCTGAAAAAGAAACATGCGAAAAATCAACATAAAGTTGAGCGAGTTCATAGTTTGTATGTAAAAGATTTGAAATAAATCTTTTGAATAACCGGTATGTGAAATAATATTGAGAAAACGAATTTAGAAATCATTTTCTTGCCAAGTTGTATGGAAATTTTGTATGTGTAACGCATTATGTTCGTAAAACCATGTATTTGAAAACTCTCGTATTTGTAATGTTCGTATAACCGTCAATGCCCACCCTGACTTTGACTTCATGCCCGCATAATCTTATGCTTTGAATTTGTATAAAACATGGTATGTAATTTGTAAAACCCCGGTATGAAAAGCATTCATGAACAAATTAAATTAAGGTTTTGCAAGGAGATTAAAACATGTGAAAGCATAGGGAGCACTCGAATGAGTAGGCTTATACCCTTGTCGATTTTCCTCGACTGTGTCGATTTACCTTGACTGTGTCGATTACCCTCGACTGTGTCGATTCACCTCGACTGGACACCGAAGCACTCAAGTGGTCACAAGTACCATGAGTGGGGTTCGGCCGTACCCGTTAGATCTAACCTTCATCCCTAATTAAGAATTTATTGCATTTCAAATTTAATCTATGCTCACATGATTTAATAGTTCATTTCATACCGTTTAAACATTCGTAACATGTATTTTACCCCAGCCTCTAAGGCTGAACCTCCCCAGCCTCTAAGGCTAACTCCCCAGTCTCTCTATATTATCACCAGACGATCCATCCCTAGTCATGAAAATCATTCACATTTCGATAATACGCATTTGTTTTGTAAAAACCGGTATATTTAGTATAATCCATTCGTAAACCATTTGAGTTCCTCGAAATCCATTCGTAATATGATTTAGAAATATGAGTTTTCGCTCGTTCAAAAGCTTTGTATGTTCTTGCAAAACGTGCTTTGTCTAAAATATGCAGTCTTTGTTCATCGAGAACTTTGTGTGTTTTCTACAAAACGTGCATGTCTTTCCACCCCGAAAACATTTATAAAAATGTAAAACCGTAAAAAGATGGGGTTATGAACTCACCTGGATCTTGTACGAATGTACTTTGTGTTAACGCATAAACTTGCACATAATGCGAATATTCACCCAAACATTCCTGATAATTAGCACATCATAAGAATCCATTTCTAGGGTAAAGTTGTTTCGCGTGTTATCGAGCTCTATTGATTTGTTAAGGCGTGACCCGTTGAATGTAGCGAGATGGTGGTATGTTATTCGAATGAGAGTTTGAAACCCATTTAATATGGTTTTAAATAACCATACATTGATAGTATTTGTCGTCCTTAATACACATAGAAGTATAAGTATACCTACTGGTATACATATACGTACATATATATGTGTGAAAACAATCACTGGGAATCGCTGAGCGGAACATAATACGCGAATAGAAGGAAATATGCATTTAGTGTAGTTGTTGTCTCTAGGTAGATGCATTTCTACTATTATATGTATTTTATTTGTAAGAATATGAGTTTTGGAAGTATAAATGCATCAGTTTATATACATAAATATGTATAGAATTGTTTTTTTTATTTGTCCCGACTAAATATGCATATGGGTGCAAGTACGTTTTATCTTAAAGCTTTTATTACAGAAACACGATTATTTCAAAAATATATAACCATATACTTGATGTAAAAAAAATATGATCAACGTTTAGAAAATGTACACGCTTGAATATGTAGAAATATCATGCACTTGTTATTAGCAAATGCACATAGTTGGTTTTTCTTAAGCCTTGGGAATAATATTACCTTTTTTTTTATTTCCACACAACCATCATTAGTATTGTTTCTAATTAATTAAGTTATGAATACACTAATAACAATAATAAGGTCATTGTGGTTCGTGTCTCAAATTGCCTACATAGTTGTATTCATATACAATTTTTGGTAGCACAATATTTGTATATGTTTTGTTATGCAAATCTTACAACACTACCTGTTACAAATATAATAGCACTAATCGACATAAGTGTTGTCCGTAGTAGTTTGAATGAGTATATATATATATTTGAGATCAAAGTTTCTGCATCTCGCGTTTAATGTCAAGATAAATATACTTAGAATGTTAGTTTTTATAGTCGCTCGATTTAGAACCCGAAGGTCACAAGTTAACACCTGGTTAGATAAATATCTAGTTAATTGTGTCGGGTCGCTAGAGCTCGATTGATTACACGCGCATTACAACTTGTTTTGGGTAGCAAAAATGTATGTAATAAATAATTTTATGAGCAGTTATACCTCCCCGTGTGACTCGCAGTTATACACCCCTCAGTCTATGAATGACCAGATTTGACCATTGTAACCAGGTTTACCTACAGTTGACCGGGCCGAACATGTGTTAAAACAACCTCAAATATGTCGGGTTCGCCATTTCTTTTTACCGAACCAAAACTGATGTATCTCGAACCGAGACTCGAACCGGCTGACCGAGTTGACCGAGTCGTTGACCACTAGACCTGCTGTAGTGCTGTTGACTCGGGTGTTGACCGAGTCGACTCGGTTTGACCCGAGTCCGAACTGAGTTAACTCGGTTTAACCGAGTTGACTCGAACCAAAAACCCGAACCGTATGAAACCTGAATCTGAACCACAACTTGAACCTTGTGACCCGCAACCCGCAAAACCTAAACTTGAACCTGTTGAACCTTATGCGCCCTTGAACCGAGCCACCATTGAGTTAACTGAGTATGTGTCTCGAACCAAAGTCGAATACCAACAATACCCTCATCCGTCTGATCTTGTTCTCGTCGTCGCCGAGAGTGGTGTCGGCCACCACCCCCATCGCCGTCACCATCAACCATCCGAGATAGCCGTTGGATAAAGACAAGGCCCACCGGAAAAATAGTGATACCCGTCGGATAAAGGCAAGGTCCGCTGTTTCATCCACTGCCGCCGCCGACAGCGGCAGCGCCGCTACCTCTCCGCTATCTCTCTCTCTCTCCGCCCCTTTGTTTCATCACCGCACCACCACCAGGCGGTGGTGGTGGTCGCCGGTCAGTCCAATGAGGAGGAAGGGAGGTGAGGTGAATGCACAAAGGTGTGGGTGTGTATGTGAAATATCTTGTGTTCACAGGTGGATTCGAGAGAGAGATACAGGAGTTTTATGTGTGAGATGAAAGGCTTGTTTGTTTGTAGTCTTGGCTAGCATTTGTAGAGACCAGAGGAAATTAGTGAAGACATAAGGTAGAAGCTGATTTTAAAATGAAATAAGTTAGGGTTCTACACTCTTAAATAGCTAGGTAAAGTGTTGGTTTAAATGGGCTTGGGCCCAAGGCCCACAAGCCCAATCCCGTGTTTTGAGTGGCCCAATGTATTTACGAACCCGTTTTTAAAACCCGAACGTCGTATAAATGTCGTAGATTATAATTTTATTATTAATATACGTAAAACATGATCGGTATTTCGTCGTTGTCACGTATTGATCGTCGGTCGCATGAAAAGTGCGCAAAACGCGTCGTTTGTTCGTTTCGAAATACGAAATCCATAAGTATATGTTGTATGTATAAACTTCGTAATCGACAGCGTTGCCAGTATTTTGTACGGTGTCAGTTCGTTATCGTTTATCGTTGCGCAGTTGTTCCGAAAATCACCATATGTGCACTGTAGCGTAATTAAGCGTTCCTAGGCACTCCAAAGCCCTAATTAAGTTAATTTGCATCTTAAACATTATTCATTATTGCGTTAATCACTTGTAAATTAAGTAATTAAGGGTCGTAAATCACCGGTTGTCACATTCTCCCCCTGTTACAGAAATTTCGTCCTCGAAATTTAGACTATGTTATCTCCTCAGAATTGTGTTGTTCGCAGGTAAGTCCGAATAATAACAAAGTGAATGACCGCGTAATCGAAACAAGACTTATTCGAATCATGTGAATTTAATGGCATTCCTCAATAATAAGAACCCAACGGTTTAAAAGAAATGTGTTTCAAAAATCGATGTCAAAGGAAACAAGACGTATAAGTACAGTCACTAATGTGACTAAGTTAACAGGGATCCAACAATGAACAGGAACTTCGACCAATCGAATTCCATATGAACGTTCACAATAAGTAAATGAGTTCTAGAAGCAATAACATCCACTGGATGAACTTAGAATCAACAATCTCAAATGTACTAGTTTGCATGAAACGCTCGATCGTGATCAGCACAAGCTGCAAGTTATACCGACGCCACAAGGTGTCGCAATGAATGAAACAATTCAATAATAGGGGTGATCGAACAAGTATCACCTGTGTTTTGCATGAAACGCTCAATCATGATTAGCCCAAGCTACAAGTTTGTACTGACACCACGAGGTGTCGTAGTGATTTAAATAATTCAATAATAGCGGTGATCAAACAAATTCACCGTGTTTGAAGTCAATTGAAAGCGCAATGAAGTAAATATGAAAATTTGTTTCTAACAACAACATAGGATTTTCAATTGAAATTTGAACATCAAAGAAATAATGTTTTCGATCGAAGATGAAGAAGCAATGAGTATCGCAAAACATTCGATCGATAATGAAAGAAACGTTAGTAGGCACACCGGAATATAAAATGAATTTTGTGTACCATCGTCTTAACACACGATTGTGTTAAGACTGCTTTAATATGATAATTCAAAGCGGATTTAAAACAAATCAATAAATAAATATTTAAATCCGTGCATGAGATATGTAAACGAGTTTAGCGCAAGCTTCAAATAAGTGAAAACACCACCACAAGGTGTCGAAATCAACAAACAACTTAATGGAGTCGAATACCAAACAGGTTTACTACGACTCAGAACAAATGGAGTGCTCGTTAAAATTGATTTGAATATGATGCTCCCAATACATCATATGATGTCTTGAATCGAATATGTGTAATGAACAAGTTCAAACAATTGAACTTGGTTTCGGCGCAAGGCGACAATAAATACATGTATCGACAAGAAAACTTTCAGCATGGTCACAACGAAAAACCATGTATGTAACTTGAAAAGAAGAGAAATTTCAAGAAAATGTGTTGACTTGATAACAAAGGAGCCAACAATTACAATAGTGCGAGTCATTCGAATCACAAACCAATAATTAGATTTAGCGAAATAACATTTGAACTTTGATTAAACGCTTATTCGAAACGAAACCACATGCGTCACAAACGATGCATGCGTAACATATGAATTTTTCAAGAAATGAAGCAAATGAGTATTAGCTGTAATGGAAGAAGGTATTGTGATGCAATGACCATTAAGAGGAGTAGAGATGTAAAAATCTACTCACTAGATGCAAAAGTCAGAATTTCTATAAAAGAAATTTAAGGACTTTACCTGGGGTTGCATGTGAAAACCGGTTGTTAGGTGACATTACCATGGAATGTCGAACATATCATACTCGTAGTTAATTGAAATAGGGGGATGCGGAGACATACGTCTTCTCCTTGGAGTGATTCGTGTCGTTGCAGGACCGCGTGTCAAACTGCCGCTTCCTGATCGATAGTTCTCCTGCTTACAGGAATCTAGCGTCGTCATTGAATTGCGCCATCGTTTCTTTTCAAAGGCCTCACCTCGGTAGTCGTATGTGATGTACTTCAACCTCCGTTGACGTACATATTGAGTTTCGCGAATACCTGTGCACTAGCGTTTCGTTCCGCGTAGAATGTGATGTACCCCGACATCCGTTGACATAAAATTTAAGTTCCATGTATTCTCATGCACTAGCGTTTCGTTCTGCGTAGGCTGCCTGCTCGGGAAGTTAAAATGTCATAGACAATATGGATAATAGTGTGTGCCCGAGTTAATAATCGCGGTTCCTACATGATGACCTTTAATGAACTTCAACATGAGTTTCCGAAGGTCTTAAATGCATGTTTCCTAAACTCTCAGAGCTTTGTGTACTGTATGTAACGATTTTGTGTACTATGTGTAAAACACCACTTTAGCATATGTTTGAAAATAAAATTTTGACTGTTTGTTTTTCGGCAACGGTTGGAGACCATATTCGAGTACTAGGCGTTCTGTATATATTCAACGTCTTAATAGTCTAAGTTCCCAGAGGAAAGTGAGGTTAGAGCCTAGGTATTCCTACAGAATGTGACAACTGGCACAAACCGGTAATTTCCGTACACATTAATTATTGCTTAATGACTGCAATTATGAGTTTAAGTGTCAGCAATGTCTGAACACATGATTAAACAAGTGAATTCATGCATGTTGTATACTACAAAATATTGCTTTATGCATAAACGAGAGCGTTGCGTCAGAATAATAGTAAACTCACCGGTAAGACACAATGTGTCAACAGAACTGCAGAAAGCAGTCAGACATCAGAATTGAGGCCTAGGTGTAGGTCCGACAACAAGAATGCATTAAAACCCAAGAGTACATACAAGGGTTTAATTTATATACATTGCGAAAGCAAAAATAAGCACTAAAAAGCACCCGAAACGCACTTTAAGTGCAGAATTTATACAAATCAGCAATAATTCAGCATTTAAACATATGAATGTTGTGCAGAAATGTCGTTTTATTATCCAGAATATTTCCCTAAGTGTTGGGAATTGAAGGAGTACAAGAAGGGTACTTAAAAGACACTAAAAAGTGTAATTTAACACTTTAACGAATCGGTATGTAACCGAACAACCGGACTATACCCGGAACATGAAAATATTATTATTTTCACTATCTATATTTTTCTGAGCCAGTTAGGGTCCCTGATTACCCTAACACCCGCCATAACGTGTAACATACAAGTAACGGGGTTAGACACTTAACTTAACTAATTATCACCCTAACTATCTAGTTGTAACCAAACAAGACCCCCCCCCCCCCTTAACCGAACCGTCCCCATGAGGGGGACACACTTGTCCTATTTGTGATTATTATATTAAGTATGCTTAATATCTAGGAAGCATAGTGACCATTGTGCATTAACCTTGTGAAGTGTCTATAAGATCTAAGTATAACACAACATAACATTCATCACAATTTACAACACTTGAACACTCCTCTCTCTCCCTAAAAGCTCACGGCCGTAGCCCCCTCCACACACCACCACATTTTCTTGTTCAAGTTCAAGCATTCCAAGTATATACAAGCGTTAAGGGTCACATATTAGGAAGCTTGGTGCAAGCGGAACGCGAAGGACCTCTCTACTTTGCTTTTATCCACTCATTTTGCGCATAGATTCTTCCCTAGCCTTGAGCTAGAGGTATAACACTTAGAACTCGTATTTAAACTATTCTAAAGTGGTTAAAAGGATTTGTGTCGGTTAAATCTCGTTAAAATACAAAATGATGAACAAAAGTCCACTAAAAACACTTAAAGTGGTGGTTAATAACACATGTGTTGTGTAAAAGTTGTAGTATTTGGAATATGAGATTTTTGAGACCCGATCTATGATGTGGTAGCTCGGATCATCGTTTAACCCGACTTTGTAAGATCATGGATCTTCACATAAGCTCGTTTTTGGTTACTACAAGGGTTAAAAGGCGAAACTCTACCACACTAGAGACATGAACTTGTGTAAAATATTTTACTTGTGTAAAAGTAATTTAACCTGTACATTGGTGTTTAAAACTAGCGGATCTACGTATCTGCAAGTGGTATTTTTGAAGAACCACACTTTAAAGAAATCACATGTTCTAAACCGGGTCTTACACAAACAAAAGTGGTTTTTGTGAATAAACAAGTGTATGGACACTTGTGTAACAAAAGTGTTAACAAAGAAATAGTTTTCGTAAAAACCAACTAGAAGTTGTAAAACTTCATATTCTTTAAAAATAAAGTTTTTATGAAATTAAACTTATTTTTAAAGATAACAAGACTTACTAAATGTGCTAGTAAGTTACTACACAATCTTGGTAAATATCCAAGTTCATGAAGTGGGGAAAAGTAGTGATTATTGTTGATAATTGTTGTTGCTGATTATTGATGATTGATGATGATTTAAAAGAAAATAAACACACGTTTTGAAAACGTGGGAAACCTCCATTTTTAGGGGAAACTCTGTCAAAATTTTTATAAATTTTGACACTTAGAAAAATATAAGTTTTTTGAGAAACTTATTCCCTAAAAATGTGTTTAAGAGTATTACTAAGGTTTCCCTAATTTTTTTGGTGATAAGAAATGAGGATTTCTTCAAGAATAAAAATGGATAATAAGTATATATTTTTGAGAGAAAAATATATATTATTTTATCACCAAATTTTGTGCTAAGTGTATATAAGTATGTGTTATACGTGCTAGTGTATTAAGACTTAAAAATACACTAAATACTCATGAGGAGTAGAAATATAGAAATACACATACAAAACACAAGATACATGATTCGGGTGCAAAGTGCAAAACATAAAAGACTTATATTTATTTTTGGAGAAAATAATATAAGTAAGATACTTAGTTAAAAATATGAGAATATTTTTAACACAAGAATATACACAAAAGAGAGTGACTGTACTTGTGCGACGCAAGTCTAGTGACTAACGTTAAGAAAACGCGTATAGGTTACGACGTTAATTAAGCAAATCCGGTGGAGTTTACGACGCTAGGAACGCAAAGTTGTGAGTTCATGCTCCCCCTTTTCTCTTTAACTGTTTTCAGTTTTTATAACTTCGGGGGTGAAATACATGTACAAATGTACAAAAATTTATAATTGGTATGATATAAATACAAGAAGTACACTTGGTGAGAACGAGAACCAAGTGTGACGAAATATAAATACAAGAAGTACACTTGGTGAGAACGAGAACCAAGTGTGACGAAATATATGAATATAAGAAGCGCATTTAGTGAGACGAGAACCAAGTATAAGGCGCTATGAGAAATGATAACAAGAAACGCGCTTGGTGAGAACGAGAACCAAGTAGGAGGCGTTATGAGAAATAGTGTCACGAATAGGGTACAGAAGCACCATTAATCAACAATATACCTAGACCGCAGAACAAAAGGTTAGATCTAACAGGTGCCTGGCAGCCTCACACTCGGTCGGGGCGAGAATCGAGTGGTGCTTTTGTGTCTCAGAATATACCAATTAAATGCCTTAGGTTTGGTGACTTCCTATGACGTGTCACAGGTTAATGGCTTTGCAACCCATTAACAATCTGATAAGTACAGAAATACTGTATTTACATAAAATTCATACCATACAAAAAGTGATAAATAACTTGAAGTACGTGGGATACTCAAGAGAATTGATAAATAACTTGAAGTACGTGGGGTACTCAAGAGAATGAGAATTAAACTTGAGTACGTGGGGTACTCAAGAGGAAATTGAATTATACAGATGTACGTGGTGTACACATGAAACTGGATTTACATATGAAAACTTGATTTACTCACAAACTATGTTTTCATACAAAGTATACAAACATGAAATACAAAGCTGCATGAATTCACACCAACATTATGTTGACGTTTTTCCAAAAACTCACATGTATTTCAGGTAACTAGGATGGATGTGCGCGTGGTCTAGCTTATGCTCGTGGATGTCGCTTGTGTTTAATTTTGAATAAAGTTGTAAACTTTTAGGACAATGTTTTATGCGACTTAGCGATGTAAACGCTAACGTATGTTTTCAAATTATGATATTTGAATGTATTTTACGAGCATGTAGCATGTTTACTCTTCGTATGCAATGAGAACCTTTCATGATCACACCTCGTGCTTCCGCCGCAGAAAGGGGTGTGACAGATTGGTATCAGAGCTGCGATTGTAGTGAACCAGGATTCATTCTCGAGTCTAGTCTACAATCTCTAGGATCCATTCACGAAAACAATTTTCAAAGAGTTTTCATTGCATAAAACGTCCCGCGACATCCACTGCCTGAGACTGTCTACATGAGTCTAGAAAAGACACTACGAGACTTAGAGTGCACTTGAGTAGCACTTGTCATTGACTAGAAATTACTTGCAATTATGTGTGATAATTAGCATGTACTAAAAGTAGAATGTCACGAGTATTCGTGACTTTACCTGAAAGCGATGGCCCATCTGAAGGAAGAAATACGAGGATGAAACGAACTGTGCGGACTGTGCAAGGAGTTACGTAATTATGGATGCATACATAATTATGGAATTCAGTGCACAAAAATCACAGCAAGTCTTGTCACGTATAGATTCCCTCAGTGCAAGCCTACTAAGTACTCTGCTAGAGTAATAATTGTTTGATGTCACTTGTGTGGTATATATACCTGTGAATATATATATGATACTACAGTATAGTGTGACGATATCAAACAAATGCCTAACCCTGTTGTGTTAAGTTCTGTCAGAACATGGCACCCAGGAAAGCTGTGAACGCTCGCAATGACGATCAACCTCCCCCTCCCCCACTGCCAAGAACTGCTGAAGAGCTGAACGCTCTACTGGAGGAAAGGATCTCCGCTGCTATCGCCCAGTACGAGGCGAACCGAACCCAAGACAGTGGAGGACCAAGCAACGCTAGGCGTAATGGGAATGGAGATTCGTCTGGAGGCAATGCAGCTCAAGGTAACCTTGAGACACTGTACTAAGCATGAGGAAATTTAGGAACGGTCTTTGTTTCATTATTTCTTCGATTGCTCACATGTGAATTGGTTGAATCAATTCCAGGCTGCACTTTCAAGCAGTTCCTCGACTGCAAGCCGATAAACTATGACGGCACAGGAGGTGCAGTAGCATTTGTGCGCTGGACGGAGAAGACTGAAGCTACGTTCCGCATGAGCAAGTGTACCGCGGATCAACAAGTCACTTTTGCTACTGGGTTATTCGTCGATGAAGCTCTGACTTGGTGGAACCTGCAAGCCCAAACCTTGGGTGATGACGCCGCTTATGGCCTCACTTGGGAGGAACTGAAGGAAAGGATGAGAGAGAAGTACTGCTCTCGTGCTGAACTCCAAAGGCTGGAGACGGAGTTCTGGCACCTGACCATGGAAGGTGCTGACATAAATGGTTACACTCGAAGGTTCCACGATCTGTCTAGAGTACTTCCCTACATGGTGACTCCCGAATTCAAGCGTGTTGAACGCTACATTTGGGGACTGGCCTCAGAGTTTCGTGGCATGGTGACGTCGGCCAAACCACAAACAATCACCGAGGCTGTAACTCTTACTGTTAGCCTTACTGAAGATTGTGTTCGTATGAAGAAGCTATCACTGAACCCGACAGAAAAGACCGAGACACATGCTGAGTCGTCCGGTGACAAAAAGAGGAAGCATACAAGTTTGAACCAAGCTACTCGCAACAACAAGGGTTTCAACAAGAAGCGCGACACTAATCCGCCTCAGGAGATGAAAACCCATACAACCAAAGCATACCAAGGCTCCATGCCTAGATGCCAAAAATGTAAGTATCATCATGATGGAGCTTGTCGCATTCCAAGGTGCGACAAATGTGGTAAATTGGGTCATCAAACCGAAGACTGTTGGGGAAAAGGAAAGAACCGAAATGGAAACGGTGCTGGTAATAAGAATGGCAACGGGAAAGGGCAGAACCAAGGATGCTTCAAGTGTGGAAGCAATGATCACTTCATGAAGAACTGCCCAGAGAGAAACAACGCTCCGGCTCGAGCATTTGTGATTGGAGCAAGAGACGCACGCGAGGACCCTAACGTGGTCACCGGTACGTTTCTCATTAACAATCACCTTGCATCCATATTATTCGACACTGGTGCCGATTATAGCTTCATGTCTGTGGAATTTAAACGCATACTCGGAATAGAATCTAGTAGATTAGAAATTCCTTATTCCATAGAACTAGCCAATGGTAAACTCGTTGAATCAAGCGAAGTTGTTAGAGGCTGCACACTAGAACTTGGCGAACGGAATTTTAGCATCGATCTCTTACCTATTCAATTGGGTAGCTTCGATGTAGTAGTCGGAATGGACTGGTTGTCCAAGAACAAAGCTGAAGTTATTTGTCATGAGAAAATCATTCGCATCCCTTTAGCGAATGGTGAAACTCTCATCGTGCATGGAGAAAAACGAGACGCGCCTCTTCGAATCATCAGTTGTATGAAGGCACAGAAGTGCTTGAGGAAAGGATGTGTCGCTTTCCTAGCACACGTTATAGACAAGAAGGCTGTGGAGCCAAAACTCGAAGACATTCCTGTGGTGAAGGAATTTCCTGATGTGTTCCCTGAAGATCTGCCAGGACTACCTCCGCAACGACAAGTCGAATTCCGTATAGACTTGGTTCCAGGAGCTGCTCCTGTAGCCAAGGCACCCTATCGACTTGCACCATCCGAAATGCAAGAATTATCTACACAGCTCCAGGAGTTGTTGGATAAAGGATTCATAAGGCCAAGCTTCTCACCCTGGGGAGCTCCAGTATTGTTCGTGAAGAAGAAGGATGGAACACTACGGATGTGTATCGATTACAGGGAACTGAACAAGCTCACAATCAAGAATCGGTATCCGCTACCAAGGATTGATGACTTATTTGATCAACTGCAAGGATCAAGCTACTATTCCAAGATCGACCTTCGATCTGGATACCATCAGCTGAGAATCCAAGATGAAAGCGTACCAAAGACTGCATTCAGAACGCGATATGGGCACTACGAATTTCTGGTGATGCCGTTTGGGCTGACGAATGCACCAGCGGTCTTTATGGACCTAATGAACCGCGTATGCAAACCATATCTCGATAAATTCGTGATTGTATTTATCGATGATATCCTGATTTACTCGCGAACGAAAGAAGAACATGAGCAACATCTCAGAACCATCTTGGAGCTACTGAAGAAAGAGAAACTTTATGCAAAGTTCTCGAAATGCGAATTCTGGATTCGCGAAGTACAATTTCTTGGTCACGTGGTGAATGAGAAAGGAATTCATGTAGACCCGTCCAAGATAGAAGCAATAAAGAATTGGGAAGCTCCCAAGACCCCAACTGAAGTTCGTCAATTTTTGGGTTTAGCGGGCTATTACCGGCGATTCATCGAGAATTTCTCAAAAATAGCTCAACCGCTAACGACCCTTACACAGAAGGACAAGAAATACGACTGGGGTCACAAACAAGAAGAAGCCTTTCAGCTACTTAAGAACAAGCTCTGCGATGCACCGATACTATCGTTACCCGAAGGCACTGAAGACTTCATGGTATACTGCGACGCCTCACGACAAGGCTTGGGTTGCGTGCTCATGCAACGCCAAAAAGTCATCGCTTACGCTTCAAGACAACTGAAGGTTCATGAAAGAAATTATACCACTCACGACCTAGAGCTGGGTGCAGTGGTATTCGCCTTGAAGATTTGGCGACATTATTTATATGGTACTCGATGTACAATCTTCACAGATCATAAAAGCTTACAACACATATTTGATCAGAAGGAATTGAATATGCGCCAGTGACGTTGGGTCGAGCTGCTAAATGATTATGACTGTGAGATTAAGTACCATCCTGGAAAGGCAAACGTTGTAGCGGACGCGTTAAGCCGAAAGGAAAGGGTTAAGACCCTAAGGGTTCGAGCGTTGGAAATGACGATTCGAACGAACCTCACCGCACGCATTCGAGATGCACAACAAGAAGCTCTTAAAGAAGAGAACCGTAAAGCTGAATACCTCCGGGGTGCATTGAAATACATGGTGCCAAATGAGGAGGGAGCCTTATACTTCAAGAAGCGTATCTGGGTTCCACTCTGCGGTGGCATACGAGAAGTCATCCTTAATGAAGCCCACAAATCGAGATATTCGATCCATCCAGGATCGGACAAGATGTACCAAGACTTGAAAGAGTACTATTGGTGGCCGAGACTCAAAAGCGACGTTGCTGTCTATGTTGGAAAATGCCTAACCTGTGCGAAGGTTAAGGCCGAATATCAGAAACCGTCCGGCCTGCTACAACAACCAGAGATTCCCGTGTGGAAGTGGGAACAAATCTCGATGGACTTCATAACGAAATTACCCAGGACCCCGAGAGGGCACGATATGATATGGGTAATAGTTGATCGATTGACGAAGTCTGCGCACTTCCTACCGATCCGAGAAAAAGATAGCACTGGAAAGCTTGCAGAGATATACTTAAGAGAAATTGTGGCACGACATGGAGTGCCAATCTCAATCATTTCGGACAGAGATGGACGCTTTGTCTCAAGAATCTGGCAATCATTTCAGGAAGCCTTTGGATCTCAGTTAGATCTGAGCACGGCATTCCACCCGCAAACAGACGGCCAGAGCGAATGGACAATACAAACGTTAGAAGATATGCTTCGCGCATGTGTCATGGACCTAGGCGGCAGCTGGGATACTCATCTACCTCTAGTTGAGTTTTCCTACAATAACAGTTATCATACAAGCATAAAAGCCGCGCCGTTCGAAGCTCTGTATGGCCGCAAATGCCGATCGCCCCTGTGTTGGGCAGATGCCGGAGATAAACGTATGGTTGGTCCCGAACTTGTACAAGAGACAACCGACAAGATTGCGCAGATCCGAGAGCGCATTAGGGCGGCTCGAGAGCGACAAAAGAGCTACGCGGATCCAAATAGGAAATCGGTAGATTTCAAAGTGGGAGACAAAGTGTTGTTAAAAGTCTCACCATGGAAGGGCGTAGTCAGATTTGGAAAGCGTGGAAAGTTGAATCCACGATACATCGGACCATTCAGAATATTGAGAAGAATTGGTACCGTGGCATACAAGTTGGAGTTACCGGCAGAACTTAATGGAGTACATGATACGTTTCATGTATCCAACCTAAAGAAGAGTCCAACGCAAGAAAACGTGACCATCCCGTTGGATGAAGTGCATATTGATGAAGCCCTCCGATTTACAGAACAACCCGTTGAGGTTACTGACTGGAAAGTCAACAAGACCAGGAGGAGCAGTGTGAAACTTGTCAAAGTACGTTGGAGCTCTAAGCACGGACCCGAGTACACATGGGAACGTGAAGACCAGTTCAAGAAAAAGTATCCCCACCTATTCAAGAAGACTCCGGCGAGAGTTAGTTCAATCTGAATTTCGGGACGAAATTCTTTTAACGGGGGGAGACTGTGACAACTGGCACAAACCGGTAATTTCCGTACACATTAATTATTGCTTAATGACTGCAATTATGAGTTTAAGTGTCAGCAATGTCTGAACACATGATTAAACAAGTGAATTCATGCATGTTGTATACTACAAAATATTGCTTTATGCATAAACGAGAGCGTTGCGTCAGAATAATAGTAAACTCACCGGTAAGACACAATGTGTCAACAGAACTGCAGAAAGCAGTCAGACATCAGAATTGAGGCCTAGGTGTAGGTCTGACAACAAGAATGCATTAAAACCCAAGAGTACATACAAGGGTTTAATTTATATACATTGCGAAAGCAAAAATAAGCACTAAAAAGCACCCGAAACGCACTTTAAGTGCAGAATTTATACAAATCAGCAATAATTCAGCATTTAAACATATGAATGTTGTGCAGAAATGTCGTTTTATTATCCAGAATATTTCCCTAAGTGTTGGGAATTGAAGGAGTACAAGAAGGGTACTTAAAAGACACTAAAAAGTGTAATTTAACACTTTAACGAATCGGTATGTAACCGAACAACCGGACTATACCCGGAACATGAAAATATTATTATTTTCACTATCTATATTTTTCTGAGCCAGTTAGGGTCCCTGATTACCCTAACACCCGCCATAACGTGTAACATACAAGTAACGGGGTTAGACACTTAACTTAACTAATTATCACCCTAACTATCTAGTTGTAACCAAACAAGACCCCCCCCCCCTTAACCGAACCGTCCCCATGAGGGGGACACACTTGTCCTATTTGTGATTATTATATTAAGTATGCTTAATATCTAGGAAGCATAGTGACCATTGTGCATTAACCTTGTGAAGTGTCTATAAGATCTAAGTATAACACAACATAACATTCATCACAATTTACAACACTTGAACACTCCTCTCTCTCCCTAAAAGCTCACGGCCGTAGCCCCCTCCACACACCACCACATTTTCTTGTTCAAGTTCAAGCATTCCAAGTATATACAAGGGTTAAGGGTCACATATTAGGAAGCTTGGTGCAAGCGGAACGCGAAGGACCTCTCTACTTTGCTTTTATCCACTCATTTTGCGCATAGATTCTTCCCTAGCCTTGAGCTAGAGGTATAACACTTAGAACTCGTATTTAAACTATTCTAAAGTGGTTAAAAGGATTTGTGTCGGTTAAATCTCGTTAAAATACAAAATGATGAACAAAAGTCCACTAAAAACACTTAAAGTGGTGGTTAATAACACATGTGTTGTGTAAAAGTTGTAGTATTTGGAATATGAGATTTTTGAGACCCGATCTATGATGTGGTAGCTCGGATCATCGTTTAACCCGACTTTGTAAGATCATGGATCTTCACATAAGCTCGTTTTTGGTTACTACAAGGGTTAAAAGGCGAAACTCTACCACACTAGAGACATGAACTTGTGTAAAATATTTTACTTGTGTAAAAGTAATTTAACCTGTACATTGGTGTTTAAAACTAGCGGATCTACGTATCTGCAAGTGGTATTTTTGAAGAACCACACTTTAAAGAAATCACATGTTCTAAACCGGGTCTTACACAAACAAAAGTGGTTTTTGTGAATAAACAAGTGTATGGACACTTGTGTAACAAAAGTGTTAACAAAGAAATAGTTTTCGTAAAAACCAACTAGAAGTTGTAAAACTTCATATTCTTTAAAAATAAAGTTTTTATGAAATTAAACTTATTTTTAAAGATAACAAGACTTACTAAATGTGCTAGTAAGTTACTACACAATCTTGGTAAATATCCAAGTTCATGAAGTGGGGAAAAGTAGTGATTATTGTTGATAATTGTTGTTGCTGATTATTGATGATTGATGATGATTTAAAAGAAAATAAACACACGTTTTGAAAACGTGGGAAACCTCCATTTTTAGGGGAAACTCTGTCAAAATTTTTATAAATTTTGACACTTAGAAAAATATAAGTTTTTTGAGAAACTTATTCCCTAAAAATGTGTTTAAGAGTATTACTAAGGTTTCCCTAATTTTTTTGGTGATAAGAAATGAGGATTTCTTCAAGAATAAAAATGGATAATAAGTATATATTTTTGAGAGAAAAATATATATTATTTTATCACCAAATTTTGTGCTAAGTGTATATAAGTATGTGTTATACGTGCTAGTGTATTAAGACTTAAAAATACACTAAATACTCATGAGGAGTAGAAATATAGAAATACACATACAAAACACAAGATACATGATTCGGGTGCAAAGTGCAAAACATAAAAGACTTATATTTATTTTTGGAGAAAATAATATAAGTAAGATACTTAGTTAAAAATATGAGAATATTTTTAACACAAGAATATACACAAAAGAGAGTGACTGTACTTGTGCGACGCAAGTCTAGTGACTAACGTTAAGAAAACGCGTATAGGTTACGACGTTAATTAAGCAAATCCGGTGGAGTTTACGACGCTAGGAACGCAAAGTTGTGAGTTCATGCTCCCCCTTTTCTCTTTAACTGTTTTCAGTTTTTATAACTTCGGGGGTGAAATACATGTACAAATGTACAAAAATTTATAATTGGTATGATATAAATACAAGAAGTACACTTGGTGAGAACGAGAACCAAGTGTGACGAAATATAAATACAAGAAGTACACTTGGTGAGAACGAGAACCAAGTGTGACGAAATATATGAATATAAGAAGCGCATTTGGTGAGACGAGAACCAAGTATAAGGCGCTATGAGAAATGATAACAAGAAACGCGCTTGGTGAGAACGAGAACCAAGTAGGAGGCGTTATGAGAAATAGTGTCACGAATAGGGTACAGAAGCACCATTAATCAACAATATACCTAGACCGCAGAACAAAAGGTTAGATCTAACAGGTGCCTGGCAGCCTCACACTCGGTCGGGGCGAGAATCGAGTGGTGCTTTTGTGTCTCAGAATATACCAATTAAATGCCTTAGGTTTGGTGACTTCCTATGACGTGTCACAGGTTAATGGCTTTGCAACCCATTAACAATCTGATAAGTACAGAAATACTGTATTTACATAAAATTCATACCATACAAAAAGTGATAAATAACTTGAAGTACGTGGGATACTCAAGAGAATTGATAAATAACTTGAAGTACGTGGGGTACTCAAGAGAATGAGAATTAAACTTGAGTACGTGGGGTACTCAAGAGGAAATTGAATTATACAGATGTACGTGGTGTACACATGAAACTGGATTTACATATGAAAACTTGATTTACTCACAAACTATGTTTTCATACAAAGTATACAAACATGAAATACAAAGCTGCATGAATTCACACCAACATTATGTTGACGTTTTTCCAAAAACTCACATGTATTTCAGGTAACTAGGATGGATGTGCGCGTGGTCTAGCTTATGCTCGTGGATGTCGCTTGTGTTTAATTTTGAATAAAGTTGTAAACTTTTAGGACAATGTTTTATGCGACTTAGCGATGTAAACGCTAACGTATGTTTTCAAATTATGATATTTGAATGTATTTTACGAGCATGTAGCATGTTTACTCTTCGTATGCAATGAGAACCTTTCATGATCACACCTCGTGCTTCCGCCGCAGAAAGGGGTGTGACACAGAAAACCTTATTCGCTGTAACCTGGCTCTGATACCAATCTGTCACACCCCAAAATTATCAGAGTTGGCGTGACTGGACTGGTATCCTCATTGCACAGCGGAAGCAAATAAGCTAAGACTTTTAGAAAACGAACGCCCACTAAGTACTCGACTCCACAATGGTTCTCCTATTCCAACCGTGACATAACTTTGAAAAGTAACCTGAGAAAGAAACATGCGAAAAATCAACATAAAGTTGAGCGAGTTCATAGTTTGTTTGTAAAAGATTTGAAATAAATCTTTTGAATAACCGGTTTGTGAAATAATATTGAGAAAACGAATTTAGAAATCATTTTCTTGCCAAGTTGTATGGAAATTTTGTATTTGTAACGCATTATGCTCGTAAAACCATGTATTTGTAAACTCTCGTATTTGTAATTTTCGTATAACTGTCAATGCCCACCCTGACTTTGACTTCATGCCTGCATAATCTTATGCTTTGAATTTGTATAAAACATGGTATGTAATTTGTAAAACCCCGGTATGAAAAGCATTCATGAACAAATTAAATTAAGGTTTTGCAAGGAGATTAAAACATGTGAAAGCATAGGGTGCACTCGAATGAGTAGGCTTATACCCTTGTCGATTTTCCTCGACTGTGTCGATTTACCTTGACTGTGTCGATTACCCTCGACTGTGTCGATTCACCTCGACTGGGACACCGAGCACTCAAGTGGTCACAAGTACCATGAGTGGGGTTCGGCCATACCCGTTAGATCTAACCTTCATCCCTAATTAAGAATTTATGGCATTTCAAATTTAATCTATGCTCACATGATTTAATAGTTCATTTCATACCGTTTAAACATTCGTAACATGTATTTTACCCCAGTGAAGAAACACTAACTAGATGGTCGGAACCGAAATAGTTAGGGGGTTTGAATCCGCATAAAAGGTTAGCTCTCTCTCGGTTGATTCAGTTGTAATGGAATTCCTTCTCCGGTAGCTCTGCAAAAAAGAACACCGTTAGCCTCGTCAAGGGGAGAAGAGGGTTCTCTCCTTGACCCGACTCCGGCGTGAGAATAAGTATTGGTATCGGAGAAGATAAGTATTTGAAGAGTGAGAGTAGTCTGAGTTTATACCTGAACAGTTCTCTTATTTATAACCGGGAGTTTGGGAGGGAAAACCAGTTATTGAAAAGATAACGGAAAATGCTTAACGCCGTAGCGGTTATTTTTCTTCCGTTTGATTTCTTTGATCTGACGTCAATTAGCCTCGATCCGATGTGAATGCACACGGATCGTGGTTTGATCTGTGGCTGGGGGATCGCCACGTGGAAAGAGATTAAGTGGAGATTACTCTCCAATTGCATGCCTTTGTTGTGATTTCAGAATTGCTTATGGTGATGACACGTGTCCAGACGGTTATAACCGTCTGGGTGGTGCACGATTGTATTTCTTTCTAGAAGATTACTTCCGTAATCCGGTGTGACACCTTACTGTGTGGACACAGGCAAATAAACCCCAAGCCTGGGTAAAATAATATCTAAGTCTGGACGTTGTGGCGGAAGTATTGGACAAAGGCTTTTTAATCCTTAGTTGAATGGGAGAAGGCGCAAGGATTTATGTTATCCTTTGGGCGCGCGACTGTAAGTTACTGATTTCTTTGTTCCTTTAGTAGGACCAGTGCGCGGCCGCGCAAGGTCAAAAGGCTAGAAAGGTTAGTTTGTGGTATGGTCCGAATCCTTTTTTATGAGGTTTTTGGGACCTTACCCCTTCAAGTCCCCCCAGTCTAGTGTTGTACTTATGCAAATAAGTGGAGCACTGGACTTATGAGAGGGAAATGTTTTTTGGGCGCGTTAAAATAAGAAAGCTTCTATGAGAAGATTTATCCTGTTGGAAAAAGAAAAAATATTTGTAATCATGTTCTGACACGTGATGACGTCAACTGGCGGTCAGAGTGGGTATTTTTCTCTTTGTCTTGAAACTCGTAGTGGCGCTTGTCAGACCTCATTAATGAGGATATGACTCTGGTTCCTGTAGCGCCGTATAATTCTGATAACTAATGATGAGCAGGGTTCCCGTTTTCCGAGGTTGAGCTTTTATATATATATGTATTGGGATTCCTTTTATCATTAACTTGGAGAAGATGAAAGGAAAAAGTACCGTTCGTTCCCGGCGTCTTTCGGATATCTTAAGGGTTCGAGAAGCTGCTGAAGCTCTTTTGTTACTTGCCAATTCTCCGTCACCGCTGCTTACCGGAACTGGTGAGATGATGTCAGTTGTTAGGTCTGTTGATGTTGATCTTCGTTTGCCGGAGGCTGATAATGAGAGTGTTGTGTTGTCGGTTGAAGATTTAATGGCTCGTTTCCCAACTCTTCGTCCGAGTACGTGTCAGTTGAGGTACCAGCGTCGTCGGAAGAAACCTCCGGTGAACATGGATGTTGAAGATGAAGCTATGGTTGGTTAGGTTTGGGAATTGTTTGTCCCTGCTTTTGATTGTATATATAAGTCTGTTAGTATAAACTTATCTTTTGAAGATCACGGGTGTGATTGGTGTTGATGTCTGTTGTTTGATCCTCTTGCTATCTTGCAGAAGCAAGGTTTTTTGTTTGAATATTTTAGTTTCTGGAACTAAAATTGTCATGATCTTGTTCCTGAAGTGTTTTGTTGCACTTTGGTGATATATCGATAATGTTTTTACTTCATACGTGTTTGAATTACAATATGTTGCATGTTTTTAATTGTTTTTGGATAGGTAAGGCGAATGAGAGATGGTATTGTGCTCATGTTTGAACGTTTGTCTAAAAGGCGTAATAGCTTACCTTGTTTTTAGACTGTTCATGAGGTATACAATGTTTGACCATATTGTTTTCGCGCGAACCCAAAAAATTACATGCAATTTGTAATAAACAGTACTATAAGTGGGAATGATGTTTGTATTGATAAGAGCGCAAGGCTTTGTAATACAAGACATAATAAAGAAAGATATTGCCTGTATATTCTTTCCGCTTTTGAAGACTTAGTTTATATGTAACACCTGCGCAACTGTTGTGCGTTCCAGGTGCGGGGAACAAGGGTCCCATCGATCCTTTTTAGGGTGTATGCCCCTTTGCCTAAGACCTCGTTAATGACGTACGGTCCTTCCCATCTTGGTGCTAATTTTCCCGGCTTTTCAGCGTTTGACGCCTCATTATCGCGCAACACGAAATCGCCGGGGACAAATGTGCAAACGCGTACGCGCGCATTGTAATACTTTTCGAGCTTGGATTTGTACCTTGCTTCTGTTATTGCTGCGTTCTCGCGCCTTTCTTCCAAAAGATCCAAATCCATTCTTCGCTCTTGTTCGTTGTTCTGAGTTTCCATGGCTATCATGCGCGGTGATGGTAAACCTATCTCGGCTGGAATGACGGCCTCAGATCCATAAACTAAACTGAACGGAGTCTCGCCGGTGCTAGTCTTTGTCATTGTTCGATGTGCCCAGAGGATGCTGGGGAGTTCGTCAACCCACCCTCTGCGCGCTGTTCCGAGCCGTGCTTTTATGCCGTCAACGATCTGTTTGTTTATGCTTTCTACCTGTCCATTCGCTTGGGGATGCGCAACGGAGGCGAAGTTATGCTCGATCTTCATTTCTTTGAACCATTTTTGAAGATCTTCTGCGGCGAAGTTTGTACCATTGTCGGAAATAATGCGCAATGGTAATCCGAATCTGCAAATGATATGTTCCCATATGAATTTGCGGATTACCATTGCTGTTGTTGAGGCCAAAGCTTTAGCCTCTACCCATTTTGTGAAGTAATCCACCGCGACGATGATGAACTTTACCGCACCTGGCGCGTCAGGAAATGGACCGACAAGATCGATGCCCCACTGTTGGAATGGCCAGGCGGAAGTAACAGGAATTAGTGGATTTTTAGGTCGGAGTGTCTTTGGTGCGTGGCGTTGACATGCCTCGCATCTTCTTAATAGATCGACTGCGTCCATGTGCATTCCTGGCCAGTAGTATCCAGCGCTCATTATTTTTGCCACAACCATGCGCGGTCCCGCGTGTATCCCGCATAATCCTTCGTGGATTTCTCTGACAAGGTATTGGGCGTCTGTTTTATCGACACAGCGTAGTAATGGGCCCATGAATGATTTCCGGTAGAGGACGCCATCCGCCATTTCGTAATTTACTGCCTTGTGTTGTATTTTCCGAGCTTCTGCCTTTCCCTCCGGTAGCTTTCCGTGTTGGAGGTACAAGATAATCGGAGACATCCAAGATGGATCTCCTATTTCTATAACGTTTACTTGCTTGAGATGAATGGAAGGGTTGGATAGTACCTCTATGCGTACTTCTTTTGCTAAGTGCTGAAAGCTTGTAGCAGCTAGCTTGCTTAACGCATCAGCGTGTTTGTTCTCGCTTCTGTTTATGTGATTAACTTTGAACGTTTGAAATTGGCTGATTAACATCCGTGCTTGTTCAAGGTACAATGCCATAGCTTCTTTTGCATCGTAATTGCCATTAACTTGCTCGGCTACCAGTTTTGAATCGACGTTAGCTTCAAGATTTCTTGCCCCCATTTTTAACGCTAAGCGAAGACCTGCCAAGAAGGCTTCATATTCGGCTTCGTTATTCGTACTTTTGAAATCTAATCGTATAGCATACGTGAGCTCGTGGTTGTCTGGGCTGATTAATCGAAGACCTGCTCCTGCTCCATCGTCATTGGAAGCACCATCTGTGTGTAAGGTCCAGACTCTGTCGTCAAAAACAGGTGTTGGGTTCTGGATTGTCTCACATTCTTGTATTTTATCGATAGGAACTTCAGTGGCGAAGTCTGCTAACACTTGCCCTTTGATTGCGGGTCTTGGTCTGTAAAAAATGTTGTAACCTCCCAGTTCAATTGCCCATTTGGCCAGTCGTCCCGCTATGTCGGGCTTGGATAAGATCTGGCCTAGGTGGTAATTGGTAAGAACTGTGATGACGTGACCCGAAAAATATCTGCGTAGACGTCGGGATGCGTGTACTAGTGCTAGGACTAGCTTTTCTATCATTGAGTACCGAGTTTCTGGGCCGGTAAGCATTTTGCTGATGTAATAGATTGGAGTCTGGATGTTCTCGCTCTCTACCATCAATACAGCACCGACCGCTACTTCCGCGGCAGATAGATATAAAATTAGTGGCTCTTTTTCTTTTGGTGCTGTCAATGTTGGCAGTTGAATTAAACATTCTTTCATTTGTTTGAATGCGGTTTCTGCTTCAGATCTCCACTGAAAGTCAGTTTTCTTTGCGCAGTTTCGTAGCGTACTGATGAATGGATAAGACTTTGCTGCGTGATTAGCCAAAAATCTGTTTAAACCCGCTAGACGTCCGGCGAGCCTTTGCATTTCTTTAACTGTTGCAGGTGACGGCATTAGCTGAATAGCCTGCACCTTTTCTGGATTTACTTTAAAACCATCTTTTGTGACGATGAATCCCAAAAATTTTCCTTCCTCCATGCCGAAGGAGCATTTGGTTGGGTTGAGTTTTAGGCTCACGCTGCGCAAGGAATCGAATGTGCGCTGGATATTATCGAGCATTGTGCCTTCCTCATGACTCATGATGACGAGGTCATCCATGTATACCTCGACAGTCTTGCCAATGTCATCTTTGAAAATTGTGTCCATTAGGCGTTGATAAGTTGCGCCTGCGTTGCGCAGGCCGAACGACATTTTGGTATAACAGAAAATGCCTTTATCCGTGCGGAACGCCGTTTTGTCTTCGTCCTCTTCTTTCATCTGGACCTGATGATAACCCTTGTAACAGTCAAGAAAACATTTCCATCTGAATGACGCTAGAGAGTCGACTTTCTTGTCTATCTCTGGAAGTGCGTAATAATCTTTTGGGCATGCTTTATTCAGGTCTTTGAAGTCAATGCACATTCTCCACCCGCCGCTATGTTTCTGCACCATCACTGGGTTGGCTACCCATGTATGGTATTTTACTTCGCGCAAGATGCCCGCATTAAGTAACTCTGCTACTTGCTCGTCCATTGCTTTTGCTTTTTCTTCACTGAAACTGCGCCTCCCCTGAGCAACAGGTTCTACTGATGGTTTGATGTTTAGACAATGTTGCGCGATGTCGCGTGGGACTCCAGTCATGTCCGCTGGGCACCAAGCAAATATGTCTTTGTTGTTAGACAATAATTCTTTTAGTTGTACGCGTGTTGCTGGTGAAATGGCTGGTCCTAGCAGAATGGTCTGCTCTGGGTACTCGTTGTTTAGAACCCATTTCTCTGGTTCATTTGGTGCCGAAGGTTTGACCACCTTTGTTGGTGGTTCGTCGTCTACAAACATGACTTCTTTGCTTGAATAGAGTATTGCAACTCCAGTTTCTGTCGGAAATCCGCAAGCAGCGTGTGGAATGGAAGTGATCATGCTAAATTCCCTTTGTGACCTTCTCCCGAGCAAGACATCATGACGTGATGTCGCCGGCATGACCATGAAATTGACTGTAACTGTGCGTGAGTGCTCGCCATCGGATAAGGTCACCGGAAAAATGATTTGCCCTAATGGGAACACAGCTTCATTACAGAATCCGGTGAGAGGGAAATCGACCGGCTCTAACCGTGCTTTATCTTCTGGATCGAGTTGTTTAAAGCACTGTTCGTATATGATGTCCATCGAGCTTCCCGGATCGATGAACATATAGTCAGTTCGGTAATGACCGAAAATACCGGTGATAATCACTGGTCGTTCTTCCTGAGGGCCCCCAGGAACAACGGGGAAAACCACTTGCTGTTCTCTCCAATGTTGATCATAGTTTCGTTTATTTGGTCTTCGTGATGGACCTCCCTGAATCATGTGTATTTGTTTTTGATAACTGCTATATTGACTGGATTGGATGTCCTCCCTACGTGGTGTTGGTGGATCCAATACTGAGGTATTAATTTCTTTTCCAGATCTGATGTTTGACAAATCAGATCTGGCGATTTGAATAACGATTGTGTTTATAGCAGCTTGGCATCTGCTAAACCAATGTTCTGGAGATTCTTCTAGCTGTAAATTGTTTCCGACGTTTGGTCGAGGACCAGGTTGCCGGTGAGATGACGAATTTTCTGTCATGTGCAAAAACAGAAAATAGAATGAACTAAATCGAAACGAGATAGAAACTAGAAAAACTGAGAAAACGGTGGGCGCCAATGAAGAAACACTAACTAGATGGTCGGAACCGAAATAGTTAGGGGGTTTGAATCCGCATAAAAGGTTAGCTCTCTCTCGGTTGATTCAGTTGTAATGGAATTCCTTCTCCGGTAGCTCTGCAAAAAAGAACACCGTTAGCCTCGTCAAGGGGAGAAGAGGGTTCTCTCCTTGACCCGACTCCGGCGTGAGAATAAGTATTGGTATCGGAGAAGATAAGTATTTGAAGAGTGAGAGTAGTCTGAGTTTATACCTGAACAGCTCTCTTATTTATAACCGGGAGTTTGGGAGGGAAAACCTGTTATTGAAAAGATAACAGAAAATGCTTAACGCTGTAGCGGTTATTTTTCTTCCGTTTGATTTCTTTGATCTGACGTCAATTAGCCTCGATCCGATGTGAATGCACACGGATCGTGGTTTGATCTGTGGCTGGGGGATCGCCACGTGGAAAGAGATTAAGTGGAGATTACTCTCCAATTGCATGCCTTTGTTGTGATTTCAGAATTGCTTATGGTGATGACACGTGTCCAGACGGTTATAACCGTCTGGGTGGTGCACGATTGTATTTCTTTCTAGAAGATTACTGCCGTAATCCGGTGTGACACCTTACTGTGTGGACACAGGCAAATAAACCCCAAGCCTGGGTAAAATAATATCTAAGTCTGGACGTTGTGGCGGAAGTATTGGACAAAGGCTTTTTAATCCTTTGTTGAATGGGAGAAGGCGCAAGGATTTATGTTATCCTTTGGGCGCGCGACTGTAAGTTACTGATTTCTTTGTTCCTTTAGTAGGACCAGTGCGCGGCCGCGCAAGGTCAAAAGGCTAGAAAGGTTAGTTTGTGGTATGGTCCGAATCCTTTTTTATGAGGTTTTTGGGACCTTACCCCTTCACCCAGCCTCTAAGGCTGAACCTCCCCAGCCTCTAAGGCTGAACCTCCCTAGCCTCTCAGGCTAACTCCTCAGTCTCTTTATATTATCACCAGACGATCCATCCCTAGTCATGAAAATCATTCACATTTCGATAATATGCATTTGTTTTGTAAAAACCGGTATATTTAGTATAATCCATTCGTGCAACAACTCTCATCAAAAGTCATATTTATTTAACTAAATTGTCCAATAGGAAACCCTAATTGAGAAACACAAGTGATTCTGAACAAACCCTAAAATTTTCAGAACAATCGGAATCAGGATTAGGGCCCCTAAAACTCAGGGGGGGTAAACCCTACTCGGTAAAATACACACAGTTTGATGTCAAAAATTAAAAATCACACGCAATCAACTCAGCTAAGCTACCTGGACACGAAGCAAGCCTATAGTAGAATAGGTCCTGTCGCGCCACGCGACAGAAACAATGGAACCCCTCGCGTGGCGCGAGGGGGACATTTTTCATGTATAAATAGCTTCGTCTGTTTCATGCAATTGTGCGTTAGTTTGACGTTCAAAATCAAATTATACGTTGAGATAGTGTCTGAATACTACAATAAACACACACTGATCACGAAGTGCTGCCACAATTCAGGGTAATAACTCGATCGCTGCTACGATTCAATGTTCGATCGATTAAACTATCCAATGGATGTTTAAGTGCTGCCCACATTAGGGTTATTGCTTTGTCATTCGTCGTTAAATCGATGGATGTTTAAGTATCGCACTTTGTCATTCGTTGTGACGGTTGGAATCTCGTGAGTTATCGTAAATGCTGTATTAAGTTACTAACCTAGTTTGTGTGCTTGATTATTTAAACTAGGTTATCAAGGCTAATCAGTAGAATAAGCTCTGTTAAATCTGCAATGTGAGTCATTCTCTTTTTATCAAATTTAATTTCAAAAGCATGTTTATTTTCAAAGTTATAATTACAGGGATTAAGTCTTTGTAATCACCATATTACAGCTGGTATGTGGGGTTTTGTATACATTACTTGATAATCTTCACCATTGGACAACGAGTTAGCCAATGGGTGATATGACCATAGTCACAAAAACGAGTCGAGTGACAAATACCGAGGGTAGTTGGTTTGATATCTGAAACATTGTAATTGCTCTTAATACTGTAAATTATAACAAATGTGTCGTTTTATTAAATAGAATGATTCACTCAGTATTTCCCGCTGACAAAACCTTTTTCAAACATGTTTCAGGTGATTTGTTGTGATCCAGGAAAAGTGCCGTGAAGCACTATCAGCTTAAGAAAGTGGCTCAGTATAAAAATAAAGAAACATGTTTTGTAAAATAAAAGATTTCTTTGTGAAATCTCAATATTGTAAATTACCGGGTTTTATCCCGAATTGTGAAATAAAATAATTGGGAAATATTTCAATTTTTAAATTGATCCTGAAGAAACTTCCGCTGTTAAACTCACTTAAATAAATACCACGGGATTTCTGTCCCGCGGCTCCTGAATCGGGTCAAACCGGGTCAGGGGCCGTGACAGAAATAAGGTGGTATCAGAGCCACTGATCTAAGCCTATTAAGTATTTAGAAATACTTAATTTTACTGATTGCCAAGTATGTGATTATGTGTTTTATTAACTGATTATTTGTTAATTACAGTATGGGTAAACAAAAGCTGTCAAACATCTATCTTAAACTAGATAGGTCAACCAACGAAAAGGGAAGTTCATCCCAAACAAAACCTTATGTAATTTCTGAAGAAGGAATATTTGTGAAAAAGGCAAATTACGAGGAACCACTTTCTCCTAATAAAAGAAGTTTGATTATTAGGAAAAGTCAGGAGGAAATAAGGAAAAACCGAGAGAAGAAAGTTAAACAAGAAACCCAGGATTTAATCAATAAATCACATTGGGCGGACAAATTAGATGAGAAATGGGCAAATCTTTATATGCTAGCCACAGTAGCAAAAAATGCAAATCTCTAAATACTCAAAAGTTTTAGCACTTTTATTTCCCAGAAACCTTATTTAGTAAATAAATAAGTTACAGTAAATCGTAGTATAATTTACTTGTCAGTTGTTTCATGTATGCAATAATATTTACGGGTTATCTATAAAATATTGTTTTAACATCTGGTATGTATTTTGCATATATGCTAAACAGCATGAATGAGATGTCAGAAGGTTTAGAAAATCTTAACCTCTATCCCGTTAAGATAGAAGTTTCCAAGGAATTCACTGGTTACTTCGCTGATGAAGAAGAACCCATGGAATTTCAATCCAAACCACTGGAAAAACCTAAACCCAAGAAGAAACATAGATTTGTGGGCTGGAGGCGTGTACGAAGGAAAAAGCCAGCAACAAGAAAGGTTACCAAAACTGAAGAACCAAAAGACAAAGGGAAAGGGGTAGAAATTGAGGAAAATGTTAATCAAGTAGAGATAGAAGTTGAGAAAAGTTTTAAACAAACAGAAAGAGAAATCGGAGAAAGTTCTAGCCAGAAACAGAAAATGACTCCTTGGGAGGTTTTAGATCATAAGTTACTAATGAGTGACCTCATCGGACCTGCCGATGGAAACCTTGAACCAGCTAATCCAAACCTTATATTTACTGAAGAAGATCTTTTTAGTTACCCATTAGAAGCTCCAATCCCAATCAATCTGGAACCTGCTATTCCAGATCCTATTGTCCAACCTCAACCACTACCAGTAGAATTAGATGAATGGTGGACAACTGATTGGCAATACCAAAATCTTTTAAACAACCCTGATACATCTTTCCCACAAGTTGACCCAGAACCTCCACTATACCCAACCATGAGCCCGGAGAATCTGACTGAACTTCGTCTTTGGGGCGAAGAGTTAATTGATGCAGGAAATCGTATTAGGGATGTGGGAGAAAGAGTTACTTGGAAGTATGACGAAAGGGAGCGTCATTTTTAAATTAGCTTATCATATAATGGGAGTTTGTAGGAATATGTGTTAATAAATAATCATAATAACCAGGATGTGTAATAACTTAACAATAAAACGTTGTATGATAATCGTGTGTACGAGGCATAATATAAAATATAGAAATGAAACTTGTGAAATCAATAATATTTGATTATATATGTTAATATGATTATGTGCAAACTGTTTTATTATATTTATATTTATACTAATTATTTACATAAAATTTATTATCAGATTTCAAACATTGGTAACGAACCAGTAAATGAGGTTAATCAGTCAGAGCAACATCCAGGAGATCAATATATGACTAGACAAGATATCGAAAATATTGTTGCTCAAGGGATAGCCAATGCTATTCCAGCATTCGTTGTTGCTATAAAGAATCCAATCGAACCGCAACAAATTGTCCCTAGTAAACATATTACTGAAGATAACTTCAGTAATAGTGTAAACGGAGGCAATAATCATGTTAATCATAATAGGGAACCACATCAAGCTCCATTACCCAAGAAAATGAAAACTGCAACGCCTGGTTGCACTTTCAAAGAATTCCTTGCTTGTAAACCCACTGAATTTGCAGGCAATGAAGGAGCAACTGCATCACTGCGTTGGTTAGAGAAAACCGAAGCAGTCATTGCAATAAGTAAATGTGCTAAAGATGATCAGGTCATGTATGCATCAAATCTCTTCAAGGAAGGAGCACTCGAATGGTGGAATACTGTGTTACAATCAAAGGGAAGAATGATAGCCTATGCCATGACTTGGGAAGAATTTAAGGGTTTTGTAGAAAGAAAATTCTGTCCTGAGTATGAAAAGGAACAAATGACAAATAAGTTTTTAAATCATCAGATGATGGGGGTAGATTGTCGCGGTTATACCTCGACATTCTTTGAATATGCTAGAGTGGTACCAACACTGGATTCGCCAGAACCGGTACTCATTTCTCGCTACATTTGGGGACTAATTAGTGAAATCCGCAATATCGTTAAAGCTGTGAGACCTCGCACTATTGACGATGCTGTGGAATTAGCTAATACCCTAACCAATGAACTGGTACGCACCCAAGATGAAAACAGGAAGAAGGAATTAGCTCAGAAAATTACCCAAGGATTTCGTACGGGTAATAATAGCAACTTCAACAGAAGAGGAACGGGAAAATCCTCAACTATGCCATTCTGCAAGAATTGCAAAAGAAAACATTATGGAAGATGTAATGTAACCTGCAATTTTTGCAAAATGGTAGGACATCGGGAAGAAGAGTGCAGAAAGAAAACAACGATCTGCTATAACTGTGGAGAAAAAGGACATTTTAAACCAGAATGTCCTAAATTAATCAAACCAGCAGACAACAAAACCAAGGCGACCGATGGAACTATTAAGAAGAATGCTAGGGCATTTCAACTAACCACTCAAGAAGCAGAACTCATCCCAGATGTGATAGCGGGTACGTTCTTAGTTCACAACATTTACGCTAAAGTATTATTTGACTCTGGTGCGAACCAAAGTTTTATAAATACTTCATTCTGCCAAGCTCTTAATTTACCTTTAACCAATATTAGGCAGATTTTTACAGTTGAAACGGCAGACGGAAATTCAGTTAAAATAGATAAAGTTTTGCAAGAAGAAAATATAGAACTTTTAGGACATAAATTCTCTGCAAAACTATTGCCAATGAAGTTAGCTGAATTTGATGTTGTATTAGGAATGGATTGGTTGGTAACCAACCATGCTCGAATCTTGTGTGATCAGAATTCCATAGAAATTCAGGCACCTACTGGGGAAATAATTAGGATTACAGGAGATAAACCACGAAAGCCCATGAAGTTCATATCAGTAATGAAAGTTGCTAATTATGAAAGAAAACAAGGAATAGTATATATGATTTCAGTAATCATTAGTACTAAGGGTAAAAAACTTAAGGAAATTCCTGTAGTCTCAGAATATCCAGATATATTCCCAGAAGATTTACAAGGATTACCTCCAGATAGGGAAGTAGAATTTAGGATTCATCTAATTCCAGGAACTACACCGATAGCCAAGGCACCTTATCGGTTAGCACCCACAGAAATGTTAGAATTGAAAAAGCAATTAGATGAATTACTAAGTAAAGGATTCATACAACCTAGCTCATCCCCTTGGGGAGCGCCAGTGTTGTTTGTAAAGAAAAAGGATGGTTCAATGAGAATGTGTATCGATTATAGAGAATTGAATAAGGTTACAATTAAGAATCGATACCCATTACCTAGGATTGATGATCTGTTTGATCAACTTCAGGGGGCTAGATACTTTTCTAAGATAGATTTACGCTCCGGATATCATCAATTGAAGGTACAAGAAGAAGACATACCTAAAACTGCTTTCAGAACTAGGTATGGTCATTATGAGTTTACAGTCATGCCCTTTGGGTTAACGAATGCACCTGCTGCATTCATGGACATGATGAATAGGATCTGTAAACCATATTTGGATAAATTTGTAATTGTCTTCATAGACGATATACTTATTTATTCCAAAAGTCAGACAGAGCATTGTGAACACCTTCATGCACTCTTAACTTTGTTAAGAAAAGAAAAGCTTTATGCCAAATTTTCCAAGTGTGAATTTTGGTTGCAAGAAGTGCAATTCTTAGGACACATGGTGAATCACGAAGGTATTCACGTAGATCCTGCTAAGATAGAGGCAATTACCAAATGGAAGGTTCCACAAACAGCAATGGAAATAAGAAGTTTTATAGGTTTAGCTGGGTATTATAGACGGTTTATTAAGGATTTTTCCAAGATAGCCGTACCATTAACTAAGTTAACCTGTAAAGCCATTAAGTTTGAATGGGGACCTAAGCAAGAAGAAGCCTTTAGAATATTGAAGCAGAAATTAACAAATGCACCAATCTTAGCCTTACCAGAAGGAACTGAAGATTTTGAAGTATATTGTGATGCTTCAAAACTAGGATATGGATGTGTGCTTATGCAACGCAAAAAGGTGATTGCATATGCTTCAAGGCAATTGAAAAAGCACGAAGAAAACTATATGACTCATGATTTAGAATTAGGAGCCGTAATTTTTTCCCTTAAGATTTGGAGACATTATCTTTACGGAAGTAAGTTTACTGTCTACACAGACCACAAAAGTTTGAGATATATATTTGGGCAAAAAGAGTTAAACATGAGGCAAAGGAGATGGATGGAAATCCTAAGTGACTACGACTGTGATATTCAGTATCATGAAGGAAAGGCAAATGTAGTTGCAGATGCTTTAAGTCGTAAGTATTATGAAAAACAACGACGGGTTCGTGCTCTCAGATTAAATCTACAAATAGATTTAATGGAACAAATGAAGAATGTTCAAACTACAGCAATCAAGGATGATGCTGAAGGAATGAAAGGACGAATCAAGGAATTGGAACAAGGAGTAGATGGAGTTTGGAGATTCCACAAAAGTAGAATTTGGGTACCTAAGCAGGGAGACTTAAGACCTAAGATTTTAGATGAAGCTCATAAATCTAGGTATACTATGCACCCAGGAAACAATAAGATGTACCGAGATTTAAGAAAGAACTTTTGGTGGATAGGAATGAAAAAGGATATAGCAAGATATGTTTCTAAATGTCTTACTTGTTCACAAGTTAAGGCAGAACATCAGAAACCCTCAGGTCTACTACAACAATTAGAAATGCCAGTATGGAAATGGGAACTTATAACAATGGATTTTGTTACTAAGTTACCCAAAACCAGAAAAGGTAATGATGCGATTTGGGTAATTGTGGATCGATTAACCAAATCAGCTCACTTTTTACCTATGAAAGAAACCTTTAGCATGGAAAGACTGGCTAAATTGTATGTAGATGAAGTTGTATCCCTACATGGAGTACCACTCTCCATTGTTTCGGATAGGGATAGTCGTTTTACTTCTCATTTCTGGAAAAGTTTCCAGCAAGCTATGGGAACTCGATTAAATCTAAGCACTGCGTATCATCCCCAAACAGACGGACAAAGTGAAAGGACGATCCAAACTCTAGAAGACATGCTCCGAGCATGTGTGATAGATTTTGGTGGAAATTGGGATGATCATTTACCATTAATTGAATTCTCCTATAACAATAGTTATCATTCAAGTATTGAAACTGCCCCATTTGAGGCACTGTATGGAAGAAAGTGCAGAACTCCAGTCTGTTGGGCAGAAATAGGAGAAAGTCAATTATCAGGTCCTGAAATAGTGCAAGAAACGACTGATAAGATTACTCAAATCAAGGAAAGACTGAAGACGGCTCGAGATCGCCAGAAGAGTTATGCAGACAATAGATGCAAGCCGTTAGAATTCCAAGTTGGAGACAAAGTACTATTGAAAGTTTCTCCTTGGAAAGGAGTAGTCAGATTCGGAAAGAAAGGAAAGCTAAGTCCAAGGTACGTAGGACCATTTTCAGTAATCCAACGTATAGGACCAGTTGCTTATCGTTTACAACTACCAGAAGAATTAGCAGGAGTACATGATGTATTTCATGTATCCAATCTCAAGAAATGTCGATCAGACGAATCTTTGGTAGTACCTCTTCGGGATATAAAGGTAAACGAAAAGTTGAAATTTGTTGAGAAACCTCTTCAAATTGAGGATCGAAAGATCAAGTTTCTCAAACACAAACGACTAGTTTTAGTTAAAATCAGATGGGATTCAAAGAGAGGAGCTGAATACACTTGGGAGCTGGAATCAGAAATGAAGCGAAAGTATCCTCACTTATTCCAGTAAATCTCGAGGACGAGATTTTTATTAAGGTGGGGAGAATGTAACAACTCTCATCAAAAGTCATATTTATTTAACTAAATTGTCCAATAGGAAACCCTAATTGAGAAACCCAAGTGATTCTGAACAAACCCTAAAATTTTCAGAACAATCGGAATCAGGATTAGGGCCCCTAAAACTCAGGGGGGGTAAACCCTACTCGGTAAAATCCACACAGTTTGCTGTCAAAAATTAAAAATCACACGCAATCAACTCAGCTAAGCTACCTGGACACGAAGCAAGCCTATAGTAGAATAGGTCCTGTCGCGCCACGCGACAGAAACAATGGAACCCCTCGCGTGGCGCGAGGGGGACATTTTTCATGTATAAATAGCTTCGTCTGTTTCATGCAATTGTGCGTTAGTTTGACGTTCAAAATCAAATTATACGTTGAGATAGTGTCTGAATACTACAATAAACACACACTGATCATGAAGTGCTGCCACAATTCAGGGTAATAACTCGATCGCTGCTACGATTCAATGTCCGATCGATTAAACTATCCAATGGATGTTTAAGGCGTGCCCACATTAGGGTTATTGCTTTGTCATTCGTCGTTAAATCGATGGATGTTTAAGTATCGCACTTTGTCATTCGTTGTGACGGTTGGAATCTCGTGAGTTATCGTAAATGTTGTATTAAGTTACTAACCTAGTTTGTGTGCTTGATTATTTAAACTAGGTTATCAAGGCTAATCAGTAGAATAAGCTCTGTTAAATCTGCAATGTGAGTCATTCTCTTTTTATCAAATTTAATTTCAAAAGCATGTTTATTTTCAAAGTTATAATTACAGGGATTAAGTCTTTGTAATCACCATATTACAGCCGGTATGTGGGGTTTTGTATACATTACTTGATAATCTTCACCATTGGACAACGAGTTAGCCAATGGGTGATATGACCATAGTCACAGAAACGAGTCGAGTGACAAATACCGAGGGTGGTTGGTTTGATATGTGAAACATTGTAATTGCTCTTAATACTGTAAATTATAACAAATGTGTCATTTTATTAAATAGAATGATTCACTCAGTATTTCCCGCTGACAAAACCTTTTTCAAACATGTTTCAGGTGATCTGTTGTGATCCAGGAAAAGTGCCGTGAAGCACTATCAGCTTAAGAAAGTGGCTCAGTATAAAAATAAAGAAACATGTTTTGTAAAATAAAAGATTTCTTTGTGAAATCTCAATATTGTAAATTACCGGGTTTTATCCCGAATTGTGAAATAAAATAATCGGGAAATATTTCAGTTTTTAAATTAATCCTGAAGAAACTTCCGCTGTTAAACTCACTTAAATAAATACCACGGGATTTCTGTCCCGCGGCTCCTGAATCGGGTCAAACCGGGTCGGGGGCCGTGACAATTCGTAAACCATTTGAGTTCCTCGAAATCCATTCGTAATTTGATTTAGAAATATGAGTTTTCGCTCGTTCAAAAGCTTTGTATGTTCTTGCAAAACGTGCTTTGTCTAAAATATGCAGTCTTTGTTAATCGAAAACTTTGTGTGTTTTCTGCAAAACGTGCATGTCTTTCCACCCCGAAAACATTTATAAAAATGTAAAACCGTAAAAAGATGGGGTTATGAACTCACCTGGATCTTGTACGAATGTACTATGTGTTAAGGCATAAACTTTCACATAATGCGAATATTCACCCAAACATTCCTGATAATTAGCACATCATAAGAATCCATTTCTAGGGTAAAGTTGTTTCGCGTGTTATCGAGCTCTATTGATTTGTTAAGGCGTGACCCGTTGAATGTAGCGAGATGGTGGTATGTTATTCGAATGAGAGTTTGAAACCCATTTAATATGGTTTTAAATAACCATACATTGATAGTATTTGTCGTCCTTAATACACATAGAAGTATAAGTATACCTACTGGTATACATATACGTACATATATATGTGTGAAAACAATCACTGGGAATCGCTGAGCGGAACATAATACGCGAATAGAAGGAAATATGCATTTAGTGTAGTTGTTCTCTCTAGGTAGATGCATTTCTATTATTATATGTATTTTATTTGTAAGAATATGAGTTTTGGAAGTATAAATGCTTGAATAAATGCATCACTTTATATACATAAATATATATAGAATTGTTTTTTTTTATTTGTCCCGACTAAATATGCATATGGGTGCAAGTACGTTTTAAGACAAAGCTTTTATTACAGAAACACGAGTATTTCAAAAATATATAACCATATACATGATGTAAAAAAAATATGATGAGCGTTTAGAAAATGCATACGCTTGAATATGTAGAAATATCATGCACTTGTTATTAGCAAATGCACATAGTTGGTTTTTCTTAAGCCTTGGGAATAATATTACCTTTTTTTTTTATTTCCACACAACCATCATTAGTATTGTTTCTAATTAATTAAGTTATGAATATAGTAATAACAATAATAAGGTCATTGTGGTTCGTGTCTCAAATTGCCTACAACTGCCACTTTACGGTAAATTTCTTACACTAAAAATACTCATTTTTAGCTACATTTTTATGCATTTTGAACACTCGAACTGCGTATTTCATGATATACACTTAGAATACTCATGGAATACTTACTTAGGATGCATATGATCCATTTTTATTAAGTACATTTGAAACAGTTTAAACAATGCATCGAAACTACTAGAAAAGCATCTAGTAAACTAGTATTCTGACGAAAACGCAGGATTCGCAGAAACCATCTAAACGACATCTTTAGGACTCAGACGAAAGTCCAACATCTAATATACATTAAACCCTAACTAGGAATGCAAGGGTTTGATTTAAAACCTTCCCGAAGTCCGATAATACTAAAAACTGCCCGAAAAGCACTAAAAGCGACGATTTCAACACGTTTCCGCAAAAATTCTGCAGAAATCAGCTTTCTAATATTTTTACGACATGTAAAAATGTTATTTAACATAGAATTCATGAGAGGATACATTCGGGTATCATCCAAGCCAATAACTACATCAGTTCATACAAGTTACACAACTTAGCGTTCAAATAACGTCTAACCGAAACAATTCGAAACGAATAACGGAAACGACACCTAACGGAAGTCGTTTAAGATATCAAAATATAATTTCTACTAGTTTAGTAAATTTGTTAATAATAATTAACATTCCGAATCACTAATTACCTCCTAATGGTGAAAGATTACACCTAATCACCATACTTAGCCTAATTACCAAAATATCTACATGTTTAAGACATTTTTATAAAAATGTTACACTATACCTCCCCCCCACACTTATGAACGTTTTTATGAGGGTCCCACATGTTTTCAACTTGCCAAAAATATCTAGATATTTATATAATTACATGTGGTAAATTAATGGATGAATAAAGTCATGGTATACTTATCTAAAATGGATATTTTTCCATCATTCTTACACCATCATTTTCATACACTTAAGAACCCATTTTTCCTTCCAAAAATTCAGCCATATACACCCTTAAATCACCTTAATTTCAAGCTTATTCTCGATGATCAAGTTGTACTTCTATGGAGCATAAGAAGTTCTAAGGCACCTACTGTCACACCCCGACCACGTAGAACATACAAAACGTGGCGGAAACATCGGGGAGTGTTGTAACAGAATTAATGTTTCACAACCATGGATATTAAAGTTTCGTTTTATTGATTAAAAGTGTTACAATGTCTTAACAAACAAGGAAATACAACATAATTAACTAGTCTTGCATCTTTTATTGTCACTAAAGCCCAAGTCTGCCTATGTGTATCTTGATCATCTTATGCAACAGCTCCTGAAAAACACATGTGAAAATAGGTACGTCAGCATAAAAATGCCTGTGAGATACATAGGTTTTGTGAAAATAAGATTCATGACTTATGTTTGAGAAAATGTTTAGTCATGAACCTTGTTATTTGCTTTGTCTTTTAAATCATTTGAAAAACGATAAGATCAGATGATAAGTATAAATAAATGTAAGGTTAAATGAATAACCAAGTAAAATGTGTTTGTATAAGATAAGTTGTTTATAAATCAATGTCTTGTGAAAAGTATGTTATTTGTATGAAATGTTCTATGTCTCAAACTGAAATGATTCAAATAACGTTACGACATGTAATACCATACAAACACTTATATATAGGAAGTACCAGCGGCGTATCCACCATGCTTGTATCATATTACACACGCATCGTTACTTAATCACTTAATCAAACCAAACCAAACTATCAAAGTGTTCATGTCAAGATGTAAATCATGTCAAAATGTCTATGTCAAATATCCATGTCAAATGTCTATGTCAAATATCCATGTCAAATGTCTATGTCAAATATCCATGTCAAATGTCTATGTCAAATATCCATGTCAAATGTTTATAATCTAAAAGTAGTCAAGTAATGTATAACCAAAATGATATGTATGGTAAGTAAAATTAAGACTACTTAAACCATAAGTAAAAATGTACAAAACAAAGTATTGAAGTAAAACTTGGTTTAAATCAAAGTTATGTTTTGTAGAATAATGCATGCTTTACTGATACAAACACTTATGCAGTATGTTAAACGCAAACATTCAAGCCTTGAGACAGCAGGATAACTATGTAAAAGTGAGTTATCAAGAGAATATGTATTCGGATTCGGTCATTCCTTTCATCCCCTTTCCCTGGGATGTCCGGAACGGGATTTGTCAAGTCCTATGGTACCACTACCTACTACCGAGCGGCGTAGCAAATGTTAATGAATGTTATATAGACCCGTTAAACAAACCAAATGTCATACCAAAATGTAAGCATGATGTAAGGATCGTGTTCGCGACCTAAACGAGTCGGTTCAGAGGAATTCTATCAAATACAGGTGCGGAAAACAAGTATTTGACTTAAACACAGCTGAATCTTCACTTTAACACTGATTTGTATTGATATGAACACAAATACAATCAGTTCTCACACCGGCAGCACCTCGGTATGGAATTTACTCAAATGTTACTCTTTCAACTTATGATTTCGCTTGACACTGAACTCCTATATATAGAGATTGGGATTTCGCTTCAGCATAGCTCAAGCGAAATCTTAACATGTTGATTTCGCTTGAGCTGCTTCAAGCGAAATCCTTTACATATACAAACCTTCAAGCGAAATCTTGCTAACTCTCTCTCATTCTCTCGTTCTACGTGCCCTGATCTAATCTATCTAAAGTAAGACTCGATACAAGACGAAGTCGACAGATGTAGTGCACCAACAGACTCCCCCTCAGATGTTGACGAGTCGACTATCGAGTCACACCAATGCTGTGTCTTCATATCTTCATTCTTGATCAGTCTCTGGGCTTTTCTCTCTCTATCTTCTTTTCCAAAATCACCTTGCTCTATCAGACTCCCCCTCACGATTTGCTGGTATTCATTTGTTCTTCAGCAATATCTGCTTTAGGATCGATGTCTGACTCAAATGTTGTTTACAAGATCATTGCCTGGCTTTTATCTAATTCTCTTGATCAGATCTCTTGATTCCTTAAGTTCATCAGCATCAGCAGCTAGCAAACTTTTAGATTCACGATCAGAGTCTACCTTTTGTAAGCTTTGAATGAATTAACCTGGCTCACCTGTAACAATCTTAACCCAGAAATAAATTTTCTAAATTTATCAATTTAAATGTACCAACAATCTGATATAATCAGATAATTCTCTCTCATATCACAAACCAATGATGAACCAAATGTAGGTTTTTTTTAAAAAAGAGTAAATTACAAGTTTTGTCCTTTATGTTTGTACCAAATTGCAGACGGTGTCCTTTACCTTTAAATTTGACGAGTTTTATCCTTAACGTTTCAAAATCTTGCACGTTATGTCCTTTAGCTCTAACTCAGTTAGATTTTTTTTGTTAAATATTGTCATTTTACCTCTCCTGTCACTATTGAGTAAATAACTTATAACAAGGGGCTAAATGTGTAAAAAGATAAAAGAATAAGATATAAATAAAAAAACCTAGCACACCATCTCCTTCATAACCAACAAGCGCCACCATCCACCCCACCTGCCACCACCACTGTTCAGCATCTCCACCACTATTCAACAACACCAGAGGAAACCTAATCGAGAGAACTTAAGCAATCAAAAAATTTGTGATAAAGAAGATCGAGTAAACAAACGTTCACTGAAATGAAGCACGGGTCTCTTCACCCTTCACCGACCTGTTATGGGCGATTGTAGATGGTGGTGGCCGGAGACTCGATGGCCGGAATTATTTTTTGGGATGTATGAATCAGACCACAATTCGAAACAAATAAATGTGTTTGCTAAAAAAGAACATCTATAGGACATGAATACGGATCACTTCAAGTTGCAAGCAAAAGGTATACCTTTTCTTTCTGAAATCCCCAGGTTACATTTATTATTTGAATGATGGTGATAGTTTTTCTTTCTCTGTAGATGGAAAAAAGACAACTTTCAGGTGGAATTTCATCAAGTGATTGATTCTTCAAAAAAAAAAAAAAAAGAAGCATATAAACTACAAAAAAGAGCCCAATATATAACAAAATTGAGACACTAATTATAAAATTGTAGAGCACATCATCACAATTTGTGATGAATACTGAAAGCCCTAATCACAAACAAGTTAAAAACAAACAAAATAATACAGAAAAAGCCAAAATTAAAGGGGGTAAAAATCAAACGGTTGCTAATATTTCTAATAAAAAAAACACTACAAGCTTTAGTTTCCTCATAAAATGAATTGAATACGGTAACTTAGATGATAAATCGAATCCCAATGCAATCATCAAATCCAAAAATTATATAAAAAACATCATAGGCGTCAATGGAGAACTTGATCACGTCATCACTGGATGGTGAGTGTGGTGTGGTTTGGTGTGGTGGCTGATGGGTGCGATGGTATGGTTAGGTTTCAGATGGCGGTGGGTAAAGTTGTGTCTGAGAGCCAGAGACTATGTTTGTGTGAGAGATGATAAAGAGTTTTTATTTTTTAATTTTGTACAAAATAGTCCCTGAAAAAGAGTTTTTTACAAAATAGCCCATAGGAAGGTAAAATAACAAGAATACCCTCATATGCAATGCACATGACCATACTTAACCAAAAAATCTAACTGGGTTTAGTCTAAAGGACATAACGTGCAGGATTTTGAAACGTTAAGGACAAAACTCGTCAAATTTAAAGATAAAGGACACCGCCTGTAATTTGGTACAAACATAAAGGACAAAACTTGTAATTTACTCTTTAAAAAAATACCAATTGTAGGATTTAAACAAACCTTTTTGACATTTTAAGATTCACTCCCCCTCACAACCAAGTCATCATGTTTAGCACTTGAAATTTTGACAATCAGCTTTCCAATATCAGTTGTCGAAAATCTTTTTGGATTTTTCAAAATTTATGCTAAAACACACTAAAAATCTTTTTGTAATTTTTGATTGTAAAGGAATGCAATAAAGAAATATTTACAAACAATATTTTTGTGAGTTTGTGCAAGAAGATCATATCAGTTTCTGAGACAAGTCACTAACATCGTTAAGCTTCATTTCATTATAAGTTCTAAACAATTTACCTAGATTGTCAGTATGTTTGTCCACTTAAATTTTCACACAAAATTCAACTGATCCGAGATACAATGTTAATGTTTTAAGAGACTTAAACTTATCCGTGTGTCCCACTACTTGAATATACTCCCGTATCCAGATCCCAATATTCAGTCTTACAGGTGAGTATACCACAGATGATATCTGTAAGGGGAATAAATTATGCAACCGTGATAGCTCAGGTCAGAACTTCCGTTCAGCAGAGAGCCTAGTTGACTTTTAGGTGTGTCCCCTTTAGAGGATCTTTTGTATTACAACAGCCATGATTAGCATTTTTCAATGTTTCATCATTTTTAGCTGAGGGTGAGCTATATTTCAAGCAAATGTAAAGTATTCTCCGGGGACTAGGCCATTGCTTCCGCAAAATCAGAAGTCCCGAGATAATACCCCAGATATCACTGAGTATAAAGACCTAGTATCTCAGAATAAGGGACCTTTCAAACAAGATTTCAGGGGTTACCTATATATCCAAGTTTGTGTTAACCCACAAAACAAGCAAGTTTGAAATTTAGGTTTATATCTCATCACAATCTACTAAATGTGCAAAAACCTACTGACATATCCACAGTAAGATTGTTTATCACATTTTCTTTACATTTCTTTAGCATGTTGTGACAGTCCACTGATGTACTATCATTTCCTCTATTTGCAACAAAAACTCATTTTTGAATTTTATCATGTTTTTGGCTTTTTCAAATTTTCAAATGTTTTTGGATTTTCTGAACCTTTTTACTCCCCCTAAAATGCAAACACATTTTAGGAAATTTGAAAATAAACTGTACAATAAAATGACAACTGATATCGAATTGCATCAAATCGCTATTCACTTGGCATAAACAATCAGAACTCCCCTTATCACAAAACTATTTTCTCATTTAGATTTCAAAACACTTAAGTTTGTTTTAATCAAAATGATTTTTCCGGAAAATAAGTTTTGATAATATGATCATTTGTAGGTTCGGGGTGTGGTTCATCACATTGTCTATTCTTAATCACTTGTAGCAGATCAAGTACAAATTAATGTCCCTGATTTACCACTTGCATGTACGCACCATCTATATCAATTATAAAAATTACCACATGTAGAACACAATACCACTTGTAGGAATGTTACGTCTACATCACCATTTTACCAATCAAAATGCCGATTCCTGCTTCTCACTTACCAACCTGGAAGCTCCGGCGAGTCATACAACCTGTAAACATCCAAACAATATCAAAAACTTTCAATCAAAAACTTCAAGCATTAGAAAGATGCCGATTCCTGATCCACGATATAAACTTGGGATCTCCGGCAAGTCCTAAGACTTTAAGGAAAGCAAACTTCCACCCAAGTCTTCTTTGACTTGGTGGCTTCCAATTCCTGAGCAGTAGGGTTGTAAGTTGCCTTTTTAGTTGCATAAAAATCTTTAACCCCCTTTACTTTCCCATCAAGCATTTTCTTGAACATTTTTCTAATATTTCCATTAAATGCTTTTTCAATATCAAATTCCTTTTCATCAGAATAGAATTGATTTGAAATTTCCACTTTACCAACCATTTGTTTAACCTCTTCAAAATTCAGTGATGGAATGTCAACATCATTCACCGAATCCTTTTTCTCAAATTGTGGCTCATCTGATTTTGTGGAATCAGATTCATCGCCAGATTGTACATCTGAATTTTTAACAATCCATTTTTGATTTTCTTTTGCACTCTTTTTATACAATCTTTTAGAATTTTCACCAACTTCATTCTTTGAATTTTCAAAATTTTTGAAGTTTGTAGTTGGTGAATCATTCTTTTCAACCACTTTTTCTTTAAGTTTTTCAGATACTCCCTGTTTTCTGTTGACTTTGTTTGGACAATTGTGAGCGATGTGTCCAACAACTTGACATTGGAAACAAGTTCTTGTGTCTTTTGGTTGAAAAACTCCAATTGGATGAAAAACTCCTGTTCCTGTCCTTTTCCTTTCAGCAAGGAACTCTTGATTCGATTTTCTCCAGAATAAGCTATTTGTCTCTTCTTCATAGCTTTTTCCTGCAACATATGTCATTTTTGATTTAAAATCTCTAACATGTTTTTCATTTTGATAATTTGCAGTTTGAGTAAAACCAAGACCTTTCTTTTTGTAACTACACTTTTGGTTTGTTTTCTTTTTAAAATCAGAACCAGAATTGTAATTCTTTTTCCCTTTTTTCTTGTTTAACCTTTGTTGAACTCTAGAAGTGTATTTTTTAGGTTTTTCAGTAGATTTTAGATCTTTAATTTCAGAAAAATTAATTTCCGTCATTTTGAAAACCTTTTTGATCATGTCAAAACGAACACTTCTAATCGGAAACTCTTTGTCAGAGTATAATTTGTCCGAATCATTTAAAGTATATGCAACTTCAAATGTTTCATCATCCAAATTTGCCTTTGATAACAAAAATTCTTTACTGTAAGACCGTTTTTCCGATGATTTTGAACTGTTGACTGACGAACTTGAACCCCCAGACTCAAACTTTGACTCAGACACCTCCTCAGTATCCAACACCTGATCGACCACCTTTTTGATTAACTCAGACTCATGATCAGTATCAGACGAGGTAAACGTGATATCAATGTTATCTGGTAAAACGTCAGTTGTCTCGGATTTTAACTTTATATTGACTGCTTTTTCGACTTGCTCCTCATTTGGTTTTCTAGGAGAATACCCTTCCCAGATAGGTGGCGGACACTTGTTGTATTTAACAGTCGATTTCTTACCAGTCTCATTCTTTGTCTTTTCATCCTGAAATGCTTCAAAACCTGCAACAGTAGGATAAACTCGATCAATGACGTAATCAGAACAAGAATAACTCAGTAATAACCTTCTGATCCTTTCATTCTCGATCTTTTCTTTTTCCAACTCTTGCTTTAGATTAGCATTTTCTTCGATGTAATGATTAATTGCCTTTTGCTTTGCCATCAACGTAGAATTTGTCATCGTTAAAGCCTTTTCTCTTTCAGAGTTTGTTGTTTGAAGACCTGTCACAGTTCTGTTCAACACACTATAAGATTCTTTCACATAGCTGACGTCAGATAATAGCTTTTCTATCAATCTTTCCCGATCAAACAACGTCACATCTTTTTCTTCACACTTCTTGCAAGCTTCCAAACATTTCTTGCAAGGCTTTTCAACTTCGACAATCTTCTCAATCTCAATTGTTTTCACCACTTCAATCACCTTTTCTTCAACAACTACTTCATCTTCTTCATTTTGTTGTTGTTCTTTTGCAGCTTGTTTCTCCTTCAGCTTCTCCATGCGATCTGCAAAATAGAAATGAAAGCTTTCAGGAGAAAGATGATTTTTAGCAATATTAATATGTTTTTCTTCCTCATCATCACTGCTACTCTCAATCGGTGTTTGATCAAACTCTACAAATTTTTTAGAATCATCATCTGATACACTAGAATCAGATGGTGTTTGATCAAAAACAACTTCTTTTTCTGAAGTAACATCATTCTGCACACTCTCATCTGTACTTAGAAATTCAGCATCAGTACTTTCTGAAATTTCTCCAGATCTTTCTGAAAATTTATCAGTACTATCTGCCTCTTCATCTGTTGACACAGACTTTTCGTCTTCACTTTTCACATTCTCTCCAATAGATCTCATCCAAGTAGCAAACAAATCTGGCTCTCGGACAATCTTGGCAATGAAAGCTTTAAAATCACCCTTTTCATCAACAAACATATCCCAGCTGAAGCCTTCTGGTAGTTTTTCATCATCTTGATCAACTATGCATGCTTTGTTATCAGGAGAGATATAATTTTTCCAGTTGAAATCTACCAAACATCCTCTCTTTGAATCCTCAATCTTCCTACCATGAGCCGTCTGTGAATCTTGTGATTGACCAACCTGCTGATAAATGGCTTTCCGATAGTAATCATCTTTTCCAAATGGATTCTGAGCACCACTAACTTCTTTGTTCTTGCACTCTCTTTTAAAATGACCTTTTTCCCTGCACCTGAAACAAGTAACTTTAGATTTATCAAAACCTAAAGTAGAAACACAAGCATCAAGAAAATCATTTCTCCCAGTGATTGTTTTGAACTTCTCAGCACGTCTAAGAACACTTGCAAGACACCATTTGATATCCATTAGTTCCATCTCTTCAGCATCAATCTGGTCATAATCCTCTTTGGTAAGCATAGGATTTCCAATTCGACCAGCCACTAAACCTTCATATGAGATAAGCACGGAACTAAGTAATGCCATATGATCTTTCGCGATATCTTCAGAAAAACTTTGACCTTCTGGAAGATTTAAAGCTATGTTGCATTGAATCACACATCCATTTCCCATCTTTGTTCTTTGAGACTGAAAACTTTCTGATGAAGTCTTTGGATTGACACTTGGATATGATAAGAATCCACTGCTGCTTTTGTTTGAACTTTGATCAATCTTTTCTGTAGTATCTCCAACACTGTAAGCAGTCTGAATTTTCGGACTTCTCTCAGCTTCTGAAGTTGGAACACCACCCTTGTAATACATCTTTATATCTTGTTGACCACTTGGATTATTCATCCTTGCAATCTTCTGCTGTTCCAAATCCTGACTTTCAATCTTTTCAATGAACTGAGAGATTGACAACCTATCATAAACTCCAGTATTCTTCAGTATCATCAAATAAGTTCCCCACTCTTTCTGAGGTAATGCATCAGCAAGTTTATCCACCCATTCCTCATTTTCTTTTGTGATGTTCATCATTGACATTGTTCGCACTAAGTGACAATATCGTTCAATAAGTTTCTTCGTATCTTCTCCGGGCAAACTTGTGAACAAATCAAACTCTTTTTTAAGCAATGCCTTCTTGCTTTTAATCATACTTGTACTGCCTTCAACTTTGATTTTTAAAGCATCCCATATTGATTGTGATGTTTTGTCATGTTGAAGTAGTATGAAGATGTCTTCTTTGATGGCCTGTTGAAGCAAACTGATCATCATCTTTTCAGCTCGGTATATTTCCCGTTCTTCCTTACTAAAATCTGAAAGCTGTTTTTCAGTCTGCATTTCAGTTCGTGGTAGAGCATACTTTGTCAGAATACATTCCCATGATCTTAAATGATTTGCTTGCACCCAGTTTTCAAATCTATCTTTCCACCCATAGTATTCTTCAATTCCCATAAGCTTCGGGGGTTTCTGTGTCGTTCCCGTTTCGTTTTCTGAATTCATGTTCTGAGCAATGGAAGATGAACTAGATGATGTTGCAAATGCATTGTGGAAGTCGTTGTCCATGTTTCAATCACTTTCAAGCGAACTTGTTAAGTGAACAATCTTTGAAGCGAAATAATCAAGCTGATTGAAGCGAAATAATCAAAGCAAAGATTTGAGTCATGCTGAAGCGAAATAATCAAGCTGATTGAAGCGAAATCCTTGAAGCGAAATGATTCAAGCGAAACTTTCAAGTAAACACTTTCTGAAGCGAAATCCTGAAGCGAAATACTTGAAGCAAATAAGAACCCTGAAGCGAGATCCTTGAAGTGAAAACAGATAAACTTTGAAGCGAACTGATAAGTGTCGCTTGAAAATTCAAGCGAAATCGTCCAACACAAACTTTGTTCTTCAAGCGAAATCCATTCGGATGTCAATTTAGATCACTTTTAGGTTGAATTTGGCTGTGAAACTTTCAAGGGTTTGTTATCTTGTACTATTAAACAATCCGTGAGAAATTGAATAGATTTTGACCGTGAAAAATTTCTGAACTAATGAAAGAAGGTGTAGAAGTAAGAGATTTTGATCAATTTCGGCTGAATTTTGCAGAACTCCTCCTCCTGAGCTCTGATACCAATTGTAAGGATCGTGTTCGCGACCTAAACGAGTCGGTTCAGAGGAATTCTATCAAATACAAGTGCGGAAAACAAGTATTTGACTTAAACACAGCTGAATCTTCACTTTAACACTGATTTGTATTGATATGAACACAAATACAATCAGTTCTCACACCGGCAGCACCTCGGTATGGAATTTACTCAAATGTTACTCTTTCAACTTATGATTTCGCTTGACACTGAACTCCTATATATAGAGATTGGGATTTCGCTTCAGCATAGCTCAAGCGAAATCTTAACATGTTGATTTCGCTTGAGCTGCTTCAAGCGAAATCCTTTACATATACAAACCTTCAAGCGAAATCTTGCTAACTCTCTCTCATTCTCTCGTTCTACGTGCCCTGATCTAATCTATCTAAAGTAAGACTCGATACAAGACGAAGTCGACAGATGTAGTGCACCAACACATGAGATGAAGATAATGTACCTAGTATGCTAGAGTAAACATACAAGGTAGAGCTGTAAAACAATGTGTCCATATGTTACTGGAACATATGCAACAGAGATGCAATGTAAAATGATGTACTAAGTATGCTAAGTTAACATACAAAGCAGAAAAGTCATGTAAATCAATGTGCTTAGCATGTTATCAGTCAACATACATAGCAGAAAAGTAATGAAATCATGTACTATAATGTACTAACAAACATAGTCGGTATATGATGTGAAAACAGGAAAGCACGAAAGTAACAAGTAGGCACATGTGTTCCACCCCAAAACAGTTTGGAAAACAGTAAAAGAGGGGTCTATGTACTCACTTGAGATTGCTCAGTTGTCTAAAGATAACCACCAAACAGTGCTAGAGATCTCGGAATCAAACGGCACCTAATATAGGTAACTATGTTAAATAACCGGACCTAAATCGGAAGACTGGGTAGCATTAGGGTTTGTAAACCAAACGAGTGTGGAGACTCGTGTGATATGGTTTAACAAAGCCTACATACTAAATGAAACTTAACCTAACTGCTTACGACCCATCACGACCCGTTTAGGTAGCTTATGCTACTTTAACGCGTCGTTCGCGTGAAACGCGTTCGGATCGCCTAACTAGTCCTATGACAAGTGTTATATGCCTAAACATGTTACATAATCAGTTATGTGACAAAAGTTTAAGTTACATATGCTTAATTACCAATTATACATGAAAAGGGTATTCTGGTAATTTACCTAAGGCATATAAACTACCTATCATACAACTACTTAAACGATGTGACCATAGGGTAGAACCTCGGAAAGTTATTCCCTACCTACTATGGTCACCTAATGTATTTGGTCGGATCCTAATGATCGACCAAACTGGGTCGGGTTCGAAGGTATAGGCGATTTATCAGATCGCCTACCCTACGACCCTAGACAACGTGGTAATCAGTGGGCATAGTCCCAAGGGACTATAACCAACGTGATTACACTCACGTTGCGAAGTTCAAACGAACTTCGCATTGACCATTACTGGTCAACGCTGAAATTCAAACAAAGTTTGACTTTCTGACTCGAAAAGCAGTAAAAATAAGGAAAAGAACGAAAGAATACTTACGAAGGGTCCCTGAATGCTAATCCCGATCCAAGAACTCAGGTATGAAACAATGGTTTCAACTTAGAGCTCTCAAATCCAGATTCTTGTGAGAAATAAGGTTAAGTGGGTTGGGTATTTATAGGAATACCCGAACCGTTAGGATCGTTTCATGGAAAACGTGCCATGAATCCAACCCGTACACTTGTCGGAACCTTATGGTGGCTAGAAATTTGTTCTTATCAGATGACTAGACAATTGGGAATGTGTGGGTGTGGTTAATCAGCTGCAAACAGGCTATTAAGAAACACTGCATCTGGTCTGTGCAAGGCTAGCGCACCGCTACACTAAAAGTGTAGCGCACCGCTAGCCATAGTTTGGCAGAATTACACTTTTAGTCCCTGTCATGCATTCAGCCCATTTTCGACACGTTTAAGGCCCGTTAACCCCATTTCAAAGCTCTAAAATGAAGTTAAAGTATAGGGAACTTAAAACATGTTCAAAAATATCTCGGATGTAGGTTCGTTTGGCCGTACGGTCGCGATGTTCGCTTAATTACGACGGAATGCGCATAAGCACGAAAAACGAACCAAATGACGCGACGAATGGATTTTTCTTATGCCGAACACTAAAATAAAATATTTTAGTGCTTACATAAATTTTTGGATGTCCGGATGTATTCAGAACGTAAGTTATGCGTAAAAATGCAAACTTGTGCACTTTCTGACACTTTTAGTCCCTGAATGACACAAAAGTTTATTTTAGCATACCGAACACCTCAAAGCCTATTTCTAAGCTATGTAAAGGATATTTATGGTATGTTTAACTTATGTTCATGTCCCGGAAGGTCTGTTACAGTTCAAATTGGCATACTTTCGCAGTTTGTCAACTTTAGTCCCTGTAAGCGATTAAACTTTGATTTCACCACACCAAACCTTCCAAAACTTATATATAAGTTATGTAAAGGTTATTTAAGGTATGTTAAGCCTATTTCACTATTCTGGAGTGTTCGTTGGATTAAACTGGTTATATTTACGCATCAGTGCGCGTATAACCTTCCAGAAAGCGATTTAGAGCTTGAAATCGGACAAGAGTTGATATGTGTAAACGATACACATATTTTTACAAATCCCAAGCATGAAATACAATATTTCATTGGTTTGGCATTTGTTTGATGGTTGAAGTGACACAGGTGTCACAGTCTCCCCTACTTTAGGAAATTTCGTCCCGAAATTTATTCGTAGGAGTCTATTTGTGACTTTGTGTTAAATAACCATCAAAGATGAACAAGACGTAATCCTGTAATTTCTCTTTAACGAACATTTTTCAGAAATGAAAAATGAACAGAGTTATTTTCAACAGGCATTCTTTAGAAACAAAAATGAACAGAATAGTCATTTTCCACAACATTTTCAGAAACAAAAATGAACGGAATAGTCATTTTACATCTTCAGAAACAAAAATGAACGGAATAGTCATTTTACATCTTCAGAAACAAAAATGAACGGAATAGTCATTTTACATCTTCAGAAACAAAAATGAACGGAATAGTCATTTTACATCTTCAGAAACAAAAATGAACGGAATAGTCATTTTACATCTTCAGAAACAAAAATGAACGGAATAGTCATTTTACATCTTCAGAAACAAAAATGAACGGAATAGTCATTTTACATCTTCAGAAACAAAAATGAACGGAATAGACTCTAGACACATGACAAAATTTGCTGTGGTTTCCGTGCACTGAATTCCATAATTATGTATGCATCCATAATTATGCAATTCCTTGCATAGTCCACACAACTTGTCTTGAAATGTTTGTGGGGAGGATAATCAAACCTGTGATGAGTGTGACTAGACTACCATAGGGTCCTTTTAATTAGATCAACAAAGGATCCTTTTAAATTAGGCCACCAAGGAGTCCTTTCAGCTATATCATCACATGATATTCCTAACCAGATTTTTGGATCAATCTGTTTACCTAGACCTCTCAGGGTCTAATTATGGAATGGTACAATATAATCCAAGGGTCTTTACTATTACGTACAAGCCCGTTGAGGATTTAATATAGCACCCAAAGATATGGAAGATTCTACGAGGATTTGAATGACAAGAATTTGGATCACACCAAAAACATAAAAGAAAACACATAAGCACATAATCACATAGTTGTTTAACTTGGTTATTAATTTGTTATCTTTGGACGCGGATACTTAAAGCACACTAGGAATCCAATTCGTGGATTTCATTTTGGCACTTTAATCATTTCAAGAATCTATCTATGAAGATAGAATAATCTTAAAAGAAATTCGGCTTTGTCCCTATTGAATTGTGATGTACGTATTGAATCATACAAAGAATTCAATTAAGGACTCCGATGAATGATACCCATCCACAAGGATCTAATTATGAGGATAGAAAGATCCTACATGGATTTTGGAGTTTGTGTAACTAGAGTGTTCCGACACCTTGCACTAGGCGTGCTTACGTCGATACACAAAGTAGAAAGTTCATGAGGTTGAGGCGCCAGATATGCCAAGCGACATATGAAGCAGAGTTGAAGGTTGAGCAGCAGCAGGATTTGTAACAGCTTTGCTTTGGATTGCAAAGCGGCACATGTTAACCAAATGTCTCCATCGTCCACCGTGGGTACATTTGGAACAAGGTATTTGATTTGAATAATGACGATGGCATTGATTGCACCAAGGAGCAGTTCCCTTATACAGCTTCATCCCTGAGGCGAGTCATGGTGATAGCTAAGTCAACGGTCCTCTGGAGTACGACGCCTATTCGCTGGGTAATTGCAGCACCTGGTTCGGACATTGTTGTTGCGATGAAGAAGCATCTTGAAGATAACGAAAGGCATAGGAGGAAACAAGCGAAAGATAGTCAAAAGGAAATGACAAGGCATGTAGATTGTGACCATTTGTTTGTTACCAAAGGCAAACAAATGAGACAATGACTAATCAAAGTAAGCAGGTCAAAAATAATGTATCGCGAAGACATGCTCGCCTATAAGTGAACACTCATCCCAAGAATTCCCAGGTAAGCACAACTGGTCTCGCGTCTGATGAGATGTATACGAAGTGCTTGCCTAGACAGAAAACCCAGAATACAGGCATTCACCCTTCCAGTTTGCACGTGTTCACATTATTTAAAACCCAAAACCTTGATGAGATTTTGAAAATTCAAAGGGGTTCAAAACCATATAACAGAGGGTTCAAAACCATATAATAAATCATCATAGAACAGATGATTTGTTTTCAAAGCGGTTTTGAAATTTATGTTCTTGTTGTGGTCGTCACCTAAGGATAGGTGACAGTATTGTTTTATGACTAAACGCAAGTAAACTCGCGTTAGGGTCCTAAGAAGGTTATAGACTAGGTCAAAGCATTACTAATAACCTAATTCCCTATAACCATTAGCTCTGATACCATCTTTTCTGTCACACCCCGACCACGTAGAACATACAAAACGTGGCGGAAACATCGGGGAGTGTTGTAACAGAATTAATGTTTCACAACCATGGATATTAAAGTTTCGTTTTATTGATTAAAAGTGTTACAATGTCTTAACAAACAAGGAAATACAACATAATTAACTAGTCTTGCATCTTTTATTGTCACTAAAGCCCAAGTCTGCCTATGTGTATCTTGATCATCTTATGCAACAGCTCCTGAAAAACACATGTGAAAATAGGTACGTCAGCATAAAAATGCCTGTGAGATACATAGGTTTTGTGAAAATAAGATTCATGACTTATGTTTGAGAAAATGTTTAGTCATGAACCTTGTTATTTGCTTTGTCTTTTAAATCATTTGAAAAACGATAAGATCAGATGATAAGTATAAATAAATGTAAGGTTAAATGAATAACCAAGTAAAATGTGTTTGTATAAGATAAGTTGTTTATAAATCAATGTCTTGTGAAAAGTATGTTATTTGTATGAAATGTTCTATGTCTCAAACTGAAATGATTCAAATAACGTTACGACATGTAATACCATACAAACACTTATATATAGGAAGTACCAGCGGCGTATCCACCATGCTTGTATCATATTACACACGCATCGTTACTTAATCACTTAATCAAACCAAACCAAACTATCAAAGTGTTCATGTCAAGATGTAAATCATGTCAAAATGTCTATGTCAAATATCCATGTCAAATGTCTATGTCAAATATCCATGTCAAATGTCTATGTCAAATATCCATGTCAAATGTCTATGTCAAATATCCATGTCAAATGTCTATGTCAAATATCCATGTCAAATGTTTATAATCTAAAAGTAGTCAAGTAATGTATAACCAAAATGATATGTATGGTAAGTAAAATTAAGACTACTTAAACCATAAGTAAAAATGTACAAAACAAAGTATTGAAGTAAAACTTGGTTTAAATCAAAGTTATGTTTTGTAGAATAATGCATGCTTTACTGATACAAACACTTATGCAGTATGTTAAACGCAAACATTCAAGCCTTGAGACAGCAGGATAACTATGTAAAAGTGAGTTATCAAGAGAATATGTATTCGGATTCGGTCATTCCTTTCATCCCCTTTCCCTGGGATGTCCGGAACGGGATTTGTCAAGTCCTATGGTACCACTACCTACTACCGAGCGGCGTAGCAAATGTTAATGAATGTTATATAGACCCGTTAAACAAACCAAATGTCATACCAAAATGTAAGCATGAGATGAAGATAATGTACCTAGTATGCTAGAGTAAACATACAAGGTAGAGCTATAAAACAATGTGTCCATATGTTACTGGAACATATGCAACAGAGATGCAATGTAAAATGATGTACTAAGTATGCTAAGTTAACATACAAAGCAGAAAAGTCATGTAAATCAATGTGCTTAGCATGTTATCAGTCAACATACTTAGCAGAAAAGTAATGAAATCATGTACTATAATGTACTAACAAACATAGTCGGTATATGATGTGAAAACAGGAAAGCACGAAAGTAACAAGTAGGCACATGTGTTCCACCCCAAAACAGTTTGGAAAACAGTAAAAGAGGGGTCTATGTACTCACTTGAGATTGCTCAGTTGTCTAAAGATAACCACCAAACAGTGCTAGAGATCTCGGAATCAAACGGCACCTAATATAGGTAACTATGTTAAATAACCGGACCTAAATCGGAAGACTGGGTAGCATTAGGGTTTGTAAACCAAACGAGTGTGGAGACTCGTGTGATATGGTTTAACAAAGCCTACATACTAAATGAAACTTAACCTAACTGCTTACGACCCATCACGACCCGTTTAGGTAGCTTATGCTACTTTAACGCGTCGTTCGCGTGAAACGCGTTCGGATCGCCTAACTAGTCCTATGACAAGTGTTATATGCCTAAACATGTTACATAATCAGTTATGTGACAAAAGTTTAGGTTACATATTCTTAATTACCAATTATACATGAAAAGGGTATTCTGGTAATTTACCTAAGGCATATAAACTACCTATCATACAACTACTTAAACGATGTGACCATAGGGTATAACCTCGGAAGGTTATTCCCTACCTAATATGGTCACCTAATGTATTTGGTCGGATCCTAATGATCGACCAAACTGGGTCGGGTTCGAAGGTATAGGCGATTTATCAGATCGCCTACCCTACGACCCTAGACAACGTGGTAATCAGTGGGCATAGTCCCAAGGGACTATAACCAACGTGATTACACTCACGTTGCGAAGTTCAAACGAACTTCGCATTGACCATTACTGGTCAACGCTAAAAGTCAAACAAAGTTTGACTTTCTGACTCGAAAAGCAGTAAAAATAAGGAAAAGAACGAAAGAATACTTACGAAGGGTCCCCGAATGCTAATCCCGATCCAAGAACTCAGGTATGAAACAATGGTTTCAACTTAGAGCTCTCAAATCCAGATTCTTGTGAGAAATAAGGTTAAGTGGGTTGGGTATTTATAGGAATACCCGAACCGTTAGGATCGTTTCATGGAAAACGTGCCATGAATCCAACCCGTACACTTGTCGGAACCTTATGGTGGCTAGAAATTTGTTCTTATCAGATGACTAGACAATTGGGAATGTGTGGGTGTGGTTAATCAGCTGCAAACAGGCTGTTAAGAAACACTGCATCTGGTCTGTGCAAGGCTAGCGCACCGCTACACTAAAAGTGTAGCGCACCGCTAGCCATAGTTTGGCAGAATTACACTTTTAGTCCCTGTCATGCATTCAGCCCATTTTCGACACGTTTAAGGCCCGTTAACCCCATTTCAAAGCTCTAAAATGAAGTTAAAGTATAGGGAACTTAAAACATGTTCAAAAATATCTCGGATGTCGGTTCGTTTGGCCGTACGGTCGCGATGTTCGCTTAAATACGACGGAATGCGCATAAGCACGAAAAACGAACCAAATGACGCGACGAATGGATTTTTCTTATGCCGAACACTAAAATAAAATATTTTAGTGCTTACATAAATTTTTGGATGTCCGGATGTATTCAGAACGTAAGTTATGCGTAAAAATGCAAACTTGTGCACTTTCTGACACTTTTAGTCCCTGAATGACACAAAAGTTTATTTTAGCATACCGAACACCTCAAAGCCTATTTCTAAGCTATGTAAAGGATATTTATGGTATGTTTAACTTATGTTCATGTCCCGGAAGGTCTGTTACAGTTCAAATTGGCATACTTTCGCAGTTTGTCAACTTTAGTCCCTGTAAGCGATTAAACTTTGATTTCACCACACCAAACCTTCCAAAACTTATATATAAGTTATGTAAAGGTTATTTAAGGTATGTTAAGCCTATTTCACTATTCCGGAGTGTTCGTTGGATTAAACTGGTTATATTTACGCATCAGTGCGCGTATAACCTTCCAGAAAGCGATTTAGAGCTTGAAATCGGACAAGAGTTGATATGTGTAAACGATACACATATTTTTACAAATCCCAAGCATGAAATACAATATTTCATTGGTTTGGCATTTGTTTGATGGTTGAAGTGACACAGGTGTCACAGTCTCCCCTACTTTAGGAAATTTCGTCCCGAAATTTATTCGTAGGAGTCTATTTGTGACTTTGTGTTAAATAACCATCAAAGATGAACAAGACGTAATCCTGTAATTTCTCTTTAATGAACATTTTTCAGAAATGAAAAATGAACAGAGTTATTTTCAACAGGCATTCTTTAGAAACAAAAATGAACAGAATAGTCATTTTCCACAACATTTTCAGAAACAAAAATGAACAGAATAGTCATTTTACATCTTCAGAAACAAAAATGAACGGAATAGTCATTTTACATCTTCAGAAACAAAAATGAACGGAATAGTCATTTTACATCTTCAGAAACAAAAATGAACGGAATAGTCATTTTACATCTTCAGAAACAAAAATGAACGGAATAGTCATTTTACATCTTCAGAAACAAAAATGAACGGAATAGTCATTTTACATCTTCAGAAACAAAAATGAACGGAATAGTCATTTTACATCTTCAGAAACAAAAATGAACGGAATAGTCATTTTACATCTTCAGAAACAAAAATGAACGGAATAGTCATTTTACATCTTCAGAAACAAAAATGAACGGAATAGTCATTTTACATCTTCAGAAACAAAAATGAACGGAATAGTCATTTTACATCTTCAGAAACAAAAATGAACGGAATAGACTCTAGACACATGACAAAATTTGCTGTGGTTTCCGTGCACTGAATTCCATAATTATGTATGCATCCATAATTATGCAATTCCTTGCATAGTCCACACAACTTGTCTTGAAATGTTTGTGGGGAGGATAATCAAACCTGTGATGAGTGTGACTAGACTACCATAGGGTCCTTTTAATTAGATCAACAAAGGATCCTTTTAAATTAGGCCACCAAGGAGTCCTTTCAGCTATATCATCACATGATATTCCTAACCAGATTTTTGGATCAATCTGTTTACCTAGACCTCTCAGGGTCTAATTATGGAATGGTACAATATAATCCAAGGGTCTTTACTATTACGTACAAGCCCGTTGAGGATTTAATATAGCACCCAAAGATATGGAAGATTCTACGAGGATTTGAATGACAAGAATTTGGATCACACCAAAAACATAAAAGAAAACACATAAGCACATAATCACATAGTTGTTTAACTTGGTTATTAATTTGTTATCTTTGGACGCGGATACTTAAAGCACACTAGGAATCCAATTCGTGGATTTCATTTTGGCACTTTAATCATTTCAAGAATCTATCTATGAAGATAGAATAATCTTAAAAGAAATTCGGCTTTGTCCCTATTGAATTGTGATGTACGTATTGAATCATACAAAGAATTCAATTAAGGACTCCGATGAATGATACCCATCCACAAGGATCTAATTATGAGGATAGAAAGATCCTACATGGATTTTGGAGTTTGTGTAACTAGAGTGTTCCGACACCTTGCACTAGGCGTGCTTACGTCGATACACAAAGTAGAAAGTTCATGAGGTTGAGGCGCCAGATATGCCAAGCGACATATGAAGCAGAGTTGAAGGTTGAGCAGCAGCAGGATTTGTAACAGCTTTGCTTTGGATTGCAAAGCGGCACATGTTAACCAAATGTCTCCATCGTCCACCGTGGGTACATTTGGAACAAGGTATTTGATTTGAATAATGACGATGGCATTGATTGCACCAAGGAGCAGTTCCCTTATACAGCTTCATCCCTGAGGCGAGTCATGGTGATAGCTAAGTCAACGGTCCTCTGGAGTACGACGCCTATTCGCTGGGTAATTGCAGCACCTGGTTCGGACATTGTTGTTGCGATGAAGAAACATCTTGAAGATAACGAAAGGCATAGGAGGAAACAAGCGAAAGATAGTCAAAAGGAAATGACAAGGCATGTAGATTGTGACCATTTGTTTGTTACCAAAGGCAAACAAATGAGACAATGACTAATCAAAGTAAGCAGGTCAAAAATAATGTATCGCGAAGACATGCTCGCCTATAAGTGAACACTCATCCCAAGAATTCCCAGGTAAGCACAACTGGTCTCGCGTCTGATGAGATGTATACGAAGTGCTTGCCTAGACAGAAAACCCAGAATACAGGCATTCACCCTTCCAGTTTGCACGTGTTCACATTATTTAAAACCCAAAACCTTGACGAGATTTTGAAAATTCAAAGGGGTTCAAAACCATATAACAGAGGGTTCAAAACCTTATAATAAATCATCCTAGAACAGATGATTTGTTTTCAAAGCGGTTTTGAAATTTATGTTCTTGTTGTGGTCGTCACCTAAGGATAGGTGACAGTATTGTTTTATGACTAAACGCAAGTAAACTCGCGTTAGGGTCCTAAGAAGGTTATAGACTAGGTCAAAGCATTACTAATAACCTAATTCCCTATAACCATTAGCTCTGATACCATCTTTTCTGTCACACCCCGACCACGTAGAACATACAAAACGTGGCGGAAACATCGGGGAGTGTTGTAACAGAATTAATGTTTCACAACCATGGATATTAAAGTTTCGTTTTATTGATTAAAAGTGTTACAATGTCTTAACAAACAAGGAAATACAACATAATTAACTAGTCTTGCATCTTTTATTGTCACTAAAGCCCAAGTCTGCCTATGTGTATCTTGATCATCTTATGCAACAGCTCCTGAAAAACACATGTGAAAATAGGTACGTCAGCATAAAAATGCCTGTGAGATACATAGGTTTTGTGAAAATAAGATTCATGACTTATGTTTGAGAAAATGTTTAGTCATGAACCTTGTTATTTGCTTTGTCTTTTAAATCATTTGAAAAACGATAAGATCAGATGATAAGTATAAATAAATGTAAGGTTAAATGAATAACCAAGTAAAATGTGTTTGTATAAGATAAGTTGTTTATAAATCAATGTCTTGTGAAAAGTATGTTATTTGTATGAAATGTTCTATGTCTCAAACTGAAATGATTCAAATAACGTTACGACATGTAATACCATACAAACACTTATATATAGGAAGTACCAGCGGCGTATCCACCATGCTTGTATCATATTACACACGCATCGTTACTTAATCACTTAATCAAACCAAACCAAACTATCAAAGTGTTCATGTCAAGATGTAAATCATGTCAAAATGTCTATGTCAAATATCCATGTCAAATGTCTATGTCAAATATCCATGTCAAATGTCTATGTCAAATATCCATGTCAAATGTCTATGTCAAATATCCATGTCAAATGTCTATAATCTAAAAGTAGTCAAGTAATGTATAACCAAAATGATATGTATGGTAAGTAAAATTAAGACTACTTAAACCATAAGTAAAAATGTACAAAACAAAGTATTGAAGTAAAACTTGGTTTAAATCAAAGTTATGTTTTGTAGAATAATGCATGCTTTACTGATACAAACACTTATGTAGTATGTTAAACGCAAACATTCAAGCCTTGAGACAGCAGGATAACTATGTAAAAGTGAGTTATCAAGAGAATATGTATTCGGATTCGGTCATTCCTTTCATCCCCTTTCCCTGGGATGTCCGGAACGGGATTTGTCAAGTCCTATGGTACCACTACCTACTACCGAGTGGCGTAGCAAATGTTAATGAATCTTATATAGACCCGTTAAACAAACCAAATGTCATACCAAAATGTAAGCATGAGATGAAGATAATGTACCTAGTATACTAGAGTAAACATACAAGGTAGAGCTGTAAAACAATGTGTCCATATGTTACTGGAACATATGCAACAGAGATGCAATGTAAAATGATGTACTAAGTATGCTAAGTTAACATACAAAGCAGAAAAGTCATGTAAATCAATGTGCTTAGCATGTTATCAGTCAACATACATAGCAGAAAAGTAATGAAATCATGTACTATAATGTACTAACAAACATAGTCGGTATATGATGTGAAAACAGGAAAGCACGAAAGTAACAAGTAGGCACATGTGTTCCACCCCAAAACAGTTTGGAAAACAGTAAAAGAGGGGTCTATGTACTCACTTGAGATTGCTCAGTTGTCTAAAGATAACCACCAAACAGTGCTAGAGATCTCGGAATCAAACGGCACCTAATATAGGTAACTATGTTAAATAACCGGACCTAAATCGGAAGACTGGGTAGCATTAGGGTTTGTAAACCAAACGAGTGTGGAGACTCGTGTGATATGGTTTAACAAAGCCTACATACTAAATGAAACTTAACCTAACTGCTTACGACCCATCACGACCCGTTTAGGTAGCTTATGCTACTTTAACGCGTCGTTCGCGTGAAACGCGTTCGGATCGCCTAACTAGTCCTATGACAAGTGTTATATGCCTAAACATGTTACATAATCAGTTATGTGACAAAAGTTTAGGTTACATATGCTTAATTACCAATTATACATGAAAAGGGTATTCTGGTAATTTACCTAAGGCATATAAACTACCTATCATACAACTACTTAAACGATGTAACCATAGGGTATAACCTCGGAAGGTTATTCCCTACTTACTATGGTCACCTAATGTATTTGGTCGGATCCTAATGATCGACCAAACTGGGTCGGGTTCGAAGGTATAGGCGATTTATCAGATCGCCTACCCTACGACCCTAGACAACGTGGTAATCAGTGGGCATAGTCCCAAGGGACTATAACCAACGTGATTACACTCACGTCGCGAAGTTCAAACGAACTTCGCATTGACCATTACTGGTCAACGCTGAAAGTCAAACAAAGTTTGACTTTCTGACTCGAAAAGCAGTAAAAATAAGGAAAAGAACGAAAGAATACTTACGAAGGGTCCCCGAATGCTAATCCCGATCCAAGAACTCAGGTATGAAACAATGGTTTCAACTTAGAGCTCTCAAATCCAGATTCTTGTGAGAAATAAGGTTAAGTGGGTTGGGTATTTATAGGAATACCCGAACCGTTAGGATCGTTTCATGGAAAACGTGCCATGAATCCAACCCGTACACTTGTCGGAACCTTATGGTGGCTAGAAATTTGTTCTTATCAGATGACTAGACAATTGGGAATGTGTGGGTGTGGTTAATCAGCTGCAAACAGGCTGTTAAGAAACACTGCATCTGGTCTGTGCAAGGCTAGCGCACCGCTACACTAAAAGTGTAGCGCACCGCTAGCCAAAGTTTGGCAGAATTACACTTTTAGTCCCTGTCATGCATTCAGCCCATTTTCGACACGTTTAAGGCCCGTTAACCCCATTTCAAATCTCTAAAATGAAGTTAAAGTATAGGGAACTTAAAACATGTTCAAAAATATCTCGGATGTCGGTTCGTTTGGCCGTATGGTCGCGATGTTCGCTTAATTACGACGGAATGCGCATAAGCACGAAAAACGAACCAAATGACGCGACGAATGGATTTTTCTTATTCCGAACACTAAAATAAAATATTTTAGTGCTTACATAAATTTTTGGATGTCCGGATGTATTCAGAACGTAAGTTATGCGTAAAAATGCAAACTTGTGCACTTTTTGACACTTTTAGTCCCTGAATGACACAAAAGTTTATTTTAGCATACCGAACACCTCAAAGCCTATTTCTAAGCTATGTAAAGGATATTTATGGTATGTTTAACTTATGTTCATGTCCCGGAAGGTCTGTTACAGTTCAAATTGGCATACTTTCGCAGTTTGTCAACTTTAGTCCCTGTAAGCGATTAAACTTTGATTTCACCACACCAAACCTTCCAAAACTTATATATAAGTTATGTAAAGGTTATTTAAGGTATGTTAAGCCTATTTCACTATTCCGGAGTGTTCGTTGGATTAAACTGGTTATATTTACGCATCAGTGCGCGTATAACCTTCCAGAAAGCGATTTAGAGCTTGAAATCGGACAAGAGTTGATATGTGTAAACGATACACATATTTTTACAAATCCCAAGCATGAAATACAATATTTCATTGGTTTGGCCTTTTTTTGATGGTTGAAGTGACACAGGTGTCACACCTACAAGTTAAATCAAGCATTTTCATTCATTCAAGAGCTTTCTACCATCAAGATCATCATCTTCTTTGTTTCTTTATCATCATCGAGATCATCCCTAGCCACAAGTGCTAGAAGTGAGCTTCTAAATCTATTTTTTCAAACTTATTTATGTATATGATGATTTAAGAACATGATATAACTAAAAGAATAATACATAATAATATGATGTTTTGAAACTTATAAAAACTATTATGTTTTTATTAACTAAAACTTGGTGATTTTTATATAAATTACAAGATTTTACTAAATGGGCTTATATTCACAAAATGGAGTTATTTTTACTAAATGGGCTTATATCTTTACAAATGGGCTTGTTTTATACAAACGGGCTTATTTTAAACAAATGGGCTTATATTATATAAATGGGCTTATCTTCCTAAATGGGCTTAACATAAATACATGGGCTAAGCCCAATATCAAAAATTTATGGGCTAAGCCCAATACCAAACATATGGGCCAAGGCCCAATAACATTAAGCCCAATACTCTTAAGGCCCAATACTATTTTAGGCCCAATACTATTTTAGGCCCAATACTATTTAGGCCCAATACTATTTAGGCCCAATAACATTTGGGCCCCATTAACATAAATTCTTGGGCTAGACCCAATGACATGAAAAGATGGGCTCGGCCCAATGACATATAATTGATAAAAATACAATTATACAATTTACTTATACAAGACATGAAATCAAGAAGACAAGACCCGATGATACAACTAACAAGATACAAGATTACATATATATATTTGGTGAAATATATATATATAACAGTTTCACAATTCATACATCTAATACACAGTTCAACGAACAACAAAGACATACAAGTCTTACACATATTTAAGACACAAGACTTATACTCAAGTCATTTACAAAGACCGAAGTGTCTAACAAATATAAGAACATTTGTAGGTCGCAACATTATTCAAGACGACCACGCGTAAGATCACAAACACTTATCATTCACGGACGCAATACTGTGAGTTCATTTCCCCTATTCATTTAAATGTTTACAATTTTACAACTATCGGGGAAAATACATGTTCAATCGTATGTTAAAGTTAGGGAATGAAACACCTTAGATCATGTGCGAATAGGGTTATATATCTAAGAACCATTAATCCAGTTTGGACCTAGGTACAAGTGGTTAGATCTAATGGGTATTGGCGAGCCCCACTCTTGGTCGTGGACCCATACAGAAGAGTGTGTTTGTGTCCCAGTCGATAGTAGTCGACACGAAATCGTCTAGGTTTGGATTGCTTCCTATTTCGTCACACATATTAATGTCCTCGCGAAACATTAATGATCAACGATTTCATTGACGCTTTACATACTACATTATTACATACAGATACATCTTATACAACTCACATTTTACAGATACATTTTATACAACTCACATTTTACAGATACATTTTATACAACTCACATTTTACAGATACATTTTATACAACTCACATTTTACAGATACATCTCATACAACTAAACTGCATGAACTCGCCAACTTTTGTTGATGTTTTCTAACTTAACATGTATTTCAGGAAATTAGTGGACCATGCAGACATTTCAGTCAAGGAAAGCAAGTATCAAGACTCCATGCCACCATTTAAAGGGTTTGCCCGTTATATACCACCTCTTTGCGGTAATATAGTAGTCAAAGCCTTGACATTTTAAGACTTACATTTTGATGTATAAAACAATGACAACTTATTTTCATTTGATGGTTTGTAACCAATACATTTAACTTATGTTGCGTTCTTTTGAAACGATTATGACAATGGCATTGGAGCTTGTTTTTATTCATTTAGTATGTTCACTTATATTGTTATGCAATGAGAACCGATCAGATCACACCTCGCACTTCCGCTATGAGCGGGTGTGACAGATTGGTATCAGAGCATCGATTGTAGTGAACCAGGATTCTTTCTCGAGTCTAAGTCTACAATCACTAGGGACCTCTCATGAAAACCTCTTGTTCATGTTGAACATATTATAAATAAAATTGGACAGGTCAAAAGGTTTTCATTGCATAAACATTTTTCAAGGTCCACTACAACAAAAATTCACTTCACTTAAATCAAGCGAGGATATTTCCATGGGTGAAGTCTATGAGAAATAGACACAATACATTAATAGACTATGTGCCTACAATACATTACATTATCAGTTTACGCATTATAAACAGTTTACAAGTTCAGCTTATACAAGATAGAAATCCTTGATTGATAGGATTTTACATGATTATATATATAGGTTGTTCATATATATATTGCATGAAATATTTGGCAAGAATGAAATGCCTTCGACTTCGAATTCCATTGTCATCCTTGACACACATAACATGGTTAATACACGACATCTTTTACACAAGACAGAATACTCTATTTCAAAACATGACATATTTTATACAAAACATCTTCCATAAGAATATCGACCTCATGTCTATTGCAGAGCTTATGACGAACGTGGTTCCGAAGTGAGACCATAAAGTATTGATCCCGTGGAAGATGGTTGCTTTCTCGCAGATGCTGAGATTCCTGACTTCAGTAGTGACGATGAGGCGGAGGTGGCAGCCTTAGACAACAACTCCATTAGTGGGACGAGGTCCATGTGGCTCATACAAATCATAATTGACGACACTCTTATCCAGACAAGGAAGATGAAGTACTCATCTTAAAGGTGCCTCTCCAGTTGTTATCTTTACAAAGTCTCTCTATTTTTTTATTTCATTTAATGTCGTGCCGTTCTGCGGAGTAATGACAAGGACATTGACACGTGAACTATCACGAAGTTTCCTTCTATGTTGAAGGTATATTGACAATAGTGTTTCCTCTCTTACTGATCGGCTGCTTCGTACGAGAGAACGCTAGGGTGACCATGCAAGGCAATTTATTATTATGGTGGCCAACATAATAACAACTTGTAGTGCATGAGAATTCTGGTGGACTCCGCGGGCCAAGCTAATGATCACTATTCGTTCAAAATTCTTAAGTTATTACTTGAGATTCAATTTTTCTTATCTATTAGAACACGAACTGAGGTGGTTAGTATAACACCCTACATTAGAATACAATACAGGAAGACGACACGTATATGTTCACACTTAACATTCGATCTATATCACGATTCAGTTGAGACTAGTCATTTAAACAAACAAAACTTGTTAGCCACTCATGAAGGATTTTCCTCAACATTCTCGAAATTCTTGAACATGGGTTGGTTCCATGGTGTCTATGACACTTTACCCTACTTTACCTTACTTTACCTTAGCATATCCCACCTTATCATATTTATTGGAAATAGATACAATAAATTTCATCGCTTGACATTTGTCTTTTCCCAAGGGATGGTATGGCATGAGCCATGCTGCAACTCCCTCATTGCATTCTATTCAACATATTTGGAGATTCTAATGATCTTGTTAGAGCTCGTGAAGCTCAAGCACCATCACCATACTCGTCACATGGGCAAGTACGACAAAGAAATTTCTTTACTTGGGACGACCGAGGTCCATATAGTATGGAATACATATTATAGGGACGGAGGCCACGGGTTGGCTTTCCCTCCTCAACGAATTTTTTCTGTCACACCCCGACCACGTAGAACATACAAAACGTGGCGGAAACATCGGGGAGTGTTGTAACAGAATTAATGTTTCACAACCATGGAAATTTAAGTTTCGTTTTATTCATCAAACAAGCGAGTTACATTGTCTTTAAACAAGAAATAAAGAGTACATAACAAAATTAACTAGTCTGCATCTTTTATTGTCACTAAGGCCCATGTCCGCCTAAGTGTATCTTGATCAATCCTATGCTTCATTTCCTGAAACACATGTGAAAATAGGTACGTCAGCATAAAAATGCCGGCGAGTACATAGGTTATGTGAAAATAAGATTCATGACTTCTGTTTAAGAAAATGTTTAGTCATGAACCTTGTAATTTGATTTGTCTTTGTAAATCATTTGAAAAACAATAAGTTCAGATGATACGTATAAATAAGAGAATAATGCATGGTTAAATGAATAACCATGTAAAAATGAGTTTGTATCAGTTAAGTTGTTTGTAAATCAATGTCTTGTGAAAAATATGTTATTTGTATAAAATGTTCTATGTCTCAAATTGAAATGATTCAAATAACGCTACAATATGTAATATCATACAAACACTTATATATAGGAAGTACCAGCGGCGTATCCACCATGCTTGTATCATATTACACATGCCTCGTTACTTAAATCACTTACCCAAACAAACCACCAATGTAAATTGTCCATGTATAAATGAATTTGTCAAATGTATTGAATAATATGTCAAAATGTTTATGTGTCAAATGTAAACCTATGTAAAATGCATGATCAATGTAAATCATGTAATGTGTAACCAAAATGATATGTATGGCTAGTGAAAACGCATCAACTAAACCATAGGTGAAATGCACAAAAACAAAGTATTGAAGTAAAACTTGGTTTAAATCAAAGCTATGTTTTGTGTAAATGCATGATCAATGTAAATCATGTAATGTGTAAATGCATGATCAATGTAAATCATGTAATGTGTAACCAAACTGATATGTATGGCTAGTGATAAATATCACTAAACCATATGCACAAGAACATAGTATTGAAGTAAAACTTGGTTTAAATCAAAGTTATGTTTTGTGTAAATGCATGCTATATTGATACGAACATCTATACGGTATTGTTATAATGCATACATCCAAGCCTTGAGACTGCGGCGATAAACCCTTAAACCACTTAAAGGTTTATCTAACTTATGTATATCGAATTCGGTCATTCCTTTCATCCCCTTTCCCTGGGATGTCCGGAACGAGAGTTGTCAATTCCTATGGTACCACTACCTACTAACGAACGGCGTAGCTAATGTTAATGAATGTATTGTTCCATTGTAAACAACCCAAATGTCATAACAAAATGTAAGCATGTGATGAAAACGATGTACTAAGTATGCACGCAATGGACATACATAGCATAAAATGTAAATGTAAAACGATGTACTAAGTATGCACGCAATGGACATACATAGCATAAAAACAATGAAATCATGTAAAACAATGTACTATAAGTGTACTATTGAACATAGCATGTATATGATGTGAAAACATGAAAGCATGAAAGTAACAAGTAGGCACATGTGTTCCACCCCAAAATGTTTGGAAAACAGTAAAAAAAGGGGTCTATGTACTCACTTGAGATTGCTCAGAAGTCCTAAGATAACCACCAAGCAACGCTAGAGATCACGGAAATCAAACGGCACCTAATATAGGTAACTATGTTAATAAACCGGACCTAAGTCGGAAGATCGGGTAGCATGAGGGTTTGTAAACCAAACGAGTATAGAGACTCGTGTCATTTGGTTTAACAAAGCCTACATACTAATTGAAACCTAACATAATTGTTTACGACCCATTACGACCCGTTTAGGTAGCTTATGCTACTTTAACGCGTCGTTCGCGTGAAACGCGTTCGGACCGCCTAACTAGCCCTATGACAAGTGTTATATGCCTAAACATGTTACATAATCAGTTATGTGACAAAAGTTTAGGTTACATATGCTTAATTATCAATTATACATGAAAAGGGTATTCTGGTAATTTACCTAAGGCATATAAACTACCTATCATACAACTATTTAAACGATGTGACCATAAGGTATAACCTCGGAAGGTTATTCCCTATACACTATGGTCACCTACTGTGTTTGGTCGGATCCTAATGATCGACCAAATGGGTCGGGTTCGAGGTATAAGCGATTTATTAGATCGCTTACCCTACGACCCTAGACAACGTGGTAATCAGTAGGCATAGTCCCAAGGGACTATAACCAACGTGATTACTCTCACGTTGCGAAGTTCAAACGAACTTCGCATTGACCATTACTGGTCAACGCTGAAAGTCAAACAAAGTTTGACTTTCTGACTCGAAAAGCAATAAAATAAGGAAAAGAACGAAAGAATACTTACGAAGGGTCCCCGAATGCTAACCTCGATTCAAAAATCTCAGGTATGAAACAATAGTTTCAACTTAGAGTTTCTCAAATCAAAGTTCTTGTAATTTGGAAGCATGGGGGGTGGGGTATTTATAGTATTCGGTCCACCGTTGAGATCGTTTCATGGAAAACGTGCCATGATCTTGTCCGTACATGTGTCGGAACCTTATGGTGGCTAGAAAATGGTTCTTATCCGCTGACTAGACATGTGAGAATGTGTGGGTGAGGATGTAACAGCTGCAATCTGCTGTTTGATACATTTAATCTGGTCAGAAGGTCTGACGCGGGCCGCCTGAGGATGCTCAAGAACTGAGGCGGGCCGCTTAGCAGTCACAGATCAGAACAAAGTTTTAGAAATGACAGTTTCAGTCCCTGCACGTGTTTAAGGCCATTTCCGACACTTCCAAGGCCTGTAAAGCCAACTTTAAGGCCCTAAAATGATGCCTAAACATTGTGGACATGAAACATGCTCCAAAATATGCCGGGTGTTGGTTCGTTTGGTCGTACGAACGCGATGTTCGCTTAATTACGACGGAATGCGCACAAGCGCGAAAAACGATCCAAATGACGCAACAAATGGATTTTTGGCAAGCCAAACACTAAAGCATAATATAGTCATGCTTACATAAATTTTTGGATGTCCGGATGTATTCAAAACGTGAGTTATGCGCGAAAATGCAAACTTGTTCACTTTTTGACACTTTTAGTCCCTGAATGAGCCAAAAGTTTATTTTAGCACACCGAACCCCTCAAAGCCTATTTCTAAACTATATAAAGGATATTTAGGGTGTGTTTAACTTATGGTCATGTTCCGGAATGTCTGTTACAGTTCAAATTGGCATACTTTCGCAGTTTGTCATATTTAGTCCCTTTAAGCGAATTAGCTTGTTTTTGCCATACCAAAGCCTTCAAAACTTATTTCTAAGTTATGTAAAGGTTATTTAAGGTATGTTAAGCCTATGTCACTATTCCGGAGTGTTTGTTGCATTAAACTGGTTATATTTACGCATCGGTGTGCGTATAACCTTCTAGAAAGCGATTTAGAGTTTGAAATCGAACAAGAGTTGATATGTGTAAACGATACACATATTTTTACAAATCCCAAGTATGAAATACAATATTTCATTGGTTTGGCATTTGTTTGATGGCCGTGGAGGCACAGGTGTTACAGTCTCCCCTACTTTAGGAAATTTCGTCCCGAAATTTATTTAGAGGAAACTTGTGAGAGCTTGAAAACATGAAGTTGAAAAGATCGAACAATATTGGTTAGGGTTCTGAACTTCTAGTAACCTTAATAACATTATGCTTGCAATGTAAGAGGGATATATATATACAAGTATATAAAGCGTCATTGGTGCGTCCACCGTACCTCCATTACATCGTTCTCATTTTGTTATTGTTGTCACTATCGGTTCTTACACATAATAAACCTTACTGGGTTTCTGTGCACTAAATTTCATAATTATGTACGCGTCCATAATTAGACAATTCCTTGCACAGTTCACACAGTCTATTTTATAATGTGTAGGGTAACACCAAATGAACAATCCTGTGATGAGTGTGACTAGACCGCCATAGAGTCCTTTTAATTAAATCAATAAATGATCTAAATAGACTATCAAGGAGTCTGTTCAGCTACATCACTAGATGTCATTCTTTAACCAGATTGTGAATCAATCTTTTTGACTAGACCACTTAAGGTCTCTTAAGAATCATGGAGTGGTACTATATAATCCAAGGGTCTTAACTATTACATAGAAGCCCAATAAGGATTTAAGGTAGTACCTTTTGAATATTCTGCTACGAATCCCTCATATGAAAATATGAAAGATCCTGCGAGGATTTGGATAACGAATATCCAGAGTATTAAAAACACAAAAATGCATAAAAGAAAACATAAGATGAATAAACACATAGTCACATAACCACAAAATTGTTTGTTAATTTGTTCTGCTAACAGAGCACATGTATTTAAAGCACACTAGGAATCCATTTCTTGGATTTCATTTGGTACTTTAAACATTATCAAGAATCTAACTATAAAGATAGAAAGATTTTTAAAAGAAAAATTCGATTTCGATTATAAGGAACCGAAATGTTCGAATTTAGGTATACATGGAATCCAATTAAGGACTCTGATTTGAATGATGATCATTCACAAGGGTCTAAATATGAAGATAAAAAGATCCCATATGGATTTTAGAAGTTGAAGATGTTTTGAAACCTTGCACTGGATGTGCTTAGGTCAAAACATGATGTAAAATGTTTATGAAGTTGAGATGCTTGATATGTCAAGGCGACATATGAAGCAGAATTTTGAAGGTTAAGTAAATGTATGAGGAAAATATTTTTGAAACTATGCATGAGGTTCCTTTAAGAAAAATGTGTTTAACGTTTTTGAAACCTTATATATAATACTTTTTGCAATCATAAAGTAGGTGTATTAGGTAGATGTATATAAAAAAAATGTTTTTAAAATCATACAAGATGAATTTTGAAATTATGTATAAGGTTTTTGAAAGACATGAATGATGCTTTTCGAAATCATGCACTTGATAAGAAAATGTATTGTGTTAATATTGTCTTCAGACTATATGAAATATTTTGAAATTAGAAAGGTTGGTTTTGATAACATGGCCAATGTTTTTTTTTTTTTTTTTTTTTTGAAATAACATAGACAATGTATCTAGAAAAATTGTTTTCAAACTTATATGAAATGTTTTGAGATCATGAAGATTGTTTTTGAAATACTTGTACTGTATATGTTGAAAAATCAAAACGTAATGGGTATGAGATTTGAAAATATCCTTAGTTATCCAACCAAGGATTCAAAAGTACAGGTGTGCAAAAAGCACGATTACTCATAATTTCACTTTATTTCTTGTACTTCGTTTCTTAGAATGACACGAGTACTTTGAACTTTCGAGGAAATTATGAGCGATCACTTGAAAGAGAGAATCACAAGAGTAGTTTGTAAGGAACATAGTTCCTTAATGCAGGTATCATAGGAAGAACATACACACATGTAATTATACTTGTATATCAGAATTTGTGAACAACGATTTATTTATAAACAAAACAGATTGTTTCACATTACAAGGAAACAAAAGAACAAAAGAACAAAAGCATAAGACAACAACATCTTCTAGTCAGCCAACTGCTCATCCGTGGGTGGGATTTGCATTAGCAAGCTTTGGGCATTTGTTCTTGAAATGGCTCGTATCGCCACAGTTGTAGCAAGTACCACGCGGAAAACGAGCTTGAGTTGAGTTGACTTGGGGTTGAGTTAGACCACCTTGGTTCGGGTTACATCGACAAACACTTGCCAGGTGACCAACTCTTCCACATGATACACACCGATGACACTGTAAGTGAGCTAGGTGATGCCCCTTACATTTGTTGCATAATGGTGAAGTTCCATTGTACGGCTTCCTAGCTGGTGGCCTTGCCACATGACTAGGTCCCGCTTGATTAGGTGTAACCACTACGGGTTTCCTTGAAGCCTTACGCTTCCTTGATTTTGGTGCTGGCTTGACTTCTGCTTCCTTTGGTGGCTCTTGAGTGGCTTCATTGTCGAGACGAGAGGCTTCATTGTTGAGACGTGCCATGGCAATGCCTAAATCCACAGTCTTCTGAATCACTTCGCCTATTTGCTGGACAAATTTGGCTGTTCGCTCGGACGTTTGACCAGTGCTGAGAGGAATAGACATTCTAGAAGAAAATGAAAGACATAGGAAGAAGCAAGTGAAAGGTTATTGGATAATCAATACAGAATGGTAACGAACGAAAATTGTGATCATTTGTTTGTTACCTAAGGCAAACAAATGAGATGGTGACAAATCAAAGTAAATGGGTCAAAAATAATGTATCGCGAAGACATGCTCGCCTATAAGTGAACACTCATCCCAAGAATTCCCAGGTAAGCACAACTGGTCTCGCGTCTGATGAGATGTATACGAAGTGCTTGCCTAGACAGAAAACCCAGAATACAGGCATTCACCCTTCCAGTTTGCACGTGTTCACATTATTTAAAACCCAAAACATTGACGAGGTTTTGAAAACTCAAAGGGGTTCAAAACCGTATAATAGAGAGTTCAAAACCTAGAAATAAATCATCCTACAACAGATGATTGGTTTTTAAAGCGGTTTTGAAATTTATGTTCTTGTTGTGGTTGTCGCCTAAGGATAGGTGACAGTATTGTTTTATGACTAAACGCAAGTAAACTCGTGTTAGGGTCCTAAGAAGGTTATAGACTAGGTCAAAGCATTACTAATAACCTAATTCCCTATAACCATTAGCTCTGATACCATCTTTTCTGTCACACCCCGACCACGTAGAACATACAAAACGTGGCGGAAACATCGGGGAGTGTTGTAACAGAATTAATGTTTCACAACCATGGAAATTTAAGTTTCGTTTTATTCATCAAACAAGCGAGTTACATTGTCTTTAAACAAGAAATAAAGAGTACATAACAAAATTAACTAGTCTGCATCTTTTTTTGTCACTAAGGCCCATGTCCGCCTAAGTGTATCTTGATCAATCCTATGCTTCATTTCCTGAAACACATGTGAAAATAGGTACGTCAGCATAAAAATGCCGGCGAGTACATAGGTTTTGTGAAAATAAGATTCATGACTTCTGTTTAAGAAAATGTTTAGTCATGAACCTTGTAATTTGATTTGTCTTTGTAAATCATTTGAAAAACAATAAGTTCAGATGATACGTATAAATAAGAGAATGATGCATGGTTAAATGAATAACCATGTAAAAATGAGTTTGTATCAGTTAAGTTGTTTGTAAATCAATGTCTTGTGAAAAATATGTTATTTGTATAAAATGTTCTATGTCTCAAATTGAAATGATTCAAATAACGCTACAATATGTAATATCATACAAACACTTATATATAGGAAGTACCAGCGGCGTATCCACCATGCTTGTATCATATTACACATGCCTCGTTACTTAAATCACTTACCCAAACAAACCACCAATGTAAATTGTCCATGTATAAATGAATTTGTCAAATGTATTGAATAATATGTTAAAATGTTTATGTGTCAAATGTAAACCTATGTAAAATGCATGATCAATGTAAATCATGTAATGTGTAACCAAAATGATATGTATGGCTAGTGAAAACGCATCAACTAAACCATAGGTGAAATGCACAAAAACAAAGTATTGAAGTAAAACTTGGTTTAAATCAAAGCTATGTTTTGTGTAAATGCATGATCAATGTAAATCATGTAATGTGTAAATGCATGATCAATGTAAATCATGTAATGTGTAACCAAACTGATCTGTATGGCTAGTGATAAATATCACTAAACCATATGCACAAGAACATAGTATTGAAGTAAAACTTGGATTAAATCAAAGTTATGTTTTGTGTAAATGCATGCTATATTGATACGAACATCTATACGGTATTGTTATAATGCATACATCCAAGCCTTGAGACTGCGGCGATAAACCCTTAAACCACTTAAAGGTTTATCTAACTTATGTATATTGAATTCGGTCATTCCTTTCATCCCCTTTCCCTGGGATGTCCGGAACGGGAGTTGTCAATTCCTATGGTACCACTACCTACTAACGAACGGCGTAGCTAATGTTAATGAATGTATTGTTCCATTGTAAACAACCCAAATGTCATAACAAAATGTAAGCATGTGATGAAAACGATGTACTAAGTATGCACGCAATGGACATACATAGCATAAAATGTAAATGTAAAACGATGTACTAAGTATGCACGCAATGGACATACATAGCATAAAAACAATGAAATCATGTAAAACAATGTACTATAAGTGTACTATTGAACATAGCATGTATATGATGTGAAAACATGAAAGCATGAAAGTAACAAGTAGGCACATGTGTTCCACCCCAAAACGTTTGGAAAACAGTAAAAAAAGGGGTCTATGTACTCACTTGAGATTGCTCAGAAGTCCTAAGATAACCACCAAGCAACGCTAGAGATCACGGAAATCAAACGGCACCTAATATAGGTAACTATTTTAATAAACCGGACCTAAGTCGGAAGATCGGGTAGCATGAGGGTTTGTAAACCAAACGAGTATAGAGACTCGTGTCATTTGGTTTAACAAAGCCTACATACTAATTGAAACCTAACATAATTGTTTACGACCCATTACGACCCGTTTAGGTAGCTTATGCTACTTTAACGCGTCGTTCGCGTGAAACGCGTTCGGACCGCCTAACTAGCCCTATGACAAGTGTTATATGCCTAAACATGTTACATAATCAGTTATGTGACAAAAGTTTAGGTTACATATGCTTAATTATCAATTATACATGAAAAGGGTATTCTGGTAATTTACCTAAGGCATATAAACTACCTATCATACAACTATTTAAACGATGTGACCATAAGGTATAACCTCGGAAGGTTATTCCCTATACACTATGGTCACCTACTGTGTTTGGTCGGATCCTAATGATCGACCAAATGGGTCGGGTTCGAGGTATAAGCGATTTATTAGATCGCTTACCCTACGACCCTAGACAACGTGGTAATCAGTAGGCATAGTCCCAAGGGACTATAACCAATGTGATTACTCTCACGTTGCGAAGTTCAAACGAACTTCGCATTGACCATTACTGGTCAACGCTGAAAGTCAAACAAAGTTTGACTTTCTGACTCGAAAAGCAATAAAATAAGGAAAAGAACGAAAGAATACTTACGAAGGGTCCCCGAATGCTAACCTCGATTCAAAAATCTCAGGTATGAAACAATAGTTTCAACTTAGAGTTTCTCAAATCAAAGTTCTTGTAATTTGGAAGCATGGGGGTGGGGTATTTATAGTATTCGGTCCACCGTTGAGATCGTTTCATGGAAAACGTGCCATGATCTTGTCCGTACATGTGTCGGAACCTTATGGTGGCTAGAAAATGGTTCTTATCCGCTGACTAGACATGTGAGAATGTGTGGGCGAGGATGTAACAGCTGCAATCTGCTGTTTGATACATTTAATCTGGTCAGAAGGTCTAACACGGGCCGCCTAAGGATGCTCAAGAACTGAGGCGGGCCGCCTAGCAGTCACAGATCAGAACAAAGTTTCAGAAATGACAGTTTCAGTCCCTGCACGTGTTTAAGGCCATTTCCGACACTTCCAAGGCCCGTTAAGCCAACTTTAAGGCCCTAAAATGATGCCTAAACATTGTGGACATGAAACATGCTCAAAAATATGCCGGGTGTTGGTTCGTTTGGTCGTACGAACGCGATGTTCGCTTAATTACGACGAAATGCGCACAAGCGCGAAAAACGATCCAAATGACGCAACGAATGGATTTTTGGCAAGCCAAACACTAAAGCATAATATAGTCATGCTTACATAAATTTTTGGATGTCCGGATGTATTCAAAACGTGAGTTATGCGCGAAAATGCAAACTTGTGCACTTTTTGACACTTTTAGTCCCTGAATGAGCCAAAAGTTTATTTTAGCACACCGAACCCCTCAAAGACTATTTCTAAGCTATATAAAGGATATTTAGGGTGTGTTTAACTTATGGTCATGTTACGGAATGTCTGTTACAGTTCAAATTGGCATAGTTTCGCAGTTTGTCATATTTAGTCCCTGTAAGCGAATTAGCTTGTTTTTGCCATACCAAAGCCTTCAAAACTTATTTCTAAGTTATGTAAGGGTTATTTAAGGTATGTTAAGCCTATGTCACTATTCCGGAGTGTTTGTTGCATTAAACTGGTTATATTTACGCATCGGTGTGCGTATAACCTTCCAGAAAGCGATTTAGAGTTTGAAATCGAACAAGAGTTGATATGTGTAAACGATACACATATTTTTACAAATCCCAAGTATGAAATACAATATTTCATTGGTTTGGCATTTGTTTGATGGCCGTGGAGGCACAGGTGTTACAATTTCTTTGCCACTTAAACATATAACCAATACACGCAAGAGGCACTACGCATTTTGGTTGCGGTTATTCACATTATCATTTATTCAAACATATATGAACAATACGATCTTGAGGATTTTATGACCAATTTCCTTCTTCATTCTTGGGCACATGATAGACTATATTTATCCAAAATATACGTCTAAATTCTTTTAATGTTGTATATTAAAAAGATCATGGCACCAGGAGGATGGTCTACACCCAAAAAGGGGTTAACTAATCAACATCTCACATTCAAACTAAAGTTCTTATGGAACAACACGAGGGTGCAGAAATTGCACAACATGAGGTTAATCGGGACTGTGACACCTGTGTCACTGCGACCATCAAACAAATGCCAAACCAATGAAATATTGTATTTCATACTTGGGATTTGTAAAAATATGTGTATCGTTTGCACATATCAACTCTTGTTCGATTTCAAGCTCTAAATCGCCTTCTGGAAGGTTATACGCGCACTGATGCGTAAATATAACCAGTTTAATGCAACGAACACTCCGGAATAGTGAAATAGGCTTAACATACCTTAAATAACCTTTACATAACTTAGAAATAAGTTTTGAAGGCTTTGGTATGGCAAAATCAAGTTAAATCGCTTACAGGGACTAAAGTTAACAAACTGCGAAAGTATGCCAATTTGAACTATAACAGACATTCCGGAACATGACCATAAGTTAAACATACCACAAATATCCTTTACATAGCTTAGAAATAGGCTTTGACGGGTTCGGTATGCTAAAATATACTTTTGGGACATTCAGGGACTAAAAGCGTCAAAAAGTGCACAAGTTTGCACTTTCACGCATAACTTACGTTCTGAATACTTCCGGACATCCAAAAATTTATGTAAGCACTAAAATATTTTATTTTAGTGTTTGGCATAAGAAAAATCCATTCGTTGCGTCTTTTGGATCGTTTTTCGCGCTTATGCGCATTCCGTCGTAATTAAGCGAACATCGCGATCGTACGACCAAACGAACCGACATCCGACATATTTTTGAGCATGTTTCATGTCCACAATGTTTAGTCATCATTTTAGGGCCTTAAATTTGGCTTAACGGGCCTTAAACATGCCGGGAATGGCTTAAACACACAACAGGGACCAAAACTGTCATTTCTGAAGGATGTTTGCTGATACATCGAATCTGGTCCATTCCACTTGTTGCAAATGGTTTTGGGGAATCTATGGGCTGTTTTTGATGTGCACATGGTTTTGGGCAATACCATGGGCTCACATGGTTTTGTAAAACCATTATCTTGAGGTGTATGGCCAAGATCAAAGCACGGTTTCCAAGAAACGATCTTAACGGTTCGGGAAATCCTATAAATACCCCACCCCCATTTGCTTCTAAACTCACTAGAATCTGATTTGAGAAGCTCTAAGTTGAAACCATTGTTTCATACCTGAGCTACTTGAATCACGATTAGCATTCGGGGACCCTTCGTAAGTATTCTTTCGTTCTTTTATTGCTTTTCGAGTCCGAAAGTCAAACTTTGTTTGACTTTCTGCGTTGACCAGTTTATGGTCAATGCGAAGTTCGTTTGAACTTCGCAACGTGATTGTAATCACGATGGTTATAGTCCTTTGGGACTATGCCTACTGATTACCACGTTGTCTAGGGTCGTAAGGGTAAGCGATCTAATAAATCGCTTATACCTTCGAACCCGACCCATTTGGTCGATCATTAGGATCCGACCAAACGCATTAGGTGACCATAGTATATAGGGAATAACCCTCCGAGGTTATACCTTATGGTCGCTTCGTTTAAGTAGTCGTATGATAGGTAGTTTATATGCCTTAGGTAAATTACCAAAATGCCCTTTTTACGCCAAAATACATTTTAAGCATATGTAACATAACTTTTGGTATCTAAACTGATTCGGAAACAATATTAGACATGTTAAGGCATATTTTACTTTTCATAGGACTAGTTAGGCGGTCCGAACGCGTTTTACGCGAACGACGCGTTAAAGTAGCATAAGCTGCCTAAACGGGTCGTAATGGGTCGTAAACACTTATGTTAGGTTTCATTTAGTATGTAGGCTTTGTTAAACCATATTACATGAGTCCCCATACTCGTTTGGTTTACGAACCCTCATTCTATCCGATCCTCCGATATAGGTCCGGTTTATTAACATAGTTACCTATACTAGGTGCCGTTTGATTCCGTGATCTCTAGCATTGCTTGGTGGTTATCTTAGGACTTCTGAGCAATCTCAAGTGAGTACATAGACCCCTCTTTTACTGTTTTCCAAACTGTTTTGGGGTGAAACACATGTGCCTACTTGTTACTTTCATGCTTTACATGTTTTCACATCATATACCTGCTATGTTCGTTACTACATTATAGTACATGATTTCATTACATTTCATGCTATGTATGCCCATTGTGTGCGTACTTAGTACATCGTTCTACATTACATTTCATGCTATGTATGCCCATTGTGTGCGTACTTAGTACATCATCCTACATTACATTTCATGCTATGTTTGGTGCATTCATCTGTCGTCTTCGTCTTATGTCGAGTCTCGGATTCATTGCGGATCAGTTCAAGCATGATGTCATAATACTGAATGATGACATCATATTATGACATCATCAATTGCATCATGACTACACAAGATGACAAACTAGTTTGCATGTGCATGTGAAATTTGTACAAATGTCAGGTTCGCTCATGTGTAATTGTGTGAGGTCCGCTTATTTGGTCATAGTCTAGGTCCGCTTATGTGTCCTTGTTAGGTTCGCTCATCAGGTTCTCTTTTATGAACCTGATCACCTATATATAGTTGTAAGCGAACCACACATATAGAGAGGTAGGTGATTGTCTTCCGATGAGCCACGAAGTGCTGCCGAAGTGTTGTTAGGTCTGTAAACGTTTGCATATCAATATAAACAACAGATTTAAGTGAATATGTGCTGAATTACATCGAAACATTTGTTTCCGCCTCTTGTTTTGGTGAAAAACTCTTCTAACCGACTCGTTCGGATCAGAAAACGATCCTACAAGTGGTATCAGAGCCAGTGAAGAAGAGTTCTATACGATTTCAGCCGATTATTCTGTTTCTACATCATTCTTTTCCGAAAATCAAAATTTTTTTACGGTCAAAATCGGTTTAAATTCACACAATATGTTCGGAATCATGTATTAGTAAACCCTTGAAATTTTCAGATCTAAAATCAACCTAGAACTTAGGATTTTAGGGGGTTCGCTTATACGTTCACGTTCAAAAATGACATCATCAGCAGGTCCGCTTTTAGTGACATTTGAGGTCCGCTTTTAGTGTCATCAGCAGATCCGTTTTTGTGACATTTGAGATCCGCTTATTGTGACACTTAGAATTTTGTGTACATCGAGTTGCGTGAACCGTTTGAAAAGTTAATCGAATTGTGTATAAAATTCTGAACGAGGATGTCAGGTCATTGATATTTGGGATAAGAGATCATGTGGTTTGTGTAGGTGTACATGTGATGCATTAAAGTTGTCGATTTGTATAAATCCAAGAAAGTTGCGCATGTGTATCTGATCATTAAAACTAAAGGTCCAATCGAATTGTTATAAGAATTAAACTTGTCGGCAGCTTATGAATTTAAAAATGTACATGTGAATTGAGATTAGGATCATATAGTTTGAACATCATCGATCCATGTGCTTTGACTAAAGAATTTGTCTGGAAACATATTTTGTTTGGTCCAATGAGATAAGTGTAGCAAAAGTTGTTTGTTGGTTTATCAGTGTTGCATGTGATAACAATCATATTAGAGTGTCATATTTGATAAAGTGTGTCTGCCATAATCAAAGTTGAGGTCCAATGAATCAAATGATATGTTAATGGTTTCTTTGTAAGTGAATTAAAGGCCAAATCAGATTTTATTATACATAAAGTCGTCGGATTGTTCAAGCCCAATTAAAGTGCCTTGTATTCTAAACAGTTTGACATAGCATTGGCCCATGTAACTTGAATTTGGGTTAAATACACAAAGTTCTCGATCCAATTTTATAATGACATTTGTTAGAATTTGCGGCTTCATTTACAGTCAAGGTAGACCCAGTTTGTTTGCTAAATTGGTTCAGCCAAAGTTTTTGAAGGTTTAAACAGGTCGCATGAAAAAGTCCAAATCGTTTGAAAGTCATCAATTTGCTTGAAAGATTAGTTTCAGTTCGTACAGTTTGGAGTTCAAAGGTTTCAAAGGATGTGGTCGTTTTGAATTTGATACGGGTCATAGCAATCTGTACAGTGTGTCAACTTTCAGTCCGCACATAATTTTCATCAGTTCGAGTACCTCTTAAAACTGATTGTGTTTTGTTTGTGTGTTGTTAGGTAATTGTCAGGTATTTTACAAGGTGATACAGCTCATTTGAAAATTCAAAACATGGAGAACGAGTTCTACAATGCTTTTGCTAGTCCTATTACAATTACTCAGAGTGCGTTGCATGAAAATGAAACCGGGACGTCTCAAAAACCACCCAAGCTTTTGGATATTGATGATTACAATGGGTGGTCTGAACGGTTTGGAAATTGGGTTGAGGCGTATCATTTGGATGCGTGGGAACACACTGAAGAACCTTACGTTAAACCCACAACAAATGGTGTGCAGCAAACAATTAGAGAAATGAGTACATAAGATAAAAAGAAATATCGAGATGAGAAACTGATGGTGAGTTTGCTTCAGCAAGCGATAAAAGAAGATATCTTGATACTGCTTCAACATGATGGAACTGCTTACTCAATCTGGACAGAATTGGAAGCAAAATTTGTTGGAAGTGATGATATGCTCAAAAACAAAATGTCTCTCATGAAGAAAGAATTCGATTTGTTTCGTGGTTTGAGATCTGAAAACACCAAACAAATAATTGATAGATATTGTAACTTGGTGAGAAATATGAAAAAACTTGGAATTAAGAAAGATACTGATGAATTGATTGAAAAACTTGCAGATGCACTACCTCATGAAACTTGGGGAACGTTTCTGATGATGCTGAGATCCAACAGAAAAGATTATAAAAACATGACACTGGGAGACTTCATTAAACATTTGGAAGCTCAAGAGATGGAGCAGAGAAAGATTGCCAGGATGAAGAATTACGATGGAGAACAAGATATCAGCTTGTATTACAAAGGTGGTGTCAACGAAAAGTCAAATTTTTCTCCGAAAATAGAAACTGCTTACATTGTGAAAGATTCTTCTGAAAAGAAATCATCCCAAGGATCAAGCAGCACAAGATTTTCATCATTCGATCCAAACATTTCTGCAACAAAGAATGGAAGAAAACTTCAATGCAATATTGTGTTAAATCTTGAAAGTGATCAAGATTATTCTGAAGAAGTTGCCAAAAATCAAATGTCTTTGTTGGGAATGGTGTTAGAGTCTTATAGTAGTTTTGTGGCCGGAAAGATCGGTAATCCAATGCTCACAAAAGAGGATTACGATCAAATCGATGCTGAGGAAATGGAATTGATGGATATTAAATGGTGCATGGCCAGTGTATTGAGAAGAGCCGAAAAATTTAAACAAATTACAGGCCGAGATGATTTTCTTAATGCTCATGTTTCAACTTTAGGCTTTGATAAATCTAAAGTTACATGTTTTCGTTGCAGGGAAAAGGGGCATTTCAAGAGGGAATGCAAAAATCGTGAAGCTACTGGAACCCAGAATCCTTTTGGAAACAACGATTATCACAAAAAGGCGATTTATCATCAAATCACACCACCAGCATTGCATCAGGCACAAACTGCACATGGAATGATGGAGATTAAAGATTCAAAGAAAGCTTGTCTGGGAAAGGATGGTAGATTCAGTTGGGATAATTACATTCCAACAAACAGCAAAGTGTGTTTGGCAGAACAAGATGATGAAAAACTGGCTGAAGGTTTCAATTGGGACAATTTTTGCCCAGATCAAGAATTTATGGCCAAAGAGATGTCCAAAGACACTTCAAATGTTAACGCTTTCATTGCAAATGCTTATGATTTGAAATGTGCTGAAAGGTGCAGAAAAGTCATGGAAGCTGCTGAAGCAAGAAGAAGAAAGCTTGAAGAAGAGGAAGAAGAGGAAGAGAGATTAAAAGCTGAAGCTAAAGCTGAGAAAAAGAGAAGAGCTGAATTTTTACAATCAAACCGAACAGTCAAAGAGGTTCCTGAATTTGAAGTCAAAGTTGATGCAGAACCTGTCAAATTTCCTGAAAAGTGCATGAATTGTGATTCTTTAATCAAGCAAAACAATGAGTTGTTGCACAACATAAACAGATTGAAAGAATCATATGATACAATGAACAGAGAAATCAACAAATATACTGATTCAAATGGTGAACAAGTTGTGGCAATGAATACATTGAAGATAGCATATCTGAGACAACTGGATGATGTTAACTTTCACATAAAGAAATGTGCTGATCTGGAGTTGAAGTTGGCAACACAAAAGATAGAAACTGAAAGAGTCAACAAGTTATTAGAAAGTTACTCATGTTCTACTTTTGTTGTTGAAAGGATTTATCCGATCGTGGAAGAATTAAAGACGTTTGAAGAAGTGAATACGTCCGAAGAAAAGAAATCTGTGACAAAAGATGAAGATAAAGTGAAGATTTCTGGTAAGAAACCAAGTGTGGTCTACACTAGATGTCCGCCCCCGGTCGAAAATGGATTTTTACCTCGAAATCCAAATTCCGAAAGAGTCGAAAAGGAAATAAACTTACAATGGGAGTCTGGGCCGTCAGATAACTTGCCAGAAAATATTGATGTCACGTACACGTCGTCCGACACTGATCATGAGTCAAAGTTGATAAAAAGTGTGGTCGATCAGGTGTTAGATAAAGATGACATAGAGGAGTCAAAACCGGAGTCCAAATTCAAGTCAAAGTCTGAGTCCGATACGTCAAAGTCAACAGTTAAAAAGGACAAACGGGTTTACGATAAAGAGTTTTTGATATCAAAATCTAATTTGAATGATGAATCATTCAAAGTGGCATATACTTTGAAAGATTCTAACAAATTATATTCTGATGAGATTTTTCCAATAAGAGGTGTTAAAATCGAAATGATTAGAAAGGTTTTCAAACTGACAGAAATTAATATTTCTGAAATAAAAGATGTAAATCTTTCTGAAAAACCTAAACCTTACACCTCAAGAGTTCAACAAAGATTAAACAAGAAAAAGGGTTACAGTTCTGGTTCTGGTTTTCAAAAGAAACCAAACCAAAACCGTAATTTTAAAAAGAATGGTCTAGGTTTTATACCATCGAAAAACTATAAAAATGAGAAAATTTATAAATCAAAAATTGTTTTTGTTTCAGGAACAAGTGCTGAGAAAGAACAAAAGAGTTCATTTTGGAAGCAGACAAATCAGGAATTCCTTGCTAAGAAGCAAGAAGAATTGAAGAAGAATGTTATTCAGAAGAAGATTGAAACCAGAACCTGTTTTCAGTGCAAGATTGCTGGTCATGTTGCTAGGAATTGTCCGAAAACATTCAAACCAAAACAGGAAGTATCTGGTAAATTGAAAGAAAAAGTTGTGGAGAAAACTGAACTTACAACCAAACCATTTACTGGCTTTGAAAATTCAACTTTTGAGATTGGTGAATGTTCAAAGAGTGTTTTGAAAGGAAAAGAAAATATAAAAAATCAAAAATGGGTTGTGAAAGGTTCAGGTAATAATTCTGGTGATGAATCTGATTCCACAAAATCAGAGGAGCCACGTGTTGAGAAAAAGGTTGAAAAATCAGTTCCAACTATAAACGATGAAAATTTTCCACCATTGCGAGCTGAAAATTTTAAGAAGAAAGTTGGGAAAGTTGAAATTTCAAATCAATTTTATTCTGACAAGAAAAAATTTGATGTTGATAAGGCTTTTAACGGAACTGTGAAACACATTTTTGGCAAAATGGTCAATAGTAAGGTTAAAGGTGTTAAAGAATTTTACGCTGCCAAAAGAGGAGGTCACAGGTTCGCTGAAAGTAAAAATGAAGAAGAGGTTGTTACACCCAAGGAAGGTCAGGCTTGGGTGGACATATTTTTCAAAGAATAAAAACCTGACTTGCCGGAGATCCCAAGTTGGTAATCGTGGATCATGAATCGGCATCATTCTTTATCATGTTAAATGTGTTTTTTGAAAAGCAGGATTTGCCGGAACTCCCAGGTTTGTAAGCGAGGAGTAGGAATCGGCACCTTGAGAATTCAACCAAAAGATGGTAAATTGGTTGAAAAGCAGGTTTAAGTTGTATGTTTGTGATTTTTACAAGTGGTTCAGAATTTGAATCAGATTGATCTTAAAAGTGGTAAATCAGGGACATTAAGTTGTATCTGATTTTCTACAAGTGGTTGAAAAACAATGTGATGGATAAAACCCCTAACCTACTAATGGTGTTACAAAATCAACAAAACTTATTTTCCGGAAAAACCATTTTGATTAAAACAAACTTGAGTGTTTTGAAATCGATGGGAAAATAGTTTGTTGTGAGAGGGAGTTCTGATTGTTTATGCCAAGTGGATGGAGAATTGAAGTGATTCGATATCAGTTGTCATGTTGTTGTACAGTTTGTTTTCAAATTTCCTAAAATGTTTTTGCATTTTAGGGGGAGTAAGAATTTTTAGAAAATCCAAAAACAGTTGAAAAAGTCAAAAACATGATAAAATGAAAAATGAGTTTTTGTTGCATAAAAGAGGAAATGATAGTACATCAGTGGACTGTCACAACATGCTAAAGATTTGGTAAGATAGAAAGTGATAAACGGTCTCACTGATGATGTGCCAGTAGGTTTTTGCACATTTAGTAGATTGTGACGAGATATAAACCTAAATTTCAAACTTGCTTATATCGTGGGGAAACATCTCTCGGATATATGGGTAACCCCCGAAATCTCGTTTGAAAGGTCTCGTATTCTGATATACTAGGTCTTTATGCTCAGTGATATCTGGGGTATTATCCCGGGACTTCTGCTGAAAGAAATTTCTGACCTAGTCCCCGGATAATGCTTTCTGCAAATGCTTGAAACATAGCATCGCCCTCAGCAAGGTGATGAAACAATAAAATTGATAGTCACTGCTGTTGTAATACAAAAGATCCTCTAAAGGGGACACACCAAAAGCCGAAGCCGTCATCTCTCTGCGTATCGAAAGATCGACCTGAGCTCTCACGGCCCTCGTACTACAATTTATTCCCCTGACAGATATCATCTGTGGTATACTCACCTGTAAGACTGAATATTGGGATCTGGATACGGGAGTATATTCAAGTAGTGGGACACACGAATAAGTTCAAGAGCTTAAAACATTAACCTCGTATCTCGGATCAATTGAATTTTGTGTGAAAATTTAAGTGGATCAATATACTGACAATCTAGGTGAATTGTTTAGAACTTAAAATGAAATGAAGCTTAACGGTGTTGGTGATTTGTCTCAATAACTTATATGATTCTCTTGCACGAACTCACAAAAATATTGTTTGTAAATATTTCATTTCAGTTTTTTCTTGATTCTATAAGTAGTGTCAGTTATTTTCTTTCAGAAAATCCAAAAAGATTTTTGTGTGTTTTAGCATAAAAGTTTGGAAAATTCAAAAAGATTTTCGACGACTGATGTTGAAAAGCTGATTTTCAAAATTCAGAGTGCTAAACATGATGAACAAATGGTTTGGTGAAAGTGTTTGAAGATTGTTGAAATGAAATGAGAAAAGTTTTTGCAATATAATACGTTATTTCTGCAAGTGGTAAATTAGATTTAAAAATCTTATCCACAAATGGTTATCAGAAAATTTATTTTTGGGTAGAGTTTTTGCAGGTTGGCCAGATTTCGATTCAGAGCAGGACGAAAGCCAGGTTATGATCTTGTGAATTCCAGACTACGATCCCAGCAGATTGAGAGGGAGAGTCTGAAGACACCATAATATTCAACATTTGAGAGAGAGAAGTTTGTTGATGATGGAGATAAAGAATGAGGATTCTTGCAATGATAAATACTTCAGAGGAAGATTGAAGACTGATAAAGACTGAAGACGCAAAGACTCGACACTTAAGACTCGTCAACATCTGAGGGGGAGTCTGTTGGTGCATTCATCTGCCGTCTTCGTCTTATGTCGAGTCTCGGATTCATTGCGGATCAGTTCAAGCATGAAGTCATAATATTGAATGATGACATCATATTATGACATCATCAATTGCATCATGACTACACAAGATGACAAACTAGTTTGCATGTGCATGTGAAATTTGTACAAATGTCAGGTTCGCTCATGTGTAATTGTGTGAGGTCCGCTTATTTGGTCATAGTCTAGGTCCGCTTATGTGTCCTTGTTAGGTTCGCTCATCAGGTTCGCTTTTATGAACCTGATCACCTATATATAGTTGTAAGCGAACCACACATATAGAGAGGTAGGTGATTGTCTTCCGGTGAGCCACGAAGTGCTGCCGAAGTGTTGTTAGGTCTGTAAACGTTTGCATATCAATATAAACAACAGATTTAAGTGAATATGTGCTGAATTACATCGAAACATTTGTTTCCGCCTCTTGTTTTGGTGAAAAACTCTTCTAACCGACTCGTTCGGATCAGAAAACGATCCTACACTATGTATGTCCATTGTGTGCATACTTAGTACATTGTTTTACATTACACTTATGCTATGTATGTCCTTTGTTGCATACTTAGTACATTGTTATTCATCATATGCTTACATTTTGGATACACATTACATGATTTACATTAGACATGAACATTTTTCATCTTGGTGGTTTGGTTTGAGTAAGTGATTTAAGTAACGAGGCGTGTGTAATATGATACAAGCATGGTGGATACGCCGCTGGTACTTCCTATATATAAGTGTTTGTATGGTATCACATATTGTAGCGTTATTTGAATCATTTCAATTTGAGACATATAACATTTTATACAAATAACATACTTTTTCACAAGACATTGATTTACAAACAACTTATCTTATACAAACTCATTGTACATGGTTATTCATTTAACCATACATTATTTTCTTATTTATACATATCATCTGATCTTATCGTTTTTCAAATGATTTACAAGACAAAGCAAATTACAAGGTTCATGACTAAACATTTTCTTAAACATAAGTCATGAATTCTATTTTCACAAAACCTATGTATCTCACAGGCATTTTTATGCTGATGTACCTATTTTCACATGTGTTTTCAGGAGATGATGCATAGGACTTATCAAGACATACTTAGGTGGACCTGTGCCTTAGTGACTTAAAACGAGACAAGAACTAGTTAATTTATGTTATGTACTCTTTGTTTCTTGTTTAAAACAATGTAAACTCTCATGTTTGATTAATAAAACGAAACTTCAATTGCCATGGATTTGAAACAATTAATTCTGTTACAACACTCCCCGACGTTTCCGCCACGTTTTGTATGTTCTACGTGGTCGGGGTGTGACAGAAAAGATGGTATCAGAGCCAATGGTTATAGGGAATTAGGATTATAGTAATGCTTTGACCTAGTCTATAACCTTTCTAGGACCCTAACGCGAGTTTACTTGCGTTTAGTCATAAAACAATACCGTCACCTATCCTTAGGCGACGACCACAACAAGAACATAAATTTCAAAACCGCTTTGAAAACTAATCATCTTTTCTAGGATGATTGATTACTAGGTTTTGAACCCTCTATTGTAAGGTTTTGAACCCCTTTGAGTTTTCAAAATCTTGTCAAGGTTTTGGGTTTTAAATAATGTGAACACGTGCAAACTGGAAGGGTGAATGCCTGTATTCTGGGTTTTCTGTCTAGGCAAGCACTTCATATATATCTCATCAGACGCGAGACCAGTTGTGCTTACCTGGGAATTCTTGGGATGAGTGTTCACTTATAGGCGAGCATGTCTTCGCGATACATTATTTTTGACCTATTTACTTTGATTAATCACCGGGGTCGTTTGTTGCTTTGTAGTAACAAACAAATGACCACTATCCTTGCTTTCATCAGATTTGTTCATCTCATTCTTTTCGTCAAATTCTCTCACTCGTTTCATTTCATGTTTCCCTTTTTAGAATGCCTCCACGACGCGAAAATCCGGTATCTATTGAAGAGCTGGTGTAATAACCATAAATTTAAAAAATCATTATTCTAGAAATAAAAGAATAATAATAATACATATTTATCTTATGATCCATCTTTCTGTATATCAACCAAAACTATTATTATTATTCATAAATTATCCAATAGGAAACCCTAATTAAGACACCCAAGTGATTCTGCACAAACCCTACAAATTTCAGAACAATCAGAATCAGGATCAGGGCCCCTAAAACTCAGGGGGGGTATTCCTTATTGACGATTATCCTAAAAACTCGCTGTCTAAATTGAATTTCGAGAATGTGTCGACTCAGCTATGCTAGTCCCAACCGTGGCTACTCTATAAAAGATAGGTAACCCTTACGAACCGTAAGGGTTAATTGTTACGGTCCGTAAGGGGGGGGGGGCAAAATTCGACTATAAATAGCAGACATTGGCACTTGATTCTGGGCGCTGAAACGACGAAATAATTCGTATTATACTTCGAGTTATCGTCTGTTTACTACAATTAACACACACGGAATCACTAATTAGTATAGCGGGGTGCTGCAGAACAGGGTATTAACTCAATCGCTGATACGATTCAATGTCCGATTGATTGAAATCAATCCAATGGATGTTTAAGTGCTGCTCAAATTTGGGTTATGCTTTGTCATTAATCGTGATTCCGATGGATGTTTAAGTAATTTCACTTTGTCATTAGTTGTGATTCCGATGGATGTTTAAGTGTTTACACTTTGTCATTCGTTGTGAATCCGATGGATGTTTAAGTGATTTCACTTTGTCATTAATTGTGAATCCGATGGATGTTTAAGTATCGCACTTTGTCATTCGTTGTGAGGATTTTAATCTCGTGAGTTATCGTAAATGCTGTATTAAGTTACTAACCTAGTTTGTGTGCATATTATTTAAATTTGGTTAAAAGACTAATCAGTAGTCTAAACTCTGCCCGTATAAATCTGAAATATTATCACAAGGTAGCATCACTTTGAAATTATTAAGGTACGGATCCTTACCCCACTCCTTATTGCTTCATATTTAAATTGTTACAAACCCATTAAATTCGTACACTCTTCACGTCTTTGATTATTGATTCATTTGAGAGTCCGTTGAATTCCTATTCTAAACTTTGGATTTAGCTTTCATGTCATGCGATAGTTTTCTGTTAGTTGTACTCATTATCGCATGTTCCAATATATGTTAAGTTTTGTTATGAAAAATTATTTTGATAAGTTATGTGAATAAGACCATTTGTACTCTGATACCCTGAGTATCGCTTCTCGTGGAGTGTCCCACGAGCATGTTGTTGCGGCATCGACATCATGTGCTTCATCCGTGACGGAGAGATCAGTTCACGGTGTCTCTTAAGTACAAGTGTGGTACATAAGGCTATTAGGAGGCGTATGGATCGATCCTAGGATTTAAGTTAAGGAGGTGGATAACGGGTATGCCAACTCGCCATCTCATGTGATAATTATGCAGGAGTAGCTACATGTGTATTGTCACGTTTTAAGTTTGCTCATGGGTACATCCGTAAGATATGATTATGAAATTATGTTCTTGCATCGTATCATTTTTACATAAAGTTCTATCCGGATAACATTTCATATAAAGCGTTATTTGTTATTTGATCCTATTATTCCGTACTGAGCATTCGGCTCATTCCGTATAAATTTTGTATATACAGGTTCACAGGTTACTTTGGGCGGGGAAAAGAGAGAAGAATAAAGCCTAGGAAATAAATCTGAAGATGTTAGTTAATCAAGTCGAATGTCTCCGCTTGTATATTAAACTTAAGTTTAGTGGTCGTGTGGTTGTATCCTTGTCCAATAAATAAATAAATGGAATTATGACTTTTGTTTATGATACTGTTATTGTGACACGTCAGCCCTTCCGGGTTGGGGTGTTACAGCTATGGTATCAGAGCAAAGGCTCTTTCCTGTAGAAAACTTGAAGATAGTAAAAAAAACCTGTGAGGAATGGGTAGATATCTATGATAGGATTCAACTTGGCCTCCTCGTCGTCCGCTACGTAGGAGTACTCGTACTAACCATGTGCGTAACAACACTTCTTCGAACGAGACTCTAGTTGATCCAAACGTAATTAATGCTATCAACCAGGCTGTTGCCGGGTTGCTTCCAAACCTTGTTGCTCAAACAGCTGAGGCCGTTATTCAACAAACTCGTCATCCAGAACGTAATAACACGAATCCAATCTCTGGTGAAGAAATTCGTGAGAATACCATGAACCATACTACCTATAGTATAGACATATGGATCGCTAAATTCCAAAAACAAAAGCCGAAATCCTTTAGTCACGCTACTAATCCAATCGAAGCAAGAAATTGGATAGCACATGTTGAAAAGATCTTCGGAGTTCTTGTAGTTCCGGAGCAATACAAAGTTAGATTGGCTACCTATAAACTCGAAGATGACGCACAAACTTGGTGGGAAGGATATAAGCAAGTCAAAGGAGGAGATGATTTTGACGCTAATCTTTCATGGGTCGACTTTCGTACCATCTTTTACAACAAGTATTTTTCGACCGCTGATAAAGAAGCTTATATCAGGGAGTATGCAGTAATTCGACAGGGGAGTGATGAACCAGCCTCTGAGTTCATTACTAGATTTTCAAAGTTGGTTAGTATTGTAGGAGACGTTGCAGGATCAGCAAAAGCCCAGGCAGAGAAATGCAAGTGGGCAGTCAATGATCGAATTCGGAAGTCGATCATGTACATGAAATTTAAGGATATCACCAAAGTTGCCGATGCAATCAAAACTTTTGAGTTCGAGAGGAAAGAATTTTTATCTCGAACTGAGGATAATAAGAAGAGAAACAGAGAAGGACAATTTAAGCAGGCAATCGGCCAATCATCCACTACGCCACAGCATCAAGACCGCAAAGTGCAAGGAAATCAAAACTCTGGAAATCAGGCACGTCCATGGCAACCTAGACAGCAAAACCCGAGACCTCTCAAAACCAGATTCAGTTGTATGCAGAACCTATTAGAGCACAACCATTTAATCAACCTCTAAACCCAAATCAAATTACATATCCTCCATGTAATACTTGTGGTAAGCGACATCAGGGCGTATGTCACCGAAGTACAGGAGCATGCTTTAGATGTGGCCAAACTGGACACATGATCAAGGAATGTACAAAGAAAGACACTAAGAAGAATAACCGACCAAACGTTGCACCACCCAATGTTGGAGGAAGAGTTTTCGCACTTTCTGCTACTGATGCTGCTAATGTCCCAGGTACTATATCTGGAACCCTTCAGCTTGGTGAACGTAGTATATATGTGTTATTCGATACAGGAGCGACCCATTCTTTAGTATCCCATTCGTTTACTAAGTACCTTTCGATAAGACCAACTCTCTTAAATCATACTTTAACCATTTCCACTCCCATGGAAAATTCATCCGTAATCACTTACGTATATAAAGATTGTCCGATCCGTATTGAATCTTTTGCGTGTAAGGCAGACCTATTTGCAATACATATGTATGACTTTAATGTTATTCTAGGGATAGATTGGTTGTCTCGACATCACGTAACTATAGATTGTCATTTCCGCCGTGTTATTTTCGGTGATCTTCATCATCCTGATATTATCTATCAGGGAACTCAAGCTCATAAATCTCTTAAAATTATCTCTGCGCTTAAGGCTCGAAAATTCTTATCAAACGGTTGTGCTGGATTCCTAGCATCGATTAAGGATACTTCTGCTAGTGTTAAGAGTATCGATAGCCACTCCGTGGTTCGTGAATATCCTGATGTATTTCCGGATGAACTTCCGGGATTACCACCCGACCGTCAGGTAGAATTCACCATCGACTTGATCCCTGGTGCCGAACCTATTTCTAAAGCTCCATACCGTATGGCCCCGATGGAACTGAAGGAGTTGAAGGAACAATTGCAAGAATTGTTAGATCTAGGATTCATAAGACCCAGTGTTTCACCTTGGGGTGCTCCGGTCTTATTTGTGAAGAAGAAACACGGTAGTATGCGTTTATGTATTGACTACCGAGAGCTGAACAAGATTACTATTCGTAATCAGTATCCTCTGCCTCGCATTGATGATCTCTTTGATCAACTTCAGGGGGCTCAGTTCTTCTCAAAAATCGACCTGAGGTCCGGGTACCATCAGCTAAAGATAAAAAATGATGATGTTCCCAAGACCGCCTTTCGTACTCGATATAGTCATTACGAATTTTTGGTTATGCCCTTTAGGCTAACTAATGCACCCGCAGTCTTCATGGATTTGATGAATCGCGTATTTCACAAATTCCTAGACAAATTCGTTATTGTCTTTATCGATGACATTCTAGTGTATTCTAAGAGTCACGAAGAGCATGAAGCACATCTACATGAAGTACTTAGAACCTTGCGGCATGAGAAGTTGTACGCTAAGTTTTCCAAATGTGACTTTTGGCTTAGCCAAGTGGCATTTCTAGGTCATGTCATATCAGCAGAGGGAATTATGGTAGACCCAACAAAGGTTGAAGCTATTACAAAATGGCCAAGACCCACTTCTGTTACCGAAATACGAAGTTTCTTGGGTCTTGCTGGCTATTACCGAAGATTTGTTGAAAGATTCTCGGTAATTGCTTTACCACTCACAAAACTCCTAAGGAAAGGGGTGAAGTACTCATGGAATGAGGAACAAGAGAAAAGCTTTGAAGAATTGAAGAAACGACTCGTATCCTCTCCGATACTCGCTCTCCCTTCTGGATCAGGAGGTTACCAAGTCTATAGTGATGCCTCAAAGAAAGGATTAGGTTGTGTGCTAATGCAACATGGGAAAGTTATCGCTTATGCCTCCCGTCAGTTGAAGCCTTATGAAGTTAACTACCCTACACATGATTTAGAACTAGCCGCAGTCGTATTTGCACTTAAGATTTGGCGACACTATCTGTATGGTGAGAGCTGTGACATCTTTACCGACCACAAGAGCCTCAAGTACATATTTACGCAGAAGGAGCTAAATATGAGGCAAAGAAGGTGGTTAGAACTTTTAAAAGATTACGACATTAATATTCAATACCATCCAGGCAAAACCAATGTTGTAGCTGACGCATTGAGCCGAAAGAATTCCGGGACTATATCTTGCTTACAAATTCAGCCTCGTATTATGAGGGATCTCGAAAGAATGAACATTTGGCTTCAGATTAGTAAATCTGATGGATATCTAGCTAAAATGCAGATTGAACCCGACCGCATATCACGGATCAAAGATGCACAAAAGCAAGATGGAGAACTTTGGGCAATTGTGAAAAATCTTGAGGTGGGTAAGCAATCTGAATTTAGTATAGACCATCATGGGGTGATTTGGTGCGGCAAAAGACTTTGTGTACCCGATGACTCCACCCTTCGTGAGTCATTGTTAGCCGAAGCTCACAGCTCACCATTTTCAATTCACCCCGGATCTACCAAGATGTATCGAGACTTAAGACATAACTTCTGGTGGAATGGCATGAAGGAAGACGTTGCTCGATACGTAAGTAAATGCCTCACTTGCCAACAAGTGAAAATTGAACACAAACGAGCAAGTGGTCTGTAACAACTGTGCTTGTAATCATTGTGAACAGTTCTATTATCAATAAAACAATGTTATTTGATCCCAATGTTTGTTTGATTGTGTTTTACATTTTTCATGTTTTGACTTTTGTTCAATTCCAAACTCTACATCACTTTCTGGAGAGTTATACGCAAACTAGTGCGTAAACGTACTCAGTTTAATGCGAGAAATACTCCGGAACATCAACATATACTCAACATACCTCAAATAACCTTTACATAACTTAGAAATAAGTTTTGAAGGCTTTGGTATGGCAAAAACAAGTTAATTCGACTACAGGGACTAAATATGACAAACTGCGAAAGTATGTCAATTTGAACTGTAACAAACATTCCGGAACATGACCATAAGTTAAACACACCTTAAATATCCTTTACATAGCTTAGAAATAGGCTTTGAGGGGTTCGGTGTGTTAAAATAAACTTTTGGGTCATTCAGGGACTAAAAGCATCAAAAAGTGCACAAGTTTGCATTTTCGCGCATAACTTACGTTCTGAATACATCCGGACATCCAAAAATTTATGTAAGCATGACTACATTATATTTTAGTGTTCGCCATAAGAAAAATCCATTCGTCGCGTCATTTGGATCGTTTTTCGCGCTTGTGCGCATTCCGTCGTAATTAACCGAACATCGCGACCGTACGGCCAAACGAACCGACATCCGAGATATTTTTGAACACATTTTAAGTTCCCTATACTTTAACTTCATTTTAGAGCTTTGAAATGGGGTTAACGGGCCTTAAACGTGTCGAAAATGGGCTGATTACACTACAGGGACTAAAATGGTAAATCTGCCAAACTATGGCCTAGCGGTGCGCTACACTTTTAACGTAGCGGTGCGCTAGCCTGTGCCAGAACAGATAATATCAACCAGTCAGCAGATTATCAGCTGATTAAACCACAACCACAAGTTCCACACTTGACCTTTCAGCACATTAAGGATCATTTTCAGTAACCACAACATTTTGACAAATGTACGCACGAGATTTAGGCACGATATTCGACAAACGATCTTAACGGTTCTCCGAAATCTATAAATACCCATCACATTTCACTTCATTTCTCACAAGAATCTGATCATTTGTGCCCTAAGTTGAAACCTTTGTTTCATACCTGAGCTATTTTGATCTAGATTAGCATTCGGGGACCCTTCGTAAGTATTCTTTCGTTCTTTTATTGCTTTTCAAGTCCGAAAGTCAAACTTTGTTTGACTTTCTGCATTGACCAATTTATGGTCGATGCGAAGTTCATTTGAACTTCATAACGTGAGTGTAATCACGATGGTTATAGTCCCTAGCGACTATACCTACTGATTACCACGTTATCTAGGCTCAGTGACGAGCCGTAGTTTCGGGCAGAATACGTATTCCTACGTATTTTGTAACCAAACTACTCTTAGGTATCACAACCGTTTGTTGTGATACCAAACCTGTTTTCTAAACTTAGTTAAGCATGTTTTAACATGCTTAGCTCGTCACTTTTAGTTTAGTGCTTATATAGGGTCGTAAGGTAAGCGATCTAAACAATCGCTTATACTTTCGAACCCGACCCGTTTGGTCAATCATTAGGATCTGACCAAGCACATTAGGTGACCATAGTATATAGGGAATAACCTTACGAGGTTATACCTTATGGTCGCTTCGTTTAAGTAGTTGTATGATAGGTAGTTTATATGCCTTAGGTAAATTACCAAAATACCCCTTTAATGCCAAAATTCGTTTTAATCATATGTAACATAACTTTTGACATCTAAACTGATTTAACAACCATATTAGACTTGTTAAGGCATATATTACTTGTCATAGGACTAGTTAGGCGGTCCGAACGCGTTTCACGCGAACGACGCGTTAAAGTAGCATAAGCCACCTAAACGGGTCGTAATGGGTCACAAGCACTTAGGTTAGGTTTCATTTAGTATGTAGGCTTTAGTGAACCATACTACACGAGTTCCTATACTCATATGGTTTACGAGCCCTCATCCTATCCGATCTTCCGATTTAGGTCCGGTTTATTAATGTAGTTACCTATATTAGGTGCCGTTTGATATTCCGTGATCTCTAACATTGCTTGGTGGTTATCTTAGGACTTCTGAGCAATCTCAAGTGAGTACATAGACCCCTCTTTTACTGTTTTCCAAACGTTTTGGGGTGGAACACATGTGCCTACTTGTTACTTTCAAGCTTTCCTGTTTTCACATCATATACCTGCTATGTTTATTAGTACATTATAGTACATGATTTCATTTCATTTTATGCTAGGTGTGCCCATTGTGTGCATTACTTAGTACATCGTTTTACATTACATTTCATGCTAGGTGTGCCCATTGTGTGCATTACTTAGTACATCGTTTTACATTACATTTCATGCTAGGTGTGCCCATTGTGTGCATTACTTAGTACATCGTTTTACATTACATTTCATGCTAGGTGTGCCCATTGTGTGCATTACTTAGTACATCGTTTTACATTACATTTCACGCTACGTATGTTCATTTGATTACATACTTAGTGCATCGTTTTCACCTGCTTACATTTTGGTATGACATTTGGTTTGTTTAACATGGAACAATACATTCATTAACAATGATCACGCCGTTCGTTAGTAGGTAGTGGTACCATAGGAATTGACAACTCCCGTTCCGGACATCCCAGGGAAAGGGGATGAAAGGAATGACCGAATTCGATATACATAATTTAGATAAACCTTTAATTTGTTTAAGGGTTTATCGCCACAGTCTCAAGGCTTGGATGTATGCATTTTAACAATACCGCATAAATGTTTATATCAGTATAGCATGCATTTGTTACACACAACATGACTTTGATTTAAACTGTGTTTTACTTCAATACCTTGTTGTTGTGCATTTTACATATGGTTTAGTTGATACATTTCACTTACCATACATGACATTTTGGTTACACAGTACATGATCTACATTGAACATAAACATTTTGACATTGATATACACATTTGGTGGTTTACATTGGACATAGACATTTTGATATGGTTTACACAATAACACTTGACAATTGGTTTGTACATGAACAAGTTACATTGGTGGTTGTTTGGGTAAGTGATTTGAGTAACGATACGTGTGTAATATGAAACAAACATGGTGGATACGCTGCTGGTACTTCCTATATATAAGTGTTTGTATAATATTACATAGCGTAACGTTATTTAAATCATTTCAGTTTGATACATATAACATTTTATACAAATAACATACTTTTCATAAGACATTGTTTTACAACCAACTTATCTTATACAAACTCATTTTACATGGTTATTCATTTAACCTTACATTACTTATACCTATCAACTGATCTTATCGATTTTCCAAATGATTTACAAGACAAAGCAAATTACAAGGTTCATGACTAAACATTTTCTCAAATACAAGTCATGAATCCTATTTTCACAAACCTATGTATCTCACAGGCATTTTTATGCTGACGTACCTATTTTCACATGTGTTTTCAGGAGCTTTTCCGTAGGATGTTGATCATGATTCTAGGGCGGACCTGTGCCTTATAGACTAAAAATGGAGATAGACTTGTTTAATTATGTTATAAACTCTTTTGTTTACTGTTCAAGACAATGTAACACCCTTGTTTAATAAATAAAATACAACTTTGAATGCCATGGTTATGAAACAATTAATTCTGTTACAACACTCCCCGATGTTTCCGCCACGTTTTGTATGTTACACGTGGTCGGGGTGTGACAGAAGAGTTGGTATCAGAGCCAATGGTTATAGGGAATTAGGTTATTAGTAATGCTTTGACCTAGACTATAACTTTTCTAGGACCCTAACACAAATTATCTTGTGTTTAGATCTTAAAACATGTACATCACCTATCCTTAGGTGATTAGCAAAACAAGAACCAATTTTTTCCGAAACGATTTTTGAAAAACAATCTTCTGTTTTTGAAAAATTTATTACAAGGTTTTGAACCCTCAATTGTAAGGTTTTGAACCCTCTGTTATATGGTTTTGAACCCTTTTCAGTTTGATTAAATTTTTGGCCTTGTGCCTTCAAATTTTCAAAATCTCGTCAATGTTTTGGGTTATCAATAATGTGAACACGTGCAAACTGGAAGGGTGAATGCCTGTATTCTGGGTTTTCTGTCTAGGCAAGCACTTCGTATACACCTCAACCAGACGCGAGACCAGTTGTGCTTACCTGGGAATTCTTGGGATGAGTGTTCACTTGTAGGCGAGCATGTCTTCGAAATACATTATTTTCATCCATTTACTTTGATTAGTCACTGTGTGTCGTTTGTTTACTTTGTGATACGGACAAATGACCACCATCTTTGCTTTTGTTGATTTCGTTTCATCTCATTCTTTTCATCCAATCATCTCACTCATTTCTTTCATGTTTCCTCTTTTAGAATGCCTCCTCGACGCGACAATCTGATTGCGACTGCCGAACTGGCAGAAATTATTGCGGAGCAGATGGCTGCTCAATTTCCAAATCTCTTTGCTCAATGGCACCAAGCCAACAACAACAATAATGCTCCATGCAAATACAAGGATTTCAGCTCGGCTAAACCACTCAAGTTTAGTGGTTCTGAGGGAGCAACTGGGCTTCTTCAGTGGTTTGAGAGCATAGAGAATACTTTCCGCCACGTGCAGTGTCCGGTTAATCGCAAAGTCGAGTTTGCTTCGAGCGTATTCCAGAAGAGGGCTTCGACATGGTGGAACGGGGTTATGAGAGATAGGGGTGCTGAGATTGCCTTGGCACAGACATGGGCTGAACTAAGAGCTCTTATGATGAGGGAATTCTGTCCTCGTCATGAGCAGCGAGCTTTGGAGAAGGAATTTGATGATTTGAAGCAGGATAGTGGTGAGCACAGGGCTTACACTGATAGGTTTGAGGAGTTGAGTCTGCTTTGCCCAACTATGGTTACCCCACTCGACAAGGCTATCGAAAGGTATATCGACGGCCTACCTGACTCTGTACAAGACATCATTACTGGTAGCAACCCTACCACACTTCGTCAGGCGATTGAGTTATCAGCGACGTTGACTGAGTCGCGGATTCGGAAGAACAAGTTACACAGGAAGGGTGACAAGGGCAAGAAACAGTCGGCTGACAAGGGGGGTAGCAAGAAGGGTCAAAACAAGAATGGAAAGGACTCTGGTTCTTTGAAGAGGTCAAGGAAGCGTAAGGCTTCCCAAAATTTTGCTATCACTGCCCAAGCTAATCAGGCAGCTCCTAACCAACCCGCGCAGCCTCCGGCAAAGAAACCCTATTCAGGGAATGCACCTTTGTGCAATAGATGCAACAGTCACCATCAGCCGCAACATCAGTGCCGATTCCGTACTAGCTGTGGGAAGTCAGGTCATCTTGCCGATGTTTGTCGGTTTGCTCAGAATCGTGCAGTTCAGAACCCGGCTCAACAAGTTGCTCAGCCTCCTGCTCAGCAACAGGGTCAAGCTACACGACCACAATACCCACCTGGCGCTTGTTATAATTGTGGGGATCTGACCCATTACAGAAATCGGTGCCCAAGGCTGGCTAACCAGAATCTGAACCAGAATCCGAATCAGGCTCCGGCTCGAGGCCGAGCCTTTAACATGAATGCCCAAGAGGCGCAGGCAGACGATAACGTGGTGAACGGTACGTTCTTTATTAATAACCAGCCTGCATATGTTCTCTTTGATTCGGTGCCGACAAGAGTTTTGTGTCATTGTCTTTTGAGCCAATGCTTCGAGTGTCTAGAACAAAACTAAGTAAATCTTTGACAGTAGAAGTTGCTAGTGGTGAACCCATTATTCTTGATTCTGTTCTTCGCAACTGCCAGTTGAATCTTAACGACCATCTTTTTCCTATTGACCTCACGCCTATGCAACTTGGAAACTTCGACGTTATTGTGGGAATGGATTGGTTATCCAAGCATCACGCAGAGATAGTTTGTTCTGAGAAGATTGTTCGTGTGCCGCTTTCGACAGGCGAGATCCTGCAGGTTCAAGGTGAGAAGCCTATCGGTGGTCTCAAACTCATGTCTTGTTTTAAAGCTCGGAAGTATCTGCGGAAGAACTATGTGGCTTTCTTAGCACATGTTACAAAAGATAAAGGCAAGGGTAAGTCTATTTCAGATATTCCTGTCGTTCGGGATTATTCTGAAGTGTTCCCTGAAGAATTACCTGGTCTACCTCCAGCACGCCAAGTCGAGTTCCGCATTGATCTCGTACCTGGTGCAAATCCCATTGCAAGAGTTGTCTAAACAGCTTCAGGAGCTCTCTGACAAAGGTTTTATACGTCCTAGTTTTTCACCTTGGGGTGCTCCCGTTCTTTTTGTCAAGAAGAAGGATGGATCCTTTAGGATGTGTATCGATTATCGTGAGCTTAACAAGCTTACCATCAAGAATCGATATCCCCTACCTCGCATCGATGATCTCTTTGATCAGTTACAAGGCGCTTCTTATTTTTCGAAGATTGATCTGCGATCTGGATATCATCAACTTCGGGTGCAAGAAGAAGACATTCCGAAGACAACATTCCGCACTCGTTATGGGCATTATGAATTCACAGTCATGCCATTCGGTTTGACTAATGCTCCTGCTGTTTTCATGGACTTAATGAATAGGGTCTGCAAACCTTATTTGGATCAGTTCGTCATTGTTTTTATTGATGACATCTTGATATACTCTAAGACGCAAGCTGACCACGAGCAACATCTTCGTCTTACTCTGGAACTCCTAAAGAAAGAGCAACTTTTCGCCAAATTCTCCAAGTGCGAATTTTGGCTTAAAGAAGTTCAATTTTTGGGGCATATTATCAACGAACAAGGTATTCATGTAGATCCCTCCAAGATCAGTGCGATTAAGGATTGGGATACGCCTACTACTCCTACTGAAGTTCGTTCTTTTCTTGGTCTAGCGGGTTATTATCGCCGCTTCATAGAAAAATTCTCGAAGATTGCAGTTCCTCTAACTGCTCTAACTCAGAAGAAAATGCCCTTTTATTGGGGATACAAACAAGAGGAAGCTTTTCAACACCTGAAGCAGAAGCTTTGCGATGCGCCTGTTCTATCATTGCCTGAGGGTGATGATGATTTTGTTGTGTATTGTGATGCATCGAAATTGGGTCTTGGCTGTGTTCTTATGCAAAGGAACAAAGTCATAGCTTATGCATCGAGGCAGTTGAAGATACATGAGAAGAACTACACCACTCATGATCTTGAGTTGGGTGCAGTTGTTTTCGCTCTAAAGATCTGGAGACACTATTTGTACGGTACAAAATGTGTGGTTTTCACAGACCACAAAAGTCTTCAGCATATCTTCAACCAGAAAGAACTCAACATGAGGCAACGACGTTGGGTTGAGCTTTTAAACGACTATGACTGCGAGATTCGCTACCATCCTGGTAAGGCGAATGTCGTGGCCGATGCATTGAGTCGTAAGGAACGTACTAAGCTTCATTTTGTACGTGTTCAGTCTGTTATTCAAGCTCGATCCGATATCCAAGCACGCATTTCTCAGGCTCAACAATCTTGTGTTGCACAAGGTTTGATGGATAAGGAATTTCCCTATCACATAACACCTGCTCTGGAACTGAAGGAAAATGGATCATATTACTTCATGGACCGTTTGTGGGTCCCAAGCCAGGATGATCTTCGTACCTTGCTTATGGATGAAGCCCATAAGTCGCGTTATTCTATTCATCCGGGCTCAGATAAAATGTATAAGGATCTTCGTATTCACTATTGGTGGCCTGGTATGAAGAAAGACATTGCCTTATACGTATCAAAATGCCTTACTTGTCTTAAGGTTAAGGCTGAACATCAGCGTCCTTCGGGCTTATTGGTGCAACCAGAGATCCCAGTTTGGAAATGGGAAAACATTACTATGGATCTTGTTACCAAACTCCCACGCACAAAGAAAGGTCATGATGCCATCTGGGTAGTCGTTGATCGTCTTACAAAGTCAGCACATTTCTTGCCAATCCGTGAGGATTTTCCTGCTGACAGACTTGCACAAATCTATGTGGATGAAATCGTAGCTCGACATGGTGTTCCGTTGAACATCATTTCTGACAGAGATGCTCGTTTCACTTCTCATTTTTGGAGAACCATGCAATCCGCTATGGGGACCCAACTTAATCTGAGCACAGCTTATCATCCACAAACGGATGGTCAATCTGAGAGAACAATCCAGACTCTGGAGGATATGCTAAGAGCTTGTGTGATCGATTTTGATGGTAGCTGGGATTCACATCTTAAATTGATTGAATTCTCCTACAACAACAGTTATCACACTAGCATCAAAATGGCTCCTTTCGAGGCTCTCTATGGTCGAAAATGTCGTTCACCAGTCTGCTGGAATGAGATTGGCGAGGCTCAACTTACTGGACCTGCCCTCATTTTAGAGACAACTGACAAGGTCAAGAAAGTTCGTGATAACCTTCAGGCAGCTAGAAGCCGTCAGAAGATTTACGCGGACCCAAAACGCAAAGCCTTGGAATTTCAAGTCGGTGATCGAGTATTACTTAAGGTCTCACCTTGGAAAGGTGTGATCAGATTTGGAAAGAAAGGAAAACTTGCACCTAGATACGTTGGACCATTCAAGATCGTCGAAAGAATCGGAAAGGTAGCCTACAGACTTGAGTTACCTCCTGAACTTGGAAATGTTCATCCAACTTTTCACGTGTCCAACCTCAAGAGGTGTTCAGCTGATGAAAACTTCTCCATACCGCTTGACGAAATTCGTGTTGGCAAAACACTGAAATTTGTTGAGAAACCAGTGGAAATCATGGAACGTGAAGTCAAGTGGCTTAAACGCAAGCGCATTCCTTTGGTCAAAGTTCACTGGGAAGCTAAACGTGGACCTGAGTTTACTTGGGAACGCGAAAATCAAATGAAGGCGAAATATCCACATCTTTTTCCTCGAGTTTCCTCTAAATAAATTTCGGGACGAAATTTCCACAAGTAGGGGAGACTGTAACAACTGTGCTTGTAATCATTGTGAACAGTTCTATTATCAATAAAACAATGTTATTTGATCCCAATGTTTGTTTGATTGTGTTTTACATTTTTCATGTTTTGACTTTTGTTCAATTCCAAACTCTACATCACTTTCTGGAGAGTTATACGCAAACTAGTGCGTAAACGTACTCAGTTTAATGCGAGAAATACTCCGGAACATCAACATATACTCAACATACCTCAAATAACCTTTACATAACTTAGAAATAAGTTTTGAAGGCTTTGGTATGGCAAAAACAAGTTAATTCGACTACAGGGACTAAATATGACAAATTGCGAAAGTATGTCAATTTGAACTGTAACGAACATTCCGGAACATGACCATAAGTTAAACACACCTTAAATATCCTTTACATAGCTTAGAAATAGGCTTTGAGGGGTTCGGTGTGTTAAAATAAACTTTTAGGTCATTCAGGGACTAAAAGCGTCAAAAAGTGCACAAGTTTGCATTTTCGCGCATAACTTACGTTCTGAATACATCCGGACATCCAAAAATTTATGTAAGCATGACTACATTATATTTTAGTGTTCGCCATAAGAAAAATCCATTCGTCGCGTCATTTGGATCGTTTTTCGCGCTTGTGCGCATTCCGTCGTAATTAACCGAACATCGCGACCGTACGGCCAAACGAACCGACATCCGAGATATTTTTGAACACATTTTAAGTTCCCTATACTTTAACTTCATTTTAGAGCTTTGAAATGGGGTTAACGGGCCTTAAACGTGTCGAAAATGGGCTGATTACACTGCAGGGACTAAAATGGTAAATCTGCCAAACTATGGCCTAGCGGTGCGCTACACTTTTAACGTAGCGGTGCGCTAGCCTGTTCCAGAACAGATAATATCAACCAGTCAGCAGATTATCAGCTGATTAAACCACAACCACAAGTTCCACACTTGACCTTTCAGCACATTAAGGATCATTTTCAGTAACCACAACATTTTGACAAATGTACGCACGAGATTTAGGCATGATATTCGACAAAGGATCTTAACGGTTCTCCGAAATCTATAAATACCCATCACATTTCACTTCATTTCTCACAAGAATCTGATCATTTGTGCCCTAAGTTGAAACCTTTGTTTCATACCTGAGCTATTTTGATCTAGATTAGCATTCGGGGACCCTTCGTAAGTATTCTTTCGTTCTTTTATTGCTTTTCGAGTCCGAAAGTCAAACTTTGTTTGACTTTCTGCATTGACCAATTTATGGTCGATGCGAAGTTCGTTTGAACTTCATAACGTGAGTGTGATCACGATGGTTATAGTCCCTAGCGACTATACCTACTGATTACCACGTTATCTAGGCTCAGTGACGAGCCGTAGTTTCGGGCAGAATACGTATTCCTACGTATTTTGTAACCAAACTACTCTTAGGTATCACAACCGTTTGTTGTGATACCAAACCTGTTTTCTAAACTTAGTTAAGCATGTTTTAACATGCTTAGCTCGTCACTTTTAGTTTAGTGCTTATATAGGGTCGTAAGGTAAGCGATCTAAACAATCGCTTATACTTTCGAACCCGACCCGTTTGGTCAATCATTAGGATCCGACCAAGCACATTAGGTGACCATAGTATATAGGGAATAACCTTACGAGGTTATACCTTATGGTCGCTTCGTTTAAGTAGTTGTATGATAGGTAGTTTATATGCCTTAGGTAAATTACCAAAATACCCCTTTAATGCCAAAATTCGTTTTAATCATATGTAACATAACTTTTGACATCTAAACTGATTTAACAACCATATTAGACATGTTTAGGCATATATTACTTGTCATAGGACTAGTTAGGCGGTCCGAACGCGTTTCACGCGAACGACGCGTTAAAGTAGCATAAGCCACCTAAATTAGGTCCGGTTTATTAATGTAGTTACCTATATTAGGTGCCGTTTGATATTCCGTGATCTCTAACATTGCTTGGTGGTTATCTTAGGACTTCTGAGCAATCTCAAGTGAGTACATAGACCCCTCTTTTACTGTTTTCCAAACGTTTTGGGGTGGAACACATGTGCCTACTTGTTACTTTCAAGCTTTCCTGTTTTCACATCATATACCTGCTATGTTTATTAGTACATTATAGTACATGATTTCATTTCATTTTATGCTAGGTGTGCCCATTGTGTACATTACTTAGTACATCGTTTTACATTACATTTCATGCTAGGTGTGCCCATTGTGTGCATTACTTAGTACATCGTTTTACATTACATTTCATGCTAGGTGTGCCCATTGTGTGCATTACTTAGTACATCGTTTTACATTACATTTCATGCTAGGTGTGCCCATTGTGTGCATTACTTAGTACATCGTTTTACATTACATTTCACGCTACGTATGTTCATTTGATTACATACTTAGTGCATCGTTTTCACCTGCTTACATTTTGGTATGACATTTGGTTTGTTTAACATGGAACAATACATTCATTAACAATGATCACGTCGTTCGTTAGTAGGTAGTGGTACCATAGGAATTGACAACTCCCGTTCCGGACATCCCAGGGAAAGGGGATGAAAGGAATGACCGAATTCGATATACATAATTTAGATAAACCTTTAATTTGTTTAAGGGTTTATCGCCACAGTCTCAAGGCTTGGATGTATGCATTTTAACAATACCGCATAAATGTTTGTATCAGTATAGCATGCATTTGTTACACACAACATGACTTTGATTTAAACTGTGTTTTACTTCAATACCTTGTTGTTGTGCATTTTACATATGGTTTAGTTGATACATTTCACTTACCATACATGACATTTTGGTTACACAGTACATGATCTACATTGAACATAAACATTTTGACATTGATATACACATTTGGTGGTTTACATTGGACATAGACATTTTGATATGGTTTACACAATAACACTTGACAATTGGTTTGTACATGAACAAGTTACATTGGTGGTTGTTTGGGTAAGTGATTTGAGTAACGATACGTGTGTAATATGAAACAAACATGGTGGATACGCTGCTGGTACTTCCTATATATAAGTGTTTGTATAATATTACATAGCGTAACGTTATTTAAATCATTTCAGTTTGATACATATAACATTTTATACAAATAACATACTTTTCATAAGACATTGTTTTACAACCAACTTATCTTATACAAACTCATTTTACATGGTTATTCATTTAACCTTACATTACTTATACCTATCAACTGATCTTATCGATTTTCCAAATGATTTACAAGACAAAGCAAATTACAAGGTTCATGACTAAACATTTTCTCAAATACAAGTCATGAATCCTATTTTCACAAACCTATGTATCTCACAGGAATTTTTATGCTGACGTACCTATTTTCACATGTGTTTTCAGGAGCTTTTCCGTAGGATGTTGATCATGATTCTAGGGCGGACCTGTGCCTTATAGACTAAAAATGGAGATAGACTTGTTTAATTATGTTATAAACTCTTTTGTTTACTGTTCAAGACAATGTAACACCCTTGTTTAATAAATAAAATACAACTTTGAATGCCATGGTTATGAAACAATTAATTCTGTTACAACACTCCCCGATGTTTCCGCCACGTTTTGTATGTTACACGTGGTCGGGGTGTGACATGGTCTGTTGCAGCCATTGGATATTCCCATATGGAAGTGGGATGAGATCACAATGGATTTTGTTACCGGTTTGCCTAAGACTTTCAAGAAGAATGATGTTGTATGGGTTGTTGTCGATAGATTGTCGAAGTCAACACATTTTCTACCAATTCAGCAAGGATTTTCGGTTAGTAAGTTATCCGAAATATTTCTTCAAGAGATTATTCGACTCCATGGCACACCGTGTTCCATTGTTTCAGATAGAGACCCACGTTTCACCTCACGATTTTGGAAAGGTTTTCAGACAGCTTGGGGTACACGACTGAAGTTTAGTACGGATTTCCATCCACAAACAGATGGGCAGTCGGAACGCACAATTCAGACCTTGGAAGACATGCTCCGAGCATTTGCACTTGAATGGTCTGGAAACTGGGATGAATATCTATGCCTTGTTGAGTTCGCTTACAACAATAGTTGGCAAGCAAGTATTGGCATGGCACACTTTGAGCTTTTATACGGTCGGAAATGTCGCACACCGATCTGCTGGGATGAAGTTGGAGAAAATATTATTGAAGAGCCAGAACTAGTTCAGATTACAAACGAAAAAGTCACTATGGCACGAGAAAAACTGAAAGAAGCTCAGAGCAGACAGAAGAGCTATGCAGACCAAGATAGACGACCACTCGAATTTAAAATTGGTGACCACGTATTCTTAAAGGTATCCCCTTGGCGTGGCGTTCGTAGATTTGGAATTAAAGGGAAGCTTAGTCCTCGTCTCATAGGACCGTTTGAAATCCTTGAAAGAATTGGAGAAGTATCATATCGACTAGCTCTACCGCCTCAACTCTCTCACGTTCATAACGTTTTTCATGTCTCCTCGTTAAGAGGATATAATTATCATCCACTCCATGTCATTAGTTATCCGTTACTTACAATTCACGAAGATTTGTCCTACGAAGAAGAACCAGAAGCCATCTTAGATCGACAAGAAAGGGTTATGCGTAGGAAAGTAATTCCGTTTGTTAAAATCCTCTGGAAAAATCACTCTGAACGCGAAGCAACATGGGAATCTGAAGAATCAATTCGTTCTCTATACCCAAATCTATTCGAACAATAGAATTTTAGTCAAGGTAACGGTGAACCTTGCTCTTTGATCTATGTTCATTTGTTTATGTTTGTGATCATTCATGCTTTGCCGTATGTGAATATATCTTAGTTATGATTAAGCATATCTATGTAGGAGATATTGGTACCAATAGTCACTCTATTATCTGTAAGTCTCCATTGACTTTTCGTACGATAAGATATTTTATTAAGATGCGTTATAGGAGGACCATTAGGGCACATATGTAAGGTAATTGACAAAGATAGTCATGAACGTAATTATGAATTTTAGATACACATGTGTGTTTAGGAGATTCTTGTTATATAAGTTAGTAACTTTGCTATGAAAGTTCCGTTTCTGATACTTATGCGATATGTTATATTCTTATTTGAAAAATTTTGAGGACGAAATTTCTTTTAAGGGGGTAATAGTTGTAATAACCATAAATTTAAAAAATCATTATTCTAGAAATAAAAGAATAATAATAATACATATTTATCTTATGATCCATCTTTCTGTATATCAACCAAAACTATTATTATTATTCATAAATTATCCAATAGGAAACCGTAATTAAGACACCCAAGTGATTCTGCACAAACCCTACAAATTTCAGAACAATCAGAATCAGGATCAGGGCCCCTAAAACTCAGGGGGGGTATTCCCTATTGACGATTATCCTAAAAACTCGCTGTCTAAATTGAATTTCGAGAATGTGTCGACTCAGCTATGCTAGTCCCAACCGTGGCTACTCTATAAAAGATAGGTAACCCTTACGGACCGTAAGGGTTAATTGTTACGGTCCGTAAGGGGGGGCAAAATTCGACTATAAATAGCAGACATTGGCACTTGATTCTGGGCGCTGAAACGACGAAAGAATTCTTATTATACTTCGAGTTATCGTCTGTTTACTACAATTAACACACACGGAATCACTAATTAGTATAGCGGGGTGCTACAGAACAGGGTATTAACTCAATCGCTGATACGATTCAATGTCCGATTGATTGAAATCAATCCAATGGATGTTTAAGTGCTGCTCAAATTTGGGTTATGCTTTGTCATTAATTGTGATTCCGATGGATGTTTAAGTAATTTCACTTTGTCATTAGTTGTGACTCCGATGGATGTTTAAGTGTTTACACTTTGTCATTCGTTGTGAATCCGAAGGATGTTTAAGTGATTTCACTTTGTCATTAATTGTGAATCCGATGGATGTTTAAGTATCGCACTTTGTCATTCGTTGTGAGGATTTTAATCTCGTGAGTTATCGTAAATGCTGTATTAAGTTACTAACCTAGTTTGTGTGCATATTATTTAAATTAGGTTAAAAGACTAATCAGTAGTCTAAACTCTGCCCGTATAAATCTGAAATATTATCACAAGGTAGCATCACTTTGAAATTATTAAGGTACGGATCCTTACCCCACTCCTTATTGCTTCATATTTAAATTGTTATAAACCCATTAAATTAGTACACTCTTGACGTCTTTGATTATCGATTCATTTGACAGTCCGTTGAATTCCTATTCTAAACTTTGGATTTAGCTTTCATGTCATGCGATAGTTTTCTGTTAGTTGTACTCATTATCGCATGTTCCAATATATGTTAAGTTTTGTTATGAAAAATTATTTTGATAAGTTATGTGAATAAGACCATTTGTACTCTGATACCCTGAGTATCGCTTCTCGTGGAGTGTCCCACGAGCATGTTGTTGCGACATCGACATCATGTGCTCCATCCGTGACGGAGAGATCAGTTCACGGCGTCTCTTAAGTACAAGTGTGATACATAAGGCTATTAGGAGGCGTATGGATCGATCCTAGGATTTCAGCTAAGGAGGTGGATAACGGGTATGCCAACTCGCCATCTCATGTGATAATTATGCAGGAGTAGCTACCTGTGTATTGTCACGTTTTAAGTTTGCTCATGGGTACATCCGTAAGATATGATTATGAAATTATGTTCTTGCATCGTATCATTTTTACATAAAGTTCTATCCGGATAACATTTCATATAAAGCGTTATTTGTTATTTGAGCCTATTATTCCGTACTGAGCATTCGGCTCATTCCGTATAAATTTTGTATATACAGGTTCACAGGTTACTTTGGGCAGGGAAAAGAGAGAAGAATAAAGCCTAGGAAATAAATCTGAAGATGTTAGTTAATCAAGTCGAATGTCTCCGCTTGTATATTAAACTTAAGTTTAGTGGTCGTGTGGTTGTATCCTTGTCCAATAAATAAATAAATGGAATTATGACTTTTGTTTATGATACTGTTATTGTGACACGTCAGCCCTTCCGGGTTGGGGTGTTACAGCTGACAGCTGTCATTACACAGCAAATGATTGCTGCAATCCCGAACATCGTTGCTCAATGTCACCAAGCTCTCAATAACAATAATGCCCTCTGCAACTTCAAGACGTTCAACTCGGCTAAGCCATCAAAGTTTTCTGGGTCTCAAGGAGCGACTGCACTTCTGCAATGGTTCGAGAGTTTAGAGAGCACCTTCAGACATGTTTAATGTTCGAACGAGCGAAAGGTAGATTTCGCATCTAGTGTCTTTGAGAAACGAGCTTTAACGTGGTGGAACGGTGTAGTGAGAGATAGGGGTGCCGAAGTGGCACTGGCGGAAACGTGGGAAGAACTTCAAGCACTTATGATGAAGGAATTTTGTCCTCGTCACGAGATCAGGGCCTTGGAAAGGGAATTCGACGATCTTAAGCAAGACAGCGGCGAACATCGAGCATACACTGATCGATATGAGGAGCAGGGCCTGTTGTGTCCTACCATGGTTACGCCTTTGGATAAGGCGATCGAAAAATACATTGATGGTCTCCCTGACTCAGTTCAGGACATTGTTACTGGTAGTAACCCCACTACGGTTAGGCAGGCCATTGAGCTATCTGCAACCTTGACTGAATCTCAGATCAGGAAACGTAAGCTTTTCCGAAAGGGTGACAAGAAACCGGTCGAGGAATCGAAACAAATCGAGGAATCAAAGACCATGGATGAGCAGACTGGATCCCCTAAGAGGTCAAAGAAGCGAAAGGTGTCACACCCCGACCACGTGGAACATACAAAACGTGGCGGAAATGTCGGGGAGTGTTGTAACAGAATTAATTGTTTCAAATCCATGGCAATTGAAGTTTCGCTTTATTGATTAAAGGTGTTACAATGTCTTAACAAACAAGAAAATACAACATAATTAACTAGTCTTGCATCTTTTATTGTCACTAAAGCCCAAGTCTGCCTAGGTGTATCTTGATCATCTTATGCAACAGCTCCTGAAAACACATGTGAAAATAGGTACGTCAGCATAAAAATGCCTGTGAGATACATAGGTTTTGTGAAAATAGGTTTCATGACTTCTGTTTAAGAAAATGTTTAGTCATGAACCTTGTAATTTGCTTTGTTTTGTAAATCATTTGAAAAACAATGAGTTCAGATGATATGTATAAATAAGTGAATAATGTATGGTTAAATGAATAACCATTGTAAACTGAGTTTGTATAAGATAAGTTGTTTGTAAAACAATGTATTGTGAAAAGTATGTTATTTGTATAAAATGTTATATGTATCAAACTGAAATGATTCAAATAACGCTACGATATGTAATACCATACAAACGCTTATATATAGGAAGTACCAGCGGCGTATCCACCATGCTTGTATCATATTACACACACATCGTTACTTAATCACTTAATCAAACCAAACCAAACAATGTAAAATGTCTATGTTTAAATCAATTGTCAAATGTATTGAATAATATGTCAAAGTATTCATGTCAAGATGTAAATCATGTCAAAATGTCTATGTCAAATATCCATGTCAAATGTCTATGTCAAATATCCATGTCAAATGTCTATGTCAAATATCCATGTATGGCAAGTGAAATGTCTCAACTAAACCATATGCACAAAAACAAAGTATTGAAGTAAAACTTGGTTTAAATCAAAGTTATGTTTTGTGGGAAATACATGATCAAATGTCAATCATGTTAAAATGTCTATGTCGAAATGTCTATGTCAAATGTCTATGTCAAAATGTCATGTAAAACGATGTACTAAGTAATGCACATAATGGCAATACATAGCATGAAATGTAATGAAATCATGTACTATAATGTACTAACGAACATAGCAGTATATGATGTGAAAACAGGAAAGCAGGAAAGTAACAAGTAGGCACATGTGTTCCACCCCAAAACAGTTTGGAAAAACAGTAAAAGAGGGGTCTATGTACTCACTTGAGATTGCTCAGAAGTCCTAGGATAACCACCAAGCAAAGATAGAGATCACGGAATCAAACGGCACCTACTATAGGTAACTATGTTAATTAACCGGACCTAGATCGGAAGATTAGGTAGCATTAGGGTTTGTAAACCAAACGAGTGTAGAGACTCGTGTCATTTGGTTTAACAAAGCCTACCTACTAAATGAAACTTAACCTAATTGTTTACGACCCATTACGACCCGTTTAGGTAGCTTATGCTACTTTAACGCGTCGTTCGCGTGAAACGCGTTCGGACCGCCTAACTAGCCCTATGAAAAGTGTTATATGCCTAAACATATTACATAATCAGTTATGTGACAAAGGTTTAGGTTACATATGCTTAATTACCAATTATACATGAAAAGGGTATTCTGGTAATTTACCTAAGGCATATAAACTACCTATCATACAACTACTTAAACGATGCGACCATAGGGTATAACCTCGGAAGGTTATTCCCTACCTACTATGGTCACCTAATGTGTTTGGTCGGATCCTAATGATCGACCAAATGGGTCGGGTTCGAGGTATAAGCGATTCATTAGATCGCTTACCCTACGACCCTAGACAACGTGGTAATCAGTGGGCATAGTCCCAAGGGACTATGACCAACGTGATTACACTCACGTTGCGAAGTTCAAAAGAACTTCGCATTGACCATTACTGGTCAACGCTGAAAGTCAAACAAAGTTTGACTTTCGGACTCGAAAAGCAATAAAATAAGGAAAAGGACGAAAGAATACTTACGAAGGGTCCCCGAATGCTAATCCCGATTCAAGAATCTCAGGTATGAAACAATGGTTTCAACTTAGAGGTTCTCAAATCAGAATTCTAGTGATTTTAGCAATGGGGGGTATGGGGTATTTATAGGAATACCCGAACCGTTAAGATCGTTTCATGGAAAACGTGCCTTAATCCCATCCGTACATGTGTTGCAAAGTTATGGTGCTTAAATTCCATCCATACATGTGTTGCAAAGTTATGGTGTTTAGGTGCTTAAATTCCATCCATACATGTGTTGCAAAGTTATGGTGCCTAAATTCCATCCTTATCCGCTGACTAAGCATGTTAGAATGTGTGGTTGTGAATTAAACAGCTGTTTATACATCGAATCTGGTCCCGAAAGTGCAAAACTGATATTTCTGCATGTTTTCTGTCCAGAATAGGCAGTCGCGTAGCGCTACTGCCAAGGCATTAGGCAGTCGCGCTACGCTAGCACCCTGCTGTTTCAGAAATCTTTCAAAAGTGGCAGGAATGGTCCCTGCACGTGTTTAAGGCCTTTCTCGATGCGTTTGAACCCCGTTAACCTCATTTCAAGGCTCTAAAATGAAGTTAAAGTATAGGGAACTCAAAACATGCTCAAAAATATGCCGGATGATGGTTCGTTTGGCCGTACGAACGCGATGTTCGCTTAATTACGACGGAATGCGCACAAGCGCGAAAAACGATCCAAATGACGTGACGAATGGATTTTTCTTATGGCGAACACTAAAATAAAATATTTTAGTGCTTACATAAATTTTTGGATGTCCGGATGTATTCAGAACGTAAGTTATGTGCGAAAATGCAAACTTGTGCACTTTTTGACACTTTTAGTCCCTGAATGACACAAAAGTTTGTTTTAGCACACCGAACACCTCAAAGCCTATTTCTAAGCTATGTAAAGGATATTTATGGAATTTTTAACTTATGGTCATGTTCCGGAATGTCTGTTACAGTTTAAATTGGCATACTTTCGCAGTTTGTCAAATTTAGTCCCTGTAAGCGATTAAACTTGATTTCACCACACCAAACCTTCCAAAACTTATATCTAAGTTATGTAAAGGTTATTTAAGGTATGTTAAGCCTATTTCACTATTCCGGAGTGTTCGTTGCATTAAACTGGTTATATTTACGCATCAGTGCGTGTATAACCTTCTAGAAAGCGATTTAGAGCTTGAAATCGAAACAAGAGTTGATATGTGCAATCGATACACATATTTTTACAAATCCCAAGTATGAAATACAATATTTCATTGGTTTGGCATTTGTTTGATGGTCGCAGTGACACGGGTGTCACAAAAGGCTTCTCAGAACTTCGCCATGGTCGCTCACAATGGTCAAGCCGTCCCCAAACAACCAGCTCAACCCCCTGCTAGGAAGCCATACAATGGGACTTCACCCTTGTGCAACCAATGTAACCTTCATCATCATGCTAATGTGATGTGCCGTGAATGCCAAATTTATGGACGTAAAGGTCATACAGCAAAAGTTTGCGTTGCAGCAGTTGCACCAAATCAAGCTGGCAACAATCCTGCTCAAGCTCGCTTTCCACCAGGTTCTTGCTACAATTGTGGCGAGATGGGTCATTTCCGAAGAAATTGCCCAAAGCTTGCTAATGCAAATCCAGCACAGGGATGAGCATCTGACCGACTAGAAGACAACACCCTTTAGAAATAATCACGTCTTATGTATTATTTTCTTTTGTTGTCAAGGTCCATGAAACAATTGTTATCATTGTTTATAAATAAATCTTTCGTTTACATTTTAATATGTTTATGTGGTTGCATGTATAAACATATCCTCTACAATACCAACAACCAAGGAACCATATTCCTTGAAGAACAGACTACCCCCAAATTTCTTCCATTGTATGATCTTTTGCGTTTTCCACGAAAATCCTAAGTACCCGTTTCTTCCAAGAGAAACGAAGTACGAGGTGCCAAGTTAATGGCAATCAATAACAAGATAATAACAATTAAACAATTATGTGATTATGTGCTTATGTGTTTCGTTTTATGTTTTTGTGTAATCCAAGCTTTGTTATCCAAATCCTCGTAGAATCTTCCATATCCTCGTATAAGGGATTCATAGTAGGATATCCAAAGGTACTATATTAAATCCTCAATGGGCTTTTACGTAATAGTAAAGACCCTTGGATTATATTGTACTATTCCATAATTAGACCCCTAGAGAGGTCTAGTTAAACAGATTGATCCAAAAATCTGGTTAGGAATATCATGTGATGAGATAGCTGAAAGGACTCCTTGGTGGCCTAATTAAAAGGATCATTTGTCGATCTAATTAAAAGGACCTTATGGTAGTCTAGTCACACTCATCACAGGTTTGATTTTTCCTCCCCTTCACATTACAAACAAATTGTGCGGACTGTGCAAGGAATTGCGTAATTATAGATGCATACATAATTATGAAATTCAGTGCACAGAAACCACAACAAGTTTGGTCGTGTGTTTAGAAATGACTTGTTCCGTTCATTTTCGTTTCTGAAGAAATTGTGGAAAATGACTCGTTCCGTTCATTTTCGTTTCTGAAGAAGTTGTGGAAAATGACTCGTTCCGTTCATTTTCGTTTCCGAAGAAGTTGTGGAAAATGACTCGTTCCGTTCATTTTCGTTTCTGAAGAAGTTGTGGAAAATGACTCGTTCCGTTCATTTTCGTTTCTGAAGAAATTGTGGAAAATGACTCGTTCCGTTCATTTTCGTTCCTGAAGAAATCGTGGAAAATGACTCATTCTGTTCATTTTCGTTCCTGAAGAAATCGTTTGTGGAAAATGACTCGTTCCGTTCATTTTCGTTTCTGAAGAAATTGTGGAAAATGACTCGTTCTGTTCATTTTCGTTTCTGAAGAAATCGTGGAAAATGACTCATTCTGTTCATTTTCGTTCCTGAAGAAATCGTGGAAAATGACTCATTCTGTTCATTTTCGTTCCTGAAGAAATCGTGGAAAATGACTCATTCTGTTCATTTTTGTTCCTGAAGAAATCGTGGAAAATGACTCATTATGTTCATTTTCATTCCTGAAGAAATCATTTGTGGAAAATGACTCGTTCTGTTCATTTTCGTTTCTGAAGATGTTGTGGAAAATGACTCGTTCTGTTCATTTTCGTTTCTGAAGAGGTTGTGGAAAATGACTCATTCCGTTCTTTTTCGTTTCTGAAGAATGCCTGTTGAAAATAACTCTGTTCATTTTTCATTTCTGAAAAATGTCCGTCAAAGAGAAATAACAGGATTATGCCTTGCTTATCTTTGATTGTTACTTAACACTAAGCCACAGATAGACTCCTACGAATTAATTTCGGGACGAAATTTCCTAAAGTAGGGGAGACTGTGACACCTGTGTCACTGCGACCATCAAACAAATGACAAACCAATGAAATATTGTATTTCATACTTGGGATTTGTAAAAATATGTGTATCGTTTGCACATATCAACTCTTGTTCGATTTCAAGCTCTAAATCGCCTTCTGGAAGGTTATACGCGCACTGATGCGTAAATATAACCAGTTTAATGCAACGAACACTCCAGAATAGTGAAATAGTCTTAACATACCTTAAATAACCTTTATATAACTTAGAAATAAGTTTTGAAGGCTTTGGTATGGCAAAATCAAGTTAAATCGCTTACAGGGACTAAAGTTGACAAACTGCGAAAGTATGCCAATTTGAACTATAACAGACATTCCGGAACATGACCATAAGTTAAACATACCACAAATATCCTTTACATAGCTTAGAAATAGGCTTTGACGGGTTCGGTATGCTAAAATATACTTTTGGGACATTCAGGGACTAAAAGCGTCAAAAAGTGCACATGGTTGCACTTTCGCGCATAACTTACGTTCTGAATACTTCCTGACTTCCAAAAATTTATGTAAGCACTAAAATATTTTATTTTAGTGTTTGGCATAAGAAAAATCCATTCGTTGCGTCTTTTGGATCGTTTTTCGCGCTTATGCGCATTCCGTCGTAATTAAGCGAACATCGCGATCGTACGACCAAACGAACCGACATCCGACATATTTTTGAGCATGTTTCATGTCCACAATGTTTAGTCATCATTTTAGGGCCTTAAAGTTGGCTTAACGGGCCTTAAACATGCCGGGAATGGCTTAAACACACAACAGGGACCAAAACTGTCATTTCTGAAGGATGTTTGCTGATACATCGAATCTGGTCCATTCCACTTGTTGCAAATGGTTTTGGGGAATCTATGGGCTTGTTTTGATGTGCACATGGTTTTGGGCAATACCATGGGCTCACATGGTTTTGTAAAACCATTATCTTGAGGTGTATGGCCAAGATCAAAGCACGGTTTCCAAGAAACGATCTTAACGGTTCGGGAAATCCTATAAACACCCCACCCCCATTTGCTTCTAAACTCACTAGAATCTGATTTGAGAAGCTCTAAGTTGAAACCATTGTTTCATACCTGAGCTACTTGAATCACGATTAGCATTCGGGGACCCTTCGTAAGTATTCTTTCTTTCTTTTATTGCTTTTCGAGTCCGAAAGTCAAACTTTGTTTGACTTTCTGCGTTGACCAGTTTATGGTCAATGCGAAGTTCGTTTGAACTTCGCAAAGTGATTGTAATCACGATGGTTATAGTCCTTTGGGACTATGCCTACTGATTACCACGTTGTCTAGGGTCGTAAGGGTAAGCGATCTAATAAATCGCTTATACCTTCGAACCCGACCCATTTGGTCGATCATTAGGATCCGACCAAACGCATTAGGTGACCATAGTATATAGGGAATTGTAGGACCGGTTTCGGATCCGAACGAGTCGATCAGAGGCGTTCTCCTATGTTTCAGGTGCGGAATTACAAGAAACAAAGGTAGAAATAGCTTTAAAACACTGTTTGATTGATTGGATGACAATTACAGCTCAAATCTCACACCGGCAGCACTTCGGCGTAGTTGTCAAGTGTCTCATTCTCTAAGTTCACAGCTTGAGCAATTGAAGATTGACCCGTCGGTGTTGCAAATGCGTTGTAGAATTCAGTACTCATGATGACGTATCAAATTTTTCAACACTGTGTCTTAAAAGCGAAATCAGTTTGTAAGTTGTCACAAAAGCGAAACCCTAAAGTGACGTTTGAGCGAAACCCAAGTTACCACTAAAGCGAAACCTCAAATTACCACAAGAGCGAAATCTCAAATTACCACAAGAGCGAAATCGCTGTGACACAAGAACGATACCCTGACCTCAAAAGCGAAACCCCTTCGAACCAGAATTTAGGCCATTTTACTTAGAATCTAAGTCTCAAACATTCCAGGGTTTGTCTATGCAAGATTATCTATGTGCTGAACAATTTTGATCCAATTTTGACCGTGAAAACCCTCTGAATTAAGAAAAGTATGTGTAGAAGTGAGAAAAACCAATGAAAATCAGAAGAAAACAAGCTAATTTCAGCAGAACTCCTCCTCCTGAGCTCTGATACCACTTGTAGGACCGGTTTCGGATCCGAACGAGTCGATCAGAGGCGTTCTCCTATGTTTCAGGTGCAGAATTACAAGAAACAAAGGTAGAAATAGCTTTAAAACACTGTTTGATTGATTGGATGACAATTACAGCTCAAATCTCACACCGGCAGCACTTCGGCGTAGTTGTCAAGTGTCTCATCATGATTTCGCTCAAGAGGACCCTATATATAGGATGATGGTTTCGCTTATGTGACAGACCACATAAGCGATACCCCATGTTAGTGATTTCGCTTATGTGTCATGTACACATAAGCGATACCCTCTTGTACACATGAGCGAAATCATCTCTAACTACCTATATAATTTTACATATTCTCGTACAACGTGCCCTAATCTATACAATGAAATCTAAGATTCGATACAAGACGAAGTCAACAGATGTAGTGCATCAACAGGAATAACCCTCCGAGGTTATACCTTATGGTCGCTTCGTTTAAGTAGTTGTATGATAGGTAGTTTATATGCCTTAGGTAAATTACCAAAATGCCCTTTTTACGCCAAAATTCATTTTAAGCATATGTAACATAAATTTTGGTATCTAAACTGATTCGGCAACAATATAAGACATGTTAAGGCATATTTTACTTGTCATAGGACTAGTTAGGCGGTCCGAACGCGTTTTACGCGAACGACGCGTTAAAGTAGCATAAGCTGCCTAAACGGGTCGTAATGGGTCGTAAACACTTATGTTAGGTTTCATTTAGTATGTAGGCTTTGTTAAACCATATTACACGAGTTCCCATACTCATTTGGTTTACGAACCCTCATTCTATCCGATCCTCCGATATAGGTCCGGTTTATTAACATAGTTACCTATACTAGGTGCCGTTTGATTCCGTGATCTCTAGCATTGCTTGGTGGTTATCTTAGGACTTCTGAGCAATCTCAAGTGAGTACATAGACCCCTCTTTTACTGTTTTCCAAACTGTTTTGGGGTGAAACACATGTGCCTACTTGTTACTTTCATGCTTTACATGTTTTCACATCATATACCTGCTATGTTCGTTAGTACATTATAGTACATGATTTCATTACATTTCATGCTATGTATGCCCATTGTGTGCGTACTTAGTACATCATTCTACATTACATTTCATGCTATGTATGCCCATTGTGTGCGTACTTAGTACATCGTCCTACATTACATTTCATGCTATGTATGTCCATTGTGTGCATACTTAGTACATTGTTTTACATTACACTTATGCTATGTATGTCCTTTGTTGCATACTTAGTACATTGTTATTCATCATATGCTTACATTTTGGATACACATTACATGATTTACATTAGACATGAACATTTTACATCTTGGTGGTTTGGTTTGAGTAAGTGATTTAAGTAACGAGGCGTGTGTAATACAAGCATGGTGGATACGCCGCTGGTACTTTCTATATATAAGTGTTTGTATGGTATCACATATTGAAGCGTTATTTGAATCATTTCCATTTGAGACATATAACATTTTATACAAATAACATACTTTTTCACAAGACATTGATTTACAAACAACTTATCTTATACAAACTCATTGTACATGGTTATTCATTTAACCATACATTATTTTCTTATTTATACATATCATCTGATCTTATCGTTTTTCAAATGATTTACAAGACAAAGCAAATTACAAGGTTCATGACTAAACATTTTCTCAAACATAAGTCATGAATTCTATTTTCACAAAACCTATGTATCTCACAGGCATTTTTATGCTGACGTACCTATTTTCACATGTGTTTTCAGGAGATGATGCATAGGACTTATCAAGACATACTTAGGCGGACCTGTGCCTTAGTGACTTAAAACGAGACAAGAACTAGTTAATTTATGTTATGTACTCTTTGTTTCTTGTTTAAAACAATGTAAACTCTCATGTTTGATTAATAAAACGAAACTTCAATTGCCATGGATTTGAAACAATTAATTATGTTACAACACTCCCCGACGTTTCCGCCACGTTTTGTATGTTCTACGTGGTCGGGGTGTGGCAGGGACGACACTAGTGACGGTACTGGTGGTACTGGTAATTCTGGTGATTCAAGTCCCGATGGATCGGGAATGAGTAGCAATGCCACACCAGAAGATGCGACCACACAAGGCCTTAATTTTAAGACTTTCGGAATGTAAGCATCAAGTTTCTAATAATTTATTGGTGTAGCTTCATAATTGAGCATTATTTAATCTTTCCCTGTGTAAGGCAAAATTAAATGTTTTTGCTTTTACTTTATTGAAGACAGCTGCCTTCGACCAACTTTAATAATTGAAGAAAAACCTACAGTGAACTGTTTCAAAATGTATCATGGAAGCCTTAACCAAACGTATGGTGTAAGCTTAAATTTTCTTATCTATATAAGAAACTCACTACTCGAGCTAATCTACACATAAACTACAACTTCTGATATAATTCAACACATACCCAAAATAACCCGTACCCAAACTTTTCTTAGTTTCAACAAAACCAAATATTCAAATGGCACATCTTCCAGTAGCATATCCTGAATCTTCAAATGCAGCAAACATTCATCGATTCCTTCAGTTTACTGATTTACCCAATCATGGGAGGTATCAAAAACTCAAGAATTTTGAAGTTTTTTCTATTAGCGGTATTGATTGGTATCAAATGGGAATGTTTGATCCAAGTGGTTTACTGGCGAGATTACTTCCACACAATACGCCCTGGCGTCGTTTCTTCGACATTCTAGAACCATCATACGATGAACTTGTATATGAGTTCTTGTCCACTTTCTATTTCAAATATGATAAAAGTCTTACCGATGAATCTATTCATTTTCGACTTTGTGGACAATTTTATAATATGTCATTAACAGAATTCGCAGTTCATCTGGGCATATATACAGATGAAGAAGTTAAGCAACCTATTTTTACGGAGGCATCAACCTCTTATTCCTCTGAGGAAATGAAAGAATATTGGCTAAGCCATTCATCGAAAGGGTGGTGTAACAATAATAATTCTATGAAGTTCACAGACCCTCGTTATCAATATATGCACCGTGTTTTAGCCAACACTATCACGGGGCGCAAGAATAATCAACATAGGGTTAGTGTTATCGACCTTTTCCATCTGCATAGCATTTTTGAGCAAATTCCTTGTAATATTGCCCACGAGCTTGCTACATATTTTTTAAGTCAACAAACAAATCCTCTGAGAAGTCTCATGGGAGGGTCTTACATTACAAAAATAGCAAAATCATTAGGTGTCTTAAGTGATCAGATTATCCAAGGATTATCCCCACCAAAGGCACCTGGGATTGTAAATTTTAACACCACTAGGCTAACCCCTGTTCATAATTATACACCAACTCAACCATTCCAGTCGGAGGGAGCTCCAGTTATCTTAGAAAGTATCTCCACACAAAAATTACAACAATCATTGTTGCAGCTTCCTCAATCGTCTTTTTATCGATTTGATCTGCAACCACAGCTGCCACACATACAAGAACATATTACAACTAACCTATCCCAACCATTAACACCGAACGTCTTACAAAGGTTCTCACCGTTAGTTTTCGAGGAGAATTCAATGGTGCAAGAAACTTTGTTTGATGAAAACATGATGATCCAAGAACAGTTAGCATCAGAATCATTTTTGCAATCACCATTACAGCCACAGTTTTTCCAGTCACTATTAAACAAAGTAGAACAACAACTGCCACCAACTGATATAGCAGGCCCAAGTACGGTGCCTCAAATGAATCTACCTCCTGATTCAATGGGAGTCGAAGTGACTAGGTTAAACGATCAGGTTCGAAATTTGTCTAAACAAATAAAACGGCTGATAGAAAGAAATAAATGGTTGGAAGACATGCTAAAGCAAATAGCTAATAGGATGCAACTAACTCTACCACCTCCACCACCTTATAGTTCTGAGTCTGAATTTGATTCATTACATTATTTATTTCAAATGTAAATTTGTTCACATCATAATAGACTATCAAATTATTATGATTAAATTGTTTAATACATACATTCTATTTTGTGTTTTTACCTACAAGTAATACATATATGATCATAAATAAGAAGTTTATGTATCATAATCAGTTGGCATGACCAGTTAGACCACACCGAGTAAAATGATGATGTGAATTGTATTGAAGAACTAGAAGATTCTTCAAGTTGGTAATTAGCATGCACTATTTTCACGGGTCATAAAAGCATTCAACACGTATTCAACAAAAAAAAAATAATTAAACATACGTCAACGATGTACGGTTGAATTGTTGATCGACTATGATTATAAAATAAAGTACCATTCGAGCAAGGCGAACGTTGTAGCAGGCGCCTTGAGCCACAAGGAGCGAGTTAGAACACTGATAGTTCAAGCATTAGAGAAGATGATTCACAAGCGCTCAAAGAAGAGCATATTCAAGAAGAAACACTTCGAGGCATGAAGGAACAATTAGTGCCGAAAGAAGATGGAACTTTATACCTTATGGGTCGAAATTGGGTTCCATTCTTTGGCAGCCTTCAAGATGATATTTTGAGGAAGCACATAGGCCTAAGTATTGAAAGAATACTATTGGTGGCCTAACCTCAAAAGTGTTATCGCTACTTATGTCAGAGAATGCTTGACTTATGCGAAAGTCAAAGCCGAGTAGCAAAATCCCTCAGGATTGGTACAACAACCCGAGATTCCTGTTTGAAAATGGGAACAAATATCGATGTACTGTGACAACTGTGTTCTGTAAGCACCGTATAATGTAAAACAATGTTGGTTATCAATAAAACAATGTGCTTTGGTGTTATTATATGTGTTATTGTGTTTAATGATTTTACAATTTAATTCGATTCCGATTTCAAGCTTTAAATCACTTTCTGGAAGGTTATACGCAAACTGGTGCGTAAACGCAATCAGTTTAACGCAACGTGTCACACCCCGACCACGTAGAACATACAAAACGTGGCGGAAACATCGGGGAGTGTTGTAACAGAATTAATTGTCTCAAATCCATGGCAATTGAAGTTTTGTTTTATTGATTAAAAGTGTTACAATGTCTAATCAAACAAGGAAATACAACATAATTAACTAGTCTTGCATCTTTTATTGTCACTAAAGCCCAAGTCTGCCTATGTGTATCTTGGTCATCTTATGCAACAGCTCCTGAAAAACACATGTGAAAATAGGTACGTCAGCATAAAAATGCCTGTGAGATACATAGGTTTTGTGAAAATAGGTTTCATGACTTATGTTTAAGAAAATGTTTAGTCATGAACCTTGTAATTTGCTTTGTTTTGTAAATCATTTGAAAAATGATAAATTCAGATGATATGTATAAATAAATGTCAGGTTAAATGAATAACCATGTAAAAATGTGTTTGTTTAAGATAAGTTGTTTGTAAATCAATGTCTTGTGAAAAGTATGATAATTGTATAAAATGTTATATGTCTCAAACTGAAATGATTCAACTATCGCTACGATATGTAATACCATACAAACACTTATATATAGGAAGTACCAGCGGCGTATCCACCATGCTTGTATCATATTACACACGCATCGTTACTTAATCACTTAATCAAACCAAACCACCAAAGTAATGTTTAACAATTGTAGAAGTGTTTATGTATGGTCAAATACGGTTCACACGGTTCATAGATACAAACGGTTCACAGATACAAACGGTTCACAGATACAACGGTTCACAGATACAAACGGTTCACAGATACAAACGGTTCACAGATACAACGGTTCACAGATACAAACGGTTCACAGATACAAACGGTTCACAGATACAACGGTTCACAGATACAAACGGTTCACAGGTACAACGGTTCACAGATACAAACGGTTCATAGATACAACGGTTCAAAATGTAATATAATGTGTTCATATACTAGATGAGCATATGCAACAAAATGCAATGTAAAACTATGTACTAAATATGCACACAATGGCATACATAGCATGAAATGTAATGAAATCATGTACTATAATGTACTAATGAACATAGCATGTATATGATGTGAAAACAGGAAAGCATGAAAGTAACAAGTAGGCACATGTGTTTCACCCAAAACAGTTTGGAAAACAGTAAAAGAGGGGTCTATGTACTCACTTGAGATTGCTCAGAAGTCCTAAGATAACCACCAAGCAACGCTAGAGATCACGGAAATCAAACGGCACCTAATATAGGTAACTATGTTAATTAACCGGACCTAGATCGGAAGATTTGGGTAGCATTAGGGTTTGTAAACCAAACGAGTGTAGAGACTCGTGTCATTTGGTTTAACAAAGCCCACATACTAAATGAAACCTAACCTAATAGCTTACGACCCATTACGACCCGTTTAGGTAGCTTATGCTACTTTAACGCGCCGTTCGCGTGAAACGCGTTCGGACCGCCTAACTAGTCCTATGACAAGTGTTATATGCCTAAACATGTTACATTATCAGTTATGTGACAAAAGTTTAGGTTACATATGCTTAATTACCAATTATACATGAAAAGGGTATTCTGGTAATTTACCTAAGGCATATAAACTACCTATCATACAACTACTTAAACGATGTGACCATAAGGTATAACCTCGGAAGGTTATTCCCTACCTACTATGGTCACCTAATGTATTTGGTCGGATCCTAATGATCGACCAAACTGGGTCGGGTTCGAGGTATAAGCGATTTATTAGATCGCTTACCCTACGACCCTAGACAACGTGGAAATCAGTAGGCATAGTCCCAAGGGACTATAACCAACGTGATTACACTCACGTTGCGAAGTTCAAACGAACTTCGCATTGACCATTACTGGTCAACGCTGAAAGTCAAACAAAGTTTGACTTTCAGACTCGAAAAGCAATAAAATAAGGAAAAGAACGAAAGAATACTTACCCAGGGTCCCCGAATGCTAATCCCGATCTAAGAACTCAGGTATGAAACAATGGTTTCAACTTAGAGCTCTCAAATCAGAATTCTTGTGGGTTTAGAAGCAATGGGGGGGTGGGGTATTTATAGTATTCGGTCCATCGTTAAGATCGTTTCAAGGAAAACGTGCCTTAATCTTGCCCGTACATGTGTCGGGACCTTATGATGACTAAAATTCCATCCTTATCAGCTGACTAGATAATTAGGATTGTGTGGGTGTGGATTAACCAGCTGCAATCTGCTGTTTAATACTCTGCATCTGGTCTGGATACCCCTTGCGCATCGTAGCAATGGGAGTGCTACGGTGCGCAAGCATGGAACTTTGGCAGAATTACCATTTTGGTCCCTGTTATGAAATCAACCCATTTTCGACACTTTTAAGGCCCGTTAACCCCATTTCAAAGCTCTAAAATGAAGCTAAAGTATAGGGAACTTAAAATGTGTTCAAAAATATCTCGGATGTCGGTTCGTTTGGCCGTACGAACGCGATGTTCGGTTAATTACGACGGAATGCGCATAAGCGCGAAAAACGATCCAAATGACGCGACGAATGGATTTTTCTTATGCCAAACACTAAAATAAAATATTATAGTGCTTACATAAATTTTTGGATGTCCGGATGTATTCAGAACGTAAGTTATGCCCGAAAGTGCAAACTTGTGCACTTTTTGACACTTTTAGTCCCTGAATGACACAAAAGTTTATTTTAGCATACCGAACACCTCAAAGCCTATTTCTAAGCTATGTAAAGGATATTTATGGTATGTTTAACTTATGGTCATGTTCCGGAATGTCTGTTACAGTTCAAATTGGCATACTTTCGCAGTTTGTCAACTTTAGTCCCTGTAAGCGATTTAACTTTGATTTCACCACACCAAACCTTCCAAAACTTATATCTAAGTTATGTAAAGGTTATTTAAGGTATGTTAAGCCTATTTCACTATTCCGGAGTGTTCGTTGCATTAAACTGGTTATATTTACGCATCAGTGCGCGTGTAACCTTCCAGAAAGCGATTTAGAGCTTGAAATCGAACAAGAGTTGATATGTGCAAATGATACACATATTTTTACAAATCCCAAGTATGAAATACAATATTTCATTGGCTTGGTATTTGTTTGATGGTCGCAGTGACACAGGTGTCACAGTCTCCCCTACTTTAGGAAATTTCGTCCCGAAATTTATTCGTAGGAGTCTATTTGTGACTTTGTGTCAATTAACCACCAGAGATAAGTAAGGCATAATCCTGTCATTTCCTTAGCGGACATTCTTCAGAACGAAAATGATCAGACGGAGTCATTTTCCTCAACGAGTATTCTTCAGAAGCGGAAATGAAGGAATAAAACAAAAGGGGATTCATTTTCTCAACGGACAATCTTCAGAAACGTAAAATGATCTCACGGAGTCATTTTCTACGGTTGCTTCCTCAGGAATGGAAATGAAAGGGATAGACAAACGGATATTCATTTCCTTAACGGAAAATCTTCAGAAACGAAAATGAACAAACGGAGTCATTTTCTACGGTTGCTTCCTCAGAAACGGAAATGAAAAGGATAGACAAACGGATATTCATTTCCTTAACGGAAAATCTTCAGAAACGAAAATGAACAAACGGAGTCATTTTCTACGGTTGCTTCCTCAGAAACGGAAATGAAAAGGATAGACAAACGGATATTCATTTCCTTAACGGAAAATCTTCAGAAACGAAAATGAACAAACGGAGTCATTTTCTACGGTTGCTTCCTCAGAAACGGAAATGAAAAGGATAGACAAACGGATATTCATTTCCTTAACGGAAAATCTTCAGAAACGAAAATGAACAAACGGAGTCATTTTCTACGGGTGTTTCCTCAGAAACGGAAATGAATGGAGTTAACTTCTAGGCACATTACAAAGCTCACTGTGGTTTCTGTGCACTAAATTCCATAATTATGTATGCATCCATAATTACGTAATTCCTTGCACAGTCCGCATAGTTTGTCTTGTAATGTTCATAAGCACATAATCACATAGTTGTTTAACTTGATTATTAATTTGTTATCTTTGGACGCAGATACTTAAAGCACACCAGGAATCCAATTCGTGGATTTCATTTTGGCACTTTAATCATTTCAAGAATCTATCTATGAAGATAGAATAATCTTAAAAGAAATTCGGCTTTGTCCCTATTGAATTGTGATGTACGTATTGAATCATACAAAGAATTCAATTAAGGACTCCGATGAATGATACCCATCCACAAGGATCTAATTATGAGGATAGAAAGATCCTACATGGATTTTGGAGTTTGTGTAACGAGAGTGTTCCGACACCTTGCACTAGGCGTGCTTACGTCGATACACAAAGTAGAAAGTTCATGAGGTTGAGGCGCCAGATATGCCAAGCGACATATGAAGCAGAGTTTGAAGGTTGAGCAGCAGCAGGATTTGTAACAGCTTTACTTTGGATTGCAAAGCGGCACATGTTAACCAAATGTCTCCATCGTCCACCGTGGGTACATTTGAAACAAGGTATTTGATTTGAATAATGACGATGGCCTTGATTGCACCAAGGAGCAGTTCCCTTATACAGCTTCATCCCTGAAGCGAGTCATGGTGATAGCTAAGTCAACGGTCCTCTGGAGTACGACGCCTATTCGCTGGGTAATTGCAGCACCTGGTTCGGACATTGTTGTTGCGATAAAGAAGCATCTTGAAGATAACGAAAGGCATAGGAGGAAACAAGCGAAAGATAGTCAAAAGAAATGATAAGGTACATAGATTATGACCATTTGTTTGTTACCAAAGGCAAACAAATGAGACAATGACTAATCAAAGTAAGCAGGTCAAAAATAATGTATCGCGAAAACATGCTCGCCTATAAGTGAACACTCATCCCAAGAATTCCCAGGTAAGCACAACTGGTCTCGCGTCTGATGAGATGTATACGAAGTGCTTGCCTAGACAGAAAACCCAGAATACAGGCATTCACCCTTCCAGTTTGCACGTGTTCACATTATTAAAAACCCAAAACCTTGACGAGAGTTTTGAAAACTCAAAGAGGTTCAAAAACATATAACAGAGGGTTCAAAACCTAGTAATCAATCATCCTAGAACAGATGATTAGTTTTCAAAGCGGTTTTGAAATTTATGTTCTTGTTGTGGTCGTCGCCTAAGGATAGGTGACGGTATTGTTTTATGACTAAACGCAAGTAAACTCGCGTTAGGGTCCTAAGAAGGTTATAGACTAGGTCAAAGCATTACTAATAACCTAATTCCCTATAACCATTGGCTCTGATACCATCTTTTCTGTCACACCCCGACCACGTAGAACATACAAAACGTGGCGGAAACATCGGGGAGTGTTGTAACAGAATTAATTGTCTCAAATCCATGGCAATTGAAGTTTTGTTTTATTGATTAAAAGTGTTACAATGTCTAATCAAACAAGGAAATACAACATAATTAACTAGTCTTGCATCTTTTATTGTCACTAAAGCCCAAGTCTGCCTATGTGTATCTTGGTCATCTTATGCAACAGCTCCTGAAAAACACATGTGAAAATAGGTACGTCAGCATAAAAATGCCTGTGAGAAACATAGGTTTTGTGAAAATAGGTTTCATGACTTATGTTTAAGAAAATGTTTAGTCATGAACCTTGTAATTTGCTTTGTTTTGTAAATCATTTGAAAAATGATAAATTCAGATGATATGTATAAATAAATGTCAGGTTAAATGAATAACCATGTAAAAATGTGTTTGTTTAAGATAAGTTGTTTGTAAATCAATGTCTTGTGAAAAGTATGATAATTGTATAAAATGTTATATGTCTCAAACTGAAATGATTCAAATATCGCTACGATATGTAATACCATACAAACACTTATATATAGGAAGTACCAGCGGCGTATCCACCATGCTTGTATCATATTACACACGCATCGTTACTTAATCACTTAATCAAACCAAACCACCAAAGTAATGTTTAACAATTGTAGAAGTGTTTATGTATGGTCAAATACGGTTCACACGGTTCATAGATACAAACGGTTCACAGATACAAACGGTTCACAGATACAACGGTTCACAGATACAAACGGTTCACAGATACAAACGGTTCACAGATACAACGGTTCACATATACAAACGGTTCACAGATACAAACGGTTCACAGATACAACGGTTCACAGATACAACGGTTCACAGATACAAACGGTTCACAGGTACAACGGTTCACAGATACAAACGGTTCATAGATACAACGGTTCAAAATGTAATATAATGTGTTCATATACTAGATGAGCATATGCAACAAAATGCAATGTAAAACTATGTACTAAATATGCACACAATGGCATACATAGCATGAAATGTAATGAAATCATGTACTATAATGTACTAATGAACATAGCATGTATATGATGTGAAAACAGGAAAGCATGAAAGTAACAAGTAGGCACATGTGTTTCATCCCAAAACAGTTTGGAAAACAGTAAAAGAGGGGTCTATGTACTCACTTGAGATTGCTCAGAAGTCCTAAGATAACCACCAAGCAACGCTAGAGATCACGGAAATCAAACGACACCTAATATAGGTAACTATGTTAATTAACCGGACCTAGATCGGAAGATTTGGGTAGCATTAGGGTTTGTAAACCAAACGAGTGTAGAGACTCGTGTCATTTGGTTTAACAAAGCCCACATACTAAATGAAACCTAACCTAATAGCTTACGACCCATTACGACCCGTTTAGGTAGCTTATGCTACTTTAACGCGCCGTTCGCGTGAAACGCGTTCGGACCGCCTAACTAGTCCTATGACAAGTGTTATATGCCTAAACATGTTACATTATCAGTTATGTGACAAAAGTTTAGGTTACATATGCTTAATTACCAATTATACATGAAAAGGGTATTCTGGTAATTTACCTAAGGCATATAAACTACCTATCATACAACTACTTAAACGATGTGACCATAAGGTATAACCTCGGAAGGTTATTCCCTACCTACTATGGTCACCTAATGTATTTGGTCGGATCCTAATGATCGACCAAACTGGGTCGGGTTCGAGGTATAAGCGATTTATTAGATCGCTTACCCTACGACCCTAGACAACGTGGAAATCAGTAGGCATAGTCCCAAGGGACTATAACCAACGTGATTACACTCACGTTGCGAAGTTCAAACGAACTTCGCATTGACCATTACTGGTCAACGCTGAAAGTCAAACAAAGTTTGACTTTCGGACTCGAAAAGCAATAAAATAAGGAAAAGAACGAAAGAATACTTACCCAGGGTCCCCGAATGCTAATCCCGATCTAAGAACTCAGGTATGAAACAATGGTTTCAACTTAGAGCTCTCAAATCAGAATTCTTGTGGGTTTAGAAGCAATGGGGGGGGGGGTATTTATAGTATTCGGTCCATCGTTAAGATCGTTTCAAGGAAAACGTGCCTTAATCTTGCCCGTACATGTGTCGGGACCTTATGGTGACTAAAATTCCATCCTTATCAGCTGACTAGATAATTAGGAATGTGTGGGTGTGGATTAACCAGCTGCAATCTGCTGTTTAATACTCTGCATCTGGTCTGGAGACCCCTTGCGCATCGTAGCAATGGGAGTGCTACGGTGCGCAAGCATGTAACTTTGGCAGAATTACCATTTTGGTCCCTGTTATGAAATCAGCCCATTTTCGACACTTTTAAGGCCCGTTAACCCCATTTCAAAGCTCTAAAATGAAGTTAAAGTATAGGGAACTTAAAATGTGTTCAAAAATATCTCGGATGTCGGTTCGTTTGGCCGTACGAACGCGATGTTCGGTTAATTACGACGGAATGCGCATAAGCGCGAAAAACGATCCAAATGACGCGACGAATGGATTTTTCTTATGCCAAACACTAAAATAAAATATTATAGTGCTTACATAAATTTTTGGATGTCCGGATGTATTCAGAACGTAAGTTATGCCCGAAAGTGCAAACTTGTGCACTTTTTGACACTTTTAGTCCCTGAATGACACAAAAGTTTATTTTAGCATACCGAACACGTCAAAGCCTATTTCTAAGCTATGTAAAGGATATTTATGGTATGTTTAACTTATGGTCATGTTCCGGAATGTCTGTTACAGTTCAAATTGGCATACTTTCGCAGTTTGTCAACTTTAGTCCCTGTAAGCGCTTTAACTTTGATTTCACCACACCAAACCTTCCAAAACTTATTTCTAAGTTATGTAAAGGTTATTTAAGGTATGATAAGCCTATTTCACTATTCCGGAGTGTTCGTTGCATTAAACTGGTTATATTTACGCATCAGTGCGCGTGTAACCTTCCAGAAAGCGATTTAGAGCTTGAAATCGAACAAGAGTTGATATGTGCAAATGATACACATATTTTTACAAATCCCAAGTATGAAATACAATATTTCATTGGCTTGGTATTTGTTTGATGGTCGCAGTGACACAGGTGTCACACAACGTACACTCCGGAACTGTGACATAAGCCAAACATACCCTAAATATCCTTTACATAACTTAGAAATAAGTTTCGAAGGATTCGGTATGGCGAAAACACGTTTATTTGAACTAAAAGAACTAATTACGATAAAACTGCGAAACGAACGTTGGTGACCGCCCGGATAATATTTAAATCCCAAAAATATTCTGTTATGATTAAAATTTTATTTTAATCAGGTCCATGTTGAAAAATAAATTAAAACGCCTAAAAACGTTATTTTTCAAGTTTAAGCGCGTACCGTGTGTTTCTGCGCGACACAGTGCTTCTACTGCGAAACGCGGACAACGCAGCCAGTCCTGGCAACTGAAATTTATTTCAGTAATATTTTGGCGAGATTATTTTTATAGAATAATAAAAATAATTTAGAACGCCATAAATCGGGATTTGAACGCTAGATAAAATAACCGGTACATAATTAAGCACTTTAACGGAACGGTGTTTAACCGGACATTACCCGGGACACTAAATTTTTATCACACACATTAAGCACTTTAACGGAACGGTGTTTTATTATTTTTGGCTAGTCATGATCCCCGTTGGTCATAACACCTATTAAAAATGAATTCACTAACACTTATAAGTTATACTTGTACCTAACTAGTCTTTTTCATTTTAGTTACAAATTTGCAAACAAGCCCCCCCCCCCCCCTTAGAACCGATTTTGGTCCCTTGAGGACCCACATATCTTCATACCATACTTCACTTGATTTAATCTTATATTTTATATAAGTTGTTGCTTGTAAGTTTGGTCATAATATTTGAGGAATTATGATATAAGTATGGTGCCTCTTACATCATTCATTTCATCTTCACACTCCACTCAACCCTCACATCACTCTACTCTCTCTCTCTTTTTTCGGTTCCACCACAACCGAAACCACATCCTACCATCTTCATCATTCATCTTCATCTCTTTCATAAACAAGCTCCATTCAAGCTTCCATGGAGGTTAAAAGTTGAAGAGTTTCAAAGGAGCCTTGTTCTTGCTTGTTTCTTCATCTTTACACTAGAGAATCATCCCTAGCCTTGTGCTAGTAGTAAGTTTCTTATACCTTGTTTCATCTTGTTCATAGATATGATATGTAGTTTGATCACAAGAACAAGAAACACTAAAAAGATGAACATGGAACTCTACATAAAATCTTACGTAAAAGTTTACTTAAGAATGAAACTTGAAGATGGAATCTTGTGGGTTTAGGGTTGGTTAAAAACATGCATGATGATTGATCATTGATTTCTTGATAAACCCGTTGTTAGGACACTTGTTAATACGATTTAGTAACATTTAAACCATAAAATAACATGCTGATGAACTTTTCCAGCCGACTTCAACAGGCTGTAAACAGACCTTAATAACTCGAAAAACTGATCAAATGGCACTGGAATCATAATTTTTCGAGATCGTTTGCTATTTTTAAAGACTCATTTTATAACAGCAGCTAAAGCTGAGTTTTCACTGCAATAAATGGATTATATGTTTTTAGTTATAACTTGAAATCTATGAAAAACCAACTCATGAAGTTTATACTGTAGATGGTCAACGTTGTCTCCGTAATCCTCCAACTGGAATTTCGTGAATCGGATTTACGAGTAAATTTTTAGTGAATTATTTCGTAGACCGCAATCAGAAAGTAACAAATCTGATTGCAGTCTGGTAAACGATTTTCTATAAAATACTGATAATGAATTGGACCCCAATATTTTTACACCATAATAATTGGATCGTATAAGACATTCTGTAAAAAATTGGGAATTTTTGGAATAAGTTAACTATTTTATTTAAATATCCGAAAACAGTCCAGTTTCATATATATTAAAACAGAAATGACATAAGTAGTATTTTGCATGTATTTTGTGGGTTTTGGTTATTAAATCATTCTTATTTAATTTAGGATGAATAAACGATTTGAGGGATTGTGTTAACATATAAAAACGCACCCAAAGGTGAGTACATAGTCTCCTCTTTTACTATTTTCAATTGTTTTGGGGTGATTCATATGTATCTAAACGATATCGATATTTTAACGATGGTTTCGAAACGATTGAGATGGTTTATACTAAACTAATAACGATTTCGATAATGTGAATGAGCTTGTTGGTTGTAAGTACATAACGAATGACATTCATTAATTTCGGCCAAACCGACCAGTATTAGGTTATGGTACCATAGGATCCGACAAATCCCGTTATCAGACTGGACCCATGGTTATGTGTGGGTTAAGTGGGTAACGACTGAATCTGATGATTGTTAACTTACCCTTTTGGAGGTTTGTTAATGCGAAAACGAGTTGAACAATAGACGAGTCACAAAGGTTTGAATGTTATTAGCAAGACGACCAAAAGTAGTTTCACGATCTAAAACGAGAATGATTTAAACGACTAAAGCGAGGTTTAACGAATTAAACGATTTGGGTAAACGATTGGTCTTCGGTTAGTGTTTAGATAACGGGACGGGTGTAATGTGATGAAAGCATGGTGGATACGCCGCTGGTACTTCCTATATATCTATGTTTTCATTATATTACATACCGTGGTGTTATTTAGTTCACTTGGGTAAACAATTGGAAACGATGTCACACAAACGAGGTTTTCGAAATGATATAAACCATACGAGTTTTATTTATGAGATTTTATTAAATAAATATTTTGGGTTAAGAATCATGGCTAAGAGATTTTATACACTATAACCAACTTGATTTGAGTTGGTTAGTTATGCCGCAATACAATACTTTTCAAAACAAGGTTTTTAATTAAGTATTGCAATATGTAAACTAGCCATGAATCCGACACTCTCGAAACCCTATGTACTCGCCAGCATTTCTTTCCTGACTTTGTTTTCACATATGTTTCAGGTGTTGTTGAATGATGTTGATTGCTAGGAAGCATACTCACATAGGACTGGACGAGGCCTTAGTAACTTAATAAACTTGTTTATTTAGATTTCCAGACGATGTAAATATCTAATGTTTAATAAAACGAAACCTCAAATTTTCGTGTGTTTTGAAACAATGATTCTGTTACAAAACTCACCGACAATTCCGCCGCGATTTGTTGTTTTACGCGGTCGGGTGTGACAGAAAAGTGGGTATCAGAGCTCATGGTTATAGGGAATTAGGTTATTAGTAATACTTTGACCTAGTCTATAACATTCCTAGGACCCTAACACAAGATTCTTGTGTTTAGATCTTAAAAAAATACCGTCACTTATCTTTAGGTGACAACCACAACAAGAACACAAATTTCGAATCCGCTTTGAAAACCAATCATCTTTTCTAGGATGATTTATTGAAAGGTTTTGAACCCTTTAGGTTTTCAAATTTCGTCAAAGTTTGGGTCTAAATAGTGTGAACACGTGCAAACTGGAAGAGTGAATGCCTGTACCCTGAATTTTCTGTCTAAGGCTAGAGTGTTCGTACAAATCCGCAGTAGCGGACCAGTCACTCTTACCTGGGAACTCTTGGGGTGAGTGTTCACTTATAGGCGAGCATGTCTACGGTGATACATTAATGTGACCCGTTTACTTTGATTAACCACCGTCACGTTTGTTTGCCTTAAGTAACAAACAAATGATCGCACCTTTTATGCGTTGTTGTTCTGTTTTAATTATCCGATAACATTTCACTTGTTTTCTCTTATGTCTTTCACTTCCTCTAGAATGTCTCATCGTCGCAACGACATTCAAATGTCCGAGCAAAATGCCAAATTTGCCCAGCAAATAGGCAAAGTTATCCGGAAGACTGTTGAATTAGCTGTCGCCATGTCTCGTCTCAATAACGAAGCCACCCAAGATGCATCAAAGAAAGCAGAAGCCGAGCCTCCGAAAAAGTCAAAGAAGCGTAAAGCTCCAAAGAATCCCGTAGCCGTTACACCAAATCAAGCAGAACCTAGCCATGTGGCAGCACAACCAGCCAAGAGGCCGTACTTGGGAACTGCTCCCTTGTGCAATCAATGCAATGGTCATCATCCAGATCAAACACCATGTTTCAAATGTACCCACAGTGGACGATGGGGACATTTGGTCAAAACATGTCGTTATGCGATCCAGAATAAAACTGTTGCAGATCCTACTGTTGTTCAAGAAAATCCAGCACAAGCTCGTTTTCCGCCTGGTACCTGCTACAACTGTGGCGAAATGGGTCATTTCAGAAACAAATGCCCAAAGTTTGTCAATGCGAATCCGACCCATGGATGAGCATTTGGCCGATTAGAAGAAGCTGCTGCTTTGAATAATCCGAATCTTATGTTTATGTTTCTAGTGTTTTCCTTTGAACTCGGAAACAATCGATTTTTGTTTATAAATAAATCTTTATTTGCAATTTCGATGTACAAATATAGTTGCATGTGTGTATGGCATACCCTATGATACCTACACCAAAAGAACCGTATTTGTAGTTCTCTTGTTCATATGATCGCTCATGATTTCCTCGAAGATGCTAAGTGCTCGTTTCATTCTAAGAAACGAAATTTGTAATCTGAGTAATCACTTTAATTCCTTGGTTAGATGACTAAGGAAACCCTTATCTATCAAAGTTACTTTTTGTACTCAATTATGTTATTTGCGACTGTCAATTTAACTTTGATAACCATCTTTTTCCCATTGACCTCAAGCCGATGCAACTTGGGAGTTTCGATATTATCATGGGGATGGATTGGTTAACCAAACATCATGTTGAGGTGGTTTGTTTCGATAAGATTGTTCATATTCCTCTTCCATCTGACGATATTCTGGAAGTTCGTGGCAAAAAACCATCTGGTGGTTTGAAGCTTATGTCATATACAAAGGCCCAAAGTTATTTGCGAAAAGGATATGTTACTTTCCTGGCACATGTCACCGAGGAGAAAGGCAAGAGCAAAAGTATTCAGGATATTCCGATTGTTCGGGATTATCCAGAGGTGTTTCCCGATGAACTGCCTGGTTTGTCTCCAGCTCGTCAAGCCGAGTTTCATATTGACCTTGTGCCCAATGCCAACCCGATTACAAAAAGCACCCTATCGTCTTGCACCGTCAGAGATGCAAGAGTTATCGAAACAGCTTCAAGAGTTGTCTGATAAAGGATTCATCCATCCGAACTTTTCGCCTTGGGGAGCTCCTGTCCTCTTTGTGAAAAAGAAAGATGGATCTTTTCGAATGTGTATCGATTATCGTGGGCTTGATAAGCTTACCATCAAGAATCGATATCCCCTACCTAGAATTGATGATCTTTTCAACCAGCTGCAAGGTGCTGCATACTTTTCCAAGATCGACCTACGATCTGGGTATCATCAACTTCGTGTACTCAAAGAAGATTTTCCCAAAACTGCATTCCGTACAAGATGTGGGCATCACGAGTTCACTGTCATGCCTTTTGGTTTGACGAATACCCCAGCTATCTTCATGGACTTAATGAATAGGGTCTGTAAACCTTATTTGGATAAGTTCATCATTGTGTTTATCGACGATATTCTCATTGATTCAAAGTCTCGAGCCGATCACGAGCAACACCTTCGTTTGACCTTGGAACTTCTAAAGAAGGAACAACTTTTTGCTAAATTCTCCAAGTGTGAATTCTGGCTTAAAGAATTTCAGTTCTTGGGTCATATTGTCAATGAGAAGGGTATTCATGTAGATCTATCCAAGATTGTTGCAATTAAGGATTGGAATACACCAACGACACCTACGGAAGTTCGTTCTTTTCTTGGTCTTGCTGGTTATCATCATCGTTTTATTTCAAACTTCTCGAAGATCGCAGTGCCACCCACTGCTTTGACTCAGAAGAATAAGCCTTTGGAGTGGGGATACAAGCAAGAAGAAGCATTCCAAACGCTGAAACGGAAGCTATGTGATGCTAATGTTTTGTCCTTGCCCAACGGAAACGATGATTTTGTTGTCTTTTGTGACGCGTCGAATCTAGGACTTGGTTGCGTTCTTACGCAACAAGGTAAAGTCATAGCTTATGTGTTTAGACAGTTGAAAGTTCACGAGAAGAACTACACAACTCGTGATCTTGAGTTAGGTGTTGTGGTAATTGCTCTCAAAATCTGGAGACACTACCTCTATGGAATGAAGTGTGTGGTTTTCACAAGACCACAAAAGTCTCCAGCACTTTATTAATCAGGAGGAGTTGAACATGAGGCATCGACAATGGGTTGAGCTCTTGAACGATTACGATCTCGAGATTCGCTACTGTCCTGGTAAGGCGAATTTCGTAGCCGATGCGCTTGGTCGAAAGGGCAAGCCAAGCTTCATTCTGTTCAAACTCTATCTGATATTCAATCCTGTGTCCTTCAAGAACAACGATTTTGGGCAAACGAAAGCTTATTAAAATATGAGCTACTACTTCAACACGAGCTTAAAACTCAAAACGAAAGGGGCGATAGGTTGCTCTATTTTAAGAATCCTGGTGGTCCAGTCACACTCATCACAGGTTCATTCATTTGGTTTTTCCCCTACCCATTATTAAATGCACTGTGTGGACTATGCAAGGAATTACGTAATTATGGACGCATACATAATTATAAAAATTCAGTGCACAGAAACCACAGTAAGATTTATCATGTGTAAGAACCAATAGTGACAACAATAACGAAACGTGAACAATGTAATAGAGGTACAGTGGACGCACCAATGACGCTTCATATACTTGTATATAAGTGTCCCTCTTACCTTGCAAACATAATGTTATTTAAAGTTACTAGAAGTTCGGAACTTTAACCAGTGTTGTTTTATCTTTTCGACTTCATGTTTCAAGCTTTCACAAGTTTCCTCTAAATAAAATTTCGGGATGAAATTTCCTAAAGTAGGGGAGACTGTGACAACTGTGTTCTGTAAGCACCGTATAATGTAAAACAATGTTGGTTATCAATAAAACAATGTGCTTTGGTGTTATTATATGTGTTATTGTGTTTAATGATTTTACAATTTAATTCGATTCCGATTTCAAGCTTTAAATCACTTTCTGGAAGGTTATACGCAAACTGGTGCGTAAACGCAATCAGTTTAATGCAACGTACACTCCGGAACTGTGATATAAGCCAAACATACCCTAAATATCCTTTACATAACTTAGAAATAAGTTTCGAAGGATTCGGTATGGCGAAAACACGTTTATTTGAACTAAAAGAACTAATTACGATAAAACTGCGAAATGAACGTTGGTGACCGCCCGGATAATATTTAAATCCCAAAAATATTCTGTTATTATTAAAATTTTATTTTAATCAGGTCCATCTTGAAAAATAAATTAAAACGCCAAAAAAACGTTATTTTTCAAGTTTAAGTGCGTACCGTGTGTTTCTGCGCGACACAGTGCTTCTACTGCGAAACGCGGACAACGCAGCCAGTCCTGGCAACTGAAATTTATTTCAGTAATATTTTGGCGAGATTATTTTTATAGAATAATAAAAATAATTTAGAACGCCATAAATCGGGATTTGAACGCTAGATAAAATACCCGGTACATAATTAAGCACTTTAACGGAACGGTGTTTAACCGGACATTACCCGGGACACTAAATTTTTATCACACACATTGTTTTATTATTTTTGGCTAGTCATGATCCCCGTTGGTCATAACACCCATTAAAAATCAATTCACTAACACTTATAAGTTATACTTGTAGCTAACTAGTCTTTTTCATTTTAGTTACAAATTTGCAAACAACCCCCCCCCCCCCCCTTAGAACCGATTTTGGTCCCTTGAGGACCCACATATCTTCATACCATACTTCACTTGATTTAATCTTATATTTTATATAAGTTGTTGCTTGTAAGTTTGGTCATAATATTTGAGGAATTATGATATAAGTATGGTGCCTCTTACATCATTCATTTCATCTTCACACTCCACTCAACCCTCACATCACTCTACTCTCTCTCTCTTTTCGGTTCCACCACAACCGAAACCACATCCCACCATCTTCATCATTTATTGATAAACCCGTTGTTAGGACACTTGTTAATACGATTTAGTAACATTTAAACCATAAAATAACATGCTGATGAACTTTTCCAGCCGACTTCAACAGGCTGTAAACAGACCTTAATAACTCGAAAAACTGATTTTCTGAAGCCTAAATTGTGTATTTTTGAAAAACTGATCAAATGGCACTGGAATCGTAATTTTTCGAGGTCATTTGCTATTTTTAAAGAATCATTTTGTAACAGCAGCTAAAGCTGAGTTTTCACTGCAATAAATGGATGATATGTTTTTAGTTATAACTTGAAATCTATGAAAAACCAACTCATGAAATTTATACTGTAGATGACCACCGTTGTCGCCGGAATCCTCCATCTGGAATTTCATGAATCGGAGTTACGATGAATTTTTAGTGAATTATTTCGTAGACTGCAATCAGAAAGTAACAAATCTAATTGCAGTCCGGTAAACGATTTTCTATAAAATACTGATTATGAATTGGACCCCGATATTATTACACCATAATAATTGGATCGTATAAGACATTCTATAAAAATTTAGGAATTTTTGGAATAAGTTAACTATTTTATTTAAATATCTGAAAACAGTCCAGTTTCATATATATTAAAACAGAAATGGCATAAGTAGTATTTTGCATGTATTTTGTGGGTTTTGGTTATTAAAGCATTCTTATTTAATTTAGAATGAATAAACGATTTGAGGGATTGTGTTAACATATAAAAACGCACCCAAATGTGAGTACATAGTCCCCTCTTTTACTATTTTCAATTGTTTTGGGGTGATTCATATGTATCATAACGATTTCGATATTTTAACGATGGTTTAGAAACGATTGAGATGGTTTATACTAAACTATTAACGATTTCGATAATGTGAATGAGCTTGTTGGTTGTAAGTACATAACGAATGACATTCATTAATTTCGGCCAAACCGACCAGTATTAGGTTATGGTACCATATGTTCCGACAAATCCCGTTATCAGACTGGACCCATGGTTATGTGTGGGTTAAGTGGGCAACGACTGAATCTGATGATTGTTAACTTACCCTTTTGGAGGTTTGTTAATGCGAAAATGAGTTGAACAATAGACGAGTCACACAGGTTTGAATGTTATTAGCGAGACGACCAAAAGTAGTTTCACGATCTAAAACGAGAATGATTTAAACGACTAAAGCAATGTTTAACGAATTAAACGATTTGGGTAAACGATTGGTCTTCGGTTAGTGTTTAGATAACGGGACGGGTGTAATGTGATGAAAGCATGGTGGATACGCCACTGGTACTTCCTATATATATATATATGTTTTCATTATATTACATACCGTGGTGTTATTTAGTTCACTTGGGTAAACAATTGGAAGCGATGTCACACAAACGAGGTTTTCGAAACGATATAAACCATACGAGTTTTATTAACGAGATTTTATTAAATAAATGTTTTGGGTTAAGAATCATGGCTACGAGATTTTATACACTATAACCAACTTGATTTAAGTTGGTTAGTTATGCCGAAATACAATACTTTTCAAAACAAGGTTTTTAATTAACTATTGCAATATGTAAACTAGCCATGAATCCGACACTCTCGAAACCCTATGTACTCGCCAGCATTTCTTTGTTGACTTTGTTTTCACATATGTTTCAGGTGTTGTTGAATGATGTTGATTGCTAGGAAGCATACTCACATAGGACTGGACGAGGCCTTAGTAACTTAATAAACTTGTTTATTTAGATTTCCAGACGATGTAAATATCTAATGTTTCATAAAAAGAAACCTCAAATTTCCGTGTGTTTTGAAACAATGATTCTGTTACAACACTCCCCGACAATTCCGCCGCGATTTGTTGTTTTACGCGGTCGGGGTGTGACATGTACTTCATTACGAAGTTACCCAGGACCTCAAGAGGTCATGACATGATATGGGTAATCATCGATAGACTAACAAAGTCCGAACACTTCCTACCAATTCGGGAGAAGGATAATACAGAGAAACTAGCAGAACTCTATCTCAAAGAAATAGTGGCTTATCATGGAGTGCCTATTTCAATCATCTCAAACCGAGACGGTCGCTTCATTTCACGAATTTAGAAGTCATTTCAAGAGGCCTTTGGATCTCATTTAAATCTAAGCACGATCTTTCATCCACAAACTGACGGCCAGAGCGAACGGACAATCCAAACACTCGAAGATATGCTTCGTTCATGTGTTATGGATTTGGGAGGCAACTGGGATACTCATTTACCTTTGGTTGAGTTTTCCTACAACAACACCTACCATACAAGCATACAAGCTGCACCGTTCGAAGCTCTTTATGGTCGAAAGTGTCGCTCTCCGCTATATTGGGCGGAAGCGGGCAATAAACAACTAATTGGTCCGGAGTTAGTCCAAGAGACCACGGATAAAATCTTTCAGATCAGATACCGTATCAAGACGGCTCGCGATCGACAAAAGAGCTACGCAGACAAGTGACTGATGCCATTATCTTTCGAGGTCGGAGACAAGTGACTGATGCCATTACCAATGTAACTTGTTCATGTACAAACCAATTGTCAAGTGTTATTGTGTAATCCATATCAAAATGTCTATGTCCAATGTAAACCACCAAATGTGTATATCAATGTCCAAATGTTTATGTTCAATGTAGATCATGTAATGTGTAACCAAGATGTCATGTATGGTAGTGAAATATATATCAACTAAACCATATGTAAAATGCACAAAAACAAGGTATTGAAGTAAAACATAGTTTAAATCAAAGTTATGTTTTGTGTAACAAATGCATGCTATACTGATACAAGCATTTATGCGGTATTGTTAATATGCATACATCCAAGCCTTGAGACTGTGGCGATAAACCCTTAAACAAATTAAAGGTTTATCTAAGTTATGTATATCGAATTCGGTCATTCCTTTCATCCCCTTTCCCTGGGATGTCCGGAACGGGAGTTGTCAATTCCTATGGTACCACTACCTACTAACGAATGGCATGATCAATGTTAATGAATGTATTGTTCCATGCTAAACAACCCAAATGTCATACCCAAAAATGTAAGCATGTGAAAACGATGCACTAAGTATGTAATCAAATGAACATACGTAGCGTGAAATGTAATGTAAAACGATGTACTAAGTAATGCACACAATGGGCACACCTAGCATGAAGTGAAATGTAAAACGATGTACTAAGTAATGCACACAATGGGCACACCTAGCATGAAATGTAATGTAAAACAATGTACCAAGTAATGCACACAATGGGCACACCTAGCATGAAATGTAATGTAAAACAATGTACCAAGTAATGCACACAATGGGCACACCTAGCATGAAATGTAATGTAAAACAATGTACCAAGTAATGCACACAATGGGCACACCTAGCATAAGATGTAATAAAATCATGTACTATAATGTACTAACGAACATAGCAGGTATATGATGTGAAAACAGGAAAGCATGAAAGTAACAAGTAGGCACATGTGTTTCACCCCAAAACAGTTTGGAAAACAGTAAAAGAGGGGTCTATGTACTCACTTGAGATTGCTCAGATGTCTAAAGATAACCACCAAGCAAAGATATAGATCACGGAATCAAACGGCACCTAATATAGGTAACTATGTTAATAAACCGGACCCAAATCGGATGATTGGTTAGAATGAGGGTTTGTAAACCAAACGAGTGTAGAGACTCGTGTCATTTGGTTTAACAAAGCCTACATACTAAATGAAACCTAACATAATTGTTTACGACCCATTACGACCCGTTTAGGAAGCTTATGCTACTTTAACGCGTCGTTCGCGTGAAACGCGTTTGGACCGCATAACTAGCCCTATGACAAGTGTTATATGCCTAAACATGTTATATAATCAGTTATGTGACAAAAGTTTAGGTTACATATGCTTAATTACCAATTATACATGAAAACGGTATTCTGGTAATTTACCTAAGGCATATTAACTACCTATCATACAACTACTTAAACGATGTGACCATAAGGTATAACCTCGGAAGGTTATTCCCTACACTATGGTCACCTAATGTATTTGGTCGGATCCTAATGATCGACCAAACTGGGTCGGGTTCGAAGGTATAGGCGATTTATTAGATCGCCTACCCTACGACCCTAGACAACGTGGTAATCAGTGGGCATAGTCCCAAGGGACTATGACCAACGTGATTACAATCACGTTGCGAAGTTCAAACGAACTTCGCATTGACCATTACTGGTCAACGCTGAAAGTCAAACAAAGTTTTACTTTCTGACTCGAAAAGCAATAAAATAAGGAAAAGAACGAAAGAATACTTATGAAGGGTCCCCGAATGCTAAACTCGATTCAAAAATCTCAGGTATGAAACAAATGTTTCAACTTAGAGTTTCTCAAATCAAATTTCTTGTGATTTTGAAGCATGGGGGTTGGGTATTTATAGTTTTCGGGTAACCTCTAAGATCGTTTGTTGAATATCGTGCCTTAATCCAAGCCGTACAAGTGTCGGAAACTCATGGTGGCTAAAAATGATGTTTATCAACAGATTAGGCAAGTGGGAAATGTGTGGGTGAGGTTGCAACAGCTGGAAAATGCTGACTGTTAAGTCTGATCTGTTCTGCAGGTTGCCTTACGGACCGTAAGGTTAAAATAGCTTACGGTCCGTAAGCTATCAGTTTGGCAGAATTACAAAATCAGTCCCTGCAATGCAATCAGCCCATTTTTGACACGTTTAAGGCCCGTTAACCCCATTTCAAAGCTCTAAAATGAAGTTAAAGTATAGGGAGCTTAAAATGTGTTCAAAAATATCTCGGATGTTGGTTCGTTTGGCCGTACGATCGCGATGTTCGGTTAATTACGACGGAATGCGCATAAGCGCGAAAAACGATCCAAATGACGCGACGAATGGATTTTTCTTATGGCGAACACTAAAATATAATATAGTCATGCTCACATAAATTTTTGGATGTCCAGATGTATTCAGAACGTAAGTTATGCGCGAAAATGCAAACTTGTGCACTTTTTGACACTTTTAGTCGCTGAATGACCCAAAAGTTTATTTTAACACACCGAACCCCTCAAAGCCTATTTCTAAGCTATGTAAAGGATATTTAAGGTGTGTTTAACTTATGGTAATGTTCCGGAATGTTCGTTACAGTTCAAATTGACATACTTTCGCAGTTTGTCATATTTAGTCCCTGTAGTCGAATTAACTTGTTTTTGTCATACCAAAGCCTTCAAAACTTATTTCTAAGTTATGTAAAGGTTATTTAAAGTATTTTGAGTATATGTTGATGTTCCGGAGTATTTCTCGCATTAAACTGAGTACGTTTACGCACTAGTTTGCGTATAACCCTCCAGAAAGTGATGTAGAATTTGGAATTGAACAAAAGTCAAAACATGAAAAATGTAAAACAGAATCAAACAAACATTGGGATCAAATAACATTGTTTTATTGATAATAGAACTGTTCACAATGATTACAAGCACGGTTGTTACAGTCTCCCCTACTTGTGGAAATTTCGTCCCGAAATTTATTTAGAGGAAACTCGTGGAAAAAGATGTGGATATTTCGCCTTCATTTGATCTTCGCGTTCCCAAGTAAACTCAGGTCCTCACTTAGCTTCCCAGCGAACTTTGACCAAAGGAATGCGCTTGCGTTTAAGCCACTTGACTTCACGTTCCATGATTTCCACTAGTTTCTCAACAAATTTCAGTGTTTTGCCGACACGAATTTCGTCAAGCGGTATGGAGAAGTTTTCATCAGCTGAACACCTCTTGAGATTGGACACGTGAAAAGTTGGATGATCATTTCCAAGTTCAGGAGGTAACTCAAGTCTGTAGGCTACCTTTCCGATTCTTTCGACGATCTTGAATGGTCCAACGTATCTAGGTGCAAGTTTTCCTTTCTTTCCAAATCTGATCACACCTTTCCAAGGTGAGACCTTAAGTAATACTCGATCACCGACTTGAAATTCCAAGGCTTTGCGTTTTGGGTCCGCGTAAATCTTCTGACGGCTTCTAGCTGCCTGAAGGTTATCACGAACTTTCTTGACCTTGTCAGTTGTCTCTAAAATGAGGGCAGGTCCAGTAATTTGAGCCTCGCCAATCTCATTCCAGCAGACTGGTGAACGACATTTTCGACCATAGAGAGCCTCGAAAGGAGCCATTTTGATGCTAGTGTGATAACTGTTGTTGTAGGAGAATTCAATCAATTTAAGATGTGAATCCCAACTACCACCAAAATCGATCACAGAAGCTCTAAGAATATCCTCCAGAGTCTGGATTGTTCCCTCAGATTGACCATCCGTTTGCGGATGATAAGCTGTGCTCAGATTAAGTTGGGTCCCCATAGCAGATTGCATGGTTCTCCAAAAATGAGAAGTGAAACGAGCATCTCTGTCAGAAATGATGTTCAAAGGAACATCATGTCGAGCTACAATTTCATCCACATAGATTTGAGCAAGTCTGTCAGCAGGAAAATCCTCACGGATTGGCAAGAAATGTGCTGACTTTGTAAGATGATCAACGACTACCCAGATGGCATCATGACCTTTCTTAGTGCGTGGAAGTTTGGTAACGAGATCCATAGTAATGTTTTCCCATTTCCAAACTGGGATCTCTGGTTGCTCCAATAAACCAGAAGGACGCTGATGTTCAGCCTTAACCTTAAGACAAGTAAGGCATTTGGATACGTATAAGGCAATGTCTTTCTTCATACCAGGCCACCAATAGTGAATACGAAGATCCTTATACATTTTATCTGAGCCCGGATGAATAGAATAACGAGACTTATGGGCTTCATCCATAAGCAAGGTACGAAGATCATCCTGGCTTGGGACCCACAAACGGTCCATGAAGTAATATGATCCATTGTCCTTCAGTTCCAGAGCAGGTGTTATGTGATAGGGAAATTCCTTATCCATTAGACCTTGTGAAACACAAGATTGTTGAGCTTGAGAAATGCGTGTTTGGATATCGGATCGAGCTTGAATAACAGATTGAACACGTACACAGTGAAGCTTAGTACGTTCCTTACGACTTAATGCATCAGCTACGACATTCGCCTTACCAGGATGGTAGCGAATTTCGCAGTCATAGTCGTTTAAAAGCTCAACCCAACGTCGCTGTCTCATGTTGAGTTCTTTCTGGTTGAAGATATGCTGAAGACTTTTGTGGTCAGTGAAAACCACACATTTTGTACCGTACAAATAGTGTCTCCAGATCTTGAGAGCAAAGACAACTGCACCCAACTCAAGATCATGAGTGGTGTAGTTCTTCTCATGTATCTTCAACTGCCTCGATGCATAAGCTATGACTTTGTTCCTTTGCATAAGAACACAGCCAAGACCCAATTTCGATGCATCACAATACACAACAAAATCATCATCACCCTCAGGCAATGATAGAACAGGCGCATCGCAAAGCTTCTGCTTCAAGTGTTGAAAAGCTTCCTCTTGTTTGATTCCCCAATAAAAGGGCATTTTCTTCTGAGTTAGAGCAGTTAGAGGAACTGCAATCTTCGAGAAGTTTTCTATGAAGCGGCGGTAATAACCCGCTAGACCAAGAAAAGAACAAACTTCAGTAGGAGTAGAAGGCGTATCCCAATCCTTAATCGCACTGATCTTGGAGGGATCTACATGAATACCCCGTTCGTTGATAACATGCCCCAAAAATTGAACTTCTTTAAGCCAAAATTCACACTTGGAGAATTTGGCGAAAAGTTGTTCTTTCTTTAGGAGTTCTAGGGTAAGACGAAGATGTTGCTCGTGATCAGCTCGCGTCTTAGAGTATATCAAGATGTCGTCAATAAAAACAATGACAAACTGATCCAAATAAGGTTTGCAGACCCTATTCATTAAGTCCATGAAAATAGCATGAGCATTAGTCAAACCGAATGGCATGACTGTGAATTCATAATGCCCATAACGAGTACGGAACGCTGTCTTCGGAATGTCTTCTTCTTGCACCCGAAGTTGATGATATCCAGATCACAGATCAATCTTCGAAAAATAAGAAGCGCCTTGTAACTGATCAAAGAGATCATCGATGCGAGGTAGGGGATATCGATTCTTGATGGTAAGCTTGTTAAGCTCACGATAATCGATACACATCCTAAAGGATCCATCCTTTTTCTTGACAAAAAGAACGGGAGCACCCCAAGGTGAAAAACTAGGACGTATAAAACCTTTGTCAGAGAGCTCCTGAAGCTGTTTAGACAACTCTTGCATCTCAGATGGTGCAAGACGATATGGAGCTCTGGCAATGGGATTTGCACCAGGTACGAGATCAATGCGGAACTCGACTTGGCGTGCTGGAGGTAGACCAGGTAAATCTTCAGGGAACACTTCAGAATAATCCCGAACGACAGGAATATCTGAAATAGACTTACCCTTGCCTTTATCTTCTGTAACATGTGCTAAGAAAGCCACATAGTTCTTCTGCAGATACTTCCGAGCTTTAAAACAAGACATGAGTTTGAGACCACCGATAGGCTTCTCACCTTGAACCTGCAGGATCTCGCCTGTCGAAAGCGGCACACGAACTATCTTCTCAGAACAAACTATCTCTGCGTGATGCTTGGATAACCAATCCATTCCCACAATAATGTCGAAGCTTCCAAGTTGCATTGGCGTGAGGTCGATAGGAAAGAGATGATCATTAAGGTTCAACTGGCAGTTGCGAAGAACAGAATCAAGAATAATTGGTTCACCGCTAGCAACTTCTACTGTCAAAGGTTTTCCTAGTTTCGTTCTAGACACGCGAAGCATTTGCTCAAAAGACAATGACACGAAACTCTTATCGGCACCAGAATCGAAAAGAACAGATGCAGGCTGATTATTAATAAAGAACGTACCGTTCACCACATTATCATCCGCCTGTGCCTCTTGGGCATTCATGTTAAAGGCTCGGCCTCGAGCCGGAGCCTGATTCTGGTTCTGGTTCTGGTTGGCTAGCCTTGGGCACCGGTTTCTGTAGTGGGTCAGATCCCCACAATTGTAACAAGCACCTGGTGGGTATTGTAGTCGTGCAGCTTGACCCTGTTGCTGAGCAGGAGGCTGTGCAACTTGTTGAGCCGGGTTTTGAACTGCGCGATTCTGAGCAAACCGACAAACATCGGCAAGATGACCTGACTTCCCACAGCTAGTACAGAAACGGCACTGATGTTGCGGCTGATGGTGACTGTTGCATCTATTGCACAAAGGTGCATTCCCTGTATAGGGTTTCTTTGCTGGAGGTTGTGCGGGTTGGTTGGGAGCTGCCTGGTTAGCTTGGGCAGTGATGGCAAAATTTTGGGAAGCCTTACGCTTCCTTGACCTCTTCGAAGAACCAGAGTCCTTTCTATTCTTGTTTTGACCCTTCTTGCTATCCCCCTTGTCAGCCGACTGTTTCTTGCCCTTGTCACCCTTCCTGTGTAACTTGTTCTTCCGGATCTGCGACTCAGTCAGCGTCGCTGATAACTCGATTGCCTGACGGAGTGTGGCAGGGTTACTACCAGTAAGAATATCTTGTACCGAGTCAGGTAGGCCGTCGATGTATCTCTCGATAGCCTTGTCGAGTGGGGTAACCATTGTCGGGCAAAGAAGACTCAACTCTTCAAACCGATCAGTATAAGCCCTGTGCTCACCACTATCTTGCTTCAAAACATCAAACTCTTTCTCCAACGCTCGCTGCTCATGACGAGGACAGAATTCCCTCATCATAAGGGCTCTAAGTTCAGCCCATGTCTGTGCAAGAGCAACTTCTGCACCCCTGTCTCTCATAATCCCGTTCCACCATGTCAAAGCCCTCTTCTGAAATACGCTCGAAGCAAACTCAACTTTGCGATTATCCGGACATTGCACGTGGCGGAAAGTATTCTCACTGCTCTCGAACCACTGAAGAAGCCCAGTCGCTCCTTCAGAACCACTAAACTTGAGTGGTTTAGCCTAATTAAAATCCTTGTATTTGCATGGAACATTGTTGTTGTTGTTATTGTTGGCTTGGTTCCATTGAGCAAAGAGATTTGGAAATTGAGCAGCCATCTGCTGCGCAATAATTTCTGCCAGCTCGGCAGTTGCTATCAGATTGTCGCGTCGAGTAGGCATTCTAAAAGAGGAAAACATGAAAGGAAACGAGTGAGATGATTGGATGAAAAGAATGAGATGATAAAAACAAGAATTGCAAACAACATAGATGGTGGTCATTCGTCCGTATCACAAAGCAAACAAACGACACACAGTGACTAATCAAAGTAAATGGATCAAAAATAATGTATAATGAAGACATGCTCGCCTATAAGTGAACACTCATCCCAAGAATTCCCAGGTAAGCACAACTGGTCTCGCGTCTGGTTGAGATGTATACGAAGTGCTTGCCTAGACAGAAAACCCAGAATACAGGCATTCACCCTTCCAGTTTGCACGTGTTCACATTATTTAAGACCCAAAACCTTGACGAGATTTTGAAAATTTGAAGGCACAAGGCCAAAAATTTAATCAAACTGAAAAGGGTTCAAAACCATATAACAGAGGGTTCAAAACCTTGTAATAAATCATTCAAAAACAGATGATTGTTTTTCAAAAATCGTTTCGGAAAAAAATTGGTTCTTGTTTTGATAATCACCTAAGGATAGGTGATGTACATGTTTTAAGATCTAAACACAAATAATTTGTGTTAGGGTCCTAGAAAAGTTATAGTCTAGGTCAAAGCACTACTAATAACCTAATTCCCTATAACCATTGGCTCTGATACCAACTCTTCTGTCACACCCCGACCGCGTAAAACAACAAATCGCGGCGGAAACATCGGGGCGTGTCGTAACAGAATAAATTGTTTCATAACCATGGCATACAAAGTTTTATTTATTTATTAAACAAGGGTGTTACATTGTCTTGAACAGTAAACAAAAGAGTTTATAACATAATTAAACAAGTCTATCTTCGTTTTTAGTCTCTAAGGCACAGGTCCGCCCTAGTGTCATGATCAACATCCTATGGAAAAGCTCCTGAAAACACATGTGAAAATAGGTACGTCAGCATAAAAATGCCTGTGAGATACATAGGTTTGTGAAAAATAGGATTCATGACTTGTATTTGAGAAAATGTTAAGTCGTGAACCTTATAATTTGCTTTGTCTTATAAATCATTTGGAAAACGATAAGATCAGTTGATAGGTATAAGTAATGTAAGGTTAAATGAATAACCATGTAAAATGAGTTTGTATACGATAAGTTGGTTGTAAAACAATGTCTTATGAAAAGTATGTTATTTGTATAAAATGTTATATGTATCAAACTGAAATGATTTAAATAACGTTACGCTATGTAATATTATACAAATACTTATATATAGGAAGTACCAGCGGCGTATCCACCATGTTTGTATCATATTACACACGTATCGTTACTCAAATCACTTGCCCAAACAACCACCAATGTAACTTGTTCATGTACAAACCAATTGTCAAGTGTTATTGTGTAATCCATATCAAAATGTCTATGTCCAATGTAAACCACCAAATGTGTATATCAATGTCCAAATGTTTATGTTCAATGTAGATCATGTAATGTGTAACCAAGATGTCATGTATGGTAGTGAAATATATATCAACTAAACCATATGTAAAATGCACAAAAACAAGGTATTGAAGTAAAACATAGTTTAAATCAAAGTTATGTTTTGTGTAACAAATGCATGCTATACTGATACAAGCATTTATGCGGTATTGTTAATATGCATACATCCAAGCCTTGAGACTGTGGCGATAAACCCTTAAACAAATTAAAGGTTTATCTAAGTTATGTATATCGAATTCGGTCATTCCTTTCATCCCCTTTCCCTGGGATGTCCGGAACGGGAGTTGTCAATTCCTATGGTACCACTACCTACTAACGAATGGCATGATCAATGTTAATGAATGTATTGTTCCATGCTAAACAACCCAAATGTCATACCCAAAAATGTAAGCATGTGAAAACGATGCACTAAGTATGTAATCAAATGAACATACGTAGCGTGAAATGTAATGTAAAACGATGTACTAAGTAATGCACACAATGGGCACACCTAGCATGAAGTGAAATGTAAAACGATGTACTAAGTAATGCACACAATGGGCACACCTAGCATGAAATGTAATGTAAAACAATGTACCAAGTAATGCACACAATGGGCACACCTAGCATGAAATGTAATGTAAAACAATGTACCAAGTAATGCACACAATGGGCACACCTAGCATGAAATGTAATGTAAAACAATGTACCAAGTAATGCACACAATGGGCACACCTAGCATAAGATGTAATAAAATCATGTACTATAATGTACTAACGAACATAGCAGGTATATGATGTGAAATAAGGAAAGCATGAAAGTAACAAGTAGGCACATGTGTTTCAACCCAAAACAGTTTGGAAAACAGTAAAAGTGGGGTCTATGTACTCACTTGAGATTGCTCAGATGTCTAAAGATAACCACCAAGCAAAGATATAGATCACGGAATCAAACGGCACCTAATATAGGTAACTATGTTAATAAACCGGACCCAAATCGGATGATTGGATAGAATGAGGGTTTGTAAACCAAACGAGTGTAGAGACTCGTGTCATTTGGTTTAACAAAGCCTACATACTAAATGAAACCTAACATAATTGTTTACGACCCATTACGACCCGTTTAGGAAGCTTATGCTACTTTAACGCGTCGTTCGCGTGAAACGCGTTCGGACCGCATAACTAGCCCTATGACAAGTGTTATATGCCTAAACATGTTATATAATCAGTTATGTGACAAAAGTTTAGGTTACATATGCTTAATTACCAATTATACATAAAAAGGGTATTCTGGTAATTTACCTAAGGCATATTAACTACCTATCATACAACTACTTAAACGATGTGACCATAAGGTATAACCTCGGAAGGTTATTCCCTACACTATGGTAACCTAATGTATTTGGTCGGATCCTAATGATCGACCAAACTGGGTCGGGTTCGAAGGTATAGGCGATTTATTAGATCGCCTACCCTACGACCCTAGACAACGTGGTAATCAGTGGGCATAGTCCCAAGGGACTATGACCAACGTGATTACACTCACGTTGCGAAGTTCAAACGAACTTCGCATTGACCATTACTGGTCAACGCTGAAAGTCAAACAAAGTTTGACTTTCTGACTCGAAAAGCAATAAAATAAGGAAAAGAACGAAAGAATACTTACGAAGGGTCCCCGAATGCTAAACTCGATTCAAAAATCTCAGGTATGAAACAAATGTTTCAACTTAGAGTTTCTCAAATCAAATTTCTTGTGATTTTGAAGCATGGGGGGTGAGGTATTTAAAGTTTTCGGGTAACCGTTAAGATCGTTTGTTGAATATCATGCCTTAATCCAAGCCGTACAAGTGTCGGAAACTCATGGTGGCTAAAAATGATGTTTATCAACAGATTAGGCAAGTGGGAAATGTGTGGGTGAGGTTGCAACAGCTGGAAAATGCTGACTGTTAAGTCTGATCTGTTCTGCAGGTTGCCTTACGGACCGTAAGGTTAAAATAGCTTACGGTCCGTAAGCTATCAGTTTGGCAGAATTACAAAATCAGTCTCTGCAATGCAATCAGCCCATTTTCGACACGTTTAAGGCCCGTTAACCCCATTTCAAAGCTCTAAAATGAAGTTAAAGTATAGGGAGCTTAAAATGTGTTCAAAAATATCTCGGATGTCGGTTCGTTTGGCCGTACGGTCGCGATGTTCGGTTAATTACGACGGAATGCGCATAAGCGCGAAAAACGATCCAAATGACGCGACGAATGGATTTTTCTTATGGCGAACACTAAAATTTAATATAGTCATGCTCACATAAATTTTTGGATGTCCAGATGTATTCAGAACGTAAGTTATGCGCGAAAATGCAAACTTGTGCACTTTTTGACACTTTTAGTCCCTGAATGACCCAAAAGTTTATTTTAACACACCGAACCCCTCAAAGCCTATTTCTAAGCTATGTAAAGGATATTTAAGGTGTGTTTAACTTATGGTCATGTTCCGGAATGTTCGTTACAGTTCAAATTGACATACTTTCGCAGTTTGTCATATTTAGTCCCTGTAGTCGAATTAACTTGTTTTTGTCATACCAAAGCCTTCAAAACTTATTTCTAAGTTATGTAAAGGTTATTTAAGGTATTTTGAGTATATGTTGATGTTCCGGAGTATTTCTCGCATTAAACTGAGTACGTTTACGCACTAGTTTGCGTATAACTCTCCAGAAAGTGATGTAGAATTTGGAATTGAACAAAAGTCAAAACATGAAAAATGTAAAACAGAATCAAACAAACATTGGGATCAAATAACATTGTTTTATTGATAATAGAACTGTTCACAATGGTTACAAGCACGGTTGTTACAGAATGTGACAACTGCCACTTTACGGTAATTTTCTTACACTAAAAATACTCATTTTTAGCTACATTTTTATGCATTTTGAACACTCGAACTGCGTATTTCGTGATATACACTTAGAATACTCATGGAATACTTACTTAGGATGCATATGATCCATTTTTATTAAGTACATTTGAAACAGTTTAAACAATGCATCGAAACTACTAGAAAAGCACCTAGTAAACTAGTATTCTGACGAAAACGCAGGATTCGCATAAACCATCTAAACGACATCTTTAGGACTCAGACGAAAGTCCAACATCTAATATACATTAAACACTAACTAGGAATGCAAGGGTTTGATTTAAAACCTTCCCGAAGTCCGATAATACTAAAAACTGCCCGAAAAGCACTAAAAGCGACGATTTCAACACTTTTCCGCAGAAATTCTGCAGAAATCAGCTTTCTAATATTTTTACGACATGTAAAAATGTTATTTAACATAGAATTCATGAGAGGATACATTCAGGTATCATCCGAGCCAATAACTACAGTTCATACAAGTTACACAACTTAGCGTTCAAATAACGTCTAACCGAAACAATTCGAAACGAATAACGGAAACGACACCTAACGGAAGTCGTTTAAGATATCAAAATATAATTTCTACTAGTCTAGTAAATTTGTTAATAATAATTAACATTCCGAATCACTAATTACCTCCTAATTGTGAAAGATTACACCTAATCACCATACTTAGCCTAATTTGTCACACCCCGAAATTATCAGAGCATTGGCGTGACTGGACTGGTATCGTCATTGCACAGCGGAAGCAAATAAGCTAAGTCTTCTAGAAATTGAACGCCCACTAAGTACTCGACTCTTCATGGTTCTCCTATTCCAACCGTGCCTTGTCTTAGAAATGCAACCTGAGAAAGAACATGCGAGAAAAATCAACAAAAAGTTGAGCGAGTTCATAGTTTGTTTGTAAAAGATTTGAAATAAATCTTTTGAGTTGTGAAAGGTTTGAAATAAATCTTTGGAATAACCGGTTTTTGAAATAGTATTGAGAAAATGAATTTAAAAATCATTTTCTTGCCAAGTTATATGGAAACGTTGTGTTTGTAACACGTTATGTTCATAAAACCATGTATTTGTAAAGTCTTGTATTTGTAATGTTCACATAACCGTCAATGCCCACCCTGACCTTGACTCCATACCCGCATATTGCTTTTGAATTTGTATAAAACATGGTGGTTAATTTGTATGAACAAGTATATTTCGTAAATATAAAATCCCTGGTATGTAGCAATAAGGAAATAAAGAGATCAGTTAATGTGTAACCACATGGTCCAACCTTAGGGCGCATGCTAAGATATAATCACCACATGGTCCAACCTTAGGGCGCATGGGTAGCGTAAAAATGTATTTACCGCATGGTCCAACCTTAGGGCGCATGGGTAGCGTAAATATGTATTTACCGCATGGTCCAACCTTAGGGCGCATGGGTAGCGTAGGTTATGTTCAAATAGACTTATCACCCATATGATCCAAATGTACCCTTCCTTAAGCTAATCATACCATGTATAAAATAAATCCCTGGACACCCTGACCAGATTCCTGGTCACCCTGACCAGATTTCCTGGTTACCCTAACCAATTCCCCGGTCACCCTGGCCGAATATCATTCACATTTCGAAAATAAGCAATTATTTTTGTAAAAACCGGTATATTTAGTATAAACCTTTCGTAAATCATTTGTGTTCCTCGAAATCCCTTCGTAATATGATTTAGAAATACGAGTTTTGCGTTAGTTCAAAATTTTTATGTTTTTTGCAAAATGTGCATGACTTTCCACCCCGAAAACATTTATAAAAATGTAAAATAGTAAAAAGTGGGGGTTATGAACTCGCCTGAATATTCCTGTGCAAAGCTAGCTAATTACGACTCCTTGATGTCGTTTCCAAAGTGAGACTCGCTAGCGTGCATTCTACAATATTCCTAACACGGAATATCTTATAAGTTTCTAAATAAACGCAGTATCTAAACTACGTGTCACCGAGCTCTACCGAATCGTCGACCGAACGATATGACGGTAAATTGTCAACTTAACAGAAGCGAAGAAGTTATACTTGTTAGCTTGTTTTAAGAAGTCGTATGTTGATATAAAGGAATATTCGTTTGAAAGTAATATATTATAAACTCGTATTATATATATTGCGTTTTGTGTATATTTGCCAAAAATATACGTATGTGCCGTCTAGGCGTATAAAATAAATATAACAGTTATATTTATTTTGTAAAAGAATCGTCGACTTGTATTGGAAAATAAATATATAACTATATTTATTTATAAAAGGAATCGAGTTTGTTTGAAATTTGAAATAAATATAAAACTATATTTATTTTTATAAGGGAATTCGTGTGGTATAAAAACTATATTTATTTTTATAAAACGAATTCGTCAAATTTCCGAAGTTCAAAACAACTATGTTTGTCGTTGTAAATATTTTTCTGAATCGTTGTTTTCGTAAGTTGTAAGTTGTTGTCGAAGGAAACTTCATATTTGTATCTCGCAAAAGTCGCTTATAACAATAGTTGTCGTTTTACAAGAAAAGCACGTTTTTATAATAAAACTCGTTTTATTTTACGGGTTTTCTCGAAAAACGGGCAGAGTTTCCTCTGTTTTTGGACGCCCCGACAACACAAGTTGTCATTATTTTTCAAAATCAATCAATATTCAAACAACGTAATCAATATTTATGTAAATCTTGTCGAATATTTTGAGATGTGAACTATATATAATCGATTCGAGCTCGTTTTTCACGTAATATTAATATTATGAAAATAACAAAATAAATGTACCGCTAATATTTACCAAGTCTTCGCGTGTCGATACGTTTGACTGAGTTGACCGGGTCAACTGAGTTGACCGAGTCGAGTTGACTCAGTTTGACCGAGTCTTCCCGAATCATGAACCGCAAACCACTGCTAACTTATGTTGACCGAGCCGAACCTGTTGACCCGAACCGTTGACTGCTGACCTGAACTGAGTTAACATCTGAGTTAACCGGGACCCGAACCACAATTGAACCGAGTCATACGGCACCACCCCTACCCTTCCCGCTGTCGGCCGACCGTTCACCGACGCCCGGAGCATCTCTCCGCCGTCTATGCCCACCGTCACCTGGCCCACCAACACTAACCCAACCCGAACCCGGAACAAACCCACACTCGAACCACCTCCACTGCCGCGTCACCGGCCATCCCGCGTTGGACCACCATCGTGCCGGAACCACCACTTTCGTGGCTCACCCATACCTGAAACCACCATCAATCGGCCGAAAAAATGAATTGACCACCGGATAACAGAACCGACCGGCGGTCCGAACCTCCGACCGCCGGTTTCTTTCTCTCTCTCTTCCTCCGTGTTACCTGCTTCTGTCGAGACACCGCCACAGACCACCGGAGGTCTCAGTTGTGCTCGGACAAGAGGATGAAGGGTGAGGGGTGTCTGAGGTGTTGGAGTAACAGGATCGGAGAAGGGGGGTGTTCTCGTGGGATCGGTTGCCGGAAATTACCACCGTACGGTATCGGTTCCTCCTCCTTGTGGTTGCCTGTGCTTAATCGAGAGGGGGGTGGAGTAGACATTGTCTGTGTTTTGGAAAAATGAGTCCCTTTTGTGAGTTGCAGGTTATATTCGACAGAGAGTGAGAGATGGATGAAGTTGAGCTTTATGTGTGTGTGTGTGGGTATATTATGCAGACAAAAGAGAGTCCTTTATATAGAGATTTGAGGGTTAAAGGCTCTTGTGTGTATTTATTTTACATTCAGGTCAAATATTTCATCCTTAGGGTTAATATCTTTTGTAATCTAGTAAATATTTTATCTAGATTTTCAAGGGATTTTGTAGATCTAATATGTCATATGTAGGTTTAGGCTTGGGGATTTTGGGCTTGGGCCCAGGGCCCACATGCCCGTCTTATGTGTAAGCGGCCCGTAATTTCTACGAGACCCGATATCGCGACCCAAACTCCATGAGCATAAAATATTCGTGTAACATCCATATTCGTCGGCGTCGTCAGTATTTCGTACAGTTTCAGTCCGTTGTCATTTGATGTCTCGCAGATTCCACGCGAATCCTCATACGCGTACTGTATAGCTGAACCAACGTTTCTGGGCACTCCAAGGGCCTGGTTAACTTAACTAGCGTCGTAAGCACTATTTATTATCGCGTTAATCATCTGTTAATCACGTAATTAGGAGCCGTAAATCACGGGTTGTCACATTCTCCCCCTGTTACAGAAATTTCGTCCTCGAAATTTAGACTATGTTATCCCCTCAGAATTGTGTTATTCGCAGGTAAGTCCAAATAATAACAAAGTGAATGACCGCGTAATCGAAACAAGACTTAATGATATAGTCACCAGTGCGACTAAGTTAACAAGGATCCAACAATGAACAGGAACTTCGACCAATCGAATTCCATATGAACGTTTATAACATGTAAATGAGTTCTAGAAGCAATAACATCCACTGGATGAACTTAGAATCAACAATCTCAAATATAATAGTTTGCATGAAACGCTCGATCGTGATCAGCGCAAGCTGCAAGTCATACTGACGCCACAAGGTGTCGCAATGAATGAAACAATTTAATAATAGAGGTGATCGAACAAGTATCACCTGTGTTTTGCATAAAACGCTCAATCATAATTAGCCCAAGCTACAAGTTTGTACTGACACCACAAGGTGTCGTAGTGATTGAAATAATTCAATAATAACGGTGATCAAACAAATCCACCGTGTTTGAAGTCAAATGAAAGCGTAATAGGGTGAATCCGAAAGTTTGTTTCAAAGGAAATCATAGAATTTTTCAATCGAAATTTGAACATCAAAGAAATAATGTTTTTGATCGAAGGTGAAGAAGCAATGGATATCGCAAAATTTTTGATCGATAATGAAAGAACCGTTAGTAGGTACACCGGAATGTAAAAATGAATTTGTGTACCATTGTCTTAACACACTATTGTATTAAGACCACTTTGATATAACAATTCGAAGTGAATTGGAAAACAATCAATAAATATTTAGATCTGTGCATGAGATGCGTAAACGAGTTTAGCGCAAGCTTCAAGCTAATGAAAATCACCATCACCTGGTGTCGAAATCAACAGACAATTTAATGGAATCGAATACCAAACAAGTTTACCTCGACTCGGAACAAATGAAACGCTTGTTAATACGAATTTGAATATGATGCTCCCAATACATCATATTATGTTCTGAAATGAATATGTGTAATGAACAAGTTCAAACAATTGAACTTGGTTTTAGCGTAATCCGACAATAAGTATATGTATCGACCAGAAAACTTTAGGCATGGCTACAACGAAAAACCATGTATGTAACTTGTGAAGAAATGATCGTGATACAATGACCATTAAGAGGAGTAGAGATACGAAAATCTACTCAGTAAGTGTGAAATTCGAAATTTCAATAAAAGAAATTTGAGGACTTTACCTGGGGTTTCATGTGACGACCAATTGTTAGGTGACATTACCATGGAATGTCGAACATAGCGTATTCGTCGTTAGTTAGGTATGGGGGGGGGATGCGGAGACAATCGTCTTCTCCCTGACGTGATTCGTGTCGTTGCAGGATCGCGTGACAAGTTGTCGTTTCCTGATTGTTAGTTCTCCTGCTGACAGGAATCTAGCGTTGTTGTTAGATTGCGTCATCGTTCCTTCTCAAAGGCCTCGCCTCGATAGTCGTGTATGTCGTATTTCAATCTCCGTTGATGTATAGCTTAAGTTTCACGTATACCTGTGCACTAGCGTTGTGTGCCGCGTAGAAGGTGATGTACCCCGACATCCGTTGATGTAGAGATTGAGTTCCATGTATTCATGTGCACTAGCGTTTCGTTATGCGTAGGCTGTCTGCTCGGGAAGTTAAAATATCATAGACAATATGGATAATAGTGTGTACCCGAGTTAATATTCGCGGTTCCTACGTGGTGACCTTTAATAAACACACACATGCGCAAATAATCAATCATATAATCAAATAGTCCTCCTAGTCCCACTAGCCTCCCAGCCTCCCAGACTGAATCTCCTAGTCCCACTAGACTATCCTCCCAGCCTCTCAGACTGAATCTCCTAGTCCCACTAGACTATCCTCCCAGCCTCTCAGACTGAATATCCTAGTCCCACTAGACTATCCTCCCAGCCTCTCAGACTGAATCTCCTAGTCCCACTAGACTATCCTCCCAGCCTCTCAGACTGAATCTCCTAGTCCCACTAGACTATCCTCCCAGCCTCTCAGACTGAATCTCCTAGTCTCTCATACTACCTTCCCAGCCTCTCAGACTGAATCTCCTAGTCTCTCAGACTACCTTCCCAACCTCTCAGACTGACTTCCTGGTCTCTCGACCAGATCCAGCCACCTGGGTGAATTCCCTGTTCCGAAGGTCTTAAATGCATGTTTCCTAAACTCTCAGAGTGTTGTGTATTGTATGTAATTGTTTTGTGTACCGTGTATAAAACATGACAATAGCGTATGTTTGAAAACAAAATTTTGACTGTTTGCTTTTCGGCAACGGTTGGAGACCATATTCGAGTACTAGGCGTTATGTATGTATTCAACGTCTTAATAGTCTAAGTTCCCAGAGGAAAGCGAGGTTAGAGCCTAGGTGTCACAACAGGAACCTAATTCGCTGTAACCTATAGCTTTGATACCAATCTGTCACACCCTGAAATTATCAGAGCATTGGCGTGACTGGACTGGTATCGTCATTGCACAGCGGAAGCAAATAAGCTAAGTCTTCTAGAAATTGAACGCCCACTAAGTACTCGACTCTTCATGGTTCTCCTATTCCAACCGTGCCTTGTCTTAGAAATGCAACCTTAGAAAGAACATGCGAGAAAAATCAACAAAAAGTTGAGCGAGTTCATAGTTTGTTTGTAAAAGATTTGAAATAAATCTTTTGAGTTGTGAAAGGTTTGAAATAAATCTTTGGAATAACCGGTTTTTGAAATAGTATTGAGAAAATGAATTTAAAAATCATTTTCTTGCCAAGTTATATGGAAACGTTGTGTTTGTAACACGTTATGTTCATAAAACCATGTATTTGTAAAGTCTTGTATTTGTAATGTTCACATAACCGTCAATGCCCACCCTACCTTGACTCCATACCCGCATATTGCTTTTGAATTTGTATAAAACATGGTGGTTAATTTGTATGAACAAGTATATTTCGTAAATATAAAATCCCTGGTAAGTAGCAATAAGGAAATAAAGAGATCAGTTAATGTGTAACCACATGGTCCAACCTTAGGGCGCATGCTAAGATATAATCACCACATGGTCCAACCTTAGGGCGCATGGGTAGCGTAAAAATGTATTTACCGCATGGTCCAACCTTAGGGCGCATGGGTAGCGTAAATATGTATTTACCGCATGGTCCAACCTTAGGGCGCATGGGTAGCGTACGTTATGTTCAAATAGACTTATCACCCATATGATCCAAATGTACCCTTCCTTAAGCTAATCATACCATGTATAAAATAAATCCCTGGACACCCTGACCAGATTCCTGGTCACCCTGACCAGATTTCCTGGTTACCCTAACCAATTCCCCGGTCACCCTGGCCGAATATCATTCACATTTCGAAAATAAGCAATTATTTTTTGTAAAAACCGGTATGTTTAGTATAAACCTTTCGTAAATCATTTGTTTTCCTCGAAATCCCTTCGTAATATGATTTAGAAATACGAGTTTTGCGTTAGTTCAAAACTTTGTATGTTTTTGCAAAATGTGTATGACTTTCCACCCCGAAAACATTTATAAAAATGTAAAATAGTAAAAAGTGGGGGTTATGAACTCGCCTGAATATTCCTGTGCAAAGCTAGCTAATTACGACTCCTTGATGTCGTTTCCAAAGTGAGACTCGCTAGCGTGCATTCTACAATATTCCTAACACGGAATATCTTATAAGTTTCTAAATAAACGCAGTATCTAAACTACGTGTCACCGAGCTCTACCGAATCGTCGACCGAACGATATGACGGTAAATTGTCAACTTAACAGAAGCGAAGAAGTTATACTTGTTAGCTCGTTTTAAGAAGTCGTATGTTGATATAAAGGAATATTCGTTTGAAAGTAATATATTATAAACTCGTATTATATATATTGCGTTTTGTGTATATTTGCCAAAAATATACGTATGTGCCGTCTAGGCGTATAAAATAAATATAACAGTTATATTTATTTTGTAAAAGAATCGTCGACTTGTATTGGAAAATAAATATATAACTATATTTATTTATAAAAGGAATCGAGTTTGTTTGAAATTTGAAATAAATATAAAACTATATTTATTTTTATAAGGGAATTCGTGTGGTATAAAAACTATATTTATTTTTATAAAACGAATTCGTCAAATTTCCGAAGTTCAAAACAACTATGTTTGTCGTTGTAAATATTTTTCTGAATCGTTGTTTTCGTAAGTTGTAAGTTGTTGTCGAAGGAAACTTCATATTTGTATCTCGCAAAAGTCGCTTATAACAATAGTTGTCGTTTTACAAGAAAAGCACGTTTTTATAATAAAACTTGTTTTATTTTACGGGTTTTCTCGAAAAATGGGCAGAGTTTCCTCTGTTTTTGGACGCCCCGACAACACAAGTTGTCATTATTTTTCAAAATCAATCAATATTCAAACAACGTAATCAATATTTATGTAAATCTTGTCGAATATTTTGAGATGTGAACTATATATAATCGATTCGAGCTCATTTTTCACGTAATATTAATATTATGAAAATAACAAAATAAATGTGCCACTAATATTTACCAAGTCTTCGCGTGTCGATACGTTTGACTGAGTTGACCGGGTCAACTGAGTTGACCGAGTCGAGTTGACTCAGTTTGACCGAGTCTTCCCGAATCATGAACCGCGAACCACTGCTAACTTATGTTGACCGAGCCGAACCTGTTGACCCGAACCGTTGACTGCTGACCCGAACCGAGTTAACATCTCAGTTAACCGGGACCCGAACCACAATTGAACCGAATCATACGGCACCACCCCTACCCTTGCCGCTGTCGGCCGACCGTTCACCGACGCCCGGAGCTTCTCTCCGCCATCTATGCCCACCGTCACCTGGCCCACCAACACTAACCCAACCCGAACCCGGAACAAACCCACACTCGAACCACCTCCACTGCCGCGTCACCGGCCATCCCGCGTCGGACCACCATCGTGGCGGAACCACCACTTTCGTGGCTCACCCATACCTGAAACAACCATCAATCGGCCGGAAAAACGAATTGACCACCGGATAACAGAACCGACCGGCGGTCTGAACCTCCGACCGCCGGTTTCTTTCTCTCTCTCTTCCTCCGTGTTACCTGCTTCTGTCGAGACACCGCCACAGACCACCGAAGGTCTCAGTTGTGCTCGGACCAGAGGATGAAGGGTGAGGGGTGTCTGAGGTGTTGGAGTAACAGGATCGGAGAAGGGGGGGTGTTCTCGTGGGATCGGTTGCCGGAAATTACCACCGTACGGTATCGGTTCCTCCTCCTTGTGTGTCACACCCTGGCTTTGCGGAAGCGTGGGTTTATTTGGTGTGACTTCTTAATACCATAGCTTAATCACAACAAAGCTATATGAAAATAAAACCATGCAGATCATCCATTTATTTAAGTTTGAAAAGTAAAATACCACAACATTGTCTTAAGGCGTTGACGCAAACAACGGAAATTACAAATATAACATAAACACTGTTTAAGACTTGCGACTCGTCCAGGTAAAAGTCGCGACCCCTAAACGTGGATGATCCCGTAACTCTAACAGAGCGGAAAAACGTAGCATACCGTGCCAGATCCTTAGTTCCCTGAAATACATGTAAGTTGGAAAAATCAACATAATGTTGAGCGAGTTCATGTGTAAGTGAGTATGTAAAACACTTGTAAGTATAAAAATCCCTGGTATGTAGCAAATAAGGAAAAAGAGATCACCAATGGTTTGCAAGGCCATTGATATGTGTGAAGTGCAAGTAGGAAGACTCAAACCTAGCGGATTTGTGTGTCGGGTACATAGTCACTCCAAGGTCCGTACTGTGGGCCTGGAGCTGGGCTCGCTACACCCAGATAGATCTACCGCATTGTGTCCCTCGGTCCTACCATGAGGATTAATGGCCTTAAGTACCACCTACCCACTCACATGATCTGTATGCAGTAACCCTCCTTATGCTAACCATACCATGTAAAAGTACTCGTAATCATAGTAACATGTATTTCACCCCCGCAGTTTAGAAAACTGAAAACAGTTAAAAGAAAAGGGGGACATGAACTCACAGTAATGCGTCCTCGAATAACAGCAAATCAAACTCGGTCTGCAGCACGACAACCTACAACGTGCTAATATCTATTAGACGAACGGCCGTGCCTTAGCTTAGAGTTTTAACGTTCTAGGGGAAATAGTTAGACAACTATTTCGTGTTTATATTTCTTGGTTATCGTATAAATAGATTCCTTCCCAAGGATTGGGTATTCGTACAAGTATTATGTATTTGGTGACTTTAAGTATTGACAAGATACATTTTCAAGTCTCATAACCAACACTTTAAAGATTTATGTCAAAATTCAAGGCGAGGTTAAATTCCAAGAAATAAAGTTAAACATACTTGTTAGAAAAATAATTTTTCTAAGTCTTGGTATTTTTAGAAAAATTCGCCAGAACTTCCCCTAAAAACGGGAGTGTCCGTGCTAATACGCACATCATTTTCTTTTTGAAATCAACCCATGATCATCAACAATCAACCCTTACGTTTTGAACACGCAAAATACTACCCTTGTCGCTTCAGTTTCAATATGTGAAAAACTGGACTGTTTTCGGACGTGTAAATAAAATACTTAACTTATTCCAAAAATTCCCAAATTTTTGCGGAACGTCATAATCGACCCACAAATTATTGTGTAAAAATTTCGGGGTCTAGTGCGTTATTAATAATTTATGAAAAATCGTTTACCGAACTGTGATCAGATTTGTTACATTCTGATCACAGTTTACGGAATAATTCGTCAAAAATTCCTCGTAAGTCCGTTTATCGAAAATCCAGTTCGAGGGTCACAAATACATCCGTGACCTTCTATGGTATGAATTTTAGAGGCTGGTTCAATTCAGGTTTCATGTTACGACTGAAAACGTACAGCCCATTTTACTGCAGTAACAAACAGCCTTAGCTGCTGTCACGAAAACAGATTTTTAAAATAGTAACCGAGATCAGAAAAATACAATTCCAGCGCCATTTTCTTCGTTTTTCGAAATGACACAATTTAGGCTTTTGAAATTCCGTTTTTCGAGTTTTTAAAGTCCGTTTACAGCCTGTTGAAGGCGGCTGGAAAAGTACATCAGCAAGTTATTTTAAAGTTTAAACATTTCTAAATCGCATCAACGAGTGTCCGAACAATGGATTTAGCAAGAAAACAACTTTTAAACATCGAGTATGATTTAACCAACCCTCAAACCAACAAGATTCCGCTTCATGATTCAAACACAAGTAAACTTTTATGTAGCTTTTATATTCTCTATTTTTGTTTAACATCTTCTAGTCTTTTGTTCTTTTAGTGATTTAAACATCAAAACATCCTACTACAAGACATAAATTCGAACAAGATGAAATCAAGTGTGAAGAAAACTTACTACTAGCTTATAGCTAGGGATGATTCTTGTGTGAAAGTGATGAGAAAAGATGGTGAGAAGGACTAGAACAAGCTCCTATGAAGTCCCTTCAAGTTGCACCTTCCATGGATGAAAACTAAGCTTTGAATGGACAATGAAATGAAGAAGATGATGATGTTTAAGGTGGTGATGGTGTGTTCGGTTTTGGGCAGCCGATCAAGAGGGAGAGAGAGTGAAGTGAGATGTGAAATCTAGTGAAATGATAAGTAATCTTGGTGCCATGCTATAAATAATCATCTCCACATATCTTGGCAACTTCAACAAGCAACATTAACTTAAAATATTAGAATTAAATCAAATTGGGGGATTTGAAGTATGGGGGTGGGTCCCCTTGAGGCTGATTTCGGTTGGGGGGGGGGGGGTATAATTGCAAAAATTGTAACTAGAATGTAAGTGTAGTTAGATGTAAGAGAGGTGATGATATAAGGGTAGTTTGTTTATTTTTAGCGGGTGTTATGGCATACAGGGATCATGACTAGCCATAAATAATAAAATAACGTATTTGACAAAAATTTAGTGCCCCGGGTAATGTTCGGTTATACGATTAAATACCGTTCCGTTAAAATGTTTAATTATGTCGAAAAAGTCCTTTATGTATATATTTTGTAACATAAATTATTCCCAGTACTTAGGGAAATATACGGGACCGTTCTGAAATGTTTTTGCACTTTATTAGTAATTTAAAATGCTGAGTTTTATATTAAAGCGCAGAATTTTGTACTTAAAGTACGTTTTAGGCACATCCGGTCACTATAAACTTTACCTAGTGACGTAGTTCTACAATCCTCACCTCCCTACACTCACTACTAGTGTAGTAATCTATTCCCGGCTTGTACTGGCCTTAGAGGCAGTGTCTGCCTGATGCTGCTTATGTCAGCATGTTTAATGGGTATCCAGTAGTGTGCTCACTGTGCTTGTTGTGCATCAAGGTTGTCATTGATGTTTGTGTATAAATAATAGAGTGACAGTATAAAATGTGATGCATGAGCATGTATGTATCAGAAATTAGTAAGCAGTTTAATCACAGTTGTAAGCAAGCACAGTAATTAAGCAGTAATTAAATATTAATTAAGTCGTACGGATACCTGTTTTGGTGAGGGTTGTCACATTCTCCCCCCGTTAAAGAAATTTCGTCCCGAAATTTAAGTTCTGCTACGAGATGCAGGGTTCTTAGGAAGTAAATGGGGATATTTCTCTTTCATTCGATCCTCACGTTCCCACGTGAATTCAGGTCCATGCCTAGCATTGCAACGAACTTTGACGAGTTTGACACTGCTCCTGCGAGTTTTATTAACTTTCCAATCTGTGACCTCAACAGGTTCTTCAGTAAAGTGGAGCGTGTTATCGATATGAACTTCGTCAGCAGGAATGATCACTGTACCTTGTGTTGGACTTTTTCTCAAATTGGATACATGGAATGTATCGTGAACACCATGGAGTTCAGCAGGTAGGTCCAACTTGTAGGCTACAAGCCCAATCCTTTGCAGAATTCTGAAAGGGCCAATGTAACGCGGATTCAACTTCCCACGCTTTCCGAAGTGTGCCACACCCCTCCAGGGTGAAACTTTCAATAAAACCATATCTCCAACTTGAAATTCCAAATGTTTCCGGTTTGGATCTGCATAGGCTTTCTGTCTTTTGCGAGCCGCTTCGATACGTTTTCGAATCTGCGTAATCTTATATGTCGTCTCCTGGACGATTTCGGGACCAACAAGCTGTCTATCACCTGCGTCAGCCCAGCATAGTGGTGATCGACACTTGCGTCCGTAAAGAGCTTCAAATGGCGCGGCTCCAATACTAGTGTGGTAGCTGTTGTTGTATGAGAATTCGGCCAGTGGTAAATGCTTATCCCAGCTACCACCAAGATCCATTACACATGCTCTCAGCATATCCTCCAATGTCTGAATAGTTCTTTCACTTTGGCCATCTGTTTGCGGATGGAACATAGTGCTCAAATTCAATTGTGAGCCAAAAGCTTCTTGGAAGGATTGCCAAATCCTTGATACAAATCTCCCATCTCTATCAGAGATGATTGAGAGAGGCACTCCATGACGTGCAACGATTTCTCGCATGTATATTTCCGCAAGTTTACTCGTATTGTCCTTCTCTTTGATTGGCAAGAAGTGTGCGGACTTTGTTAGGCGGTCAACTATCACCCAAATAGTATCATGGCCCATGGTTGTCTTGGGCAGTTTTGTTATAAAATCCATTGAAATTTGTTCCCATTTCCACTTGGGGATTTCAGGTTGTTGCAGAAGTCCTGAAGGCTGCTGGTATTCAGCTTTAACCTTGGCGCACGTTAAACACTTGCTCACGTAAACAGCAACGTCGCCCTTCATCCTGGGCCACCAATAATAATCTTTAAGGTCCTGGTACATCTTATCCGCACCGGGATGAATAGAGTACCGTGATTCGTGTGCCTCATCAAAAATAACTTTTCTCAACCCACCAAACAGAGGAACCCAAATCCTTTCCATAAAACATAACGTTCCTTCCTTGTTTGGTACTAATTGCTTCTCCATCCCATGGAGATACTCTTCTTCAAAGTTTCTTTCCTTAAGAGCTTCTTTCTGCGCAGCACGAATGCGCAGGGAAAGATCTGTCTGAATAATTATCTCCAAAGCCCTAACCCTTATTGTAACACCTGTGCCTCCACGGCCATCAAACAAATACCAAACCAATGAAATATTATATTTCATACTTGGGATTTGTAAAATTGTGTGTATCTTTTACACATATCAACTCTTGATTGATTTTAAGCTTTAAATCGCTTTCTGGAGGGTTATACGCGCTCTGATGCGTAAATATAACCAGTTTAATCCAAAGAACACTCCGGAATAGTGAAATAGGCTTAACATACCTTAAATAACCTTTACATAACTTAGAAATAAGTTTTAAAGGCTTTGGTATGGCAAAAACAAGTTAATTCGCTTACAGGGACTAAACTTGACAAACTGCGAAAGTATGTCAATTTGAACTGTAACGAACATTCCGGAACATGACCATAAGTTAAACACACCTTAAATATCCTTTACATAGCTTAGAAATAGGCTTTGAGGGGTTTAGTGTGCTAAAATAAACTTTTGGGACATTCAGGGACTAAAAGTGTCAAAAAGTGCACAAGTTTGCATTTTCGCGCATAACTTACGTTCTGAATACATCTGGACATCCAAAAATTTATGTAAGCATGACTACATTATATTTTAGTGTTCTCCTTAAGAAAAATCCATTCGTTTCGTCATTTGGATCGTTTTTCGCGCTTATGCGCATTCCGTCGTAATTAAGCGAACATCGCGTTCGTACGACCAAACGAACCGACATCCGACATATTTTTGAGCATGTTTTGAGTTCCCTATACTTTAACTTCATTTTAGAGCCTTGAAATGAGGTTAACGGGGTTCAAACGCATCGAAAAAGGCCTTAAACACGTGCAGGGACCATTTCTGCCAATTCTGAAACTTTTCTGATCAGGGGGGGTGCTAGCGTAGCGCGAGCCCTAAGGGCTTCACCGTCGCGCTACGCGACTGCCTAACCTGACCAGATTCAATGTTTTGTTTTGCAAGTTGTAGCTGATCGATTCGTGTCCACACATTTCCTATCGTCTAGTCAGCGGATAAGAACACATATTTAGCCACCATAAGCTTCCAACACATGTACGGCTCGGATCGTGGCACGATATTCAATAAACGATCCTAGCGGCTCTACCTTTTCTATAAATACCCATCCACCCTCAACCCCAAAACCCACAAATCTGATTAAGAAAGCTCTAAGTTGGAACCTTCGTTTCATACCTGAGCTATTTTGATCTGGGTTAGCATTCGGGGACCCTTCGTAAGTATTCTTTCGTTCTTTTCCTTATTTTTACTGCTTTTCGAGTCAGAAAGTCAAACTTTGTTTGACTTTCAGCGTTGACCAGTAATGGTCAATGCGAAGTTCGTTTGAACTTCGCAACGTGATTGTAATCACGATGGCCATAGTCCCTTGGGACTATGCCTACTGATTACCACGTTGTCTAGGGTCGTAGGGTAAGCGATCTAATAAATCGCTTATACCTCGAACCCGACCCAGTTTGGTCGATCATTAGGATCCGACCAAACACATTAGGTGACCATAGTGTAGGGAATAACCTTCCGAGGTTATACCTTATGGTCACGGCGTTTAAGTAGTTGTATGATAGGTAGTTTATATGCCTTAGGTAAATTACCAGAATACCCTTTTCATACATAATTGGTAATTTAGCATATGTAACCTAAACTTTTGTCACGTAACTGATTATGTAACATATTTAGGCATATAATACTTGTCATAGGACTAGTTAGGCGGTCCGAACGCGTTTCACGCGCACGACACGTTAAAGTAGCATAAGCTTCCTAAACGGGTCGTAATGGGTCGTAAACAATTAGGTTAAGTTTCAAATAGTATGTAGGCTTTGTTAAACCATATCACACGAGTCTCCACACTCGTTTGGTTTACAAACCCTAATACTACCCAGTCTTCCGATTTAGGTCCGGTTATTTAACATAGTTACCTATATTAGGTGCCGTTTGATTTCCGTGATCTCTAGCATTGCTTGGTGGTTATCCTAGGACTTCTGAGCAATCTCAAGTGAGTACATAGACCCCTCTTTTACTGTTTTCCAAACTGTTTTGGGGTGGAACACATGTGCCTACTTGTTACTTTCCTGCTTTCCTGTTTTCAATCATATACTTCCTATGTTCATTAGTACATTTATAGTACATGATTTCATTACAGTTTATGCTATGTATGCCCATTGAGTGCGTACTTAGTACATCGTTTTACATTACATTTTATGCTATGTATGTCCATTGTGAGCATACTTAGTACAGTTGATTTCATCACATGCTTATATTTTCTTGATTTCAAAAGTATAATTGATTATACATGTTATTACTTATCATTTGACAAACTAAATGACTATCTATGGTTTAAACATTAATTTCTCAAAGAACATAAAATAAACTGTTGAATTGTACTTATTTTATGTTCACCAGACCGATTGTTAGTATGATATAGCGCTATAGGATTTGACACCCCATTCCTGTTGTCATGGAATGTCTGAAACCAATTTGTTGCTCCATCCAAATAGGGATTGCCTTTGTGGTATTTCTATAGTCTCAAAGGTGTATTTTGATGCACCAGGTCTGAATGAATTCTTAAATCACACTATTAAAGTATAATTTGATATACTCTCATGTGTGGTATTGTACAAACCAACATATATTTTGTTAAACATCCAAAACATATTTTGATATGTTACTTATGAAACCAAAACATAGTTTAATATGTTACTTACAAATCCAAAGTATACTTTTGATATGCTACTATAAGGTTATTCGTTTAACTTTACATTACTTACAATACATAAACATTCCTAAAATTGTTAAACAATTACTTTGGTGGTTTGGTTTGATTAAGTGATTAAGTAACGATGCATGTGTAATATGATACAAACATGGTGGATACGCCGCTGGTACTTCCTATATATAAGTGTTTGTATGGTATTACATATTGTAGCGTTATTTGAATCATTTCAGTTTGAGACATAGAACATTTTATACAACTAACATACTTTTCACAAGACATTGATTTACAAACAACTTATCTTTTACAAACTCATTATATGGTTATTCATTTAACCATACATTATTTACATTTATTTATACATATCATCTGAACTTATCGTTTTTCAAATGATTTACAAGACAAAGCAAATTACAAGGTTCATGACTGAACATTTTTCTCAAACATAAGTCATGAATCTTATTTTCACAAAACCTATGTATCTCACAGGCATTTTTATGCTGACGTACCTATTTTCACATGTGTTTTCAGGAGATGAAGCATAGGACTTATCGAGACATACTTAGGCGGACCTGTGCCTTAGTGACATTAAAAGATGCAAGACTAGTTAATTGTGTTGTACTTCTTTGTTTATTTAGACATTGTAGCACTTTCAATCAATAAAACAAAACTTCAATTGCCATGGATTTGAGACAATTAATTCTGTTACAACACTCCCCGATGTTTCCGCCACGTTTTGTATGTTCCACGTGGTCGGGGTGTGACAGAAAAGTTGGTATCAGAGCCAATGGTTATAGGGAATTAGGTTATTAGTAATTAGTAATGCTTTGACCTAGTCTATAACCTTTCTAGGACCCTAACGCGAGTTTACTTGCGTTTAGTCATAAAACAATACTGTCACCTATCCTTAGGCGATGACCACAACAAGAACATAAATCTCAAAACCGCTTTGAAAAACTAATCATCTGTTCTAGGATGATTGATTACAAGGTTTTGAACCCTCTATTGTAAGGTTTTGAACCCTCTGTTATATGGTTTTGAACCCCTTTGAATTTTCAAAATCTCGTCAAGGTTTTGGGTTTTAAATAATGTGAACACGTGCAAACTGGAAGGGTGAATGCCTGTATTCTGGGTTTTCTGTCTAGGCAAGCACTTCGTATACATCTCATCAGACGCGAGACCAGTTGTGCTTACCTGGGAATTCTTGGGATGAGTGTTCACTTATAGGCGAGCATGTCTTCGCGATACATTATTTTTGACCTATTCACTTTGACTAATCACCGAGGTCGTTTGTTGCCTTGTAGTAACAAACAAATGACCACTACCCTTGCTTTCATCAGATTTGTTTCATCTCATTCTTTTCGTCTAAATCTCTCACTCGTTTCCTTTCATGTTTCCTCTTTTAGAATGCCTCCTCGACGCGACAATCAGATGGCAAATGACGAACTGGCGGGAATCATCGCACAGCAAATGGCTATTGCCTTCCCAAATCTTTATGCTCAAATGATGCAAGCCATCAACAACAACAATGCCCCATGCAATTTCAAAACTTTTAACTCGGCTAAACCACTCAAATTTAGTGGTTCTGAGGGAGCAACTGGGCTTCTTCAATGGTTCGAGAGCATTGAGAATACGTTCCGTCACGTTCAGTGTCCTGAAAATCGCAAGGTCGAGTTTTCTTCAAGTGTGTTTCAGAAGAGGGCTCTCACATGGTGGAACGGAGTGATGAGAGACCGCGGTGCTGAGGTTGCATTAGCACAGACTTGGGCTGAGCTTAGGGCTCTTATGATGAAGGAGTTTTGCCCTCGTCATGAACTACGAGCTTTGGAGAGGGAGTTTGATGATTTGAAGCAAGACAGTGGTGAACATCGAGCCTATACTGACCGTTTTGAAGAATTGAGCCTGTTGTGTCCTGCTATGGTTACTCCTGTGGATAAGGCGATCGAGAAATATATTGATGGTCTTCCTGACCTAGTTCAGGATATTGTTACTGGCAGCAACCCTACTACTGTCAGACAAGCCATTGAACTGTCTGCCACCCTAACTGAATCCCACATCAGGAAGAAAAAGCTTTTTCGAAAAGGCGACCCAAGACCATCTGACAAGACTGCTCCAGCTGAGCCAAAGGAAAAACAGGATGAGGTATCCAAGAAGAAGAAACGCAAGGCCTCTCAAAACTGCGCGATAACTGCTCAAGACAAACAGGTTGCACCAAACCAACCAGCACAACCTCGCAAAAGGCAAAACTATGTTGGTACCGCACCTTTGTGCAACAAGTGCAACCGTCATCATCTAGCGCAAGAGCAATGTCACAAATGTACCCACTGTGGGCGGTTAGGACATCTGATCAATGTTTGTCGATATGCAAATCAAGCTGCTGCAAACCCTGCTGCTGTTCAAGCACGGTTCCCTCCGGGGTCATGTTATAACTGTGGTGACCTTACTCACTACAGAAACAATTGCCCAAGGATTGTTAATGCACCTCCAGCGCGAGGATGAGCATTTAACATCAACAAGGCAAACAGAAACAATGATGCGGCAGTGAACAACAAGTGTTTTGTTATTTCCCTTGGTTGTTATCTATGACGTTTAAAGACAAGTCAGTTGTTATATAAATAAAAATTCGTCGTTTTTATTTTTGCAAAACTGATACGATTGTGTGAATGTTTGATACAACCTTATGATGTCAACCCAAATACAAACTACTCGTATGGTTCTGTCATTTTATGATCACTTGTGATCTCCCCAAGAACCTTAAACATTAGTTTCTTTTAAGAAACAAAGCCAGACTCTTATTGAAAATCCTTCTATCTTTATAGATGGATCATTGGAAATGATTAAAGTGCCAAATGAAATCCATGGATTGGATTCCTAGTGTGCTTTAATTATCTATACCTAGAGATAACAAATTAAAGAATCAAGTTAACTAATTTTGTGCTTATGTGTTTTCTTACATGTTAATGGTTGTATGTGATCCATCCAAATCCTCATAGAACCTTACATATCTAGTATAAGAGATTCTTAATAGGATATCCAAAGTTACTATCTTAAATCCTTAATGGACTTCTACGTTGTAGTCAAATCCCATGGATTTTTAAAGTACTATATTATAATTGGACCCCTTGGGAGGTCTAGTTAAACAGATTGATTTGAAAATCTGGTTTGAAATATCATGTGATGATATAATTAAAAAGATCCCTTAAGTGGTCTATTTAAGGAGATCGTACGACGGTCTAGTTAAGAAGATCATGCGTTGGTCTAATTAAAAAGATTGTTCGTTGATCTAATTGAAAAGATCCTTTGGTGGTCTAGTCAGGTCGCTTCATGTTTATTCTATTGATTTTTTTTCCTCTATGCATTAGGAAATGGACTGTGCGGACTGTGCAAGAGATTACGTAATTATGGAGGCCTACATAATTATGGAATTCAGTGCACAGAAACCACAAGAAGTTTTGTCATGTGTTAAGACCTAAAGTGACAAGAATAATGATACGGGAGAAGTCTCGGACTTTGACCGATGTCATTTATTCTCACACTTCTCAATTCTGATCTCAATCACACACACAGTTTCAAATGATAAGTCTTCATAAGAAACGTTCTTCTGTCCGTGGTTCAAAAATTTCATGTTTTACTGCTTCAAGGAATTCACTTTGAGGGTTAACAAATTCGCTAAGAATCCTAACATAGCCCAGAGTTTTACTTAAGGGTTCAATGGAACTATTAGAAGGCGAAACGGTCACAGCTGTCTTCACAAGTTTCCTCTAGAATTAAATTTCGGGACGAAATTTCCTAAAGTAGGGGAGACTGTAACACCTGTGCCTCCACGGCCATCAAACAAATACCAAACCAATGAAATATTATATTTCATACTTGGGATTTGTAAAATTGTGTGTATCTTTTACACATATCAACTCTTGATTGATTTTAAGCTTTAAATCGCTTTCTGGAGGGTTATACGCGCTCTGATGCGTAAATATAACCAGTTTAATCCAACGAACACTCCGGAATAGTGAAATAGGCTTAACATACCTTAAATAACCTTTACATAACTTAGAAATAAGTTTTAAAGGCTTTGGTAAGGCAAAAACAAGTTAATTCGCTTACAGGGACTAAACTTGACAAACTGCGAAAGTATGTCAATTTGAACTGTAACGAACATTCCGGAACATGACCATAAGTTAAACACACCTTAAATATCCTTTACATAGCTTAGAAATAGGCTTTGAGGGGTTTAGTGTGCTAAAATAAACTTTTGGGACATTCAGGGACTAAAAGTGTCAAAAAGTGCACAAGTTTGCATTTTCGCGCATAACTTACGTTCTGAATACATCTGGACATCCAAAAATTTATGTAAGCATGACTACATTATATTTTAGTGTTCGCCTTAAGAAAAATCCATTCGTTTCGTCATTTGGATCGTTTTTCGCGCTTATGCGCATTCCGTTGTAATTAAGCGAACATCGCGTTCGTACGACCAAACGAACCGACATCCGACATATTTTTGAGCATGTTTTGAGTTCCCTATACTTTAACTTCATTTTAGAGCCTTGAAATGAGGTTAACGGGGTTCAAACGCATCGAAAAAGGCCTTAAACACGTGCAGGGACCATTTCTGCCAATTCTGAAACTTTTCTGATCAGGGGGGGTGCTAGCGTAGCGCGAGCCCTAAGGGCTTCACCGTCGCGCTACGCGACTGCCTAACCTGACCAGATTCAATGTTTTGTTTTGCAAGTTGTAGCTGATCGATTCGTGTCCACACATTTCCTATCGTCTAGTCAGCGGATAAGAACACATATTTAGCCACCATAAGCTTCCAACACATGTACGGCTCGGATCGTGGCACGATATTCAATAAACGATCCTAGCGGCTCTACCTTTCTATAAATACCCATCCACCCTCAACCCCAAAACCCACAAATCTGATTAAGAAAGCTCTAAGTTGGAACCTTCGTTTCATACCTGAGCTATTTTGATCTGGGTTAGCATTCGGGGACCCTTCGTAAGTATTCTTTCGTTCTTTTCCTTATTTTTACTGCTTTTCGAGTCAGAAAGTCAAACTTTGTTTGACTTTCAGCGTTGACCAGTAATGGTCAATGCGAAGTTCGTTTGAACTTCGCAACGTGATTGTAATCACGATGGCCATAGTCCCTTGGGACTATGCCTACTGATTACCACGTTGTCTAGGGTCGTAGGGTAAGCGATCTAATAAATCGCTTATACCTCGAACCCGACCCAGTTTGGTCGATCATTAGGATCCGACCAAACACATTAGGTGACCATAGTGTAGGGAATAACCTTCCGAGGTTATACCTTATGGTCACGGCGTTTAAGTAGTTGTATGATAGGTAGTTTATATGCCTTAGGTAAATTACCAGAATACCCTTTTCATACATAATTGGTAATTTAGCATATGTAACCTAAACTTTTGTCACGTAACTGATTATGTAACATATTTAGGCATATAATACTTGTCATAGGACTAGTTAGGCGGTCCGAACGCGTTTCACGCGCACGACACGTTAAAGTAGCATAAGCTTCCTAAACGGGTCGTAATGGGTCGTAAACAATTAGGTTAAGTTTCAAATAGTATGTAGGCTTTGTTAAACCATATCACACGAGTCTCCACACTCGTTTGGTTTACAAACCCTAATACTACCCAGTCTTCCGATTTAGGTCCGGTTATTTAACATAGTTACCTATATTAGGTGCCGTTTGATTTCCGTGATCTCTAGCATTGCTTGGTGGTTATCCTAGGACTTCTGAGCAATCTCAAGTGAGTACATAGACCCCTCTTTTACTGTTTTCCAAACTGTTTTGGGGTGGAACACATGTGCCTACTTGTTACTTTCCTGCTTTCCTGTTTTCAATCATATACTTCCTATGTTCATTAGTACATTTATAGTACATGATTTCATTACAGTTTATGCTATGTATGCCCATTGAGTGCGTACTTAGTACATCGTTTTACATTACATTTTATGCTATGTATGTCCATTGTGAGCATACTTAGTACAGTTGATTTCATCACATGCTTATATTTTCTTGATTTCAAAAGTATAATTGATTATACATGTTATTACTTATCATTTGACAAACTAAATGACTATCTATGGTTTAAACATTAATTTCTCAAAGAACATAAAATAAACTGTTGAATTGTACTTATTTTATGTTCACCAGACCGATTGTTAGTATGATATAGCGCTATAGGATTTGACACCCCATTCCTGTTGTCATGGAATGTCTGAAACCAATTTGTTGCTCCATCCAAATAGGGATTGCCTTTGTGGTATTTCTATAGTCTCAAAGGTGTATTTTGATGCACCAGGTCTGAATGAATTCTTAAATCACACTATTAAAGTATAATTTGATATACTCTCATGTGTGGTATTGTACAAACCAACATATATTTTGTTAAACATCCAAAACATATTTTGATATGTTACTTATGAAACCAAAACATAGTTTAATATGTTACTTACAAATCCAAAGTATACTTTTGATATGCTACTATAAGGTTATTCGTTTAACTTTACATTACTTACAATACATAAACATTCCTAAAATTGTTAAACAATTACTTTGGTGGTTTGGTTTGATTAAGTGATTAAGTAACGATGCATGTGTAATATGATACAAACATGGTGGATACGCCGCTGGTACTTCCTATATATAAGTGTTTGTATGGTATTACATATTGTAGCGTTATTTGAATCATTTCAGTTTGAGACATAGAACATTTTATACAACTAACATACTTTTCACAAGACATTGATTTACAAACAACTTATCTTTTACAAACTCATTATATGGTTATTCATTTAACCATACATTATTTACATTTATTTATACATATCATCTGAACTTATCGTTTTTCAAATGATTTACAAGACAAAGCAAATTACAAGGTTCATGACTGAACATTTTTCTCAAACATAAGTCATGAATCTTATTTTCACAAAACCTATGTATCTCACAGGCATTTTTATGCTGACGTACCTATTTTCACATGTGTTTTCAGGAGATGAAGCATAGGACTTATCGAGACATACTTAGGCGGACCTATGCCTTAGTGACATTAAAAGATGCAAGACTAGTTAATTGTGTTGTACTTCTTTGTTTATTTAGACATTGTAGCACTTTCAATCAATAAAACAAAACTTCAATTGCCATGGATTTGAGACAATTAATTCTGTTACAACACTCCCCGATGTTTCCGCCACGTTTTGTATGTTCCACGTGGTCGGGGTGTGACACTTATGGGCTTGATCCTTTCTTTACGACTAAGGGCATCGGCGACCACATTCACCTTCCCTGGATGGTACTTTATCTCGCAGTCGTAATCGTTCAACAATTCGACCCATCGCCTTTGTCTCATATTCAGCTCTTTCTAGTTGAATATGTGTTGTAGGCTCTTATGATCTGTGAAGATTGTACATTTCGTACCATATAGGTAGTGTCTCCAGATCTTTAATGCGAATATTACTGCGCCTAGTTCCAAATCGTGTGTGGTATAGTTCCTTTCATGTACTTTCAACTGGCGTGACGCATAAGCTATAACTTTCTGGCGTTGCATCAACACGCAACCCAATCCTTGACGTGAGGCGTCACAGTATACCACGAAATCATCTATACCTTCCGGTAGTGCTAAGATCGGCGCATTGCAGAGCTTATCCTTTAACAACTGAAATGCTTCTTCATGTTTGATTCCCCAATCAAACTTCTTATCCTTCTGTGTGAGGAGTGTCAGTGATTGAGCGATTTTTGAAAAATCCTCAATGAACCTTCGATAGTAACCAGCCAAGCCTAAGAATTGTCGAATCTCGGTTGGCGTCTTTGGAGTTTCCCAAGTTTTGATCGCTTCAATCTTGGTGGGGTCCATATGAATCCCATCCCCATTCACCATATGTCCAAGGAATTGGACTTCACGTAGCCAAAACTCGCACTTAGAGAATTTGGCATACAACTGCTCCTTTTTCAGCAACTCCAAAATAGCTCTTAAGTGCTGTTCGTGTTCAGCCTTTGTCTTTGAATAAATCAAAATATCATCGATGAATACAATCACGAACTTATCGAGATACAGCTTGCAGACTCGATTCATTAGGTCCATAAAAACAGCAGGCGCGTTTGTCAACCCAAACGGCATGACTAGGAACTCGTAATGTCCATAACGAGTTCTGAAGGCTGTCTTCGGGATGCTCTCTTCTTGTATTCTTAGCTGATGGTACCCAGATCGAAGATCGACCTTAGAGTAAAAACTTGAACCCTGGAGTTGATCGAATAGATCATCGATCCTTGGCAGAGGGTATCTATTCTTGATCGTCAGCTTATTCAACTCCCGGTAGTCAATACACATACGAAAACTACCGTCTTTCTTTTTGACAAATAAAACTGGAGCTCCCCAAGGTGAGAAGCTTGGTCGGATGAATCCTTTGTCAAGTAACTCCTGGAGTTGTGTCGACAACTGTCACACCCCCAAAATCCACCTACGGAGTACTACCGCTTGGAGGCGTGACTGACCAGGATCCAGCCACCAATCATATTGAACAAGCATATAAGTAGTTATAAAAATCCACCCAATACAATTGGTGTTCAAACAAAACATAGTTAAGTTGCAAGCGGAAGCATAAGTCTTAAATCAAAACATAAGTTTAATTGTTTCATAGTTTAACGTGGACACACAGTCGTCCATGTCCCACAACGATCCTCCTCCATGCAAGCTCCAGCTAAGAACCTAAGGACCTGCAAAGCATGTAGTAACGAGTCAACAACAAGTTGAGTGAGTTCACGGTTGGGTGTTCGTTTTAAGTTGTTTCGAAAACAGTTTCCTTTAGCTGGCATCCTGCCGTGGGGGTTACCCCATAGTTAAAAACGTGACTTGTTTGTTCCCGGTTACTCTGGCAATCCTGCCGTGGGGGCTACCCCGTGTTAGTTATCTGGCATTTCGGCCGTGGGGGCTACCCCATGTATACACTAGACTCGTTACCATATCGACTGCTGACTGTAGTCATGTTTATGTGCCCTGAAACTGTCAATGTCTATCATCATTGACGTGCCCCAGATCCATTAGTTCACGCCCGTCCTCTGCGGCACGGTGTGAGGTTTGTCAGACCTAAATAGCGCTATCTAACTAATGACCCGCTCGCCATTGGCCCGGCGATTAAGTCGATATAAAAATGAGGGACTTCGTGATAGAGTTTTGGTCTAGTACGAGTTATCTGTCCGTGAGGACGAGGAATTACATTCCTGAACCTTTGCTGTCCTACCCAAGGAGGACGAGGAACCCATGTTCCTTAACCCCAATTCCCGACCCCTGGGAATCCCATGCTTTGTAGAGGGTGTGAACTCACCTTGGTTTGCTCGGTAGAAACACAGAAAAGTCAAACAAGCAATGTTGTGGCTACTCACGTCCTATCATAGTTGTATCATACAAGTCAGGTTCGTAACCAAGTCGCACACGGATGTTTCTAGCACATTGCATTCATGTATCATCTAAGGCAGTTCAACATTCACGTTCAACAGTAACAAAATAGGTCTGTGCATTAGGCCCAAGAGTTCGGCCCAAACAATTAAGTCCGAAACGAGGTGCAAGCCCAAACAGCGTGTATCTGTGTATAATCCCGAGTCGCAACTAGGCGTTTGCGACTCGCAACCTGAGTCGCAATCGTGGTTTCGGTTCGTGTTGTTTTGGTTACGAGTCGTAACTGGACTCGCAACCGTGGTTTCGAGTCACAAGGTTGGTGTGCTGATCATGTGTGGTTTCGAGTCGCAACCGGGTGTTTGCGACTCGCAATCTGTGTCGCAACCGGGGGTCTCGACTCGTCATGCAATGGTTTCGAGTCGCAATTGGTGGTTTCGGTTGGACAGGAGCTGATTCGGAACAGTGTACTATCCAATGAGAATTTGATTTCAGGAAATGGTTTGTACTATCCACTTAAACATGTTTATTTGTCTAACAATTTACCATTTTGGATCAAACATATCAGAATTCAAATATTCAAGCATGTTCATATGATATTCAACAAGTTCTTCATGTGTTCATCATGTTCATCAAATATTCCTATGAACTCTAACCAAACAAAAATCATAATCAACAACTTATCAACACCAACATGTATCCTATGATATTAACATGATGCATCACCCTACTAGTGAGCATTCGGTTCTTAACACAAGAGTATGCAATCCGGTTATATGAACATCATCTATCATACATATGCAAGCCGATTCTATAACATCAACAACTAAGGGTTAAACCACATTTAATCACAAGATCTCATTAACTCATCATACAACATATATTAAAATCAAGACATGTTTAACCGATTCTTTGTCTAGAAATTAAGCATATACATCATAGATGAACAACCACAATCTTAACACCGGTTATTCAAGGAGGATATATGTTTATCATGTACGAATCTTAACAAATAATTATATTATCACATAATCTCCATCATGTATCATTATCAACCCGAAACAAACTCATAACATGCATCCTCAACATCCGAAATATATAACAAGAATCACTAACCAACAAGTATTCAAACATCAAGTACACATCATCCTTAAATTATGAAAATACACTAACCGATTTGGTTATCTAAGTGTGAGGGTATGAAGAGTGATGAGTGACTTCCGAATGATGATCTTGAGCTCGGTCCGAGAGTCCTAATGCCACCGGTTGATCCAAGAATGAAGGAGAGGAATGTTGTGGTTTAGGGTTTTAGTGTGAGAGAGTGGAGAGTGTGTGTTGGAGGAGTATGAGTGTTGTTGCCCAAACATGACAAGTATGGCTAACATGAGGATTATATACTAGTCCTAAGTAGTGCACCCTAATGGACTCGGATGAGGTGCACGGCCCAACCGGCCCATATGTCACACTAGTTCACTCGAGACCACATGGTCTCGAGTCGGGTTCATGGCTTTCGGCTCATATACATACTCGAATACATACACACAAGCATACATGTAACATAACACAAAATCATATAAAGGTTCACTTATCATTAATCACATAAGTTTAACTATTCACACGTTTAAGCATACAACGAAAGGTTCTAAATTTCGAGTTGTCACATCATCCCCAAGTTGAAAGAAATTTTGTCCCGAAATTTGGTAGGCACTCACTGAGGAAGCTAGTTAAGTTGTATGGTTTTCCTGGTTTTCCTGGGGTGTCACATCCACCCCCCGTTGATCTGGAATTTCGTCCCGAAATTCCGTAGCTTCAGCCTCAGTAGTGGGTGTACTGTTTGCGAACAGTTGGGGATACTTTTGTTTCATCTGATCTTCGCGCTCCCAGGTGAACTCTGGGCCGCGACGTGAGTTCCAACGAACTCGAACGAGAGGTATTCTGGTGCTCTTGAGGACCTTAACATCCCGGTCCGTGATCTCGACTGGTTCCTCGACGAACCGTAACTGCTCGTCGATAGTGAGTTCCTTCAAAGGAACTACGTGGGTCTCATCTGACGGACACTTCTTCAGATTCGACACGTGAAAAACGTTGTGAACTGCACCGAGTTCTGCTGGTAAGTTTAGTCTGTAGGCCACCCTGCCTATCTTCTCAATGACCTCGAAAGGTCCAACGTATCGTGGGTTGAGTTTACCGCGTTTGCCAAAACGAACCACACCCTTCCAGGGTGAAACTTTGAGTAGTACCCGCTCCCCAACCTGGAGCTCAAGCGGTTTCCTGCCCATGTCGGCGTAAACTTTCTGACGTTCACGAGCGGCCGTCATGCGTTTTCGTATCTGGGCGATTTGCTCGGTTGTATCTACCACATATTCTGGACCAGTGATCTGACTATCTCCCACCTCTGCCCAGCAAAGAGGAGACCGGCATTTACGTTCGTACAATGCCTCAAACGGAGCAGCTCCAATGCTGGTGTGGTAGCTGTTATTGTACGAGAATTCCACAAGTGGCAGATGCTTTTCCCAGCGGTTGCCAAAGTCGATTACACATGCACGAAGCATGTCTTCCAAGGTTTGAATAGTGCGCTCGGACTGCCCGTCCGTCTGAGGATGGTACGCTGTGCTCATGTCTAATCGTGAGCCGAAGGATTTGTGCATTGCTTGCCACAGCTCTGAAGTAAATCGTGCATCTCGATCCGAGATAATGGAGGTGGGCACTCCGTGCCTCGAAACGACTTCCTTGAGGTATATTTCTGCAAGAGTGGAGAACTTATCCGTCTCCTTGATAGCCAGGAAGTGTGCAGATTTTGTGAGTCGATCCACGATCACCCAAATAGTATCGTTCCCGCGCTGGGATCTAGGTAGGCCAGTAACAAAATCCATGGAAATTTGCTCCCATTTCCATTGAGGTATCTCTGGTTGTTGGAGCAGGCCTGATGGTTTCTGGTATTCCGACTTGACTCTCGCACAAGTCAAACACTTGCTGACGTAGGTTGCTATGTGGGCCTTCATGCTAGGCCACCAATACGTAGTTTTGATGTCGTGATACATCTTATCTGATCCAGGGTGTACTGAGTAGCGAGACTTGTGTGCTTCATCCATCACAAGCTCTCGTAGGTTGCCATAAAGTGGGGCCCAAACGCGTCCCGTTACATAGTAAGCACCGTCTTCCTTCTGTTCCAATCGTTGCCTTGATCCGCGTAGGGCTTCAGCCCTGACGTTTTCTGGTTTCAGTGCTTCTATCTGAGCTGCTCGTATCTGGGAAGGCAGACTAGAATGGATCGTGAGTTGTAAAGCTCGCACGCGCTTAGGCGCAGTGTCCTTCCGACTGAGGGCGTCAGCCACAACATTGGCCTTGCCCGGGTGATACCTGATTGAGCACTCGTAGTCATTCAGTAGCTCGACCCATCGTCGCTGCCGCATATTCAATTCTTTCTGCTTGAAGATATGCTCGAGGCTCCTGTGGTCGGTGTAGATCGCGCACTTGGTGCCATACAGGTAATGCCGCCATAACTTAAGCGCAAAAACAATAGCTCCCAGCTCTAAATCGTGCGTAGTGTAGTTCTTTTCATGAACCTTGAGTTGGCGTGAGGCGTAAGCTATAACTTTATCTCGTTGCATCAACACGCAACCAAGACCTTGAATTGATGCGTCGCAGTAAACCACGAAGTCGTCTGTGCCTTCCGGCAAGGAAAGGATAGGTGCGCTACAAAGTCTATCCTTTAGGTGCTGAAATGCCAACTCCTGTGCGTTTCCCCAGTGATAAATAACGCCCTTCTACGTTAGTGAGGTGAGAGGCTGTGCAATCTTAGAAAAATCCTTTATGAATCTCCGGTAGTATCCCGCCAAACCTAAGAATTGGCGAATTTCCTTTGGTGTACGAGGTGCAGGCCAGTTCTTAATCGAGTCTATCTTGGATGGATCAACATGAATCCCATCCTTGTTCACCACGTGGCCTAGGAAATGGACTTCTCAAAGCCAGAAGTCGCATTTCGAGAACTTTGCATAAAGCTGTTCTGTTCGAAGGAGTTCCAGAATAAGTCGCAGATGCTGCTCGTGCTCCTCCCGACTCTTGGAATAGATCAGGATGTCGTCGATGAAGACTATAACGAACTTGTCCAGGTAAGGCTTGCACACTCGGTTCATCAAGTCCATGAAAACCGCAGGTGCGTTTGTCATTCCAAAAGGCATGACCAAAAATTCATAGTGCCCGTATCGAGTTCTGAAAGCTGTTTTGGAGACGTCCTCTTCCCGGACTCTCAGCTGGTGATAACCCGATCTCAAATCAATCTTTGAATAGTGGCTCGATCCCTGCAGCTGGTCGAACAAGTCGTCGATACGCGGTAGAGGATAACGATTCTTCACCGTCACCTTGTTGAGTTCCCGGTAATCGATGCACATTCTGAAAGTACCGTCTTTCTTCTTTACAAATAATACTGGAGCTCCCCAGGGCGATGAGCTTGGACGAATAAAACCCTTATCCAGGAGCTCTTGTAATTGCGTGGAGAGTTCTTTCAATTCTGATGGGGCTAAACGATAAGGTGCACGGGCTATAGGCGCAGCTCCAGGAGCTAGTTCGATCTGAAACTCGACTTGGCGATGAGGTGGAAGACCAGGTAATTCCTCAGGAAATACCTCTGGATAATCGCGTACAACCGGAAAATCTTCTATCTTCTTCTCTTTTTCTGAGGTGTCAGTAACGAGAGCCAAAATGGCAGTGTGGCCCTTTCGTAAGCACTTTTGGGCCTTCAGGAGAGAAATGACGTTCTCAATAGCACTCCTCTTGTCGCCATGAATCATGAGAGGTTCACCATCGGGACCTGGAATACGGACAACCTTCTCGTTGCAAAGAATCTCTGCTCGGTGCTGGGATAACCAGTCCATCCCAATGACGACGTCGAAACTACCCAAGACAATAGGAATGAGGTCGATAGAGAAGGTCTGGTCGGCGAGAATAAGTTTACAACCCTTGACTACGTGTGTGGCTTCTAAGCTCTTACCATTTGCTAGCTCTACTGTGTGCTTGTTGTTCAAAAGTGTTGGAATACGCTTAAGCATTCGACTAACTTCTAGTGACACGTAGCTAGTATCGGCACCCGAATCAAATAAAACTGAAACATAAAAGTCGTCGAGAAGGAACTTACCCGCCACAACATTGGGGTCGTTCCTTGCTTCACCTTGGCCAATCACAAACATCCGCCCCTGGCGCCATTGTTGTTGTTGTTCCCATTGTTACCATTCCCCTGATTGTTGTTATTGTTGTTGTTGTTGTTCTGGTTCCTGTTCAGTTGAGGACAGTCTCTCTTGAAGTGGCCTTCAGCTCCACACTGAAAGCACCCTTTGTTATCACCTTGCTGCTGCTGCTGGCGCTGGTTCTGTTGAGCTTGATGACGATTCTGATTGGCGGGGTATAAGCTCCTGCAATCCTTTGCAGCGTGACCAGGCTTGTTGCACCGATGACAGTTGCCTCTGGTGCATGGTCCGCTGTGGTGCAGGCTGCAGCGATTGCATTTGGGGTGATTTCCTTTGTATCCGCCACCAGACGATTGCTGATTAGGGCTCTTGTAGTCCTCAGTCTTTCTCTGCTGAGACTGGGACTGAACAGAAGCCGAACCCTTACTCGAAGTTCCATCCCATTTCCGTTTGTTGTCGCTTGAGGTACCAGAAGTAGTTGCAGCACCTATGCGTTTTGGTAACTTGTTCTGCTCCACCGCCTGATCCGTGAGACGGTGAGCCAACTGTACAGTTTGCTGGTAGGTAGCGAGGTTCGCTGAAGTCACATGACTTTGGATTTCTGGCACTAAGCCCTGAAGAAATAGTTCGATGCGTTTGATGGGAGGATCCACCATAGTAGGGCACAGAATTGCCAATTCGTTCGACCTTTTCACATAAGCTTCAATTTCGGACCCCGTCATCTTGAGGTTGAAGAACTCCACCTCGAGTTTGTGAATCTCATCACGACTGCAGTATTCTTCTTTGATCATTTCCTTAAAAGTTTCCCATGGGGTGGCGTTGGCAGCAACCAACCCTAGCATCTGAACTTGAGCGTTCCACCATGTGAGGGCTAAACCCTCGAGAGTACCAGTAGCGTACTTCACCCTGCGCGCCTCAGGGCATTCACACATTTCGAACACAGATTCTAGCTTCTCAAACCAGTGTAGGAGACCTACTGCTCCTTCAGTGCCGCTAAAAGTAGTTGGTCGGCAGTCCATGAAAGTCTTAAAAGTGCACACGGGTGGCTGAACATGATGACCTATCGTAGGTGAAAGAAAAGACAGAGTTTAACACAAAGGTTGATTCACGAGAGTAGGATCCTAAAGATCCTAGAATGAGTTCGGACTGCAGGATATACCTCCTGCGTGTGCAGCTGCGAGTGCTGCGGCAACTCGTTCGTTGATCAGAGCCGTCAACTGGGCTTGTGTCAGGTTAACGCGTCCAGACATGATCTTCATACCAAGAAGAACGTGAGTGAGAGGGGTTCGCGAAAGTACGACGATAAAATAGAGCAAGCACGCACGTGTTCATGCAACAGTAGTTATACTAACCAAGCATACCATAAGCAATGTACTATGTAACTAGCAAGTAGGCAATATACACAGACCATATCACCTAGAGTGTCGAGCCTTGCATGTGGAGTGAAGCATCGTTGTGGACCGTTGAGCACTGTACAGGTTATAGTCCGGTTTTAACAAAAACGTTTTTCCCTTTATTAAAACCAAGTTCTCTATAACCAATGGCTCTGATACCAATCTGTCACACCCCCAAAATCCACCTACGGAGTACTACCGCTTGGAGGCGTGACTGACCAGGATCCAGCCACCAATCATATTGAACAAGCATATAAGTAGTTATAAAAATCCACCCAATACAATTGGTGTTCAAACAAAACATAGTTAAGTTGCAAGCGGAAGCATAAGTCTTAAATCAAAACATAAGTTTAATTGTTTCATAGTTTAACGTGGACACACAGTCGTCCATGTCCCACAACGATCCTCCTCCATGCAAGCTCCAGCTAAGAACCTAAGGACCTGCAAAGCATGTAGTAACGAGTCAACAATAAGTTGAGTGAGTTCACGGTTGGGTGTTCGTTTTAAGTTGTTTCGAAAACAGTTTCCTTTAGCTGGCATCCTGCCGTGGGGGTTACCCCATAGTTAAAAACGTGACTTGTTTGTTCCCGGTTACTCTGGCAATCCTGCCGTGGGGGCTACCCCGTGTTAGTTATCTGGCATTTCGGCCGTGGGGGCTACCCCATGTATACACTAGACTCGTTACCATATCGACTGCTGACTGTAGTCATGTTTATGTGCCCTGAAACTGTCAATGTCTATCATCATTGACGTGCCCCAGATCCATTAGTTCACGCCCGTCCTCTGCGGCACGGTGTGAGGTTTGTCAGACCTAAATAGCGCTATCTAACTAATGACCCGCTCGCCATTGGCCCGGCGATTAAGTCGATATAAAAATGAGGGACTTCGTGATAGAGTTTTGGTCTAGTACGAGTTATCTGTCCGTGAGGATGAGGAATTACATTCCTGAACCTTTGCTGTCCTACCCAAGGAGGACGAGGAACCCATGTTCCTTAACCCCAATTCCCGACCCCTGGGAATCCCATGCTTTGTAGAGGGTGTGAACTCACCTTGGTTTGCTCGGTAGAAACACAGAAAAGTCAAACAAGCAATGTTGTGGCTACTCACGTCCTATCATAGTTGTATCATACAAGTCAGGTTCGTAACCAAGTCGCACACGGATGTTTCTAGCACATTGCATTCAGGTATCATCTAAGGCAGTTCAACATTCACGTTCAACAGTAACAAAATAGGTCTGTGCATTAGGCCCAAGAGTTCGGCCCAAACAATTAAGTCCGAAACGAGGTGCAAGCCCAAACAGCGTGTATCTGTGTATAATCCCGAGTCGCAACTAGGCGTTTGCGACTCGCAACCTGAGTCGCAATCGTGGTTTCGGTTCGTGTTGTTTTGGTTACGAGTCGTAACTGGACTCGCAACCGTGGTTTCGAGTCACAAGGTTGGTGTGCTGATCATGTGTGGTTTCGAGTCGCAACCGGGTGTTTGCGACTCGCAATCTGTGTCGCAACCGGGGGTCTCGACTCGTCATGCAATGGTTTCGAGTCGCAATTGGCGGTTTCGGTTGGACAGGAGCTGATTCGGAACAGTGTACTATCCAATGAGAATTTGATTTCAGGAAATGGTTTGTACTATCCACTTAAACATGTTTATTTGTCTAACAATTTACCATTTTGGATCAAACATATCAGAATTCAAATATTCAAGCATGTTCATATGATATTCAACAAGTTCTTCATGTGTTCATCATGTTCATCAAATATTCCTATGAACTCTAACCAAACAAAAATCATAATCAACAACTTATCAACACCAACATGTATCCTATGATATTAACATGATGCATCACCCTACTAGTGAGCATTCGGTTCTTAACACAAGAGTATGCAATCCGGTTATATGAACATCATCTATCATACATATGCAAGCCGATTCTATAACATCAACAACTAAGGGTTAAACCACATTTAATCACAAGATCTCATTAACTCATCATACAACATATATTAAAATCAAGACATGTTTAACCGATTCTTTGTCTAGAAATTAAGCATATACATCATAGATGAACAACCACAATCTTAACACCGGTTATTCAAGGAGGATATATGTTTATCATGTACGAATCTTAACAAATAATTATATTATCACATAATCTCCATCATGTATCATTATCAACCCGAAACAAACTCATAACATGCATCCTCAACATCCGAAATATATAACAAGAATCACTAACCAACAAGTATTCAAACATCAAGTACACATCATCCTTAAATTATGAAAATACACTAACCGATTTGGTTCTCTAAGTGTGAGGGTATGAAGAGTGATGAGTGACTTCCGAATGATGATCTTGAGCTCGGTCCGAGAGTCCTAATGCCACCGGTTGATCCAAGAATGAAGGAGAGGAATGTTGTGGTTTAGGGTTTTAGTGTGAGAGAGTGGAGAGTGTGTGTTGGAGGAGTATGAGTGTTGTTGCCCAAACATGACAAGTATGGCTAACATGAGGATTATATACTAGTCCTAAGTAGTGCACCCTAATGGACTCGGATGAGGTGCACGACCCAACCGGCCCATATGTCACACTAGTTCACTCGAGACCACATGGTCTCGAGTCGGGTTCATGGCTTTCGGCTCATATACATACTCGAATACATACACACAAGCATACATGTAACATAACACAAAATCATATAAAGGTTCACTTATCATTAATCACATAAGTTTAACTATTCACACGTTTAAGCATACAACGAAAGGTTCTAAATTTCGAGTTGTCACAACAACTCCTGCATCTCTGACGGTGCAAGTCTATAAGGTGCCCTAGCTACAGGCGCGGCGCCTGGAACTATGTCAATGTGAAATTCCACTTGCCCTTGGGGTGGCAATCCTGGCAAGTCCTCTGGAAAGACTTCAGGATATTCCCTCACGACAGGGATGTCTTCGATATTCGGCTCAGCAACTTTCTTATCCACGATGTTTGCCAGGAAGGCAGCACATCCCTTTTGTAAACACTTATGAGCTTTCAGGCAACTGATAATTCTTAAAGGCGTATCCCGCTTCTCCCCATGAATCACAATTGTTTCTCCATCTTTAGTTGGGATACGAACTACCTTTTCGTGACAAACAATCTCAGCCTTGTTGCTTGATAACCAATCCATTCCTACTACCACGTCGAAGCTTCCCAGCTGGACTGGTAGTAAATCCAAAGTAAACTCACGCTCTCCCAACTCGATTACACAACCTCTGACCACTTCATTGGCTTCTACTAACTTTCCATTCGCCAATTCGATTGAGTAAGGAATATCTAATTTACTAGCGGCTAATCCGAGCATATTATTAAACTCTAACGATACGAAGCTATAATCGGCACCAGTATCAAATAAAACGGATGCAAAGCGTTGGTTTACAGGGAACGTACCAGTAACAACATTGGGATCCTGGCGAGCTTCCCTTGCTTCGATATTGAAAACCCTTCCACGCGCTTGATGCAATTCTAGGCAGTTCCGCTTAAAATGCCCCATATCACCATAGTTAAAGCAACCTGGTCTTTGCCCGTTTCCACCTCCATTCCCAGCTTGATTGTTGTTTTGGTTTCGGTTTACAGTACCAGCTTGATTCGCGTTGTTGCCTCGATTTCCATTCCCTCCGTTATCTCCTTGTGCACGATTTCCATTTCCATCACGATTATTGTTTCTACTACCGAAATCTCCCTGGCCACCCCGGCCAGTATTAACCCAGCAAGTATCCTTCAAATGTCCATTTTCCCACAAGTTTCACATGTTCTTAGTCTGCACTGACCGGTATGATGGCGCTGGCATGTGTTACACTTGGGCAGAGTGCCCATGTATGCCATTCCTTTCCTACCAGTACCAGTCGTAGCTCGGGTCGGCGTGCTTGACTCTCCTTTCCTGTGAAATTCGAGAATTTTCTTTTGTTACCCCCGGACGACTCTACATGAGTCTCCTTCTTCCTTTGCTCAACATCAGAAAACTTGTTTAGGCGGATCGCCTCCTCAGTGAGAGCTACGCTTAGATCGATCGCCTCAGTGATTGTTCCCGGTTTTGAAGAGGTCACCATACTAATGATTTAAGGAGCTAAACCCCAAATGAAGCGCTCAATCCGCTTGAATTCTGGTGTGACCATATAAGGTACCACTTGTGATAGGTCGTGAAACCTCTGAACATATTCCGCAATTTTCGGACCGTCCATCTTCAAATGCCAGAACTCAGTTTCTAACCTCTGGATCTCAGCGCGAGAGCAATACTTTTTGCGCATGAGCTCTTTCAGCTCGTTCCACGTCAATGCGTAGGCTGCGGCTTCACCAAGTGTTTGGACTTGTAAATTCCACCATGACAGGGCTCCATTCAAAAATAGCCCAGAGATGTAAGTAACCTGCTGATCTGGAGCGCATTTGCTCATGCGGAGAACTGATTCAGTCTTTTCGGCCCAACGAACAAAAGCAACAGCACCTCCGGTGCCATCAAAGTTTACAGGTTTGCAGTCTAAGAACTGTTTGTAGGTGCACCCTGCACATACGTTACAATATATGATTGGCATTAGCAAACTTGCTATAGATATCCAATGTATCCCGGTATGCCTTAATAACTTAGTATTACCATGAGGCGGATTATTGTTGCCGTTATTCTTTGAGCTGCCTCCGCTGGGTCCTCCTTGAGAGGCGGCGTATTGCGCGATGGCGGCAGCGATGATTTGTTGAAGTTCTGCCTCGTTGGCAGGCATGCGTGGATCACGTTTCAGTGGCATCTTCTAAAAGATGGTTTACGTAAGTCAGGTCGTGGTAAGTAGAGTGTACGTATGTATTCAACAATATCAACACATAACATCTCATGTTATAAATAAATCAACCACATAACATCTCATGTTATAAACAAATTACCCATATTGATAGCCTCTGCAATGGTTGGGGGCTTCGAGGTAGTAACCATGCCCCTGATCTAAGGTGCAAGTCCCCAAATGAATCGTTCAATCCTTTTGAACTCTGGTTTGACTAAGTAGGGGACGACCCTAGACAAGTCGTGCGATTTGTTGGACGTATTCAGGAATCTCTGGTTCGTCCATTTTCAAATTCCAGAACTCCACCTCAAGCTTCTGGATTCTGGCCCTAGAATAGTATTTCTTTTCCATCATTTCTTTGAGCTCGTCCCAGCTCAGTGCATAAGCAGCATCTGTACCAAGGATCTGAACCTGAAGGTCCCACCATAAGAGTGTGCTATCCAGAAATAACCCCGAGATATAATACTCAATGTATGAGCGAGGAAATAAATTTCTAAGCCTTCACATAGGCTTGCCAATTTGGCCTGTTGCTTGTAATAGAATGAACTCGAGGCTACATCGCCTTGGTCATTCGTGTTTTAGTTAATTCATGCTATATTGGTTTTCATTAGCTTGACCCGCAGAGTCCACTAGGATTTCTGTGCACTACAAGTCGTTATTACGTGGGCCCCCGTAATAATAAATTGTCTTGCACAGTTATCCCAATTTTCTCTCGTCCAAGCAGATGATCAATTAAGGAGCAACAGCAGGTGCATCGGCATGAACAGGGTCATGTTCCAATGCGGGGTTAGGAGCAACGCCTGGCTCAAGGGCCATAGCCGGCTCCGGATCAACAAACTCCATCTCAAAATCAGCTGGATCAACAAACATAGGGTCGACAGGGACTACAGAATCCTCCAAGGGTTGTTCGAAGTGTATGAACTCCATGTCATGGTCTGGATCAAAACCAGGTGGAAGAACGGGATCATTCTCAATATCATGATTAAACTCAAAGCTGCGTGCGGGAACTGGTGCAGCTGATGACGCCATATCAGGGTCGGCGTCGTGTGAGTGATGTTGCACTCCCCGTGTATGCAAAGATGTGGACGCCATAGACTCAAATGGGTCTGGGACAGGTGAATGAGCCTCTTCTTGCAGGAGCGTCAGTAAGCGGTAGGCTATCACCAGCAGCAATAGGGCCTCGCCCTCAAATGGGTCCTCCTCTAATAGATCGTTATCTTCGTCAGAGACAACGTCGGGGCATATCAACAACGGGATAAGCGGCAAGGGGCACAGGAGCAGGGACCACCGCGAATGGCAAATTCCCAACAAGATGGCCATCAGCAGTCTCTGCTACGACATCAGGCAGCGCAAAGGGCTGAAAGTCGTCATCGTCTGTGCCGGTAGTATCGGAAATGTACACCTCGTGTTCTGATGAAACTATGTCGTCTGATACTATGGCCATGGGATTCGTAGTGTCCATCTTTCTAGTACATGATGAAGGCATGACGTTTGTAACCCAAACACCCATACGTATAACAATCAATCATATAATCATATAAACATATTAGTCACCAACAAGCAATCAAATAGTTCTCCTAGTCCCACTAGCCTCCCAGCCTCCCAGACTGACTCCCTAGTCCCACTAGCCTCCCAGCCTCCCAGACTGCTCTTCCTAGTCCCACTAGCCTCCCAGCCTCCCAGACTGCTCTTCCTAGTCCCACTAGCCTCCCAGACTGCTCTTCCTAGTCCCACTAGACAACTACCTCAGCCTCCCAGACCGAGCCTCAGCCTCCCAGACTGAGCCTATAACTAATAAATAAAATGTGCTCAACATTTGTTTGTAAAAACATTTTGGATCTGGGCTTAAGTGGTATGTAGTGTAAAAATGTTTTCGTGAGAGCCCTAGTGATCATAGTCTAGACTCGAGAAGGAATCCTAGTTCGCTATGATCAGAGCTCTGATACCAAGCTGTCACACCCTGGCTTTGCGGAAGCGTGGGTTTATTTGGTGTGACTTCTTAATACCATAGCTTAATCACAACAAAGCTATATGAAAATAAAACCATGCAGATCATCCATTTATTTAAGTTTGAAAAGTAAAATACCACAACATTGTCTTAAGGCGTTGACGCAAACAACGGAAATTACAAATATAACATAAACACTGTTTAAGACTTGCGACTCGTCCAGGTAAAAGTCGCGACCCCTAAACGTGGATGATCCCGTAACTCTAACAGAGCGGAAAAACGTAGCATACCGTGCCAGATCCTTAGTTCCCTGAAATACATGTAAGTTGGAAAAATCAACATAATGTTGAGCGAGTTCATGTGTAAGTGAGTATGTAAAACACTTGTAAGTATAAAAATCCCTGGTATGTAACAAATAAGGAAAAAGAGATCACCAATGGTTTGCAAGGCCATTGATATGTGTGAAGTGCAAGTAGGAAGACTCAAACCTAGCGGATTTGTGTGTCGGGTACATAGTCACTCCAAGGTCCGTACTGTGGGCCTGGAGCTGGGCTCGCTACACCCAGATAGATCTACCGCATTGTGTCCCTCGGTCCTACCATGAGGATTAATGGCCTTAAGTACTACCTACCCACTCACATGATCTATATGCAGTAACCCTCCTTATGCTAACCATACCATGTAAAAGTACTCGTAATCATAGTAACATGTATTTCACCCCCGCAGTTTAGAAAACTGAAAACAGTTAAAAGAAAAGGGGACATGAACTCACAGTAATAGCGTCCTCACAGTAGTTACCGAAAAGATCGGTACGGCCGCTTACAGATTGAATCTGCCTGAAGAACTGAGTGCTGTGCACAACGTCTTCCACGTGTCTAATCTGAAGAAGTGCCTGTCAGATGAAACACTCGTCATTCCTTACAAGGAACTTACTATTGACGAACAGCTACACTTTACTGAGGAACCGGTTGAGATCACGGATCGTGAGATCAAAACCCTCAAACGTAGCCAGATACCCCTCGTGCGAGTTCGTTGGAACTCACGCCGTGGCCCAGAGTTTACCTGGGAGCGGGAAGACCAGATGAAGCGCAAGTATCCCCAGCTGTTCCCAAATGAAACCCCCAGCACTGAAGCTACAACTGAATTTCGGGACGAAATTCCAAACTAACGGGGGGATGATGTGACACCCCGTTGAAATGCTCTCACTTTTACTAGCTTGTCAGTGGCTGCTTTAACTTTCGGGACGAAAGTTCTTAAAACTTGGGGATAATGTGACACTCTAGGTTTTCCCGAGCAAACACCTTTTAATCACTTAGCGTATATGTATATTATTATTAAATGGAAGTTATTATTCCTCTGTGCTATATGTCGATAACGTGTATGTAATATATATATATGTGTGTGTGTAAGGATACTTGTGAACCGAAACCATGACTCGAGACCACCCGGTCTCGAGTAAACGGTGTAACAACGGGCCGGTTGGGCCGTAACCTTAGCCCACCCGAAACCCCCCACTCGAAACCACCCTAAAACCCACTATTCGGTGCATTACCTCCTATTTAAACCCAAAACCCTCACACACACTCCCCTTTTACACTATCTCACTTCATCCTCACTCACTCTCTCTAGAAAACCCTAACAAATCAAGCTCACCTCCTCTCCCACTCTCTCGGATCCAACCGACTACGACAAGGAGGATCGGTCAAGCTCATCATCACCACTCGGACGCTTCTTTTCCTCACCTTCTTCCTTAAATCGGTACCCTTCCACAACCGGTTAGTACCTTAGATAATCACTATGTGTTTATATGCATATTATTGCTATTTGCCTTGAAGGATTGAAATGATGAATGAAATAGGTGAACTCTTGCATGATAACAAAGTGATAAGACATTTGAATGATAAATGATGGTTAGTATAGGGTGTTCGGTGTTTAGAATAAATGTTAGTATAGCATGATATGCATTACCATTAAACCGATGATTGTATGTTATGTTGTAAATATGTTTAGGTGAATGATAAAGAATGAACATTAGTTATGTTGATGATGATTATATGCTAGAGCTAGGGCCGAAGATGATGTCTAAATTATGTTTCGACTTAGGGTTGTGTTATGCTACAAAGGATGAATATATGATGAATGTGCTTGATGAACTATTTGAAGATCAATGAAAATATTTGAAAATGTGATGTTTGATCTGATTTAGTTGGAATTTAGACAATAAAACATGTTTATGCATTTTTATTGGCTAGTACATATTATCATGGAAACAAAATTCCATTGGATAGTACTTCTGGAACAGGTTCTAGAAGGATTCTTGTGCACGTATCCGAGGTTGCGACTCGAGACTACGTGATTGCGACTCGAGACCGCCCGGTTGCGACTCGAAACCAGACCATGACAAGTCGAAACCTCCGGTTACGACTCGCAACCAAAACATGACAACTCGAGACTACGGCGGTTGCGACTCGCAACCAAGACATGACAAGTCGAAACCTCCGGTTACGACTCGCAACCAAAACATGACAACTCGAGACTACGGCGGTTGCGACTCGCAACCAAGACATGACAAGTCGAAACACCGGTTGCGACTCGAAACTGTGTGTTCTCGAGTCGAGACCTCCTGGTCTCGACTGGGCTGCTTGTCTCCGTTATTGGGCCCAAAATGCGTGGACTGTGCATACCGTTCTATTTGGTTTCTGTGATGCTGTTAACCGTTAATGTGATCTGATAGGCCCAATAACACTTGTGATTTGTATGATAGTTGTTGATGTTCACTGTTTAACTGCTTCGTATCAGAATAGGTCCGATAACTTGCTGGATGATCATGTGTTATGTATGATATGTGCTAGTTATGTGTAGATTATACGTGAATACTTGTACCCCAACTTGACCTATATTGGTAACCATGCTAGGACGTGGTGACCAACGTGATCGACCGGGTAATTAATCTACCGAGCAACCCAAGGTGAGTTCACAACCTAAAGCATGTATTCCCGGTGGTTTGGGAAACGGAACTAAAAACAACACTATCCCCTTATGAGGGATACAGCTTACTTTTCTTCCCTTGTTATTGGGAACCTTTTAGTTAATTACTGTTTATACGGATTGCAACAAACGGCACTAAACGAAACTCTATCACTTAAAGTCCCTACTACATAATACCGATTAGTCGCCGGGGCCAGGCGAACGGGTTATTAGTTGATAGCGCTATTTAGGTCTTACCAACCTCACACCGTGCCAAGGTATGGGATCGGTCGTGAACTAATGTACTCAGGCATCCGTCAATGATGATAGAACATTGACATCGGGGCACTCTGCGGATACGCAACGGTCACATAGTGTTCGGTATTGGAAAAACAGTTTAGTCGCTAACTTTTGGGGTAGCTCCCCATGGCATGTATAAACGGATAAATTAACTGGTGAAACAAGTTTTTGGTAATTAAAACTGGACAACTAGTGAACTCACTCAGCATTATTGTTGACCCCTTACTGCATGCTTTGCAGGTAACCAGTGACTGAGGAGCTGCTACTTGGGGAATGTGTAGTGTTCGTCTACCCCTGTGTTGGGTGTTAAATAAACATGAACTATGAACCATGTTTAAGACTGTTTTACTTATGCTTCCGCTACTTACTACTATTTGAACTTAAAACTTTAAACTCTGAACTTGATATTTGCTAATCGTATGGTTAGTAAGTATTACTTTGGTTATTAATTCAATTATTCAGTATAATTGGTGGCTGGATCCTGGTCGGTCACGCCCTCAAGCGGACGGTACTCCGCAGGTGGAATTTGGGGGTGTGACAGATTGGTATCAGAGCCATTGGTTATAGTGAATTTGGTTTTAAAAAGAAGAGTCTTTTTGAGAAAAACCAGACTATAACCCGTGACTCGTGACGACACTACACTCCAAGTGCAAGGCTCGACTTATCTGACCTCATAGCTCGGACTTGTGCCTACATGCTTATTTATCTTATATTGACTGCTCTACTATACGTACTAGTTTGCCCAAGTAGATAGATACACATCTCTCTTCTGTCTTATTCTCGCTACGTTACAACATCACACTCATACTGTGTTTTCTGGTTATGAAGACAATGAGTGGACGCGGAAGAGGAAGCGTTAACATGACTCAGGCTCAATTCGCTAACTTGCTCAACACGGTGGCTGCAGCTTTCACAGCTCACCCTGGAAGTAAACTCGTTGCTATAGGATGTCTAGATCCTACCCCCACATCGTCGTTTCACCTCTAAAACCTATTCGCTCCATTTCTCACAACAGGTCAGCCTGCGCCTGCGCAACCACGTGTTTGTACTTTCAAAACCTTCATGGATGGCAAGCCTCTCCCTTTCAACGGCACTGAGGGTGCCATAGGCCTTCTGCATTGGATTGAAAAGGCCGAAGCTGTCTTTGCCGTCTGCGAGTGTCCCCCTGCTAACTGGGTTAAGTACGCAACTGGTACGCTTGAAGGAAACGCGCTTTCATGGTGGAAAGCACAGATCCAGATGCTTGGTCTGGAAACTGCTAATGCTACTGCATGGGAAGACTTCAAGGACATGATCAAAGAGGAATACTGTCACAGGGATGACATCCACAAGCTCGAGAACGAGTACTATGCGCTCAAGATGGTTGGATCAGAGATTGAGACCTACACCAAGCAGTCCAACGACTATGCTGCACTTTGCCCAAACATGTCCCAACCTATGTATCGAAGGATCGAATTGTACATCAAAGGCTTGGTCCCAGAAATCAGAAGTCATGTGACCTCAGCCAACCTCAATACCATACAGCCTGTGGTTCGTCTTGCTCACAAACTCACCAATCAGGCTGTGGAAGAGGGCAAGCTGCCCAAGAGGATCGGTGCTACTGCTGGAACTTCTGGCGATAACAAGCGAAATGGGGATGGAAGTCAGGGAAAGGATGCTAACCCCACTCAGGCCCCAGTCCAACAAAGGAAGACTGAAAGCAACAAGGGCCTTCAGCAACAGGGTGGTTATCGAGGAAACCACCCTAAGTGTAACAAATGTAACCGACATCACAGTGGGCCATGTGGAAAAGGTCAGTGTCAGCGATGCAACAAGATGGGGCACGAAGCCAAAGACTGCCGAAGCCAGTTCCCAGCTAGGCAGAATCAGCAACAACCACAGCAACAGCAGCAACAAGGAAACAACCGTGGATGCTTCAAGTGTGGAGCAACGGGGCACATACGAAAGGATTGCCCTGAACTGAATCAAAACAACAACAATCAGGGTGCTGGGAACAATAACAACAATGCTGGAAATGGTGCTAGAGGAAAAGCTTTTGTGATTGGAGCTGGAGAAGCAAGGAATGACCCCAACGTTGTAGCGGGTAAGTTCCTACTTAATGATCGTTATGTTTCCATGCTATTTGATTCCGGAGCAGATGCTAGTTATGTATCCCTACGTATTAGTAAGAAACTTAAGCTCACTCTTACGCCGCTAAGCTCTAAGCACACCGTTGAAATAGCTAATGGTAGAAACCTCGAGGCCTCACACATAATTCGTAACTGCAAATTAGAGTTGTCTGGTCAAACCTTCCGTATCGATCTTTTCCCCATCGTTCTTGGAAGCTTCGACGCCATCATTGGTATGGATTGGTTATCCAAACATCGAGCTGAAATCCTCTACCAGGAGAAAGCTATTCGTATTCCCCGTCCCCCTGGCAAACCTCTTATAGTTCAAGGCGACAAGAGCGGAGAAGTCACAGGCATCATTTCATTCTTAAAGGCCCAGAAATGTCTACGGAAAGGGCACACTGCTATCTTAGCACTCATTACCGACACACAGAAAAGGGAAAACAGGATTGAAGAATTTCCAGTTGTACGCGACTATCCTGAGGTATTCCCGGAGGAACTACCTGGACTCCCTCCTCACCGTCAGGTCGAATTCCAAATCGAGCTAGCTCCCGGAGCAGCACCTATAGCTCGTGCACCTTATCGTTTAGCCCCCGCGGAGCTCAAGGAGCTTTCTACTCAACTACAAGAACTTTTGGACAAAGGTTTTATCCGTCCTAGTTCATCACCCTGGGGAGCCCCAGTGCTCTTCGTCAAAAAGAAAGATGGCTCATTCCGAATGTGCATTGACTACCGCAAACTTAACAAGGTTACCATCAAGAATCGTTATCCACTTCCCCGTATCGACGACCTGTTCGACCAGCTGCAAGGGTCGAGCTATTATTCCAAGATCGATCTGCGATCGGGTTATCACCAGCCGAGAGTCCGCGATGAGGACATCTCTAAGACTGCTTTCAGAACCCGCTATGGTCACTACGAATTCCTTGTTATGCCTTTCGGAATGACCAACGCACCTGCAATCTTCATGGATCTCATGAACCGAGTATGCAAACCCTACCTCGACAAGTTCGTGATCGTGTTCATCGACGACATCCTAATCTACTCGAAGAGCCAAGAGGAGCATGAACAACACCTACGTCTTATTCTCGAACTTCTTCGCAATGAGCAACTGTACGCCAAATTTTCGAAATGTGATTTCTGGCTTAGAGAGGTCCATTTCCTTGGACACATCGTCAATCAGGAAGGGATTCATGTTGACCCCGCTAAGATTGAGTCCATTAAGAATTGGCCTGTACCTAAGACTCCGACCGAAGTTCGCCAATTCTTGGGGTTGGCGGGATACTATCGAAGATTTATCAAGGGATTCTCTAAGATCGCTCAACCACTTACGACACTCACTCAGAAGGGTGTTGCTTACAAATGGAGTGATGCTCAGGAATCTGCCTTCCAGGAACTAAAGAAGAACCTTTGTAGTGCTCCTATCCTCTCCTTACCTGAAGGTACCGACGACTTCGTCGTTTACTGCGACGCTTCTATTCAAGGACTTGGCTGCGTATTGATGCAACGCGAGAAAGTTATTGCTTACGCCTCGCGACAACTCAAGGTCCACGAACGAAACTACACGACGCATGACTTAGAATTTGGAGCTGTGGTCTTCGCGCTCAAGCTTTGGAGACACTACTTGTACGGCACCAAGTGCACGATTTACACCGATCACAAGAGTCTCCAGCACATAATGGGACAAAAGGAGTTGAACATGCGGCAACGCCGATGGGTCGAACTCCTAAATGACTACGAGTGTGCAATTAAATACCATCCAGGCAAGGCTAATGTGGTAGCCGATGCCCTCAGCAGAAAGGAGACCAAACCCAAGCGTGTTCGTGCCTTACAGCTCACTATCCACTCGAACCTCCCTAATCAAATCCGGAATGCTCAGGTTGAAGCATTGAAAGCCGAGAACATCAGGGCTGAGTCCCTGCGAGGATCGAGACAACGACTGGAACAAAAAGAAGACGACGCTTACTACGTAGCCGGACGCATATGGGTTCCGCTTTATGGAAATTTACGTGACCTTGTGATGGATGAAGCCCACAAGTCCCGTTACTCAGTACATCCGGGTTCAGATAAGATGTACCACGACTTGAGGGCTACCTATTGGTGGCCTGGCATGAAAGCCCACATAGCAACCTATGTCAGAAAATGTTTAACTTGTGCAAGAGTCAAGGCTGAGTATCAGAAACCATCAGGCCTACTCCAACAGCCAGAGATTCCGCAATGGAAATGGGAGCAGATTTCCATGGATTTTGTTACTGGCCTGCCTAGGTCTCAACGAGGAAATGACACCATTTGGGTAATAGTGGATCGCTTAACTAAGTCTGCACACTTTTTGGCCATCAAAGAAACAGACAAGTTCTCTACCCTAGCAGAGGTATACTTAAAAGAAGTGGTTTCGAAGCACGGAGTGCCTACCTCTATTATTTCTGATCGAGATGCACGCTTTACTTCTGAATTGTGGCAAGCTATGCACAAATCTTTTGGCTCGCGTTTAGACATGAGCACCGCTTATCACCCGCAATCGGATGGGCAGTCTGAACGCACCATCCAAACCCTCGAAGACATGCTCAGGGCATCTGTGATCGATTTTGGCAAGAATTGGGAGAAGCACCTACCGTTGGTGGAATTCTCCTACAACAACAGCTACCACACCAGCATTCAGGCAGCACCCTTTGAGGCATTGTACGGCCGTAAATGTCGATCGCCTCTCTGCTGGGCTGAGGTTGGTGACAGACAGATCACAGGCCCGGAACATGTAGTCGACACCACAGAAAAGATTGCCCAGATTAGGCAACGCATGGCGGCAGCTCGTGACCGTCAAAAGTACTACGCTGATAAAGATAGGAAACCGCAAGAGTTCCAGGTTGGTGAACGGGCTCTACTTAAGGTCTCACCCTGGAAGGGTGTGGTTCGTTTTGGAAAACGGGGCAAGCTTAATCCAAGATATGTCGGACCCTTTGTAGTTACCGAAAAGATCGGTACGGCCGCTTACAGATTGAATCTGCCTGAAGAACTGAGTGCTGTGCACAACGTCTTCCACGTGTCTAATCTGAAGAAGTGCCTGTCAGATGAAACACTCGTCATTCCTTACAAGGAACTTACTATTGACGAACAGCTACACTTTACTGAGGAACCGGTTGAGATCACGGATCGTGAGATCAAAACCCTCAAACGTAGCCAGATACCCCTCGTGCGAGTTCGTTGGAACTCACGCCGTGGCCCAGAGTTTACCTGGGAGCGGGAAGACCAGATGAAGCGCAAGTATCCCCAGCTGTTCCCAAATGAAACCCCCAGCACTGAATCTACAACTGAATTTCGGGACGAAATTCCAAACTAACGGGGGGATGATGTGACACCCCGTTGAAATGCTCTCACTTTTACTAGCTTGTCAGTGGCTGCTTTAACTTTCGGGACGAAAGTTCTTAAAACTTGGGGATAATGTGACACTCTAGGTTTTCCCGAGCAAACACCTTTTAATCACTTAGCGTATATGTATATTATTATTAAATGGAAGTTATTATTCCTCTGTGCTATATGTCGATAACGTGTATGTAATATATATATATGTGTGTGTGTAAGGATACTTGTGAACCGAAACCATGACTCGAGACCACCCGGTCTCGAGTAAACGGTGTAACAACGGGCCGGTTGGGCCGTAACCTTAGCCCACCCGAAACCCCCCACTCGAAACCACCCTAAAACCCACTATTCGGTGCATTACCTCCTATTTAAACCCAAAACCCTCACACACACTCCCCTTTTACACTATCTCACTTCATCCTCACTCACTCTCTCTAGAAAACCCTAACAAATCAAGCTCACCTCCTCTCCCACTCTCTCGGATCCAACCGACTACGACAAGGAGGATCGGTCAAGCTCATCATCACCACTCGGACGCTTCTTTTCCTCACCTTCTTCCTTAAATCGGTACCCTTCCACAACCGGTTAGTACCTTAGATAATCACTATGTGTTTATATGCATATTATTGCTATTTGCCTTGAAGGATTGAAATGATGAATGAAATAGGTGAACTCTTGCATGATAACAAAGTGATAAGACATTTGAATGATAAATGATGGTTAGTATAGGGTGTTCGGTGTTTAGAATAAATGTTAGTATAGCATGATATGCATTACCATTAAACCGATGATTGTATGTTATGTTGTAAATATGTTTAGGTGAATGATAAAGAATGAACATTAGTTATGTTGATGATGATTATATGCTAGAGCTAGGGCCGAAGATGATGTCTAAATTATGTTTCGACTTAGGGTTGTGTTATGCTACAAAGGATGAATATATGATGAATGTGCTTGATGAACTATTTGAAGATCAATGAAAATATTTGAAAATGTGATGTTTGATCTGATTTAGTTGGAATTTAGACAATAAAACATGTTTATGCATTTTTATTGGCTAGTACATATTATCATGGAAACAAAATTCCATTGGATAGTACTTCTGGAACAGGTTCTAGAAGGATTCTTGTGCACGTATCCGAGGTTGCGACTCGAGACTACGTGATTGCGACTCGAGACCGCCCGGTTGCGACTCGAAACCAGACCATGACAAGTCGAAACCTCCGGTTACGACTCGCAACCAAAACATGACAACTCGAGACTACGGCGGTTGCGACTCGCAACCAAGACATGACAAGTCGAAACCTCCGGTTACGACTCGCAACCAAAACATGACAACTCGAGACTACGGCGGTTGCGACTCGCAACCAAGACATGACAAGTCGAAACACCGGTTGCGACTCGAAACTGTGTGTTCTCGAGTCGAGACCTCCTGGTCTCGACTGGGCTGCTTGTCTCCGTTATTGGGCCCAAAATGCGTGGACTGTGCATACCGTTCTATTTGGTTTCTGTGATGCTGTTAACCGTTAATGTGATCTGATAGGCCCAATAACACTTGTGATTTGTATGATAGTTGTTGATGTTCACTGTTTAACTGCTTCGTATCAGAATAGGTCCGATAACTTGCTGGATGATCATGTGTTATGTATGATATGTGCTAGTTATGTGTAGATTATACGTGAATACTTGTACCCCAACTTGACCTATATTGGTAACCATGCTAGGACGTGGTGACCAACGTGATCGACCGGGTAATTAATCTACCGAGCAACCCAAGGTGAGTTCACAACCTAAAGCATGTATTCCCGGTGGTTTGGGAAACGGAACTAAAAACAACACTATCCCCTTATGAGGGATACAGCTTACTTTTCTTCCCTTGTTATTGGGAACCTTTTAGTTAATTACTGTTTATACGGATTGCAACAAACGGCACTAAACGAAACTCTATCACTTAAAGTCCCTACTACATAATACCGATTAGTCGCCGGGGCCAGGCGAACGGGTTATTAGTTGATAGCGCTATTTAGGTCTTACCAACCTCACACCGTGCCAAGGTATGGGATCGGTCGTGAACTAATGTACTCAGGCATCCGTCAATGATGATAGAACATTGACATCGGGGCACTCTGCGGATACGCAACGGTCACATAGTGTTCGGTATTGGAAAAACAGTTTAGTCGCTAACTTTTGGGGTAGCTCCCCATGGCATGTATAAACGGATAAATTAACTGGTGAAACAAGTTTTTGGTAATTAAAACTGGACAACTAGTGAACTCACTCAGCATTATTGTTGACCCCTTACTGCATGCTTTGCAGGTAACCAGTGACTGAGGAGCTGCTACTTGGGGAATGTGTAGTGTTCGTCTACCCCTGTGTTGGGTGTTAAATAAACATGAACTATGAACCATGTTTAAGACTGTTTTACTTATGCTTCCGCTACTTACTACTATTTGAACTTAAAACTTTAAACTCTGAACTTGATATTTGCTAATCGTATGGTTAGTAAGTATTACTTTGGTTATTAATTCAATTATTCAGTATAATTGGTGGCTGGATCCTGGTCGGTCACGCCCTCAAGCGGACGGTACTCCGCAGGTGGAATTTGGGGGTGTGACAGATTGGTATCAGAGCCATTGGTTATAGTGAATTTGGTTTTAAAAAGAAGAGTCTTTTTGAGAAAAACCAGACTATAACCCGTGACTCGTGACGACACTACACTCCAAGTGCAAGGCTCGACTTATCTGACCTCATAGCTCGGACTTGTGCCTACATGCTTATTTATCTTATATTGACTGCTCTACTATACGTACTAGTTTGCCCAAGTAGATAGATACACATCTCTCTTCTGTCTTATTCTCGCTACGTTACAACATCACACTCATACTGTGTTTTCTGGTTATGAAGACAATGAGTGGACGCGGAAGAGGAAGCGTTAACATGACTCAGGCTCAATTCGCTAACTTGCTCAACACGGTGGCTGCAGCTTTCACAGCTCACCCTGGAAGTAAACTCGTTGCTATAGGATGTCTAGATCCTACCCCCACATCGTCGTTTCACCTCTAAAACCTATTCGCTCCATTTCTCACAACAGGTCAGCCTGCGCCTGCGCAACCACGTGTTTGTACTTTCAAAACCTTCATGGATGGCAAGCCTCTCCCTTTCAACGGCACTGAGGGTGCCATAGGCCTTCTGCATTGGATTGAAAAGGCCGAAGCTGTCTTTGCCGTCTGCGAGTGTCCCCCTGCTAACTGGGTTAAGTACGCAACTGGTACGCTTGAAGGAAACGCGCTTTCATGGTGGAAAGCACAGATCCAGATGCTTGGTCTGGAAACTGCTAATGCTACTGCATGGGAAGACTTCAAGGACATGATCAAAGAGGAATACTGTCACAGGGATGACATCCACAAGCTCGAGAACGAGTACTATGCGCTCAAGATGGTTGGATCAGAGATTGAGACCTACACCAAGCAGTCCAACGACTATGCTGCACTTTGCCCAAACATGTCCCAACCTATGTATCGAAGGATCGAATTGTACATCAAAGGCTTGGTCCCAGAAATCAGAAGTCATGTGACCTCAGCCAACCTCAATACCATACAGCCTGTGGTTCGTCTTGCTCACAAACTCACCAATCAGGCTGTGGAAGAGGGCAAGCTGCCCAAGAGGATCGGTGCTACTGCTGGAACTTCTGGCGATAACAAGCGAAATGGGGATGGAAGTCAGGGAAAGGATGCTAACCCCACTCAGGCCCCAGTCCAACAAAGGAAGACTGAAAGCAACAAGGGCCTTCAGCAACAGGGGGTGTGACAGTACGGATACCTGTTTTGGTGAGGGTTGTCACATTGTGGTTGCCTGTGCTTAATCGAGAGGGGGGTGGAGTAGACATTGTCTATGTTCAAACAATTGAACTTGGTTTTAGCGTAATCCGACAATAAGTATATGTATCGACCAGAAAACTTTAGGCATGGCTACAACGAAAAACCATGTATGTAACTTGTGAAGAAATGATCGTGATACAATGACCATTAAGAGGAGTAGAGATACGAAAATCTACTCAGTAAGTGTGAAATTCGAAATTTCAATAAAAGAAATTTGAGGACTTTACCTGGGGTTTCATGTGACGACCAATTGTTAGGTGACATTACCATGGAATGTCGAACATAGCGTATTCGTCGTTAGTTAGGTATGGGGGGGGATGCGGAGACAATCGTCTTCTCCCTGACGTGATTCGTGTCGTTGCAGGATCGCGTGACAAGTTGTCGTTTCCTGATTGTTAGTTCTCCTGCTGACAGGAATCTAGCGTTGTCGTTAGATTGCGTCATCGTTCCTTCTCAAAGGCCTCGCCTCGATAGTCGTGTATGTCGTATTTCAATCTCCGTTGATGTATAGCTTAAGTTTCACGTATACCTGTGCACTAGCGTTGTTGCCGCGTAGAAGGTGATGTACCCCGACATCCGTTGATGTAGAGATTGAGTTCCATGTATTCATGTGCACTAGCGTTTCGTTATGCGTAGGCTGTCTGCTCGGGAAGTTAAAATATCATAGACAATATGGATAATAGTGTGTACCCGAGTTAATATTCGCGGTTCCTACGTGGTGACCTTTAATAAACACACACATGCGCAAATAATCAATCATATAATCAAATAGTCCTCCTAGTCCCACTAGCCCCCCAGCCTCCCAGACTGAATCTCCTAGTCCCACTAGACTATCCTCCCAGCCTCTCAGACTGAATCTCCTAGTCCCACTAGACTATCCTCCCAGCCTCTCAGACTGAATATCCTAGTCCCACTAGACTATCCTCCCAGCCTCTCAGACTGAATCTCCTAGTCCCACTAGACTATCCTCCCAGCCTCTCAGACTGAATCTCCTAGTCCCACTAGACTATCCTCCCAGCCTCTCAGACTGAATCTCCTAGTCCCACTAGACTATCCTCCCAGCCTCTCAGACTGAATCTCCTAGTCTCTCATACTACCTTCCCAGCCTCTCAGACTGAATCTCCTAGTCTCTCAGACTACCTTCCCAGCCTCTCAGACTGACTTCCTGGTCTCTCGACCAGATCCAGCCACCTGGGTGAATTCCCTGTTCCGAAGGTCTTAAATGCATGTTTCCTAAACTCTCAGAGTGTTGTGTATTGTATGTAATTGTTTTGTGTACCGTGTATAAAACATCACAATAGCGTATGTTTGAAAACAAAATTTTGACTGTTTGCTTTTCGGCAACGGTTGGAGACCATATTCGAGTACTAGGCGTTATGTATGTATTCAACGTCTTAATAGTCTAAGTTCCCAGAGGAAAACGAGGTTAGAGCCTAGGTGTCACAACAGGAACCTAATTCGCTGTAACCTATAGCTTTGATACCAATCTGTCACACCCTGAAATTATCAGAGCATTGGCGTGACTGGACTGGTATCGTCATTGCACAGCGGAAGCAAATAAGCTAAGTCTTCTAGAAATTGAACGCCCACTAAGTACTCGACTCTTCATGGTTCTCCTATTCCAACCGTGCCTTGTCTTAGAAATGCAACCTTAGAAAGAACATGCGAGAAAAATCAACAAAAAGTTGAGCGAGTTCATAGTTTGTTTGTAAAAGATTTGAAATAAATCTTTTGAGTTGTGAAAGGTTTGAAATAAATCTTTGGAATAACCGGTTTTTGAAATAGTATTGAGAAAATGAATTTAAAAATCATTTTCTTGCCAAGTTATATGGAAACGTTGTGTTTGTAACACGTTATGTTCATAAAACCATGTATTTGTAAAGTCTTGTATTTGTAATGTTCACATAACCGTCAATGCCCACCCTACCTTGACTCCATACCCGCATATTGCTTTTGAATTTGTATAAAACATGGTGGTTAATTTGTATGAACAAGTATATTTCGTAAATATAAAATCCCTGGTAAGTAGCAATAAGGAAATAAAGAGATCAGTTAATGTGTAACCACATGGTCCAACCTTAGGGCGCATGCTAAGATATAATCACCACATGGTCCAACCTTAGGGCGCATGGGTAGCGTAAAAATGTATTTACCGCATGGTCCAACCTTAGGGCGCATGGGTAGCGTAAATATGTATTTACCGCATGGTCCAACCTTAGGGCGCATGGGTAGCGTACGTTATGTTCAAATAGACTTATCACCCATATGATCCAAATGTACCCTTCCTTAAGCTAATCATACCATGTATAAAATAAATCCCTGGACACCCTGACCAGATTCCTGGTCACCCTGACCAGATTTCCTGGTTACCCTAACCAATTCCCCGGTCACCCTGGCCGAATATCATTCACATTTCGAAAATAAGCAATTATTTTTTGTAAAAACCGGTATGTTTAGTATAAACCTTTCGTAAATCATTTGTTTTCCTCGAAATCCCTTCATAATATGATTTAGAAATACGAGTTTTGCGTTAGTTCAAAACTTTGTATGTTTTTGCAAAATGTGTATGACTTTCCACCCCGAAAACATTTATAAAAATGTAAAATAGTAAAAAGTGGGGGTTATGAACTCGCCTGAATATTCCTGTGCAAAGCTAGCTAATTACGACTCCTTGATGTCGTTTCCAAAGTGAGACTCGCTAGCGTGCATTCTACAATATTCCTAACACGGAATATCTTATAAGTTTCTAAATAAACGCAGTATCTAAACTACGTGTCACCGAGCTCTACCGAATCGTCGACCGAACGATATGACGGTAAATTGTCAACTTAACAGAAGCGAAGAAGTTATACTTGTTAGCTCGTTTTAAGAAGTCGTATGTTGATATAAAGGAATATTCGTTTGAAAGTAATATATTATAAACTCGTATTATATATATTGCGTTTTGTGTATATTTGCCAAAAATATACGTATGTGCCGTCTAGGCGTATAAAATAAATATAACAGTTATATTTATTTTGTAAAAGAATCGTCGACTTGTATTGGAAAATAAATATATAACTATATTTATTTATAAAAGGAATCGAGTTTGTTTGAAATTTGAAATAAATATAAAACTATATTTATTTTTATAAGGGAATTCGTGTGGTATAAAAACTATATTTATTTTTATAAAACGAATTCGTCAAATTTCCGAAGTTCAAAACAACTATGTTTGTCGTTGTAAATATTTTTCTGAATCGTTGTTTTCGTAAGTTGTAAGTTGTTGTCGAAGGAAACTTCATATTTGTATCTCGCAAAAGTCGCTTATAACAATAGTTGTCGTTTTACAAGAAAAGCACGTTTTTATAATAAAACTCGTTTTATTTTACGGGTTTTCTCGAAAAATGGGCAGAGTTTCCTCTGTTTTTGGACGCCCCGACAACACAAGTTGTCATTATTTTTCAAAATCAATCAATATTCAAACAACGTAATCAATATTTATGTAAATCTTGTCGAATATTTTGAGATGTGAACTATATATAATCGATTCGAGCTCATTTTTCACGTAATATTAATATTATGAAAATAACAAAATAAATGTGCCACTAAGATTTACCAAGTCTTCGCGTGTCGATACGTTTGACTGAGTTGACCGGGTCAACTGAGTTGACCGAGTCGAGTTGACTCAGTTTGACCGAGTCTTCCCGAATCATGAACCGCGAACCACTGCTAACTTATGTTGACCGAGCCGAACCTGTTGACCCGAACCGTTGACTGCTGACCCGAACCGAGTTAACATCTCAGTTAACCGGGACCCGAACCACAATTGAACCGAATCATACGGCACCACCCCTACCCTTGCCGCTGTCGGCCGACCGTTCACCGAAGCCCGGAGCTTCTCTCCGCCATCTATGCCCACCGTCACCTGGCCCACCAACACTAACCCAACCCGAACCCGGAACAAACCCACACTCGAACCACCTCCACTGCCGCGTCACCGGCCATCCCGCGTCGGACCACCATCGTGCCGGAACCACCACTTTCGTGGCTCACCCATACCTGAAACAACCATCAATCGGCCGGAAAAACGAATTGACCACCGGATAACAGAACCGACCGGCGGTCTGAACCTCCGACCGCCGGTTTCTTTCTCTCTCTCTTCCTCCGTGTTACCTGCTTCTGTCGAGACACCGCCACAGACCACCGAAGGTCTCAGTTGTGCTCGGACCAGAGGATGAAGGGTGAGGGGTGTCTGAGGTGTTGGAGTAACAGGATCGGAGAAGGGGGGTGTTCTCGTGGGATCGGTTGCCGGAAATTACCACCGTACGGTATCGGTTCCTCCTCCTTGTGTGTCACACCCTGGCTTTGCGGAAGCGTGGGTTTATTTGGTGTGACTTCTTAATACCATAGCTTAATCACAACAAAGCTATATGAAAATAAAACCATGCAGATCATCCATTTATTTAAGTTTGAAAAGTAAAATACCACAACATTGTCTTAAGGCGTTGACGCAAACAACGGAAATTACAAATATAACATAAACACTGTTTAAGACTTGCGACTCGTCCAGGTAAAAGTCGCGACCCCTAAACGTGGATGATCCCGTAACTCTAACAGAGCGGAAAAACGTAGCATACCGTGCCAGATCCTTAGTTCCCTGAAATACATGTAAGTTGGAAAACTCAACATAATGTTGAGCGAGTTCATGTGTAAGTGAGTATGTAAAACACTTGTAAGTATAAAAATCCCTGGTATGTAGCAAATAAGGAAAAAGAGATCACCAATGGTTTGCAAGGCCATTGATATGTGTGAAGTGCAAGTAGGAAGACTCAAACCTAGCGGATTTGTGTGTCGGGTACATAGTCACTCCAAGGTCCGTACTGTGGGCCTGGAGCTGGGCTCGCTACACCCAGATAGATCTACCGCATTGTGTCCCTCGGTCCTACCATGAGGATTAATGGCCTTAAGTACCACCTACCCACTCACATGATCTGTATGCAGTAACCCTCCTTATGCTAACCATACCATGTAAAAGTACTCGTAATCATAGTAACATGTATTTCACCCCCGCAGTTTAGAAAACTGAAAACAGTTAAAAGAAAAGGGGGACATGAACTCACAGTAATGCGTCCTCGAATAACAGCAAATCAAACTCGGTCTGCAGCACGACAACCTACAACGTGCTAATATCTATTATACGAACGGCCGTGCCTTAGCTTAGAGTTTTAACGTTCTAGGGGAAATAGTTAGACAACTATTTCGTGTTTATATTTCTTGGTTATCGTATAAATAGATTCCTTTCCAAGGATGGGGTATTCGTACAAGTATTATGTATTTGGTGACTTTAAGTATTGACAAGATACATTTTCAAGTCTCATAACCAACACTTTAAAGATTTATGTCAAAATTCAAGGCGAGGTTAAATTCCAAGAAATAAAGTTAAACATACTTGTTAGAAAAATAATTTTTCTAAGTCTTGGTATTTTTAGAAAAATTCGCCAGAACTTCCCCTAAAAACGGGAGTGTCCGTGCTAATACGCACATCATTTTCTTTTTGAAATCAACCCATGATCATCAACAATCAACCCTTACGTTTTGAACACGCAAAATACTACCCTTGTCGCTAGCAGTTTCAATATGTGAAAAACTGGACTGTTTTCGGACGTGTAAATAAAATACTTAACTTATTCCAAAAATTCCCAAATTTTTGCGGAACGTCATAATCGACCCACAAATTATTGTGTAAAAATTTCGGGGTCTAGTTCGTTATCAATAATTTATGAAAAATCGTTTACCGAACTGTGATCAGATTTGTTACATTCTGATCACAGTTTACGGAATAATTCGTCAAAAATTCCTCGTAAGTCCGTTTATCGAAAATCCAGTTCGAGGGTCACAAATACATCCGTGACCTTCTATGGTATGAATTTTAGAGGCTGGTTCAATTCAGGTTTCATGTTACGACTGAAAACGTACAGCCCATTTTACTGCAGTAACAAACAGCCTTAGCTGCTGTCACGAAAACAGATTTTTAAAATAGTAACCGAGATCAGAAAAATACAATTCCAGCGCCATTTTCTTCGTTTTTCGAAATGACACGATTTAGGCTTTTGAAATTCCGTTTTTCGAGTTTTTAAAGTCCGTTTACAGCCTGTTGAAGGCGGCTGGAAAAGTACATCAGCAAGTTATTTTAAAGTTTAAACATTTCTAAATCGCATCAACGAGTGTCCGAACAATGGATTTAGCAAGAAAACAACTTTTAAACATCGAGTATGATTTAACCAACCCTCAAACCAACAAGATTCCGCTTCATGATTCAAACACAAGTAAACTTTTATGTAGCTTTTATATTCTCTATTTTTGTTTAACATCTTCTAGTCTTTTGTTCTTTTAGTGATTTAAACATCAAAACATCCTACTACAAGACATAAATTCGAACAAGATGAAATCAAGTGTGAAGAAAACTTACTACTAGCTTATAGCTAGGGATGATTCTTGTGTGAAAGTGATGAGAAAAGATGGTGAGAAGGACTAGAACAAGCTCCTATGAAGTCCCTTCAAGTTGCACCTTCCATGGATGAAAACTAAGCTTTGAATGGACAATGAAATGAAGAAGATGATGGTGTTTAAGGTGGTGATGGTGTGTTCGGTTTTGGGCAGCCGATCAAGAGGGAGAGAGAGTGAAGTGAGATGTGAAATCTAGTGAAATGATAAGTAATCTTGGTGCCATGCTATAAATAATCATCTCCACATATCTTGGCAACTTCAACAAGCAACATTAACTTAAAATATTAGAATTAAATCAAATTGGGGGATTTGAAGTATGGGGGTGGGTCCCCTTGAGGCTGATTTCGGTTGGGGGGGGGGGGGTATAATTGCAAAAATTGTAACTAGAATGTAAGTGTAGTTAGATGTAAGAGAGGTGATGATATAAGGGTAGTTTGTTTATTTTTAGCGGGTGTTATGGCATACGGGGATCATGACTAGCCATAAATAATAAAATAACGTATTTGACAAAAAATTAGTGCCCCGGGTAATGTTCGGTTATACGATTAAATACCGTTCCGTTAAAATGTTTAATTATGTCGAAAAAGTCCTTTATGTATATATTTTGTAACATAAATTATTCCCGGTACTTAGGGAAATATACGGGACCGTTCTGAAATGTTTTTGCACTTTATTAGTAATTTAAAATGCTGAGTTTTATATTAAAGCGCAGAATTTTGTACTTAAAGTACGTTTTAGGCACATCCGGTCACTATAAACTTTACCTAGTGACGTAGTTCTACAATCCTCACCTCCCTACACTCACTACTAGTGTAGTAATCTATTCCCGGCTTGTACTGGCCTTAGAGGCAGTGTCTGCCTGATGCTGGTTATGTCAGCATGTTTAATGGGTATCCAGTAGTGTGCTCACTGTGCTTGTTGTGCATCAAGGTTGTCACTGATGTTTGTGTATAAATAATAGAGTGACAGTATAAAATGTGATGCATGAGCATGTATGTATCAGAAATTAGTAAGCAGTTTAATCACAGTTGTAAGCAAGCACAGTAATTAAGCAGTAATTAAATATTAATTAAGTCGTACGGATACCTGTTTTGGTGAGGGTTGTCACATTGTGGTTGCCTGTGCTTAATCGAGAGGGGGGTGGAGTAGACATTGTCTGTGTTTTGGAAAAATGAGTCCCTTTTGTGAGTTGCAGGTTATATTCGAGAAAGAGTGAGAGATGGATGAGGTTGAGCTTTATGTGTGTGTGTGTGTGTGGGTATATTATGCAGACAAAAGAGAGTCCTTTATATAGAGATTTGAGGGTTAAAGGCTCTTGTGTGTATTTATTTTACATTCAGGTCAAATATTTCATCCTTAGGGTTAATATCTTTTGTAATCTAGTAAATATTTTATCTAGATTTTCAAGGGATTTTGTAGATCTAATATGTCATATGTAGGTTTAGGCTTGGGGGTTTTGGGCTTGGGCCCAGGGCCCACATGCCCGTCTTATGTGTAAGCGGCCCGTAATTTCTACGAGACCCGATATCGCGACCCAAACTCCATGAGCATAAAATATTCGTGTAACATCCATATTCGTCGGCGTCGTCAGTATTTCGTACGGTTTCAGTCCGTTGTCATTTGATGTCTCGCAGATTCCACGCGAATCCTCATATGCGTACTGTATAGCTGAACCAACGTTTCTGGGCACTCCAAGGGCCTGGTTAAGTTAACTAGCGTCGTAAGCACTATTTATTATCGCGTTAATCATCTGTTAATCACGTAATTAGGAGCCGTAAATCACGGGTTGTCACATAATTACCAAAATATCTACATGTTTAAGACATTTTTATAAAAATGCTACACTTTACCCCCCCCCCCCCCACTTATGAACGTTTTTATGAGGGTCCCACATGTTTTCAACTTGCCAAAAATATCTAGATATTTATCTAATTACATGTGGTGAATTAATGGATGAATAAAGTCATGGTATACTTATCTAAAATTGATATTTTTCCATCATTCTTACACCATCATTTTCATACACTTAAGAACCCATTTTTCCTTCCAAAAATTCAGCCATATACACCCTTAAATCACCTTAATTTCAAGCTTATTCTCGATGATCAAGTTGTACTTCTATGGAGCATAAGAAGTTCTAAGGCACCTACAAGTTAAATCAAGCATTTTCATTCATTCAAGAGCTTTCTACCATCAAGATCATCATCTTCTTTGTTTCTTTATCATCATCGAGATCATCCCTAGCCACAAGCGCTAGAAGTGAGCTTTTAAATCTATTTTTTCATACTTATTTATGTATATGATGATTTAAGAACATGATATAACTAAAAGAATAATACATAATAATATGAAAATACAAAGAAGCAAAAATAATAATCATGATATATATGTTTGTTTATGTGATGATTTGAGACTTATTACTTGCATATTTGATCATGTCATGATGATTAGCATATGAATAAATTGTTAGATGATGTTTAAATACATGATTTAACAAGTATACATGTTTATGTTAAAAGGGTTTTTGTTAAACATATATGTTTAGATGGATGATCATAATCTTTGATTTTGTTAAAGTATGTATGGTTTTTAACCAAAAATAATACTTTTACAAAGTTATAAAAAGAAACATACAAGATGGGTTTTTATAAAAAGCTTGTTAAAACTAGAAGTAAAGTATGGATTTGAACTAGTTAACATATGTTATGATCATACCAAAAATCCTACATGATTTTGAGATCATCTTAATGAGGTTATGTTATAAATCTCATGTGTTATTCTTTAAGAATGTTATGAGTAAATTAATTGGTGATTTTGAAAAGAAAATGATATGTTTTGATAAACATGGCAAAGTTTATATTACAAAGAAACCATGGCCAATTTTTCTTGGAAATCAAGTGTTAGAAAAATTATCATTTTAACAAAGTTTTTACAAGTATACAAGATTAGAAAGTTGGTCTTTCTAAAAGCAAAAATGTGTATAAATATATTTTGGTAAAATATATATATTTTGTAAACATAATAAGTTTGTGCTATGTGTTTATTAATTTTATTAGTTATATATGAAAGTTGGAAACTTGATAACAATGACACAAATAAATACAAGGCATACTTACAACTAAAGACTTACAAGAATACATATAGACACACTTTAAAACAACTTACGGACATTCCGAGCTTTCGGACACAACTTATGGTCAAAACGGACGACGGGCGAATCTATGAACATATCGCCATTCCGAGGAGTTACTACGACGCTTAGGCGATCATTCGACGCAAATACATATAAATCACCAAAAACAATATGCGGATGTTTTGAAACTTAGAAAAACTATTATGTTTTTATTAACTAAAACTTGGTGATTTTTATATAAATTACAAGATTTTACTAAATGGGCTTATATTCACAAAATGGACTTATTTTTACTAAATGGGCTTATATCTTTACAAATGGGCTTGTTTTATACAAATGGGCTTATTTTAAAAAATGGGCTTATATTATATAAATGGGCTTATCTTCCTAAATGGGCTTAACATAAATACATGGGCTAAGCCCAATATAAAAAATTTATGGGCTAAGCCCAATACCAAACATATGGGCCAAGGCCCAATAACATTAAGCCCAATACTCTTAAGGCCCAATACTATTTTAGGCCCAATACTATTTAGGCCCAATACTATTTAGGCCCAATACTATTTAGGCCTAATAACATTTGGGCCCAATAACATAAATTCTTGGGCTAGACCCAATGACATGAAAACATGGGCTCGACCCAATGACATATAATTGATAAAATACAATTATCTAATTTACTTATACAAGACATGAAATCAAGAAGACAAGACCTGATGATACAACTCACAAGATACAAGATTACATATATATACATATATATATTTGGTGAAATATATATATAACAGTTTAACAATTCATACATCTAATACACAGTTCAACGAACAACAAAGACATACAAGTCTTACACATATTTAAGACACAAGACTTGTACTCAAGTCATTTACAAAGACCGAAGTGTCTAACAAATATAAGAACATTTGTAGGTCGCAGCATTATTCAAGACGACCACGCGTAAGATCACAAACACTTATCATTCACGGACGCAATACTGTGAGTTAATGTCCCCTATTCATTTAAATGTTTTACAATTTTACAACTATCGGGGAAAATACATGTTCAATCGTATGATAAAGTTAGGGAATGAAACACCTTAGATCATGTGCAAATAGGGTTATACATCTAAGCACCATTAATCCAGTTTGGACCTAGGTACAAGTGGTTAGATCTAATGGGTATTGGCGAGCCCCACTCTTGGTCGTGGACCCATACAGAAGAGTGCGTTTGTGTGCCATTCGATAGTAGTCGACACGAAATCGTCTAGGTTTGGATTACTTCCTATTTCGTCACACATATTAATGTCCTCGCGAAACATTAATGATCAATGATTTCATTAACGCTTTACATACTACATTATTACATACAGATACATCTTATACAACTCACATTTTACAGATACATTTTATACAACTCACATTTTACAGATACATTTTATACAACTCACATTTTACAGATACATCTCATACAACTAAACTGCATGAACTCGCCAACTTTTGTTGATGTTTTCTAACTTAACATGTATTTCAGGAAATTAGTGGACCATGCAGACATTTCAGTCAAGGAAAGCAAGTATCAAGACTCCATGCCACTATTTAAAGGGTTTGCCCGTTATATACCGCCTCTTTGCGGTAATATAGTAGTCAAAGCCTTGACATTTTAAAACTTACATTTTGATGTATAAAACAATGACAACTTATTTTCATTTGATGGTTTGTAACCAATACATTTAACTTATGTTGCGTTCTTTTGAAACGATTATGACAATGGCATTGGAGCTTGTTTTTATTCATTTAGTATGTTCACTTATATTGTTATGCAATGAGAACCGATCAGATCACACCTCGCACTTCCGCTATGAGCGGGTGTCACACCCCTAATGTGACAACCGGTGATTTACGGTTCTTAATTACGTGATTAACAGGTGATTAACGCATTAATTAATAGTGTTTGAGACGCAAATTAACCTACTTAGGCCTTTGGAGTGTCGAGGAACGTCTGTACGACTTTACAGTGCGCGAACGGTGGTTTACAGAGAAACCTGTGAAACGTTAAACCGCAACGGATTGAAACCGAATAGAATACTGACAACGCCGAAAAATATTAAATTTTTACGATATGTTTTAGCTTCGTAATGAAATTTTATCAACTACAGTCGAAATCGGATCGAAAAACGGATTAAAGACGGCAACGATACAATTTTTTTCGCGATTATTACCGTAATCGGCGAACGGGCGTGCAAACAACGACTACCGACCGTATTTTATGTATGTTAATACTAAAATTTTATTTTTGACATTAAACGGAGTTCGGGCTTTGACAACAGGTCTCGTAGGAATTACAGGCCACTTACACACTAGATGGGCTTGTGGGCCCTGGGCCCAAGCCCAAAACCCACAAGCCTAAGCCTACACATAATATATTAGAATCTTATCCAGATCTTATAAATCTCAACAAGATCTCTACACATCTTATTAAAATCTTTACTAAAGATTTTTGTCTCTAAAGTATTATACACAAGATCTCATTAACATCTATAAAAAGAGTCTACCCTCACTGATCTTTTCACTCTTCTCTATTTACATATACAAACACAGACATATCAAAAACCAATACCCTCTCATCTTCTTCACAATACACCCAAATAACTACACCTCCTCTCCCTCTCGATTCTACTGCACACCCCACATCCAAAATTAGGAGCTATCTCTTCCCTTATATACACACACAAAACAACATCAGATACTCACAAGCACTCACCTCATGCTTCCCTTCTCTCCGATGAACACACTTCAGGCACCGGCCGTACTTCCGGTGGCTGGTCGACGGTTTCTACCGATGAAACCCCCCTGTTAATCCCTCACCTCCGGTGACCGGAGGTTCCGGCGGCGGCGCGACGTCAAGAACGGAGAGAAAGAGAGACACGACGAGGGAGAGAGAGCGGCGGGTCGTGGTGGCGGCAGACGGAAGCGCCTCCGTCTGCGGCGGCGGTAGTGGTTGCTGCTGTGCTTCGATTTTTGCTCAGTTGGTTTCGGTTCACACGTGGTTCAGATTGGCTTGGGTTCGGTTCGCGCGGCTCAGCGAGTTCGGTCTCGGGTCAGATACGGTTCGAGTGTTACAGGTCAGATCCGAGTGTTCAAATTTGTTTTGGGTAGTCAGATGTCGTTCGATTCAGTTGCGGTTCGGGTTCTCGGTTCGGTGCAGGAACTCAGCTCCGGTTTGGTTCACTCGGTTAAACCGAGTCAACTCAGTTGACTCGGTCAACACAGATTCAGTTCGAGTCAATCGGTCAGCCACGGTTCGGGTGCGGTTCGACATGCCAGATTTTGGGTTCGTGACAACTTTGGTCAACTGTGGTCAACTCGGTCAACCTGGTTGACTCGGTCCACCCGGTTGACTCGGTCAACTCAGTTAACGACTCAACGCGAAAGATTCGGTAAAGATATAGAACAAATATTATTTACACTAATTTTAAGATTTCTATTAATTTCGTGAACGAGCTCGAACCGATTCATTTATAATTCAGTTACGTTTTATTTTGGTCGTATTGATAAAACTTTATGATATATGTTGTTTGAATGGATTGAATTATTGTTGAGTTTGATAAAATACGACAACTTTATTGTCGGGTTATTCCAAAAACAGAGGAAACTCTGCCCATTTTTCGAGAAAACCCGTAAAAGCAAAACATGTTTTATTGAAAAGCGACTTTTATGAGAACTAATATAAATGTGTAAATCACTTTCGACGACGCTTTATCACATACGAAAACGACAATTCTTTTATAAAATAAATATATTTTATATATTTATTTCAAGCGCCAAACAACTCATATTCTTTTATGAAATAAATATAACTATCGTATTTATTTCAAACGACATCAACACGAAAACGCTATTAAATAAATATAAGTGGTATATGTATTTCAAAACGCCTAAACGACACATAGTTTAGTTACCGTCATTCATTTACCGTCATAACTCACAGTCGAATCATTCAATTAGCGATTCGGTAAAGCTCGGTGACACGTAATTTAGTTACCACTTCAGCTTAGAAACTTATATGATATTCCGTGATAGGAATATTGTAGAATGCACGCTAGCGAGTCTCGTCTTGGAAACGACATCACAAAGTCGTAAATTAGCTAGCTTTGCACAGGAATATTCAGGTGAGTTCATAACCCCACTTTTTTTACGGTTTTACATTTTTGTAAATGTTTTCGGGTGGAAAGACATGCACGTTTTGCAAAAACATACAAAGTTTTGAACAAACGCAAAACTCGTATTTCTAAATCATATTACGAAGGGATTTCGAGGAACACAAATGATTTACGAAATGTTTATACTAAACATACCGGTTTTCAAACAAACGTATCTTTCGGAATATGCATACCCACGAATTCTAGTTTTCTAAACTACGGGTAAATACAAGAAGCACTCTTGGTGAGAACGAGTACCAAGTATGATGCAAATGCTTATTTTTGAAATGTGAATGATTTTCGGTCAGGGTGACTAGGGATTTTCGGTCAGGGTGACCAGGGATTGGGTCGGGGAGACCAGGGATTTTTATACATGGTATGATTAGCATAAGGAGGGTTTACTACGTAGATCATGTGAGTGGGTAGGCGGGAACTGGAGGCCATTAATCCTCATTGTAGGACCGAGGGACGTAAGCGGTAGATCTATCTGGGTGTAGCGAGCCCAGCCCCAGGCCCAACAGTACGGACCTCGGGGTGACTTTGTGCCCAACGTAAAATCCGCTAGGTTTGAGTCTTCCTACTTGCACTTCACACATATCAATGGCCTTGCAAACCATTGGTGATCTCTTTTTCCTTATCTGCTACATACCAGGGATTTTATACTTACGGAACTTCTTGTTCATACAAATTAAATACCATGTTTTATACAAAATTCAAAGCACGGGATTATGCGGGTATGGAGTCAAAGTCAGGGTGGGCATTGACGGTTTTACGAACATTACAAATACATGGTTTTTATGAACATACTGTGTTACAAACACAACGTTTCCATATAAATTGGCAAGAAAATGACTTTTGATTCGTTTTCTCAATGCTATTTCAAAAACCGGTTACTCCAAAGATTTATTTCAAATCTTTCACAACTCAAAAGATTTATTTCAAATCTTTTTCAAACAAACTATGAACTCGCTCAACTTTATATTGACTTTTTCGCATGTTTCTTTCTCAGGTTACAGTTCTAAGACAAGGCACGGTTGGAATAGGAGGACCATCGAGGATTCGAGTACTTAGCAGGCGTTCAGTTTCTAGAAGTCTTTGCTTATTTGCTTCCGCTGTGCAATGAAGATACCAGTCCAGTCACGCCAGCTCTGATAATTTTGGGGTGTGACACCCAAAATCCACCATGCGGGGTATCACCGCTTGGAGGCGTGACATGACCAGGATCGAGCCACCAATTATATTGAACAACGTATTTAAGTAAATAAAACCAACCACAATATAATTAGTGACCAAAAGGAAGTTAACCAAGTTCAATTTAAACAGCGGAAGCATAAGACGTTAAACCAAAACATAAGTTCGTAGTTCATAAGTTTAAAGACCCCAAACATAAGTTTTGTGAGTTCATAACGTTTATTTAATAAGTACGGGACATATCAGCTCGCATTCCACAACGACCACCTCCATGTGCAAGCTCCATAGCATCTAGCGACCTGCAAAGCATGTAGCAACGAGTCAACAACAAAGTTGAGTGAGTTCACGGTTGGTTGTCCATTTTAGAGTTGTTTCCAAAAACGCAGTTTAATCTTAATCAGCTATCTAGCCGTGGGGGTCACCCCATAGTTTGAAAACGTTTATTAGTTAACCATCCCATGTTCACCTTCCCTGGCTATCCAGCCCGGCACTCAGGCCGTGGGGAGCTACCCCATTATTTTAAACTACCAGACTCGTTTATCATATCGACTACTAACAAAAATCAATTGTGCCCTAGCGTCAGTGTCTATCATCACCGACGTGCCATAGTCCATTAGTACACGCCCGTCCTACTGGCATGGTGTGAGGTTTGTTAAACCTAATAGCGCTATTAACTAATGACCCGCTCGCCATAGCCTCGGCGATTAAGTCGATACAAAAAGGGAGGGACTTCGCTGATAGAGTTCTAGTCCAGTAAGTCTAATACGTCCCAACAGGACGAGGAATTTTCATTCCTGAACACGTCTCAAGGACGAGGAATTCACATTCCTGAACGCGTCCCCAAAGGACGAGGAATCCCTATTCCTGTACCCATTCCCATTCCCACCGGGAATTTACCATGCTTTGTAGAAAATGTGAACTCACCTCGGTTGCTCGGTTTGACTCTCACAAATAGCTAACAATCAAGGTTGGTCAATCACGTCCTAGTATGATTACCAGTTAGTCATTTAGTGGTTTCTAATAGAGCACAAAGTTCCTACACGTATCTATCACATAACATGCATCACTTTAACGGTTTATGCCCATATAAGTTTCCCATCCATTCCCCACTCATAAACAAACATATGATAATGCATATAACACATATAACATGTTATATCATTCACAGATAACCTACCCGACATTTAGACATGCAAATTACAACTTATGTCATTTCAGCATTAATATTCAAAATCGGGCTGTTTTCGGACATTTTAATAAAATAGTTAACTTATTCCAAAAATTCGCAAATTTTTACAGAATGTCATAAACGATTAAAATATTATTTTGTAAAAATATCGGGGTCCAGTTCATTACCAATATTTTATAAAAATTCATTTTCCGGACTGAAATCAGGTTTATCTTTTTCTGACTGCAGTCAACGGAATAATTTATTTAAAATTCATCGAGAGTCCGATTTAAGAAATTCCAGTGAGCGAATTACAAATACATCGGTGGTTATCTACAGTACAAATTCCATAATCTAACTCTACACAGAACTCAAGTTATGACAGCAAACAGAACGCGTATTTTCAGTAGCAAAAATGCAGCTCTAGCTGCTGTTACGAAACGACACTTTAAAAATAGTAAACGAAGTCCAAAAATTATGATTCCGGTGCCATTAGAACCGTATTTCATAATACATAATTCTAGACTTCAGAAAATACGTTTTTCGTTAAGTTGCGGTCCTGTTACAGCCAACTAAAGTTGGCTGTAATCACTAAACAGCTTTCTGTTTTCCGTCTTTAACCTTCTAAAGCGCGTTCGATTGATTATGTTAACATGTTTAGTGATCACAACAACATCAAACATCAATATTAACCAGCAAATCATCAGATAATCAACAAGAATCATAACAACATCATATTAACATCACTTCATCACTAGACTAGTTTATGTTCAAGACTTGTTTAAGGTTCTTTAGAGTTTCTTATCATGTTGATCACTACACATCTTTAACCACCTAAACAAGATGTAAGAAGCAAAGATCTAAGTTCTTACCACTAGTTCAAGACTAGGGAAGTTCAAGAGTAGAAAAGTGATGGATAAAAGAAGATGAGAGTGGTCCTTCAACTTCCGAGAGCACCAAGCTTCGTTGTATGATCCGTAGCACCTTTGTATGCTCTTAAATTAGTGGAAGATGGTTGAATGATGATGATGATGGTGAGGGTGGTTGAGTTCAGCCGAAGGTAGAGGGAGATGAGAGAAGAAGGTTGTGTGAAGATGATAAGTCTATGGTCTCTTATAATCCAATTCTAGATCTAATACCCATTGTGTCTTGTGTTCCCCTATGTACCAACCAAATCTTGCTATTTTTCAAGGAAAGATCATGAATCTTAATAAGATTATGGGGGAGCTTGAGGTGGGGCTACTTGAGCCGTTCATAGATGGGGGGGGGGGGGGTAGTAGACTAGGTTTTAAACATATAGTTAATTTATGGTTGAAATCCAAGTGTTAGTTAGGTGTTCTAGTTATTAGATATTTATATGGGGTGCTATGATGTTCGGGGACCAAGACTAGCTCAGAAAAATAACAACAATACTTTTTGCAATATTTTAGTGTTCCGGGTAATGTCCGGTTGTTCGGTTTGGTACTGTTCCGTTAAAGTGCTTAATTAACCCGTAAAGTGTCCTACATATATATTTTTTGTAACGTTCTTAATTTTCAACACTCAGGAAAACACACAGGACTATTTAGTAACTTTTCTGTAAACTACTAGTATGTTAACAAGTACATGTAAGTATAACACAGTGATCAGAGAACAGTTAAGTAATTCCACACAGTCGTCAAGCACTTTAATTAACATTAATAGATTGTACGGTTACATGTAAATTTGAGGGTTGTGACATTCTCCCCCTGTTAAGAGAATTTCGTCTCGAAATTTAGCGCGTGGTTACTGAGGAAGCTAGTTAAGTTGCGTTGGTTTCCTGGTTTTCCTGGGGTGTCACATCATCCCCCCGTTGATTTGGAATTTCGTCCTGAAATTCTGCAGTAGCTTCAGCCTCAGCAGTGGTTGCGTTTTTCTTAAACAACTGGGGGTACTTGAGTTTCATTTGGTCTTCTCGTTCCCAGGTATACTCTGGGCCACGACGGGAATCCCAACGAACTCGGACAAGAGGTATCCTGGTGCGCTTGAGAATTTTAACATCTCTTTCTTTAATCTCTACTGGTTCTTCGACGAATCGCAGCTGGTCGTCGATAGTGAGCTCCTTCAGAGGAACTATGAGGGTCTCGTTTGACAGACACTTCTTCAGATTTGACACGTGGAATACGTTGTGAACTCCACTGAGTTCTTCAGGTAGATTCAACCTGTAGGCGACTTTGCTAATTTTCTTGATGATTTCGAACGGTCCGACATAGCGCGGATTGAGTTTGCCTCGTTTACCAAAATGAACTACGCCTTTCCAAGGCGAGACTTTGTGTAGCACTCGATCCCCAACCTGGAACTCGAGTGGTTTTCTTCCCTTATCAGCATAGCTTTTCTGACAGTCACGAGCTGCCACCATTCGCTGTCGTATCTGAGCAATTCTCTCGGTGGTATCTACCACAAGTTCTGGGCCAGTGATTTGACTGTCACCAACTTCTGCCCAACAGAGAGGTGATCGGCATTTGCGTCCGTACAATGCCTCGAACGGAGCGGCTTGGATGCTGGTGTAGTAGCTGTTGTTATATGAAAACTCCACTAGCGGGAGGTGCTTTTCCCAGCCATTACCAAAATCAATTACACATGCCCTAAGCATGTCTTCGAGGGTTTGGATGGTGCGTTTAGATTGCCCATCCGTCTGTGGATGGTATGCCGTGCTCATGTCTAAACGTGAGCCAAAAGACTTATGCATAGCTTGCCACAATTCAGAAGTAAAACGCACGTCACGATCAGAAATGATGGAGGTTGGCACTCCGTGCCTTGATACTACTTCCTATTAATATATGTCTGCTAAGGTAGAAAACTTGTCCGTTTCCTTGATTGCCAGAAAATGTGCAGACTTGGTCAGCCGATCCACGATCACCCAAATGGTATCGTTTCCGCGTTGAGATCTGGGTAGGCCAGTAACGAAATCCATGGAAATTTGCTCCCATTTCCATTTAGGTATCTCTGGTTGTTGAAGTAGGCCTGATGGTTTCTGATATTCAGTCTTGACTCTCGCACAAGTCAAGCACTTACTGACGTAGGTTGCTATGTGGGCTTTCATGCCAGGCCACCAATACGTAGTGTTGAGGTCGTGGTACATCTTGTCCGAACCAGGGTGTACCGAATAACGAGACTTGTGTGCTTCCTTCATCACAAGCTCGCGTAGGTCTCCATAAAGTGGAATCCAGATGCGTCCGTTAACATAGTAGGCGCCGTCTTCCTTTTGTTCCAGCTGTTGCCTCGATCCTCGTAGGGACTCGGCCCTAATGTTTTCTGCTTTCAACGCTTCAACCTGAGCATCGCGAATCTGAGCGGGAAGGCTAGAGTGAATGGTAAGCTGTAACGCACGTACACGCTTAGGTATAGTATCCTTTCGACTGAGGGCGTCGGCCACAACATTGGCCTTGCCTAGATGATATTTGATAGCGCATTCATAATCGTTCAAGAGCTCAACCCATCGGCGTTGACGCATGTTTAACTCCTTTTGCTTGAAGATATGCTCGAGATTCCTGTGATCGGTGTAAATGGTGCACTTGGTACCGTACAGGTAATGTCTCCATATCTTAAGTGCGAAAACAACTGCTCCCAGCTCCAACTCATGCGTAGTGTAGTTCCTTTCGTGAACTTTAAGTTGGCGCGATGCGTAGGCAATGACCTTGTCACGTTGCATCAATACACAACCAAGTCCTTGGACGGAAGCGTCGCAATAAACCACGAAATCATCTGTGCCTTCGGGCAATGAGAGGATAGGCGCGCTACAAAGTCTATCCTTCAAGTGTTGAAATGCGGACTCCTGTGCATCACCCCAACGATAGGTGACACCCTTCTGAGTCAGTGAAGTGAGAGGTTGTGCAATCTTTGAGAAATCCTTGATAAACCTTCTATAATATCCTGCCAAACCCAAGAATTGGCGGATTTCTGTTGGTGTGCGGGGTGCAGGCCAGTTCTTGATCGATTCAACCTTAGATGGATCCACATGAATTCCATCCTTGTTTACCACATGGCCTAGAAAGTGGACTTCGCAAAGCCAGAACTCACATTTCGAAAACTTGGCATACAACTGCTCTTTTCGAAGAAGTTCCAGCATAAGTCGTAGATGCTGCTCGTGTTCCTCCTGACTCTTCGAATAGATTAGGATATCGTCGATGAACACTATGACAAACTTATCTAGGTAAGGCTTGCACACTCGGTTCATGAGATCCATGAAGACCGCTGGTGCATTCGTCAACCCGAAAGGCATGACTAGAAACTCATGATGGCCGTAACGAGTTCTGAACACTGTTTTGGAGACGTCCTCCTCTCGGACTCTCAGCTGATGGTATCCCGATCTCAAATCAATCTTAGAGTAATAGCTCGACCCTTGCAGCTGGTCGAATAAGTCGTCAATACGTGGAAGAGGATAACGATTCTTCACGGTCACCTTGTTGAGTTCGCGATAGTCAATACACATTCTGAAAGTACCGTCTTTCTTCTTCACAAACAAGACTGGAGCTCCCCAGGGTGAAGAGCTAGGACGTATAAAGCCCTTTTCCAAGAGTTCTTGTAATTGCGTGGATAGTTCTTCAAGTTCTGACGGAGCTAGACGATATGGTGCTCGAGCTACTGGCGCTACTCTAGGAGCTAGCTCGATTTGAAACTCAACTTGGCGATGAGGCAGAAGACCAGGTAATTCCTCAGGAAATACCTTAGGGAAGTTGCGCACAATAGAAATGTCTTCAATTCTCTTCTCTTCCATTGATGTGTCAGTAACGAGTGCCAGAATGCCAGTGTGGCCCTTTCGCAAACACTTCTGGGCCCTAAGGAAAGAGATAATGCCTACGACAGCACCACTCTTGTCGCCATGAATCATGAGAGGTTCTTCACCAGAACGAGGAATGCAGACGATTTTCTCCTTGCAAACAATCTCCGCTTGATGGTAAGATAGCCAATCCATCCCAATAACGACGTCGAAACTACCCAGTGTGATAGGAATAAGATCGATAGAGAAGGTCTGACCAGCTAAGACAAGGTTACAACCTTTAACTATGTGTGTGGCTTCAAGACTTTTACCGTTGGCTAGTTCTACCATGTGTTTGGTGTTCAAAGGTGTTGGAGTACGCTTAAGCATTTGACTAACTTTTATGGATACATAACTAGTATCGGCACCCGAATCAAACAAAACAGTAACAAAGAAGTCGTCCAGAAGAAACTTACCCATCACAACGTTGGGATCGTTCCTTGCGTCACCCTGACCTAGCACGAAAACATGACCCCTTGCACCATTACCATTGTTGTTTCCCCCATTGCCGTTTCCGTTCCCCTGATTGTTGTTGTTCTGGTTCTGATTTAGCTGGGGGCAATCTTTCTTGAAATGGCCCTCAGCACCACATTGAAAGCACCCTTTGTTGTTACCTTGTTGTTGCCGCTGCTGGCGTTGATTGGGTGGGGCTTGCTGTTGCTGCCGGTTCTGATTCGCCGGATGTTGGCTCCTGCAATCCCTTGCCATGTGACCAGGCTACTGCAAAACGCAGCCAGTCTCGGCAACTGAAATTTATTTCAGTAATATTTTGGCGAGTTTATTTTATAGAATAATAAAAATAATTTAGAACGTCATAAACTGGGATTTAAACGCTAGATAAAATACCCGGTATCCAGTTAAATACCTGTTTTTATCTATTTTTACATTTAACCCCCCGCCCCCATGATATTCACGGTTACATTAAGGGTGACCCCACCAAAATATTTCCTAGATCTTGCAATATCATATTTGATCTTTCTTGGATTGCATATAATCTTGCTAGATTTTTTCTTGGATTCTTTGAGATATGAAAATTGTCACACCCCGACCACGTAAAACAACAAAGCGTGGCGGAAACGTCGGGGGGGTGTTGTAACAGAATTATCGTTTCATAACCATGGATACAAAAGTGTTTCGTTTTATTGATAATATTAAACATTAACATTGTTTTAACACATAACAAACAAGTTTTATATCGTCTATCATAGATATTATGTCACTAAGGCCTCGTCCAGATCCTATGTGACGCATGCATCCTAGAACGTCAATCAAGCAACAATACTTGAAACATATGTAAACACAAAGTCAGCAAAGAAATGCTGGCGAGTACATAGGTTTTATAGGAGTATCGGAATCATGGCTTGTTTACATATATTGCAATACCTCGAAAACCTTGTTTTTAAAAAGTGTATAATATTGCAACATGATTAACCAACTCAAATCAAGATGGTTATAATTTATAAAATTTCATAGCCACGATTCTTAATCCAAAAGCTTTTTGTTTTAGAAAACCATCCTGTAAAACATCTTGTATAAACTCATTAATAAAACTCGTATATTGTTTCGAAAACATCGTTGAGTGACATCGTTTCAATATCGTTTACCCAAGTGAACTAAATACCGCCACGGTATGTAATATGTTGAAAACACTTATATATAAGAAGTACCAGCGGCGTATCTACCATGTTTTCGCCACATTACACCCATCCCGTTATCTAAACACTAGCCCAGAAGCCAATCGTTTACCCAAATCGTTTAACATCGTTTCCAAATCATTTCCAAATCGTTCCCAAATTGTTCCCAAATCGTTTACTCGTTTAGATCGTTTAAATCGTCCTCGTTTTAATTGTGAAAACTTATATATGGTCGTCTCGTTAATAACATTCAAACCTTCGTGACTCGACTACCTCGTTCCTCGCTTCTCGTATTAACAAACCTCCAAAGGGTAAGTTAATAATTACAGATTCAGTCGTTACCCACAACACCCACACATAACCATGGGTATAGTGTAATAACGGGATTTGTCAGATCCTATGGTACCATAACCTAATACTGGTCGATTCGGCCAAAATTAAAGAATGTCATTCGTTATGTAACTACAACCAACAAGTTCGTTCACATTATCGAAATCGTTTTTAGTTTAGTATAAATCGTTCTATTCGTTTTTGAAATCATCGTTTAAACCTTGAAAACATTTTGTACATATGAATCACCCCAAAACAATTGAAAACAGTAAAATAGGGGAACTATGTACTCACATGTAGTGCAAGGTATCCTCAATCAAGACATTCAATTTTCAATTCCGTGCAACTTTAAGACATTCAATTCGGCTAAACCGCTTCAGTTTTCTGGGTTAGAAGGAGCAACTGGGCTCCTACAGTGGTTCGAGAGTCTCGAGAGTACGTTTTGTCACGTTCAATGCCCGAATGAGCGAAAGGTTGAGTTTGCGTCAAGTGTGTTTCAGAAAAGGGCGCTTACTTGGTGGAATGGTGTGATGAGGGACAGAGGTGCCAACGTGGCAATGGCTCAAACATGAGAAGAGCTTCGCGCACTTATGATGATGGAATATTGTCCTCGTCATGAACTGAGGGCACTGGAAAATGAATTCCACGATCTCAAGCAAGATAGTGGAGAGCACCGTGCCTACACAGACCAATACGAAGAACTGAGCCTGCTGTGTCCCACCATGGCCACGCCTTTGGACAAGGCGATTGAGAAGTACATAGATGGCCTTCCTGATCCCGTTCAGGATATTGTCACCGGCAGCAACCTTACCACGGTTGGACAAGCTATTGAGCTAGCTGCGACCTTGACTGAGTCTCAAGTCAAGAAGGGTAAACTCCACCGCAAGGGTGACAAGAAACCATATGACAAGGCAGAGAAGAAGAAGGGAAAGAAAGCTGAAACCTCAAAGAAATCTAGGAAGCGTCAGGCTTCCAAGAACTTTGCTGTTGTTGCACAGACCAATCAAGTTGCCCCAACCCAGCCAACACAACCACCTGCCAAGACACAGTATGTTGGTACTGCACCTCTTTGTAACAAGTGCAATTGTCATCATCAACCACATCTTCAGTGTCGTCTTTGCAACAACTGTGGAAGATATGGCCATTTGGCTAACACATGTCGCTCTCCTCCTACTCCGAATCAAGCGGCACAAAACCCTGCCCAACAGCCAGCAAATCCTGCACGACCTCCTTTTCCGCCTGGGTCTTGCTACAATTGTGGAGATTTGACTCACTACAGGAACAAGTGCCCGAAGTTGGCTAATGCGAACCCGACTCGTGGACTAGCATACAATATCAATGCCAATGAAGCGTGTGCCGACAATGAGGTGGTGAACGGTATGTTCTATATTAACAACCAACTTGCTTCTATTATTTTTTGATTCGGGTGCCGACAAGAGTTTTGTATCCCTAGATTTCGAACCTTTGCTTGCAAAGCCTAGAACAAAACTAGGAAAACCCTTGACATTAGAATTAGCCAGTGGTGAAATCCTTATACTTGATTCCGTCATTCGAAATTGCCAGTTGAACCTTAACGACCATTTCTTTCCCATTGACCTCACGCCAATGCAACTTGGGAGTTTCGACGTTATAGTAGGGATGGATTGGTTGACCAAATACCGTGCAGAGGTGGTTTGTTTTGACAAGATTGTTCGTGTACCTCTTTTGTTTGGTGAAGTCTTAGAATTTCGTGGAGAGAAACCCGCTAGTAGCCTTAAACTAATGTCTAGCACCTAAGCTCAAAGATATCTACAAAAGAATTATGTGGCTTTCTTGGCACGTGTCGTAGAGGAGAAAGACAAGGGTAAAACTGTTCAAGACATCCCTATCGTTTGGGATTATCCTGAGGTTCTTCCTGAAGACTTACCTGGTTTACCCCCAGCGCGTCAAATCGAGTTCCGTATTGACCTTGTACCTGGTGCTAACCCGATTGCTAAATCTCCATACCGTCTTGCACCGTCTGAGATGCAAGAGTTGTCGAAGCAGCTGCAGGAGTTATCAGACAAAGGATTTATTCGTCCAAGTTTTCCCCTTGGGGCGCACCTGTCCTATTTGTAAAGAAGAAGGATGGATCATTCCAAATGTGTATCGATTACCGTGAGCTTAACAAACTCACCATCAAAAATCGATATCCCCTACCTCGCATTGATGATCTCTTTGATCAGCTTCAGGGTGCTACCTGCTTTTCAAAGATTGATCTACGTCCTGGGTATCATCAGCTTCGCGTATCCGAAGAAGATATTCTCAAGACTGCTCTCCGCACATGATACGGCCACTATGAGTTTACTGTTATGCCTTTCGGTTTAATGAATGCTCCTGCCGTCTTCATGGATTTAATGAATAGGGTTTGTAAGCCTTATTTAGATAAGTTCATCATCGTTTTCATTGATGACATCTTGATTTATTCCAAGACACGAGCTTACCACGAACAACATCTCCGTCTAATAATGGAACTCCTAAAGAAGGAACAACTTTTCGCTAAATTCTCCAAGTGTGAATTTCGGCTTAGGGAAGTTCAATTTTTGGGACATATTGTTAATCAACAAGGTATACATGTAGATCCCACCAAAATCAGTGCGATTAAGGATTGGAATACACCAACTACTCCTACCGAGGTTCGTTCATTTCTGGGTCTCGCGGGTTATTACCGCCGCTGTATTGCAAACTTCTCCAAGATTGCGGTTCCTCTCACAGCCTTAACTCAAAAGAATAAACCTTTTGAGTGGGGACCCAAACAAGAAGAAGCTTTTCAGACCTTGAAACATAAACTTTGCAACGCTCCTGTGTTGTCTTTACCTGAGGGAAACGACGACTTTGTCGTATATTGTGACGCGTCGAATCTAGGTCTTGGTTGTGTTCTCATGCAAAGGAACAAAGTCATAGCCTACGCGTCAAGACAATTGAAAATCCATGAGAAAAATTACACAACTCATGATCTTGAATTAGGCGCTGTGGTTTTTGCTCTCAAAATTTGGAAGCACTACCTTTATGGAACAAAATGTGTGGTTTTCACAGACCACAAAAGTCTCCAACACATCTTCAATCAGAAAGAACTAAACATGAGGCAACGACGTTGGGTAGAACTTCTAAACGACTACGACTGCGAAATTCGCTACCATCCTTGTATGGCGAATGTCGTAGCCAATGCGCTAAATCGAAAAGAAAGAGTCAAGCTTCATTGTGTTCGAGTTCGATCTGATATCCAAACCCGCATCCTTAAGCTCAACATACTTGTGTTACACAAGGCTGGATGGGTAAAGAATCACCGTGTCACATTAAACCTAAGCTTAAATTGAGAGACTTTGGAATATTCTATTTCATGGGCTGTTTGTGGGTCCCAAGTATAGACAATCTCCGCACCTTGTTGATGGATGAAGCTCATAAGTCTCATTATTCTATTCATCCTGGTGCAGACAAAATGTATAAGGATCTTCGAACCAAGTACTGGTGGCCGGGAATTAAGAAAGACATTGCCTTATATGTATCCAAATGCATTACTTGTCTGAAGGTTAAGGCGGAACATCAACATCCCTCTAGATTATTGGAACAACCAGAGATACCGGTTTGGAAATGGGAAAACATTTCCATGGATCTCATTACCAAACTACCGTGCACTAATAGAGGTCATGATGCCATTTGGGTAGTAGTTGATCGTTTGACAAAATCTGCTCACTTCTTGCCAGTCCGTGAGGATCTCTCTGCTGACAAGCTAGCCAAGATCTATGTGGATGAAATTGTATCCCGACATGGTGTTCCTTTGAACATCATATTAGACGGAGATTCTCGATTCTCATCTCACATTTGGAGAACCATGCAATCTGCTATGGGAACTGTCACACCCCCAAAATACCACATGCCGAAACCCCCGCAGGAGGCGTGTGACGTACCAGGATCTAGCCACCAATCACATTGAACTCATAGTTATATTTAAATAAAGCTTTCATTTAATAACATTAAAAGTTACAACATTTCAAATCATTCACAGTGTACACCGGAAGCATAATTCATTCGTTAAGTGTTTATAAACCACATGTAAAAGCCACTAGTCTTGTATTATGTTTACATGTATCTCGACCCATGACCACTCCAGCTTCCCAGACAGCAAGTTCCAGTTGATATGCACCTAAAGGCCTGCAAGGCATGTAACAACGAATCAACAACAAAGTTGAGCGAGTTCACAGTTGGTTGTCCATTTTAGAGTTGTTCCAAAAACATAGTTTACTCTTAACCGGCTATCCAGCCGTGGGGGTTACCCATTGGCTTGAAAACATTTATTAGTTAACCCATTTTTACTTCGGTTATTCTAGCCCGACACTCCGGCCGTGGGGGCTACCCCATGTTCAAACTACCAGACTCGTTACCATATCGACTACTAACGTTCGTCATGTTTATGTGCCCTCGTCAATGTCTATCATCATTGACGTGCCTAGTCCATTAGTCCACTCCCGTCCTCTGCAGCACGGTGTGAGGTTTGTTAAACCTAATATTGCTATTTAACTAATGACCCGTTCGCCATTGGCCTCAGCGATTAAGTCGATATAAAAGGAGGGACTTCGTTGATAGAGTTCTAGTCTAGTAAATCTAAATCCGTCCCAACAAGACGAGGAATCTACATTCCTGAACACATCCTAACAGGATGAGGAATCCCTATTCCTTAACCCATTCCCAACCCCTGGGAATCCCATGCCTTGTAGAAAGTGTGAACTCACCTCATACACAAAGAGGTCAATCAAGCTGCTAGTGGTCAACCACGTCCTAACATGGTTACCATACAAGTCAGGTCTAGGTTCAAGTAGTGCACGTAAGTTTACACAGAACTAACAAGTCAAGAACAAGTAATGATCATGGCATACACATTGAGCAAATCAGTTAAACGGACCCAAAGTTCAACTAGTGTGATCCAACTGGTTTGGGCCAAACCCTTGTGCGGTTCACTAAAGAAGCCCAATTAAAAACCCCGACCCAACATGTTGTGCGTTCAGCACAGCCTTGTGCGATCCAACATAAACCTGGCCCAAACTATAAATAAGCCCAACAACTTGTGCGGCCCAAATAATTAGACAGTTTAATAACCTTGTGCGATCCAGTTCAGCTTGTGCGACTGGACAAGACTTGTGTGATTGAGTTTGGGCTTTGAGGCCCAGCAGTATAATAAAGTCCAGGTAGTTTGTGTGTGGCCCAAGGCTTGTGTGATCGGCACTGTCTTGTGCAATCCACAAGTCTTGTGCGATCATGCAAATCCTAGGTTGTACAGTGTGCTTTAATGGTGGTACCCAGCTTGTGCGACTGGACTAGTGCGATTAGTTATAAGTTTCCTTAAATCATGGCAATCAGTTACTCAATTCTACAGTTTCCATTTATGCATTCATCGATCAAATCAAGGAATTTATCAATTACTTCTCATGAACCCCAACTAAACATCTAATCATAACAAATAACTCACCATTATCAAAAATCAAATGAAAGGGTAGGTTACCATACAAATTCCTAAATCTTAAATCATCAAACAACCAACCACATAACAATATACGATTTGGATCAAAAACCCTATTATTTCACAACCGTTTATTCACAACAATTATCAAATCAATCTTGTAACCACCACTCACAACATAGGTCATCATCACATTAGCCACATTCTCTAGATTAAAACTTGTGTACAGAATCATGTTTCTAACAAACCCTAGATCTATTTACCCCCCATACAATACCACAATAATTCTAACAGTTTAATATGCCAAGAACCATAACATCGAATGCTAAGCAGGGACATAATTCACAACACAATATCATATCATGCAACCAAGTACGATTAGAAAACTCAATTCAATCAATGGCAAAAGTGTACTAACCAAAAGGGACCAAAATGGAATCAAAAGGTCTTTGAGGGACTTGGAATGACCGCCGGCTTCGAAAGCGAATGAGGGTTGTTGCCGTCGGGTTTGAGAGGGGAAGAAAGAAAGTGTAGGGTTTGCAAGTTTTCTTATTTTGCAAATAATGAAGAAACAAAACCCCATAAAGTCTATGTGTTGGTTTAAATAGAGAAGTGGGTCGAACCTTTGCACGGGCTGCCTCTTGTCTCGAGTTCAAGCATAGTGGGCCTAGTGGGGAAGAGTGGGTAAAGACATAGTGTGCGGCCCAAGAGATGTTGTGCGATTGGCTAGTGTTGCGCGACCAAGAGTTATTCAATATTATTACTTATAATACAGTCACACAAAATACGTAACATACAATTTATAATCATTCATTAAAACCAATATATCACATAGTCACACAAAGTTCACATACGTTACATTAAACACAAGGATAGGTTCTGAAATACGAGTTGTCACATTATCCCCAAGTTGAAAGAAATTTCGTCCCGAAATTTAGCACGTACTTACTGAAGAAGCTAGTTAGGTTGCATGGTTTTCTGGTTTTTTCATGGGGTGTCACATCCTTCCCCCGTTGGTTTGGAATTTCATCCCGAAATTCCGTAGTAGCTTCAGCCTCAGTAGTGGTTGCACTGTTCCCGAATAACTGGGGATACTTGTGTTTCATTTGGTCTTCTCGTTCTCAGGTGAACTCTGGGCCACGACGGGAGTTCCAGCGAACTCGAACAAGAGGAATTCCGGTACACTTGAGAATCTTAACATCTCGGTCTGTAATCTCTACAGGTTCTTCGACGAATCGCAACTGCTCATCGATAGTGAGCTCCTTGAGGGGAACTAAGAGGGTCTCATCTGACAGACACTTCTTCAGATTCGACACGTGAAATACGTTGTGAACTCCACTGAGTTCTGTCGGGTAGGTTTAGTTTGTAGGCCACTTTGCCTATTTTCTCAATGATGTCGAAAGGTCCAACGTATCGTGGGTTAAGTTTGCCTCGTTTGTCAAAACGAACAACACCTTTCCAAGGTGAGACTTTGAGTAGCACTAGATCCCCAACCTGGAACTCGAGTGGTTTCCTGCGCTTATCAGCGTAGCTTTTCTGACGGTCACGAGCCGCGTCCATTCGTTGTCGTATCTGAGCAATCTTCCCAGTTGTGTCTACCACAAGTTCTGGGCCAGTGATTTGGCTGTCACCAACTTCTGCCCAACAAGAGATGATTGGCACTTCTGTCCATACAATGCCTTGAACGGAGCAGCCTGAATACTGGTGTGGTAATTTTTGTTATACGAAAACTTCACTAAAGGTAGATGTCTTTCCCAATCATTTCCAAAGTCGATTACACATGCCTGAAGCATGTCTTCAAGAGTTTGGATGGTGCGTTCAGTCTGCCCCTCCGCCTGGGGATGATATGTTGTGCTCATGTCTAGACGTGAGCCAAAGGATTTGTGCATCGCTCGCCACAAATCAGATGCGAATCATGGGTCGCGATCAGAGATAATGGAGGTTGGCACCCCGTGCCTAGCAACCACTTCTTTCAGGTAGATGACCGCAGGTGTAGAAAACTTATCCGTTTCCTTGCTGGCTAGATAGTGTGCTGGTTACGTGAGATAATCAACGATCATCCAGGTGATATCATTTCCGCTTCGAGTTGTAAGTAGACTAGCGACCAAAACCATGGCTGTCTGTTTTCGCTTTCCATATAGGTGCTTCTGGTTGCTAACACTACACCTTGACCTTCCCACCAGCCAGACATCATTCCCATTTCTAGCTAAGTGGGCCTTCATACCCGATTACCAGTACAAGGTTTATAGTTCCTAGTATCTCTAATCAAAACCCAGATGACTAGAGTATCGATGCTGATGTGCTTTGCTCAACATAAGTTCCCTACAGTAGTCGTATAGTGCGACCCACATTTATTCCATAAGGTAGCGAACATCGTTCGACCTGTCGAAGGTTGCTTCACCATGCCTTGTATGGGTTCAACTTGAAAATCCTCTTCCTTCAGTTCTCCAGTTTGAACAGAGCGAGTCTAATCAGGTAAGTTAGAGTCGATAGTGAGCTGCAAAGCTCGTGCACGTTCAAGTTTCATAGTTGCAATTATCCTAAAGTTCCCTACAGCGATGCCATTAACTGATTTAGTTCTGTCGAAGCCAAAGTACACGGAGGCCCTTGTGATCGGTATAAATAACGCATCTGATACCGTCCAAGTAATGCCTCCACCTAAAATCCCAAGGCCACGATTTTTACCGTCAGTCGTGTGTCGTGCAGTTCCTCCTTGTAACTCCATCACGTAATTCATCACTCTCTCGTGTTGCGTCTGTGTGTAACCGGGACTCTGATTCGGACCATCGTGGTATACCACTAAATCATCCGCACCCTCGGTTAAAGACGATGCTCGGTGCATTCCAAAGTTGGAACTCGAAAGCTGAAAAGACGTCCTCCTATTTCGTCTTTTACAAACACAGTACCCTACTATGCTGAAGGAATTTAAGCTGTGTGACCTTCGAAAATCTTGTGGGTAAGCTGCGTTAGTATCTAGTGAAACCAAGGAATTTGCTGCATCCCCGAAGGAATCTTTGGTGTCGATCAGTTTCTAACAAGATGCATCTCAGCGAGATCCACGAGTATTCCCACTCCGTTGGTTGCCTGATAAAATGCGTGACTTCGCACGTAATGGCTCCTCCCACAGAAGCGCTGAGATAGAATACATACGCCACCCATGGTGTTCCTTTCTCCTGGTCATGATTCAGATCGACATCAGTGAATACAGTCGATCCACGTGATCCCTGAAGCTGCTCTGGTGTTGATCGACTCAATGATCAAGGTGTACAAGGTTGAAATGACTGCATTGCATTCGACAAGCTGTTCTAAGGGCATTCTTCTCTTGGAATTCCATCTGATGGTAGTTCGTTCGCTAGCCAATCCCCGAATGGGAACTTGTTCCTTGCAACTGGTCGATAGGTGGCCAATATCTGGTCGAGACAAGCGGTTCCTAACTGTCACTTTATTGAGTTCTCGATAATCAGTACACATACGAAAATTCATAGATCTAACTGGGGCTCCCCAAAGCGAAAAGCTAGGTTTAACAAAACTCCTGTTCAATAATCCCTGTAGTTGATTAACACAGTTCTTGCAACTCTCCTGGCGTAGGACGGTAAGAGTACGAGTAATCAGGACTGTCTCTGACCTGATACTGATCTGATACTCCTCCGGACGATGTGAGGGTACACCTGATAGTTCTTCTGGTAGCACATAGGTAGAAATCACGAACAAAGGGTGGATCCTGGATCCTCTTTTCCTCAACCTAAACATTAATAATAAGTGCTAACATAGCGGAATAATCCTTCCGTGGACACTTCCAAGCTTTCATTGCAGGATTGACGCTAACCTTTGCACAATTCTGATACTTTGAAACAGGTGACGATTCTCCACTAGAGAGAGGGATACGCGAAGTTTTCTCCTCACAGGGTATATCTGTGCGATGTATGGATTACCAATCCATTCTAACTACTGCTTCAAACCATCAAGGATAGCAGAAGGAAGATCGATGTCGATTGCTTGTTCCACCAGGTCGAATTTGCATCCCAACTATCATATGAAATGTCAATTGTCTTGTCATCAGCCGATTCCATAACAGGTTCAAATTCAAGGAGCATCAGGGTCAAACGGAGCAAAGACGAAGCGATTAGCTACTCATACTAGCTACCATGTTGCTAAAGTCGTTGCATCGCCCAAGCCAATTCTAAATGCCCTCCCATGAGCATCATGTCTAGCGTTGCTGTTTTCATTACAAGTATTTCAAGTACTGTTGTTGTTCCTCTGGTCGTTGTCTTCTTAACTTAACCATGGCCAATCCATGTTGTAGTCGCTTTTATTTCCTTACCGTAGGCTAGGGTTATGAATACTTTGTTGTCGCTGTGAATGCTGCTCCCAATGTCGTTGCTCGAAACGAAGCCCTACGATTCTTTGCCATCGAGGTCCATCTTTCCACATTCTGAGCCACGTCCTAAAGTGCTACTCACTGTGCTGGCAGTTACACATTCCGCGTTATAGTCGATTGTTATTACTTATGTCCCGATTGATTCGTAAGAGTTGACTCTCATGAGTCGCTGACAAGGGTTAAGGATTCGATTGAAGCCAATTCGCTGATGCTCGCTGCATGTAATCAGGGTCGTCAAAGTTCTGAGGTTGGTAAAGTACTACGCTCATCCTCCTGTCCATCGATGTTGCAAATTGCTTGGGTAATACATGGCATAATACGAGAATGCTGCAAAAGTGGTCGCGCTTCGGGATCCAAGGCGTCAAAATGTTAAGTTCCAGCAAACGAAGAAAGGTGAGAAAGATATAGACCAATCATTGTCGTTGCAACATCCAACTCGAGGATGTTCGTACAAGCACCTAACATTCTACACAGTTCGCTGGGTGTTCGGATGGGTGTTCAGGTAACTCTCGATAGCATCGAGATGCGAAAGGATCCAGAGAGGAATGAAAAGTTCACGTTCGAGTAGGGGACGATCACTGCTATGACCCCTATAGGTTTGTTATGTTTCACATCGATCAAATAACAGAACGGAACCCCTTTTTCACTTGTTAAGCCTCACTGGGACTCGCATGCACCCCACATTATTATTATGTGTGCACCCACAATAATATTGTGATTTGCATGCTCATCTCAGCTCCTCTTAACTCATGTAAAATGGTTCCTCAAACTCGAGTAGCAAACGAAGAACATCACGAAGTGTAAGTCACGAATGTTTAGGGAAATACCACCCTATTAGTCACATAACGCATGCAAGTAATACACTGACTCACACTGTTGCGCTGAATGTGCAATCGCAGGCAATAACATACGTAAGTGTTCACTAGATATGCAATACAATGAGTATACGAGAGACGAACCTTGCAATCTGGAGCTGAGTGTCATGGTCGTATTCACGTCTTTAGAACTGTTCGGTTATAGTCTGGTTTTACAAAAACGTTTTTCCCCTTTTTAAAACCAAGTACACTATAACCAATGGCTCTGATACCAATCTGTCACCCCCCCAAAATACCACATGCGGAAACCCCCGCAGGAGGCGTGTGACGTACCAGGATCTAGCCACCAATCACATTGAACTCATAGTTATATTTAAATAAAGCTTTCATTTAGTAACATTAAAAGTTACAACGTTTCAAATCATTCACAGTGTACAGTGGAAGCATAATTCATTCATTAAGTGTTTATAAACCACATGTAAAAGCCACTAGTCTTGTATTATGTTTACATGTATCTCGACCCATGACCACTCTAGCTTCCCAGACAGCAAGTTCCAGTTGATATGCACCTAAAGGCCTGCAAGGCATGTAACAACGAATCAACAACAAACTTGAGCGAGTTCACAGTTGGTTATCCATTTTAGAGTTGTTCCTAAAACATAGTTTACTCTTAACCGGCTATCCAGCCGTGGGGGTTACCCCATGGTTTGAAAATGTTTATTAGTTAACCCATTTTTACTTCGGCTATTCTAGCCCAGCACTCCGGCCGTGGGGGCGACCCCATGTTCAAACTACCAGACTCGTTACCATATCGACTACTAACGTTCGTCATGTTTATGTGCCCTCATAAATGTCTATCATCATTGACGTGCCTAGTCCATTAGTCCACGCCCGTCCTCTGCGGCACGGTGTGAGGTTTGTTAAACCTAATAGCGCTATTTAACTAATGACTTGTTCGCCATTGGCCTCGGCAATTAAGTCGATACAAAAAGAGGGACTTCGTTGATAGAGTTCTAGTCTAGTAAATCTAAATCCGTCCCAACAAAAAAGGAATCTACATTCCTGAACACATCCCAACAAGACGAGCAATCCCTATTCCTTAACCCATTCCCAACCCCTGGGAATCCCATGCCTTGTAGAAAGTGTGAACTCACCTCGGTTTGCTCGGCAGATACACAAAGAGGTCAATCAAGCTGCTAGTGGTCAACCACGTCCTAACATGGTTACCATACAAGTCAGGTCTAGGTTCAAGTAGTGCACGTAAGTTTACATAGAACTAACAAGTCAAGAACAAGTAATGATCATGGCATACACATTGAGCAAATCAGTTAAACGGACCCAAAGTTCAACTAGTGCGATCCAACTGGTTTGGGTCGAACCCTTGTGCGGTTCACTAAAGAAGCCCAATTAAACACCCCGGCCCAACATGTTGTGCGTTCAGCACAGCCTTGTGCGATCCACAACATGTTGTGCGATCCAACCTAAACACGGCCCAAACTATAAATAAGCCCAACAACTTGTGCGGCCCAAATAATTAGACAGTTTAATAACCTTGTGCGATCCAGTTCAGCTTGTGCGACTGGACAAGACTTGTGTGATTGAGTTTGGGCTTTGAGGCCCAGCAGTATAATAAAGTCCAGGTAGTTTGTGTGTGGCCCAAGGATTGTGCGATCGGCACTGTCTTGTGCGATCCACAAGTCTTGTGCGATCATGCAAATCCTAGGTTGTACAGTGTGCTTTAATGGTGGTACCCAGCTTGTGCGACTGGACTTGTGCGATTAGTTACAAGTTTCCTTAAATCATGGAAATCAGTTACTCAATTCAACAGTGTCCATTTATGCATTCATCGATCAAATCAAGGAATTTATCAATTACTTCTCATGAACCCCAACTAAACATCAAATCATAACCAATAACTCATCATTATCAGAAATCAAATGAAAGGGTAGGTTACCAAACAAATTCGTAAATCTTAAATCATCAAACAAGCAACCACATAACAATATACGATTTGGATCAAAACACCCTATTATTTCACAACTATTTATTCACAACAATTATCAAATCAATCTTGTAACCACCACTCACAACATAGGTCATCATCACATCAGCCACATTCTCTAGATTAAAACTTGTGTAAAGAATCATGTTTCTAAAAAACCCTAGATCTATTCCCCATACAATATCACAATAATTCTAACATTTTAATATGCCAAGAACCATAACATCGAATGCCAAGCAGGGACATAATTCACAACACAATATCATATCATGCAACCAAGTACGAAAAGAAAACTCAATTCAATCAATGGCAAAAGTGTACTAACCGAAAGGGACCAAGATGGAATCAAAAGGTCTTTGAGGGACTTGGAATGATCGCCGGCTTCGAAAGCGAAGGAGGGTTGTTGCTGTCGGGTTTGAGAGGGGAAGAAAGAAAGTGTAGGGTTTGCAAATTTTCTTATTTTGCAAATAATGAAGAAACAAAACCCCATAAAGGTTATGTGTTGGTTTAAATAGAGAAGTGGGTCGAACCCTTACATGGGATGCCTCTTGTCTCGAGCTCAAGCATAGTGGGCTGAGTGGGGAAGAGTGGGTAAAGACATATTGTGCGGCCCAAGAAATGTTGTGCGATTGGCTAGTGTTGCGCGACCAAGAGTTATTCAATATTCTTACTTATGATACAGTCACACAAAATACGTAACATACAATTTATAATCATTCATTAAAACTAATATATCACATAGTCACACAAAGTTCACATACGTTACATTAAACACAAGGATAGGTTCTGAAATACGAGTTGTGATAGGAACCCAACTCAATTTGAGCACAGCTTATCATCCTCAACGGATGGACAATCTGAAAGAACAATCCAGACATTAGAGGATATGCTTAGAGCTTGTGTGATCGATTTTGGTGGTAGTTGGGATTCGCATCTTCCGTTGATCGAATTCTCCTACAACAATAGTTATCACTCTAGCATCAACATGGCTCATTTCGAAGCTTTATACGGTCGAAAATGTTGTTCGCCGGTCTGCTGGAATGAGATTGGTGAAGCTCAACTCACTGGACCTGAACGCATTCTAGAGACTACAGACAAAGTCAAGAAAATTTGCGACAACCTCTTAACAGCTAGAAGCCGTCAAAAGAGTTACGCGGATAGATGATGCAAGCCTTTAGAATTCCAAGTCGGTAATCTTGTCCTACTCAAGGTATCTCCTTGGAAAGGTGTAATCAGATTTGGGAAGAAAGGAAAACTTGCATCACGATATGTTGGACCGTTCAAGATCATTGAAAGAATAAAAAAAGTAGCCTACAGACTTGAGCTGCCTCCTGAACTTGGAAATGTTCATCCAACTTTCCACGTGTCCAATCTGAAAAAGTGTTTGGCTGATGAAAACCTCCACATCCCCCTTGATGAAATTCGTGTCGACAACACGATGCACTTCGTCGAGAAACCTGTGGAAATATTGGACCATCAAGTCAAGAAGCTCAAGCGCAAGCGCATACGGATAGCCAAAATTCACTGGGAATCCAAACGTGGCCCAGAGTTTACTTGGGAACAAGAGGATCAAATGAAGGTGAAATATCCACACCTTTTCCCACAAGTTTCCTCTAATTAAATTTCGGGACGAAATTTCCAAAAGTAGGGGAGACTGTGACATCTGTGTATTTTAACCTTTGTACTGTTCCGAACAACTTTGTATTTAATAAAATTTGGTGTTTTAATTTCAATATTTGTTTAATTATTTGTGACATTAGTACGTTTTCAATCATTGTTCAATTTCGAACTCTCAAACCTGTTCTGGCAGTGAAATCATAAACCGTTACGTAAACAAAATCAGTTTAACGCGACGAACACTCCGGAACTGTGACATAAGCCAAACATACCCTAAATACCCTTTACATAACTTAGAAATAAGTTTCAAAGGATTCGGTATGGCAAAAACATGTTTGTTCGAACTTAAGAACTAATTACGACAAAACTGCGTAACGAACGTTGGTGACCGCCCGGATAATATTTAAATCCTAAAAATATTCTGTTATGATTAAAATTTTATTTTTAATCATGTTCGTGTTGAAAAATAAATTAAAATGCTTAAAAACGCTATTTTTCAAGTTTAAGCGCATACCGCGTGTTACCGCGTAACACAATGCTTCTACTACAAAACGCAGACAACGCAGCCAGTCTCGGCAACTGAAATTTATTTCAGTAATATTTTGGCGAGTTTATTTTATAGAATAATAAGAATAATTTAGAACGCCATAAACCGGGATTTAAACGCTAGATAAAATACCCGGTATCTAGTTAAATACCTGTTTTTATCTATTTTTACCTCTCAAAAATTACATTAAAGCCCCCCCCCCCCCTTGATATTCACGGTCACATTAAGGATGACCCCACCAAAATATTTCCTAGATCTTTGCAATATCATATTTGATCTTTCTTGGATTGCATATAATCTTGCTAGATTTATCTTGGATTCTTTGAGATATGAAAATCTTGAAAGCACTATATAAAGACCTAAGCTCACACTACACTCCATCTTCATCTCTCTCTCTCCTCCTAAACCGTCCACACCATCACCATCACCATTCTCATCTTTTCAACTTTGTTCTTCAAGATTAAACCTCATTCCAAGCTAGTTTCAAGTTGGTGTGAAGATCCAAAGGAGTTTCCAAGGTTCTTTCAAGTGATTTCAAGCTCCATATCATCAAAATCTCATCGAAAAACTCACTTAAATCTTGAAGGTATAAAGTTTATGTTTAAATCATACACTTGATTCTTGGCTGTTCTTGATGATTGGAAGTTTCTCTTGAATCTTGGAATTTTTCACAAACTTGAAATCTAAAAAGAAATGTGTCTTGATACAAAATAAAAATGGTAGTATATATATGTGTATATGTAACCGTATGTATGTGTGTGGGTATGTATTTGAGATTTAGTTTGATTTTTGATAAATACTTGTTTAGGATGTTTGCTTGCATGAACAAGATTATGTGCAAATACGTTAAAGATATAAAGGAGTGATTGAATCATGAGTTGTAAATTTGAAGTAATGTTAGTATTTTGATATGTAAATGGCCAAAAATTTATTAGACATATTTGAGAATTTTTAAGTTGTTGCTTGTTCTTGAATGATAGTTAAAATGCAAGTGTTTGATGATTTGAGCATGATATGATGAATGTTCAATTAAATCAGTAAATAAACATGAATAAATCACATGTTTGATGCATTTAAATTCATATGAAGTGATGATGATATGATAGTGTGCTTTAGACACTTGTACATAAGAATACATGTTGATTTAAAGCTCAAGAAATGATAAAAAAATGATTGTATGACAAAAATGTTTTAGAACAGATTATAAACACTAAAAATAACATTATTTGGTATATTATAATGGCATGAAACTTTGTCATAGGTTTGATAGCTTTGCATGTTGTACTTATAGCTTAGAAAGTGGTAAAAATATGTGAAATTTGCATGATTTATGTGCTTTATGTGAGACCTGCACTATCATGAGTATAACCACTATTTTATTCAGTAAATAACATGGGTTATGTTAAAATATCAAGTCATTATGATTTGGGATGGTTAGGGTAACGTTTGATGCAAAACCATGCGGTGAAACGATTAAAAATCGGCTTTTCGTGGGCGAGTTAGTCACCTGGCAAGTGCTTGTCGATGTAACCCGAACCAAGGTGGTCCAAATCAACCACAAGCCAATCCTGCTCAAGCTTGCTTCCCGCCTGGATCGTGCTACAACTGTGGCAACATGGGTCATTTCGTGAATAAATGCCCGAAGCTTGCTAAGGCAAATCCAACCCACGTATGAGCAGTTGGCTGATTAGAAGATGTTGTTGTCTTATGCTTTTGTTTCTTCTATTTTCTTTTAATGTGAAACAATCTGTTTTGTTTATAAATAAATCGTTGATCACAAATTCTGATATACAAGTGTAGTTACATGTGTGTATGGCATTTCCCTATAATACCTACATTAAGGAACTATGTTCCTTACAAACTACTCTTGTGAATATTTCCCATTCTTGTGTTTACTCATGATTCCCATAGAAAATTCAAAGTACTCGTTTCATTCTAAGATACGAAGTACAGAAAATAAAGTGACATTATGAGTAATCATGCTTCTGCACATCTGTGCCTTTGAATCCTTGGTTAGATAACTAAGGGTATTTTCAAATCTCCTACCCATTACGTTTTGATTTTTCAACATACATAGTATGAGTGTTTCAAAAACAACCTTCATGATTTCAAAATGTTATTAATACAGTATAATTACTTATATCAAGTGCATGATTTCAAAAGCATCAATCATGTTTTCAAAAACCTTATACATAATTTCAAAATTCATCTCGCATGATTTTAAAACATTTTTACCTAATACACCTACTTTATGATTTCAAAAGTATTATATATAAGGTTTCAAAAACATTAAACACATTTTTAAAAGAAACCCCATGCATAGTTTTCAAAATATTTTCCTCATACATTGACTTAACCATCAAATGTCGCTTCATATGCCGCCTTGACATATCTAGCATCTCAACTTCATAAGCATTTTTTTTACTTCATGTTTTGACTTAAGCACATCCAGTGCAAGGTTTCAAAACATCTTCAACTTCTAAAATCAATATGGGATCTTTTTATCTTCACAATTAGACCTTTGTGGATGATTTCCATTCAAATCCGAGTCCTTAATTGGATTCCTTGTATACCCTAATTCGAACATTTCGATTCCTTATAATCGAAATCGATTTTTTTTTAAGATCTTCCTATCTTTATAGTTAGATCCTTGGAAATATTTAAAGTGCCAATCAAAATCCACGGATTGGATACCTGGTATGCTTTAAATGCATGTGCACAATTAACAAGATGATAACAAATTAAAGATCAAAATAAACAATTTTGTGGTTATGTGTTATGTTTTTCCTTTTGTGGTTTTATTTTCATTATCCAAATCCTCGTAGAACCTTCCATATCTTCATATGAAGGATTCATAGTAGGATATCCAAAGGTACTACCTTAAATCCTAAATGGGCTTCTATGTAATAGTTAAGACCCTTGGATTATGTAGTACCATTCCATGATTCATAAGAGACCCTTTTAGTGGTCTAGTAAAAAAGATTGATTCAAAAAAATCTGGTTAAGAATGACATGTGATGATATAAGCTGAAAAGACTCCTTGGTTGTCTATTAAAATCATTTATTGATTTAATAAAAGGGACCCTATGGTGGTCTAGTCACAATCATCATAGGCTCGTTCATTGTTTTCTTCCCCTACACATTTTAAGATGCACTACGTGACTATGCAAGGAATTACGTAATTATGGATGCATACATAATTACGAAGTTCAGGGCACGGAAACCACAGTAAGATTTATTATGTGTAAGAACCGATAGTGGCAACAATAACGAAATGTGAGCAATGTACAGGAGGTATGGTGGACGCACCAATAACGCTTTATATACTTGTATATAAGTGTCCCTCTCACATTGCAAGCATGACGTTATTTAAAGTTACTACAAGTTCAGGACTCTAACCAGTGTTGTTTGATCTTTTCAACTTCATGTTTCAATCCTTCACAAGTTTCCTCTAAATAAAATTTCGGGACGAAATTTCCTAAAGTAGGGGAGACTGTGACACCTGGGTCACTGCGACCATCAAACAAATACCAAACCAATGAAATATTGTATTTCATACTTGGGATTTGTACAAATATGTGTATCATTTGCACATATCAATTCTTGTTTGATTTCGGGCTCTAAATCGCTTTCTGGAAGGTTATACGCGCACTGATGCGTAAATATAACCAATTTAATGCAACGAACACTCCGGAATAGTAAAATAGGCTTCACATATGTCACACCCCGACCACGTAGAACATACAAAACGTGGCGGAAACATCGGGGAGTGTTGTAACAGAATTAATGTTTCACAACCATGGAAATTTAAGTTTCGTTTTATTCATCAAACAAGCGAGTTACATTGTCTTTAAACAAGAAATAAAGAGTACATAACAAAATTAACTAGTCTGCATCTTTTATTGTCACTAAGGCCCATGTCCGCCTAAGTGTATCTTGATCAATCCTATGCTTCATTTCCTGAAACACATGTGAAAATAGGTACGCCAGCATAAAAATGCCGGCGAGTACATAGGTTTTGTGAAAATAAGATTTATGACTTCTGTTTAAGAAAATGTTTAGTCATGAACCTTGTAATTTGATTTGTCTTTGTAAATCATTTGAAAAACAATAAGTTCAGATGATACGTATAAATAAGAGAATAATGCATGGTTAAATGAATAACCATGTAAAAATGAGTTTGTATCAGTTAAGTTGTTTGTAAATCAATGTCTTGTGAAAAATATGTTATTTGTATAAAATGTTCTATGTCTCAAATTGAAATGATTCAAATAACGCTACAATATGTAATATCATACAAACACTTATATATAGGAAGTACCAGCGGTGTATCCACCATGCTTGTATCATATTACACATGCCTCGTTACTTAAATCACTTACCTAAACAAACCACCAATGTAAATTGTCCATGTATAAATGAATTTGTCAAATGTATTGAATAATATGTCAAAATGTTTATGTGTCAAATGTAAACCTATGTAAAATGCATGATCAATGTAAATCATGTAATGTGTAATCAAAATGATATGTATGGCTAGTGAAAACGCATCAACTAAACCATAGGTGAAATGCACAAAAACAAAGTATTGAAGTAAAACTTGGTTTAAATCAAAGCTATGTTTTGTGTAAATGCATGATCAATGTAAATCATGTAATGTGTAAATGCATGATCAATGTAAATCATGTAATGTGTAACCAAACTGATCTGTATGGCTAGTGATAAATATCACTAAACCATATGCACAAGAACATAGTATTGAAGTAAAACTTGGTTTAAATCAAAGTTATGTTTTGTGTAAATGCATGCTATATTGATACGAACATCTATACGGTATTGTTATAATGCATACATCCAAGCCTTGAGACTGCGGCGATAAACCCTTAAACCACTTAAAGGTTTATCTAACTTATGTATATCGAATTCGGTCATTCCTTTCATCCCCTTTCCCTGGGATGTCCGGAACGGGAGTTGTCAATTCCTATGGTACCACTACCTACTAACGAACGGCGTAGCTAATGTTAATGAATGTATTGTTCCATTGTAAACAACCCAAATGTCATAACAAAATGTAAGCATGTGATGAAAACGATGTACTAAGTATGCACGCAATGGACATACATAGCATAAAATGTAAATGTAAAACGATGTACTAAGTATGCACGCAATGGACATAAATAGCATAAAAACAATGAAATCATGTAAAACAATGTACTATAAGTGTACTATTGAACATAGCATGTATATGATGTGAAAACATGAAAGCATGAAAGTAACAAGTAGGCACATGTGTTCCACCCCAAAACGTTTGGAAAACAGTAAAAAAGGGGTCTATGTACTCACTTGAGATTGCTCAGAAGTCCTAAGATAACCACCAAGCAACGCTAGAGATCACGGAAATCAAACGGCACCTAATATAGGTAACTATGTTAATAAACCGGACCTAAGTCGGAAGATCGGGTAGCATGAGGGTTTGTAAACCAAACGAGTATAGAGACTCGTGTCATTTGGTTTAACAAAGCCTACATACTAATTGAAACCTAACATAATTGTTTACGACCCATTACGACCCGTTTAGGTAGCTTATGCTACTTTAACGCGTCGTTCGCGTGAAACGCGTTCGGACCGCCTAACTAGCCCTATGACAAGTGTTATATGCCTAAACATGTTACATAATCAGTTATGTGACAAAAGTTTAGGTTACATATGCTTAATTATCAATTATACATGAAAAGGGTATTCTGGTAATTTACCTAAGGCATATAAACTACCTATCATACAACTATTTAAACGATGTGACCATAAGGTATAACCTCGGAAGGTTATTCCCTATACACTATGGTCACCTACTGTGTTTGGTCGGATCCTAATGATCGACCAAATGGGTCGGGTTCGAGGTATAAGCGATTTATTAGATCGCTTACCCTACGACCCTAGACAACGTGGTAATCAGTAGGCATAGTCCCAAGGGACTATAACCAACGTGATTACTCTCACGTTGCGAAGTTCAAACGAACTTCGCATTGACCATTACTGGTCAACGCTGAAAGTCAAACAAAGTTTGACTTTCTGACTCGAAAAGCAATAAAACAAGGAAAAGAACGAAAGAATACTTACGAAGGGTCCCCGAATGCTAACCTCGATTCAAAAATCTCAGGTATGAAACAATAGTTTCAACTTAGAGTTTCTCAAATCAAAGTTCTTGTAATTTGGAAGCATGGGGGGGTGGGGTATTTATAGTATTCGGTCCACCGTTGAGATCGTTTCATGGAAAACGTGCCATGATCTTGTCCGTACATGTGTCGGAACCTTATGGTGGCTAGAAAATGGTTCTTATCCGCTGACTAGACATGTGAGAATGTGTGGGTGAGGATGTAACAGCTGCAATCTGCTGTTTGATACATTTAATCTGGTCAGAAGGTCTGACGCGGGCCGCCTGAGGATGCTCAAGAACTGAGGCGGGCCGCCTAGCAGTCACAGATCAGAACAAAGTTTCAGAAATGACAGTTTCAGTCCCTGCACGTGTTTAAGGCCATTTCCGACACTTTCAAGGCCCGTAAAGCCAACTTTAAGGCCCTAAAATGATGCCTAAACATTGTGGACGTGAAACATGCTCAAAAATATGCCGGGTGTTGGTTCGTTTGGTCGTACGAACGCGATGTTCGCTTAATTACGACGGAATGCGCACAAGCGCGAAAAACGATCCAAATGACGCAACGAATGGATTTTTGGCAAGCCAAACACTAAAGCATAATATAGTCATGCTTACATAAATTTTTGGATGTCCGGATGTATTCAAAACGTGAGTTATGCGCGAAAATGCAAACTTGTGCACTTTTTGACACTTTTAGTCCCTGAATGAGCCAAAAGTTTATTTTTGACACTTTTTGACACTTTTAGTCCCTAAGCTATATAAAGGATATTTAGGGTGTGTTTAACTTATGGTCATGTTCCGGAATGTCTGTTACAGTTCAAATTGGCATACTTTCGCAGTTTGTCATATTTAGTCCCTGTAAGCGAATTAGCTTGTTTTTGCCATACCAAAGCCTTCAAAACTTACTTCTAAGTTATGTAAAAGTTATTTAAGGTATGTTAAGCCTATGTCACTATTTCGGAGTGTTTGTTGCATTAAACTGGTTATATTTACGCATCGGTGTGCGTATAACCTTCCAGAAAGCGATTTAGAGTTTGAAATCGAACAAGAGTTAATATGTGTAAACGATACACATATTTTTACAAATCCCAAGTATGAAATACAATATTTCATTGGTTTGGCATGTGTTTGATGGCCGTGGAGGCACAGGTGTTACAGTCTCCCCTACTTTAGGAAATTTCGTCCCGAAATTTATTTAGAGGAAACTTGTGAGAGCTTGAAAACATGAAGTTGAAAAGATCGAACAATATTGGTTAGGGTTCTGAACTTCTAGTAACCTTAATAACATTATGCTTGCAATGTAAGAGGGATATATATATACAAGTATATAAAGCGTCATTGGTGCGTCCACCGTACCTCCATTACATCGTTCTCATTTTGTTATTGTTGTCACTATCGGTTCTTACACATAATAAACCTTACTGGGTTTCTGTGCACTAAATTTCATAATTATGTACGCGTCCATAATTAGACAATTCCTTGCACAGTTCACACAGTCTATTTTATAATGTGTAGGGTAACACCAAATGAACAATCCTGTGATGAGTGTGACTAGACCGCCATAGAGTCCTTTTAATTAAATCAATAAATGATCTAAATAGACTATCAAGGAGTCTGTTCAGCTACATCACTAGATGTCATTCTTTAACCAGATTGTGAATCAATCTTTTTGACTAGACCACTTAAGGTCTCTTAAGAATCATGGAGTGGTACTATATAATCCAAGGGTCTTAACTATTACATAGAAGCCCAATAAGGATTTAAGGTAGTACCTTTTGAATATTCTGCTACGAATCCCTCATATGAAAATATGAAAGATCCTGCGAGGATTTGGATAACGAATATCCAGAGTATTAAAAACACAAAAATGCATAAAAGAAAACATAAGATGAATAAACACATAGTCACATAACCACAAAATTGTTTGTTAATTTGTTCTGCTAACAGAGCACATGTATTTAAAGCACACTAGGAATCCATTTCTTGGATTTCATTTGGTACTTTAAACATTATCAAGAATCTAACTATAAAGATAGAAAGATTTTTAAAAGAAAAATTCGATTTCGATTATAAGGAACCGAAATGTTCGAATTTAGGTATACAGGGAATCCAATTAAGGACTCTGATTTGAATGATGATCATTCACAAGGGTCTAAATATGAAGATAAAAAGATCCCATATGGATTTTAGAAGTTGAAGATGTTTTGAAACCTTGCACTGGATGTGCTTAGGTCAAAACATGATGTAAAATGTTTATGAAGTTGAGATGCTTGATATGTCAAGGCGACATATGAAGCAGAATTTTGAAGGTTAAGTAAATGTATGAGGAAAATATTTTTGAAACTATGCATGAGGTTCCTTTAAGAAAAATGTGTTTAACGTTTTTGAAACCTTATATATAATACTTTTTGCAATCATAAAGTAGGTGTATTAGGTAGATGTATATAAAAAAATGTTTTTAAAATCATACAAGATGAATTTTGAAATTATGTATAAGGTTTTTGAAAGACATGAATGATGCTTTTCGAAATCATGCACTTGATAAGAAAATGTATTGTGTTAATATTGTCTTCAGACTATATGAAATATTTTGAAATTAGAAAGGTTGGTTTTGATAACATGGCCAATGTTTTTTTTTTTTTTTTTTTTTTTTTTTTTTTTGAAATAACATAGACAATGTATCTAGAAAAATTGTTTTCAAACTTATATGAAATGTTTTGAGATCATGAAGATTGTTTTTGAAATACTTGTACTGTATATGTTGAAAAATCAAAACGTAATGGGTATGAGATTTGAAAATATCCTTAGTTATCCAACCAAGGATTCAAAAGTACAGGTGTGCAAAAAGCACGATTACTCATAATTTCACTTTATTTCTTGTACTTCGTTTCTTAGAATGACACGAGTACTTAGAACTTTCGAGGAAATTATGAGCGATCACTTGAAAGAGAGAATCACAAGAGTAGTTTGTAAGGAACATAGTTCCTTAATGCAGGTATCATAGGAAGAACATACACACATGTAATTATACTTGTATATCAGAATTTGTGAACAACGATTTATTTATAAACAAAACAGATTGTTTCACATTACAAGGAAACAAAAGAACAAAAGCATAAGACAGCAACATCTTCTAGTCAGCCAACTGCTCATCCGTGGGTGGGATTTGCATTAGCAAGCTTTGGGCATTTGTTCTTGAAATGGCTCGTATCGCCACAGTTGTAGCAAGTACCACGCGGAAAACGAGCTTGAGTTGAGTTGACTTGGGGTTGAGTTAGACCACCTTGGTTCGGGTTACATCGACAAACACTTGCCAGGTGACCAACTCTTCCACATGATACACACCGATGACACTGTAAGTGAGCTAGGTGATGCCCCTTACATTTGTTGCATAATGGTGAAGTTCCATTGTACGGCTTCCTAGCTGGTGGCCTTGCCACATGACTAGGTCCCGCTTGATTAGGTGTAACCACTGCGGGTTTCCTTGAAGCCTTACGCTTCCTTGATTTTGGTGCTGGCTTGACTTCTGCTTCCTTTGGTGGCTCTTGAGTGGCTTCATTGTCGAGACGAGAGGCTTCATTGTTGAGACGTGCCATGGCAATGCCTAAATCCACAGTCTTCTGAATCACTTCGCCTATTTGCTGGACAAATTTGGCTGTTCGCTCGGACGTTTGACCAGTGCTGAGAGGAATAGACATTCTAGAAGAAAATGAAAGACATAGGAAGAAGCAAGTGAAAGGTTATTGGATAATCAATACAGAATGGTAACGAATGAAAATTGTGATCATTTGTTTGTTACCTAAGGCAAACAAATGAGATGGTGACAAATCAAAGTAAATGGGTCAAAAATAATGTATCGCGAAGACATGCTCGCCTATAAGTGAACACTCATCCCAAGAATTCCCAGGTAAGCACAACTGGTCTCGCGTCTGATGAGATGTATACGAAGTGCTTGCCTAGACAGAAAACCCAGAATACAGGCATTCACCCTTCCAGTTTGCACGTGTTCACATTATTTAAAACCCAAAACATTGACGAGGTTTTGAAAACTCAAAGGGGTTCAAAACCGTATAATAGAGAGTTCAAAACCTAGAAATAAATCATCCTACAACAGATGATTGGTTTTTAAAGCAGTTTTGAAATTTATGTTCTTGTTGTGGTTGTCGCCTAAGGATAGGTGACAGTATTGTTTTATGACTAAACGCAAGTAAACTCGTGTTAGGGTCCTAAGAAGGTTATAGACTAGGTCAAAGCATTACTAATAACCTAATTCCCTATAACCATTAGCTCTGATACCATCTTTTCTGTCACACCCCGACCACGTAGAACATACAAAACGTGGCGGAAACATCAGGGAGTGTTGTAACAGAATTAATGTTTCACAACCATGGAAATTTAAGTTTCGTTTTATTCATCAAACAAGCGAGTTACATTGTCTTTAAACAAGAAATAAAGAGTACATAACAAAATTAACTAGTCTGCATCTTTTATTGTCACTAAGGCCCATGTCCGCCTAAGTGTATCTTGATCAATCCTATGCTTCATTTCCTGAAACACATGTGAAAATAGGTACGTCAGCATAAAAATGTCGGCGAGTACATAGGTTTTGTGAAAATAAGATTCATGACTTCTGTTTAAGAAAATGTTTAGTCATGAACCTTGTAATTTGATTTGTCTTTGTAAATCATTTGAAAAACAATAAGTTCAGATAATACGTATAAATAAGAGAATAATGCATGGTTAAATGAATAACTATGTAAAAATGAGTTTGTATCAGTTAAGTTGTTTGTAAATCAATGTCTTGTGAAAAATATGTTATTTGTATAAAATGTTCTATGTCTCAAATTGAAATGATTCAAATAACGCTACAATATGTAATATCATACAAACACTTATATATAGGAAGTACCAGCGGTGTATCCACCATGCTTGTATCATATTACACATGCCTCGTTACTTAAATCACTTACCCAAACAAACCACCAATGTAAATTGTCCATGTATAAATGAATTTGTCAAATGTATTGAATAATATGTCAAAATGTTTATGTGTCAAATGTAAACCTATGTAAAATGCATGATCAATGTAAATCATGTAATGTGTAACCAAAATGATATGTATGGCTAGTGAAAACACATCAACTAAACCATAGGTGAAATGCACAAAAACAAAGTATTGAAGTAAAACTTGGTTTAAATCAAAGCTATGTTTTGTGTAAATGCATGCTATATTGATACGAACATCTATACGGTATTGTTATAATGCATACATCCAAGTATTGAACATCTATATGATTACATACTTAGTGCATCGTTTTCACATGCTTACATTTTGGGTATGACATTTGGTTTGATTAAGTGATTAAGTAACGATGCGTGTGTAATATGATACAAGCATGGTGGATACGCCGCTGGTACTTCCTATATATAAGTGTTTGTATGGTATTACATATCGTAGCGTTATTTGAATCATTTCAGCTTGATACATATAACATTTTACACCAATAACATACTTTTCACAATACATTGTTTTACAAGCAACTTATCTTATACAAACTCATTTTACAATGGTTATTCATTTAACCATACATTATTCTCTTATTTATACATATCATCTGATCTTATCATTTTTCAAATGATTTACAAAACAAAGCAAATTACAAGGTTCATGGCTAAACATTTTCTCAAACATAAGTCATGAAACCTATTTTCACAAAACCTATGTATCTCACAGGCATTTTTATGCTGACGTACCTATTTTCACATGTGTTTTTCAGGAGCTGTTGCATAAGATGATCAAGATACACATAGGCAGACTTGGGCTTTAGTGACAATAAAAGATGCAAGACTAGTTAATTATGTTGTATTTCTTTGTTTGTTAAGACATTGTAACACTTTTAATCAATAAAACGAAACTTCAATTGCCATGGATTTGAAACAATTAATTCTGTTACAACACTCCCCGACATTTCCGCCACGTTTTGTATGTTCTACGTGGTCGGGGTGTGACAGAAAAGATGATGTGTAGATATAACCAGTTTAATGCAACGAACACTCCGGAATAGTGAAATAGGCTTAACATACCTATTTCCACGGAAATCCTATTTCACTATTCCGGAGTGTTCGTTGCATTAAACTGGTTATATCTACACATCATCTTTTCTGTCACACCCCGACCACGTAGAACATACAAAACGTGGCGGAAATGTCGGGGAGTGTTGTAACAGAATTAATTGTTTCAAATCCATGGCAATTGAAGTTTCGTTTTATTGATTAAAAGTGTTACAATGTCTTAACAAACAAAGAAATACAACATAATTAACTAGTCTTGCATCTTTTATTGTCACTAAAGCCCAAGTCTGCCTATGTGTATCTTGATCATCTTATGCAACAGCTCCTGAAAAACACATGTGAAAATAGGTACGTCAGCATAAAAATGCCTGTGAGATACATAGGTTTTGTGAAAATAGGTTTCATGACTTATGTTTGAGAAAATGTTTAGCCATGAACCTTGTAATTTGCTTTCTTTTGTAAATCATTTGAAAAATGATAAGATCAGATGATATGTATAAATAAGAGAATAATGTATGGTTAAATGAATAACCATTGTAAAATGAGTTTGTATAAGATAAGTTGCTTGTAAAACAATGTATTGTGAAAAGTATGTTATTGGTGTAAAATGTTATATGTATCAAGCTGAAATGATTCAAATAACGCTACGATATGTAATACCATACAAACACTTATATATAGGAAGTACCAGCGGCGTATCCACCATGCTTGTATCATATTACACACGCATCGTTACTTAATCACTTAATCAAACCAAACCATCAAGATGTAAAAATGTTCATGTAAATCATGTAATATGTATCCAAGATGTAAGTCTGTGATGAATAACAAATGTACTAAGTATGCGACAATAGACATACGTAGCATGTGACCTGTACTAAGTATGCAACAATAGACATACGTAGCATGTGACCTGTACTACGTATACAACAATAGACATACGTAGCATATAACCTGTACTACGTATACAACAATAGACATACGTAGCATATAACCTGTACTAAGTATGCAACAATAGACATACGTAGCATGTAATGTAATGTAAAACGATGTACTAAGTAATGCACACAATGGGCACACCTAGCATAAGATGTAATAAAATCATGTACTATAATGTACTAACGAACATAGCAGGTATATGATGTGAAAACAGGAAAGCATGAAAGTAACAAGTAGGCACATGTGTTTCACCCCAAAACAGTTTGGAAAACAGTAAAAGAGGGGTCTATGTACTCACTTGAGATTGCTTAGTAGTCCTTGAGTAACAACCAAACAATGCTAGAGATCGCGGATATCAAACGGCACCTACTATAGGTAACTATGTTAATAAACCGGACCTAAATCGGAAGATCTGATAGAATGAGAGTTCGTAAACCAAACGAGTATAGAGACTCGTGTCATATGGTTTAACAAAGCCTACACACTAAATGAAACCTAACATAAGTGCTGTCGACCCATTACGACCCGTTTAGGTAGCTTATGCTACTTTAACGCGTCGTTCGCGTGAAACGCGTTCGGACCGTCTAACTAGTCCTATGACAAGTGTTATATGCCTAAACATGTTACATAATCAGTTATGTGACAAAAGTTTAGGTTACATATGCTTAATTACCAATTATACATGAAAAGGGTATTCTGGTAATTTACCTAAGGCATATAAACTACCTATCATACAACTACTTAAACGATGTGACCATAAGGTATAACCTCGGAAGGTTATTCCCTATATGCTATGGTCACCTAATGTATTTGGTTGGATCCTAATGATCGACCAAATGGGTCGGGTTCGAGGTATAAGCGATTTATTAGATCGCTTACCCTACGACCCTAGACAACGTGGTAATCAGTAGGCATAGTCCCAAGGGACTATAACCAACGTGATTACACTCACGTTGCGAAGTTCAAACGAACTTCGCATTGACCATAACTGGTCAATGTAGAAAGTCAAACAAAGTTTGACTTTCAGACTCGAAAGACTCGAAAAGCAATAAAAGAACGAAAGAATACTTACGAAGGGTCCCCGAATGCTAATCTCGATCCAAGAACTCAGGTATGAAACAATGGTTTCAACTTAGAGCTCTCAAATCAAGATTCTTGTGAGAAATGAAGTTGGGGATGGATGGGTATTTATAGTAAATGGTCCACCGTTAGGATCGTTTGATGGAAAACGTGCCATGATCCAAGGCGTACACTTGTCGGAAACTCATGGTGGCTAAAAGTGATCCTTATCAGCTGACTAAGCGAAAGAGAATGTGTGGTTGTGAACGAAACAACTGGAAACTGCTGTTAGATTCGATTAATCTGGTTAGAAGGAGCCTCGCGGGCCGCCTGAGGATGTAAGGATCCTGAGGCGGGCCGCCTAGCAGTCACAGATCAGACATAAGTTTCAGAAATGACAGTTTCAGTCCCTGCACGTGTTTAAGGCCATTTCCGACACTTCTAAGGCCCGTAAAGCCAACTTTAAGGCCCTAAAATGTTTCCTAAACATTGTGGACATGAAACATGCTCAAAAATATGCCGGACATTGGTTCGTTTGGCCGTACGAACGCGATGTTCGCTTAATTACGACGGAATGCGCATAAGCGCGAAAAACGATCCAAATGATGCGACGAATGGATTTTTCTTATGGCGAACACTAAAGCATAATATAGTCATGCTTATATAAATTTTTGGATGTCCGAATGTATTCAGAACGTAAGTTATGCGCGAAAGTGCAAACTTGTGCACTTTTTGACACTTTTAGTCCCTGAATGACCCAAAAGTTTATTTTAGCATACCGAACCCCTCAAAGCCTATTTCTAAGCTATCTAAAGGATATTTATGGTATGTTTAACTTATGGTCATGTTCCGGAATGTCTGTTACAGTTCAAATTGGCATACTTTCGCAGTTTGTCAAATTTAGTCCCTGTAAGCGAATAAACTTTGATTTCACTACACCAAACCTTCCAAAACTTATATCTAAGTTATGTAAAGGTTATTTAAGGTATGTTAAGCCTATTTCACTATTCCGGAGTGTTCGTTGCATTAAACTGGTTATATCTACACATCATCTTTTCTGTCACACCCCGACCACGTAGAACATACAAAACGTGGCGGAAATGTCGGGGAGTGTTGTAACAGAATTAATTGTTTCAAATCCATGGCAATTGAAGTTTCGTTTTATTGATTAAAAGTGTTACAATTTCTTAACAAACAAAGAAATACAACATAATTAACTAGTCTTGCATCTTTTATTGTCACTAAAGCCCAATTCTGATCTCAATCACACACACAATTTCCTATGATGAGTCTTCATAAGAAACGTTCTTCTGTCAGTAGTTCAAAACTCCATGTTTTGTTACTACAATGACATCACTTTGAGGGTTGACATTTTCGCTAAGAATCCTAACATGGCCCAGAGTTCTACTTAGGGTTCAAGGGGTTCATTCAAAGCAAAAACATCACTGTCGTCCCCATAAGTTTCTCCTAAAATTAAATTTCGGGACGAAATTTCCTAAAGTAGGGGAGACTGTGACACCTGTGTCATTTCAACCATCAAACAAATTCCAAACCAATGAAATATTGTATTTCATACTTAGGACTTGTATAAATATGTGTAGCTTTTGCCCATATTTAGTCCCTGTAAGCGAATAAACTTTGATTTCACTACACCAAACCTTCCAAAACTTATATCTAAGTTATGTAAAGGTTATTTAAGGTATGTTAAGCCTATTTCACTATTCCGGAGTGTTCGTTGCATTAAACTGGTTATATCTACACATCAGTGCGCGTATAACCTTCCAGAAAGCGATTTAGAGCTTGAAATCGAACAAGACTTGATATGGGCAAAAGCTACACATATTTATACAAGTCCTAAGTATGAAATACAATATTTCATTGGTTTGGAATTTGTTTGATGGTTGAAATGACACAGGTGTCACAGTCTCCCCTACTTTAGGAAATTTCGTCCCGAAATTTAATTTTAGGAGAAACTTATGGGGACGACGGTGATGTTTTTGCTTTGAATGAACCCCTTGAACCCTATGTAGAACTCTGGGCCATGTTAGGATTCTTAGCGAAAATGTCAACCCTCAAAGTGATGTCATTGTAGTAACAAAACATGGAGTTTTGAATTACTGACAGAAGAACGTTTATTATGAAGACTCATCATAGGAAATTGTGTGTGTGATTGAGATCAGAATTGGGTAGTGTGAGAATAAATGACATTGGTCAAAGTCCAAGACTTCTTCCGTATCATTACTCTTGCCACCGTTGGTCTTAACACATGACAAAACTTCCTGTGGTTTCTATGCACTGAATTCTAAAATTATGTAGGCCTCCATAATTACGTAGTTCCTTGCACAGTCCGCACAGTTCATTTCATAATGCGTATGGGAAAAAAAAATCAAACGAAAATCTCTTGATTTAGACCACCCGAGGGCCTATTTAACTACATAAACACATGATATATTTAACTAAATTGTCGAACCAATCTATTTAACTTAGATCGACGTAGGATCTCTTTAACTAAACTACCTACGGGGAAATTTTAACTACGTCGACGTAGGATGCATTTAACTAGATTGTCGGACCAATCTATTTAACTTAGATCGACGTAGGATCTCTTTAACTAAACTACCTACGGGGAAATTTTAACTACATCGACGTAGGATGCATTTAACTAGATTGTCGGAAAAATCTATTTAACTTAGATCGACGTAGGATCTCTTTAACTAAACTACCTACGGGGAAATTTTAACTACATCGACGTAGGATGCATTTAACTAGATTGTCGGACCAATCTATTTAACTTAGATCGACGTAGGATCTCTTTAACTAAACTACCTACGAGGAAAATTTAACTACATCGACGTAGGATGTATTTAACTTTATCAACACATGTTGTCCTTAAACTTTGGAATAGTACTTTATAATCCAAGGAACTTAACTACAAAGTAGAAGTCCATTAAGGATTTAAGATAGTACCTTTTTGAATATCCTACTACGAATCCCTCATATGAAGATAAGAAAGATTCTATGAGGATTTGGATAACGAATATCCAGAGTATACAAAAACACAAAATGCATAAACACATAGTCACTTAACCACAAAATTGTTTATCTAGATCTTTAATTTGTAAGTTTTGTTTTGTTAATTATGTACATGCATTTAAAGCACACTAGGAATCCATTTCATGGATTTCATTCGGTACTTTAAACATTAACAAGAATCTAACTATGAAGATGGAAAGATCTTCCAAAAATTCGATTTCGTTTTCAAGAAAACGTAATATTCGAATTAAGGAACACAAAAATTTGAAGATACGGAAATACCCTTAGGTACCCTATAAATATCACTAAACCATATGCACAAGAACATAGTATTGAAGTAAAACTTGGTTTAAATCAAAGTTATGTTTTGTGTAAATGCATGTTATATTGATACGAACATCTATACGGTATTGTTATAATGCATACATCCAAGCCTTGAGACTGCGGCGATAAACCCTTAAACCACTTAAAGGTTTATCTAACTTATGTATATCGAATTCGGTCATTCCTTTCATCCCCTTTCCCTGGGATGTCCGGAACGGGAGTTGTCAATTCCTATGGTACCACTACCTACTAACGAACGGCGTAGCTAATGTTAATGAATGTATTGTTCCATTGTAAACAACCCAAATGTCATAACAAAATGTAAGCATGTGATGAAAACGATGTACTAAGTATGCACGCAATGGACATACATAGCATAAAATGTAAATGTAAAACGATGTACTAAGTATGCACGCAATGGACATACATAGCATAAAAACAATGAAATCATGTAAAACAATGTACTATAAGTGTACTATTGAACATAGCATGTATATGATGTGAAAACATGAAAGCATGAAAGTAACAAGTAGGCACATGTGTTCCACCCCAAAACGTTTGGAAAACAGTAAAAAAGGGGTCTATGTACTCACTTGAGATTGCTCAGAAGTCCTAAGATAACCACCAAGCAACGCTAGAGATCACGGAAATCAAACGGCACCTAATATAGGTAACTATGTTAATAAACCGGACCTAAGTCGGAAGATCGGGTAGCATGAGGGTTTGTAAACCAAACGAGTATAGAGACTTGTGTCATTTGGTTTAACAAAGCCTACATACTAATTGAAACCTAACATAATTGTTTACGACCCATTACGACCCGTTTAGGTAGCTTATGCTACTTTAACGCGTCGTTCGCGTGAAACGCGTTCGGACCGCCTAACTAGCCCTATGACAAGTGTTATATGCCTAAACATGTTACATAATCAGTTATGTAACAAAAGTTTAGGTTACATATGCTTAATTATCAATTATACATGAAAAGGGTATTCTGGTAATTTACCTAAGGCATATAAACTACCTATCATACAACTATTTAAACGATGTGACCATAAGGTATAACCTCGGAAGGTTATTCCCTATACACTATGGTCACCTACTGTGTTTGGTCGGATCCTAATGATCGACCAAATGGGTCGGGTTCGAGGTATAAGCGATTTATTAGATCGCTTACCCTACGACCCTAGACAACGTGGTAATCAGTAGGCATAGTCCCAAGGGACTATAACCAACGTGATTACTCTCACGTTGCGAAGTTCAAACGAACTTCGCATTGACCATTACTGGTCAACGCTGAAAGTCAAACAAAGTTTGACTTTCTGACTTGAAAAGCAATAAAATAAGGAAAAGAACGAAAGAATATCTACGAAGGGTCCCCGAATGCTAACCTCGATTCAAAAATCTCAGGTATGAAACAATAGTTTCAACTTAGAGTTTCTCAAATCAAAGTTCTTGTAATTTGGAAGCATGGGGGGTGGGGTATTTATAGTATTCGGTCCACCATTAACATCGTTTCATGGAAAACGTGCCATGATCTTGTCGGTACATGTGTCGGAACCTTATGGTGGCTAGAAAATGGTTCTTATCCGCTGACTAGACATGTGAGAATGTGTGGGTGAGGATGTAACAGCTGCAATCTGCTGTTTGATACATTTAATCTGGTCAGAAGGTCTGACGCGGGCCGCCTGAGGATGCTCAAGAACTGAGGCGGGCCGCCTAGCAGTCACAGATCAGAACAAAGTTTCAGAAATGACAGTTTCAGTCCCTGCACGTGTTTAAGGCCATTTCCGACACTTCCAAGGCCCGTAAAGCCAACTTTAAGGCCCTAAAATGATGCCTAAACATTGTGGACATGAAACATGCTTAAAAATATGCCGGGTGTTGGTTCGTTTGGTCGTACGAACGCGATGTTCGCTTAAGTACGACGGAATGCGCACAAGCGCGAAAAACGATCCAAATGACGCAACGAATGGATTTTTGGCAAGCCAAACGCTAAAGCATAATATAGTCATGCTTACATAAATTTTTGGATGTCCGGATGTATTCAAAACGTGAGTTATGCGCGAAAATGCAAACTTGTGCACTTTTTGACACTTTTAGTCCCTGAATGAGCCAAAAGTTTATTTTAGCACACCGAACCCCTCAAAGCCTATTTCTAAGCTATATAAAGGATATTTATGGTGTGTTTAACTTATGGTCATGTTCCGGAATGTCTGTTACAGTTCAAATTGGCATACTTTCGCAGTTTGTCATATTTAGTCCCTGTAAGCGAATTAGCTTGTTTTTGCCATACCAAAGCCTTCAAAACTTATTTCTAAGTTATGTAAAGGTTATTTAAGGTATGTTAAGCCTATGTCACTATTCCGGAGTGTTTGTTGCATTAAACTGGTTATATTTACGCATCGGTGTGCGTATAACCTTCCAGAAAGCGATTTAAAGTTTGAAATCGAACAAGAGTTGATATGTGTAAACGATACACATATTTTTACAAATCCCAAGTATGAAATACAATATTTCATTGGTTTGGCATTTGTTTGATGGCCGTGGAGGCACAGGTGTTACAACATACCTTAAATAACCTTTACATAACTTAGAAATAAGTTTTGAAGGCTTTGGTATGACAAAAACAAGTTAATTCGCCTACAGGGACTAAATTTGACAAACTGCGAAAGTATACCAATTTGAACTGTAACAGACATTCCGGAACATGACCATAAGTTAAACATACCATAAATATCCTTTACATAGCTTAGAAATAGGCTTTGAGGGATTAGGTGTGCTAAAATAAACTTTTGGGTCATTCAGGGACTAAAAGCGTCAAAAAGTGTATAAGTTTGCACTTTCGCGCATAACTTACGTTCTGGATACATCCGGGCATCCAAAAATTTATGTAAGCACTAAAATATTTTATTTTAGTGTTTGGCATGAGAAAAATCCATTCGTCGCGCAATTTGGATCGTTTTTCGCGCTTATGCGCATTCCGTCGTAATTAAGCAAACATCGCGATCGTATGACCAAACGAACCAACACCCAGCATATTTTTGAGCATGTTTCATGTCCACAATGTTTAGGCATCATTTTAGGGCCTTAACGTTGGCTTAACGGGCCTTAAACGTGTCGGAAATGGCTTTAATGCATAACAGGGACCAAAACTGTCAAATCAGCAAACTTGTTTCTGATCAGAGCAGCCCAGGCGGGCCGCGTAACCTTCTGGTGTTCCTTAAGCGGGCCGTGAGGCCCTCCTAGACCAGATTAATATGTATTAACAGCTGTTAACAGCTGTTATTCACTCCAAACTCAATTCCACATGTTGATACCTGATCATGGGGGGCCAATTTGAGTTACCATAGTGTTGCAACAAGTATAGGGACAAGATCAAAGCACGGTATTCGAGGAACGATCCTAACGGTCCTAGAAATCCTATAAATACCCCTTTGATTCACTTGCAAAACCCACTTGAATTCTGAGTTTTTCTCTAAGTGGTTGTGCTTATACACTTCCTACCTGAGATTACTTGGAAGATCAAACTTGCGGGGACCCTTTGTAAGTGTTCTTTTGTTCTTTTCATTCGTTTTAGCGTTAAAGTCAAACTTTGTTTGACTTTCTGCATTGACCAGTTTATGGTCAATGCGAAGTTCGTTTGAACTTCATAACGTGAGCGTAATCACGATGGTTATAGTCCCTGGTGACTATACCTACTGATTACCACGTTATCTAGGCTCAGTGACGAGTCGTAGTTTCGGCCAAAATGCGTGTTATTGCGTATTTTGTAACCAAACTACTTATAGGTATCAAAACCGTTTGTTTTGATACCAAACCTGTTTTCTAAACTTAGTTAAGCATGTTTTAACATGCTTAGCTCGTCACTTTTAGTTTTGTGCTTGTCTAGGGTCGTAAGGGTAAGCGATCTAAACAATCGCTTATACTTTCGAACCCGACCCGTTTGGTCGATCATTAGGATCCGACCAAACACATTAGGTGACCATAGTTGTATAGGGAATAACCTTCCGAGCTTATACCTTATGGTCACGGTGTTTAGTTAGTTGTATAATAGGTAGTTTATATGCCTTAGGTAAATTACCAAGATGCCCTTTTTACGCCAAAATTCATTTTAAGCATATGTAACATAACTTTTAACATCTAAACTGATTTGGCAACAATATTAGACATGTTAAGGCATATTTTACTTATCATAGGACTAGTTAGGCATTCCGAACGCGTTTCACGCGAACGACGCGTTAAAGTAGCATAAGCTACCTAAACGGGTCGTAATGGGTCGTAAGCACTTAGGTTAGGTTTCATTGTAGTATGTAGGCTTTGTTGAAACCATATTACATGAGTTCCCATACTCATTTGGTTTATGAGCCCTCATTCCATCCGATCCTCCGATATAGGTCCGATATATTAATGTAGTTACCTATATTAGGTACCGTTTGATTTCGTGATCTTCTAGAATTGCTTGGTGGTTATCCTAGGACTATTGAGCAATCTCAAGTGAGTACATAAACCCCTCTTTTACGGTTTTCCAAACAGTTTTGGGGTGAAACACATGTGCCTACTTGTTACTTTCATGCTTTCCATGTTTTCATATCATATGCTTATTATGTTCATTAGTACACTTACAGTACATGATTTCATTATGTTTTTGCTACGTATGTCCTTTATTGCATGCTTAGTACATTGTTTTACATTACATTTCACGCTATGTATGTTCATTTGATTACATACTTAGTGCATTGTTTTCACATGCTTACATTTTAGTATGACATTTGGTTTGTTCAAATGGGACAATATACATTCATTAACATTGATCACGCCATTCGTTAGTAGGTAGTGGTACCATAGGAATTGACAACTCCCGTTCCTGACATCCGAGGTATGTTTGGATGGAAGGAATGACCGAATTCGATAAACATAACACAGATAGACCTTTAAATTCGTTTAGGGGTTTATCACCACAGTCACAAGGCTTGAATGTATGCATTTTCACAATACCGCATAGATGTTTATATCAGTATAGCATGCATTTGTTCCACAAAACATAACTTTGATTTAAACCATGTTTTACTTCAATACCTTGTTTTTGTGCATTTTACATATGGTTTAGTTGATATATTTCACTTACCATACATGATATTTTGGATACACAATTCATGATTTACATTAGACATAAACATTTTGACATTGATTTACACAATTCATGATTTACATTAGACATAAACATTTTGACATTGATATACACAATTCATGATGTACATTAGACATAAACATTTTGACATTGATATACACAATTCACGATTTACATTAGACATAAACATTTTGACATTTATATACACAATTCATGATTTACATTAGACATAGACATTAGACATGGTTTTCACACAAACACTTTGACATTTGATATTACATAAATATTTTACTTTGGTGGTTTGGTTTGAGTAAGTGATTTAAGTAACGAGGCGTATGTAATATGATACAAGTATGGTGGATACGCCGCTGTTACTTCCTATATATAAGTGCTTGTATGGTATTACATATCGTAGCGTTATTTGAATTATTTCAATTTAGATATATAACATTTTATACAAATAACATACGTTTCACAATACATTGTTTTACAAACAACTTATCTGATATAAACTCATTTTACTTGGTTATTTACTTAACCATGTACTATTCTTTTATACATATATATCATTTCGTTTATTTATCACTTTTCAAATGATTTACAAGACAAAGCAAATTACAAGGTTTATGACTAAACATTTTCTTAAACATAAGTCATGAATTCTATTTTCACAAAACCTATGTATCTCACAGGCATTTTTATGCTGACGTACCTATTTTCACATGTGTTTCAGAATATGATGCTTAGGATTTATCAAGATACACTTAGGCGGACTTGGGCCTTAGCGACAATAAAAGATGCAAGACTAGTTATTTATGTTATGTTTCTTTGACTGTCAAGACATTGTAACTCTTTTAATCAATAAAACAATATTTCAATTTCCATGTGTTATGAAACAATGATTCTGTTACAACACTCCCCGATGTTTCCGCCACGTTTTGTTGTTTTACGTGGTCGGGGTGTGACACCCACTAAGTACTTGACTCCACATGGTTCCCCTATTCCAACCGTGCCATAGTTTTTGAAAGGTAACTGTTAGGGGTCATTTTTTTAACATACGTATCCTGACCAATATCCTGCCTTTGTTTGTTCATTTGTGACCAGGATGCTGGAAGAGGATATTGCTAACATCTTGGGCGATATCCTGAGGCTTATTGAATTAACCACGTGCAGGTTAAAGGCTGAGACTTGCTAACGGTCAAGAGGACTTCTTCTCCTCAAGACTCGGACGAATTTGTTGAGGAAGAGACGTTGAGCCCGAAAGACCAGGTCTACAACGTTCGAAGAAGGAATATTCGGTGGATCCCGCAAGTTTAGGGTAGTTTGTTATTTTATCTTTACTATAAATAGATGGGGGCGGATCAGCTTAGAACACACAATTTTTCACTAACACTCTCGTACACTTTCACTCTCTAGCTCATTGCAAACACCACACTTGTAATCAAGTTTCATTGTAACACTTAGTCGATCCGTACCACATCCTGCACTGTATCCTGATTTGTGAAGCAATTGAAGAACTAGGCAGCTGCGATTGTCTGCTCCCGAGGTTTTATGCCGGCGATCTAGATTGATTAAGGGCTTTCCTCGTATATCCCGTGTCGTTTACTTTACTTTTACTCATTGTTTGATCATAGATACAGCTCTATATCTTGAGCCGTATCCTGAAACTGTTTTTTACAATTAATTTGATTAACATATTTTCGACACTCATTTCTAGCACACTACCTCACTTAACTAATTTGATCACTTAATTACTTCGGTAATTTTTGACCAAAACAATTTGGCGCCCACCGTGGGGCAAGTGGTGCTCTCTTTACTAAAATTTTTTGTCAAATCGCTAATCGGTTTTCTATTTTCAAAACTTTTTGCCACATTGTCCATAATGGCCTCGAGATCAAACATGAGTTCCTCTACTGTGTCTGCTATGACTTCTGCTACTACCGGTTTGGTGCTCCCACCACCTCCTCCGAGGATGCCAGCCTCTACACAATCTCAAGATGTTATCCCTACTCGGAGTGTCCAGGGATCTGCTCCCGTTTTAGCTTCTAATGATGAAATTTTAACCTTATTTGGAAGTGTGCAGGAACAAATGAGGCAGCAACAGGAAACAAACCAGATGCTTTTAAGGGAAATACAACTCCTGAAGTCCAGCTCGAGCAGATCTGCTGAGGATAATGTCACTCCCTTGCACCCCAGAGCGTTGAACTTCAGTTCAGCTGTGTATACTGAGGATAACAGGGGGAATATTGTGCCCAGTCTTCCCCAGAATCATACTCCTGAAATACCCTCCTCGGTCAGGATGTCAACCATGAGGAGCTCAGGATATGCTTCAGGATATGGGCAAAATCCTCCAACGGGTAACGTGTCGAATAATAATAATACTCATGCTACTAACAGTGGTGGATCTTTGCAGGATACAGGTGTAACAACAGCACTTACCAGGGAACTTCAGAAGTTGAAGGACATGATATCTAGTGTACCTGGGGTGGTCCAGCCGATCCCGGAAGTGTCTCAAGACAGCCACAAGATATCTCGTTTTGCATATCCTATCTGTGATGCTGAGATCCCGAAGAGATTCCAAACTCCCAACATGAAGCTTTATGATGGGAGTACGGATCCTGAGGAGCATATTGCTCAATATAGGGAAAGAATGGAGATTAACCCTATCCCTCCGGAGCTCAAGGAAGCGTGCTTGTGCAAGGGATTTGGTTCTACTCTAACAGGATCAGCCTTAAAATGGTTGTTAAACGTTCCTACTCACTCAATTACTTCGTTTGCTCATTTGGTTAATTTATTTAACAGTCAATTTTCTTGTAGTCGGAGTTTTGAGAAACTAACCAGTGATCTTTACAGGATAACTCAAGGGCCTCAGGAATCCTTGAGGGATTAAGTGAACAAATTCAGTCGAGAATCCTTGGATATCCCACATCTTGATGTTGCAACGGCTGTGCAAGCTTTTAAGATGGGATTACAAAAGGATTCTCAGTTTTATCAGGATCTTGTAATGAATCCCTGCAGGAATCTCGACGAAGCTCGTAACAGGGCTTTGAGATATATCCGTCTGGAAGATGACAGGAAGATGCAAGAAAGGATGAACTCATCCAACACTTATGAGTTAACTAATAGGAAGTCAGAATCCTCGTTCAAGTCATATCGGCCTAAGCCGTATAGTAGAAATGAAAACAAAAGAGTGAATGCTGTCGAGGATGAGGATCCTGAAGAGTATCCTGAGTTGTCCGAATATTGCTTTTCTGTTAATATTTCTGAATTGATGTATGCTATGCAGGGTCTAGGAGACAAGGCTAGGTGGCCTCGAAAGAATCAACAAAAGGCTGACTGGAAAGATAAGTCAAAATGGTGTGCCTACCACGAAGATTTCGGACATGTGACTGAGGATTGCATTGCTCTAAGGAAGGAAATAAGCTATCTTCTAAGCAAGGGATATCTGAAAGATCTCTTAGGAAGAAAGAAGAATAAGGGTCAGGATACTGAGAAGGATCCTGAGCGAGCAGCATCACCTCCCGCGGATGCCAAAATAATCAACTTCATTTCGGGAGGATCCGACATTTGTGGAACTTCGTATTCGGCCGCAAAGAGACATGCAAAGGAAGCCAAGGCCGAAAGGGGAGACAAACCTGTCAGGATGACTACCCTCACAACTGACAAAGTGATCACTTTTGATGCTGACGACAGGGATACTGTCCAAGATCCTCACCATGATGCTCTGGTAATAACGTTATATGTGGCTAACCATTTTGTACGCAGGATACTGGTTGATAATGGCAGCTCCGTCAACATAATCCAACTAGAAACTCTGAAGAGAATGAATGTATCTCCAATGGATATCACTTCAAAGTCTACCGTGCTTGTTGGATTCAGTGGAGAGGCTAGAAACACAGTGGGAGAGATAAAGTTGCCAGTATACGTTGAAGGAGTCAACTCGATACAACGTTTCTGTGTGATGGATTCTCTATCCTGCTATAACATCATACTGGGAAGACCATGGATTCACGATATGAAGGCCGTGCCATCAACATATCACCAATGCATCAAGATACCTACCCCTTGGGGAGTTGTCAAGGTTGATAGTGATCAGCAGGAGGCGAAAGAATGCTACTCATCCTCGATGAAATCCTCAACCAAACCTAGTGCAGCATAGCAATTAAAGACGCGGGCTCAGGATATCGTGGAGGATCCAGAGCAGGATGTGAAGAAAATTATCCTGGATCAGGATAATCCCGATATTTCGGTGCTCGTAGGAACCAATATCCCTCAGGATATTGAGGAACAGTTAATTAACTTTTTGAAATGCAGGATGTCAACGTTTGCATGGAAGCATGAGGATATGACAGGCATATCCAAAGATATTATCACTCACAAGCTGGGGATTGATAAATCATTCAAGCCTGTGCAACAAAAAAGAAGAAAGTTTGCTCCTGAGCAGAACACTATTATCCAGGAGGAAGTTGAAAGACTATTAAAGTCCAGAATGATCAGGGAGGTTAAGTTCCCAAGATGGCTAGCAAACGTGGTTGTAGTACAAAAGAAAAATGGGAAATGGAGAGTTTGTGTAGACTACACAGACTTGAACAAAGCTTGTCCTAAAGACCCATTTCCTCTCCCCCATATTGATGCAATGGTAGACGCCACTGCCGGGCATGAAATGCTGACCTTCATGGACGCATCCTCAGGATTTCAACAGATCCAAATGGAGCCTTCTGACCAGGAGGATATCGCCTTCATGACACCAACAGGTATTTATTGTTATACAGCTATGCCTTTTGGTTTGAAAAATGCAGGTGCAACATACCAAAGATTGGTAAACATGATGTTCAAAGACAAACTGGGGGACACCATGGAGGTATACATTAATGATATGGTGGTGAAATCTAAAAAGGCCGAGGATCACCTCTAGGATATCAAGGGAGCATTTGATATCCTGGATCAATACAACATGAAGCTGAACCCTGCTAAATGCCATTTCGGAGTGGGGGCAGGAAAGTTTCTTGGATATATGGTGACAAAGAGGGGGATAGAAGCGAGCCCAGAACAGATCAAAGCTATCCTGGATATAAAATCACCCTCAAACATGAAGGACGTACAAAGGTTAACAGGCCGAGTAGCAGCTTTAAACAGATTTATCTCAAGATCCTCAGAGAAATGCAAAGACTTCTATGATATCCTGAAGAAGAACAAAAGATTCGAATGGGGGGACAAGCATGAAGCAGCCCTGCAGGATTTGAAATGATATCTCTCAACCGCACCTCTATTGATGAAGCCTGAAAACGGTGAACCACTATCCCTATACCTTGCTGTATCAGGGAATGCTGTAAGTGTCGTTCTTATAAAGGACCATGAAGGTCAGCAGTATCATGTTTATTATGTTAGTAAAAGTTTGCTAGATGCTGAAACTAGGTATTCTCATTTAGAAAAATTGATACTAGCATTAGTCATGGCATCAACGAAACTTAGGCATTATTTCGAGACACATAGGATACATGTTAAAACGAATTATCCTGTCAAAAATGTGCTTAGGAAACCAGAGATGTCAGGCAGAATGGCCAAGTGGTTAGTAAAGTTAAGTGCTTATGATTTGGTATACGAACCTAGAAATGCCATAAAATCTCAGGCTTTAGCTGACTTTGTGGCTGACTTTAGTAGTGACATTCAGGACGAGGTAGACCTAGAAGTTCAGCAATTAGGAGAATCCTCAGGATCCTGGACATTATATACTGATGGTGCATCTAATGTAAGAGGAGTAGGATTAGGAATACTACTAAAATCGCCACAGGGGGACATATTACCCCAGGCTATTAGGTGTGAATTTCCTGCTACTAATAATGAAGCAGAGTATGAGGCTTTAATTGCAGGATTAGAATTGGCTAAGAGCATGGGTATCAAAAAATTGCAAGTATATGTTGACTCTTTGTTAATTACTAACCATTTTAATGGATCCTATGCAGTTAAGGGTGAGAAACTAATCGAATATCTCGATATTCTTAAAAAATTAGCAGGATATTTCGATGTTTTTATACTTGAACAGGTACCAAGAGAGGATAATGCTGAAGCGGATGCCTTAGCAAATTTGGGATCATCGATCAAGATACCCGAAGGGACGCAAATACCAATATTACATGTCCTATATCCTGCAACGAATACTCAGGATAAAGAAGTAGCTGGTATTCAGGATCCTGGAGTAGAACATCCCGAAAAGGATCCTAAATCCTGGACGGCTCCAATCATGAGATATCTCAAAGAAGGACACATCCCTGGAAACGAAAATCCTAAGGCATTTAGGATGAAGGTATCACGATTCACTATTATAAATAATATTTTATACAAAAAATCCCTTGCAGGACCGTATTTGAGGTGCTTGGAGGAGCCTGAAGCCAAGGAAGTACTTCAGGATATTCATGAAGGGGATTGTGGTAACCATGCTGGGGGCAGGTCGTTATTCTCAAAAGTATTAAGGACAGGATATTATTGGCCAACGATGAGAAAAGATGCCGCAGAATATGTTCGAATATGTGACGCATGTTAAAGACACAGTAATATACTGCATCAGCCGGCTGAACCATTATATCCTATTGTTTCCCCTTGGCCATTTATGAAGTGGGGTATGGACATAGTGGGAAAGCTACCAAAAGCTCCGGGAGGAAAAGTCTTTATGCTAGCAATGACGGATTATTTCTCTAAGTGGGTTGAAGCAGAAGCATTTGTTCAAGTTAGAGATCAAGAAGTAGTATCCTTCATCAAGAGGAATATCCTGACCAGATTCGGGGTACCAGCTGAGATAATCTGTGACAATGGTTCTCAGTTCATAAGTAAGAGGACTACTGACTTTTGCAAGAGTTGGGGAATCAAAATGATCACATCTACTCCGGTACATCCTCAAGAAAATGGACAAGCAGAATCCTCAAACAAGATAATTGTCAATAACTTAAAGAAAAGGCTTGGAGCTAAAAAAGGAAGATGGGCAGAAGAATTACCCTTTGTTTTATGGGCTGATAGGACAACGGTGAAGAATGCAACAGGCCAGACCACATTTTCCTTGGTGTTTGGTGCAGAAGCAATGATTCCGACGGAAATGACAATACCTACTGCAAGATCTACCTTAAGTGATCCTAAGCAAAATCCTGAAGCCTTGAGTCAGGATTTAGACACTATAGATGAAAAGAGAGATGCGGCAAGGCTAAGGATGGCAGCATATCAACAAAGAATATCCAGGGCATATAACAAGAATATTAGAACCAGAAGATTTAAGGTTGGAGATTGGGTGTTAAGAAAGGCTTTTCAAAATACTACCAATCCTGCCGATGGTAAGTTAGCTCCAAAATGGGAAGGACCATATGAAGTTGAATCAGAAGCAGGGAAAGGAGCATATAGACTCAAGAATATGGAGGGGGATATGCTACCGAGATCTTGGAATGCTATACACCTTAAGCTCTATTTCAAGTGAGTTTAGAATTCAATTTCTAACTCATAATGGTATGAATTCTATCTTTTTTAAATATGTTTTGGTTTAATTTATTCTTTACTGACTTAAGCATCGGAGGGGTGTTAGCCAAGCTAACACCCACCTTAGTTTACAATTGTTTTGCAAGATATGTTTCAGGATATAGCTCCAGGATATGCACTCAGGATAACTCAGAAGATTAGAGGATTGGCCCCCTCTCTCATGTTTAAGGGATACTGATCCCTTCACAGGTTTAAAGGTATTCACCTTTCTTCCGAATTGGGTTTAAACACCCCGCCTGGAGCGTAAGTTATTCAGGGATAGTTCAAGGTGGCGGGACCAGTCCATGTAAAAGTGGCTGACAATTTCGTTACTGTTGGCTATATCCTGAATCCTAAAGGTATATGAGGATTGATCACCCTCTCTCACGAAAGGGTATTTTCATACTCTCTAAGGTTTAAAGGTTTTCACCTTTCTAAGTCTTGGAGTTTATACACTCCCGCCTGTAGCGCATGAAAATTTGGGATTTTCCCCAGGATACAAGGGATTTATCTCCAATACATCCTTGGGTTTTGCCCTTGGAACGTAAAAATTTGCCTATGGAAACTGACATTCAGAAGATTTCTAAAGTGTTTGAAGACATTGTACACAGGGGACATTCCCACCAAGATGGTGATGTAAAGCTAAAAGGATGAGGTTTGGAATTAATGCACTAAGTACCTTGCACAAGGGACATCTTTGTTTTGGTCAAAAATTACCGAAGTAATTAAGTGATCAAATTAGTTAAGTGAGGTAGTGTGCTAGAAAGTGTGTTGAAAATATACTTGTTAAGTTATTTGGAAAAACAGTATTCAGGATACGGCTCAGGATATTGAGCTGTATCTATGATCAAACAATGAGCAAAAATAAAGTAAACGACACGAGATGTACGAGGAAAGCCCTTGATCAATCTAGATCGCCGGCATAAAACCTCGGGAGCTGACAATCGCAGCTGCCTTGTTCTTCAATTGCTTCAAAAATCAGGATACAGTGCAGGATGTGGTACGGATCGACTAAGTGTTACAATGAAAATGAAATACAAGTGTGGTGTTTGCAATTAGCTAGAGAGTGAAAGTGTTCGAGAGTGTAAGTGTGAATTGTTGTGTTCTAAGCTGATCCGACCTCATCCATTTATAGTAAAGATAAAATAACGAACTACCCTAAACTCGCGGGATCCACCGAATATTCCTTCTTGGAACGTTGTAGACCTGGTCTTTCGGGCTCAACGTCTCTTTCTCAACAAATTCGTCCGAGTCTTGTGGAGAAGAAGTCCTCTTGACCGTTAGCAAGTCTCAACCCTTAACCTGCACGTGGTTAATTCAACAAGCCTCAGGATATCGCCCAAGATGTTAGCAATATCCTCTTCCAGCATCCTGATCACAAATAAACAAACAAAGGCAGGATATTGGTCAGGATACATATGTTAAGAAAATGACCCCTAACAATTGTCCCCAAATATATCGGTTGGGATACCAATCCAACGGATATATTTCAAAAATCTTATCTCATGGCTTAAGGTAATTAATATGACTAGACTCTTGAAATGACAGCGGTGCAACTTCCTAGGCGTTATTTACTTTTTACCCCCCTATATTCATCCTATATTAACCGAGGGACTCCTTGTCTCGGTTATCCTTATCTGCGAGCAAGCATCAGGTATTTTCTAATCTCCTTTCTTTGATTTTTCTTAATTTGCTCAATGGCACCACGAACGAAATCCCGCTCAGACCGGTCAGCCTCAACCCTCATAAGTCAAAACTTTATCACCGATCCAGCAAAGGAGATTTGCTGCTTCAATAATGCTGATATTGCTGTTCTCAAGGACTCCGGTGCCTTTCCCACCGGAACGGTCTTTCGCCCCTTTGACAAGGAAGCCCGATCGGATGTAGCATCCGACGAGTGGGTTTGTTTTTTCGCTTATCCTTTCTCTCTTGGACTCCGGTATCCATTTCCACCCTTTATCTCCAGCTTCTTCGACCTTACCGGCCTTAGTTATGCCCAAGTTATGCCAATGGTTTGGCGAATCTTGATAGTGTTGGATCAAATCAAATCTCGTCATTTTCCTAACCTACTTATTGAAGACCTTCCCGTAGCATACCGGTTGAGATCTCATGGCAATCACCGTTATCTTCTGTTCTCCATCAAGAACCCTTTGGTCCTTAAAGCCACCAAGAATGAGGATCGATGGCGACGAAAATTCTTTTTCGTCAAAAGAGACTCCATTGATAAGGGTCTCGATCTACCGGTTAAATGGTTAACCAGGGGTAGGATTTAGGGTTTTAGGAATATCCCCAATCATATCTTCAAACTGTATCCCAGACTTATATTCTGATGTTTTTATGCAGCGAATTTCAGAGATTTAGTGCCTCCTAGCGCAGAATCCGAATCCAAGATCAAAGAAATCTACCGTCTTCCTGCAAGTGAAAGAACTTTTTCCCTGTCTCTCACAGATCGTCATCAAAAATCAAGCTCAGAAATGTCAGGTAAGCACAATTTCATATGTTAATTATTTTTCAAAAATATGATGAGTTTTAAGAATGTCTTCCCTTATGTAGTACCAGTCGTCAACCTTGAAGGTTTCGAACTTGATGAGTTAGATTGCTACTCCAGCCTTGAACCCATCAGACAAGAATCCAAGACAAAGCCAGCTGCTACACCAAAGCCTACCTCCTCAAAGACTGTTTCAGCCCCCAAAGGTCCTCCGGCATCCAGGACCAGGGCATCCAGCTCTCGGAAGAGAAAGGAGACTGACTCCCCAGCTGTTTCTGAAACATTCTCCCTTGAGAATCATGGGTTTAACGAAGCCACCTCATTCCTCAAACAGGTAGAATTTTCTTTCCGATATCCTGTACAAGTATGTTAGTCTTTATCCTGCTTATTTTTCATATTAATACCTGTGTCTTTATCGACAGGGTCTGGATCGCCTCATGCATTTATACGAAGATGCTAGCGGTCTTAACAAGATGTTGCAGATTCAACTGGAGAAAGCTCAAGCCACCATAGCTGATCAAGGGACCATTGCAGCTGCCAAATCCCAGCACTATGAAGACAAATACAAGGCAATGACTCAGGAACATCAAGCCGCCCTCCATAAAGCTAATGAGGATGCTCAAGCCAAGCTAGACGCCGCTCTTCTCCAATATCAGCAGAATATGAGCTCATACCGGGATAGCCTAAAAGCTTCGGTGGTCGTCTCTCTTCTCCAAGCCAGGATAAGGATGGCTTATGAGGCCATGGATCTGGGTTTTGAATGCCCTTCCTGGAATGTAAAGGCTTGGGAGGAGAAACTACAGGGCCTCGGAGGTCATCCCGTTGCTCATCCTACAAAACATACTGGTGAAGAGCCTTCTAAGGTGGCAGAGGAGGTTGCCAATGTTGGTGATGGTGCTGAGAAGAATCCCGAGGGTGATGCTGGGGCGAATGCTGGCAAGGAGGTTGCTAATCAAGAAGGTGCCGCATCTTAGGCGGCGAAATGGGCGATGATGGATATATGTGCCAAGGCCGGAGCCCATTTTTTAATTTCATGGTTGTGGTTGCATAAACAATTTACTTTTCCTGTCCTTGAACAATTTACTTTTCCTGCACTAAAACAATGTGATGACCAAAGGTGAATGGGTCCTAAGTTTTAGGATGAAGCCCTTGGTCATTGATTAGTATAACTTGTTTTGAACATAGTATCGGTTGTAGGTGAACGGGTCCTGTTTTGAGACAGATCCTGCAACCGTTACATAAATTTAGCAAAAACTAATTGTGCTTTTGGCGGATGGGCCTTAGTTTAAGGTGAAACCAAAAGTGTCACACCCTGGCTTTGCGGAAGCGTGGTTAATTTGGTGTGACTTCTTAATACCATAGCTTAATCATAACAAAGCTATATGAATTAAAAACATGCAAGATCATCCATTAAGTTTTGAAAACCAAATACAGTACCATTGTTTTAACGGGAACATACCCTAACAACCATAACCTTGTTCAACATACATTACAAACTTAAACATAATATAATCATGGTTTAAGGATTGTGTCTTGTCCAGGAAAGAGACACATCCCCTAAACCCCGGATGACCTTGGAAACTAGTGCAGCGGAAAACATGCCATACCGTGCCAGATCTCGTTAATTTCCTGAAATACATGTAAGTTGAAAAATCAACAATAATGTTGAGCGAGTTCATGTGCAAGTGAGTAAGTAAAACACTTGTAAGTATAAAAGTTCCCTGGTATGTAGCAGTGTAAGGAAAAGAGATCACCAATGGTTTGCAAGGCCATTAGCATGTGTGAAATGCAAGTAGGAAGACTCAACCCTAGCCGATTTATGCGTCGGGCAACCAAGTCACTCAAGGTCCGTTCTGTTGGTCCTCACAGAGGTCCGTTCTGTTGGGCCTAGAGTTGGGCTCGCTACACCCAGATAGATCTACCGCTTAAGTCCCTCGGTGTTCTGCCTACTCATTCACATGATCTAAGTGGTAAACCTCCTTACGTTAACATACCGTGTATAATAGTACTTGTAAACAAAGTAACATGTATTTCACCCCCGCAGTTAAGAAAACTGAAAACAGTTAGAGAAAAGGGGGACATGAACTCACAGTGAAGCGTCTCTACCAAGTGTCTCCAAGTCAGAAAGCTGTGCGACGACCTACAAGTGCTAATTCTATTAGACGGACGGCCGTGCCTTAGCTTTATAGTTTAAGTCTTTGGGAAATAGTTAGACAACTATTTCGTGTTTACATTTTGTATATACTTGGTAGTTAAATTCCTTCCCAATGATGGGGGATACAATACATGTGCGTAAGTTATGTTTTACAATCGAGTGGCAATATAATTACCGGCGTAACTTATATATCCATGGTGAAAGCGTTCGTATTATTTTGGAATCGTTAATGTTTGTAAATATTATTTTTACTCTAAAAATAATATTTATGTATTTTCACAAAGTAATCATAAACAGTGTGTGACCATATATATTTATCACGTTAAATCTTGTGAAAATCCCACCTCCGAATATTTAGTAAATAAAGTCATGGCGAAATTTATATTTCGAAAACATGTCAAAATAATTCTAACACTTGTAGTGTAAATAGTTCTAAGTGTTAGGTTTTTAGAAAAATTTCGCCAGAGTTCCCTCTGTAACTGGAGGTGGCCACGCTTTCAAGCGTATCATTTTCTTTTATAAATTCAATCAACAATTTTCTAAACAATGTTACACTAGTCGAGTGTAAAAACAATGCATTTTTCATGACAACATAAACTTGGCGTTTCATGAAAACGCGTAGTAATTTAGCGGTGCTTTTAGTGGGTTTAGTTACCCTCCAAAAATTATGACTTTTCAAAAAGACCCGTCTTTTAACTTGGTGTGTCTTAGAAAAATCATTTGTAGATGTCGGGTCCATAAGACCATCCACTCACTTAGTTTATTTATTTTTCAAGAACTCGTTTTTGTTACCAAGTTTATGTGAAACATGGAGGTGATTCTTTTATGTAAACATTAGTCACCTCCTAACTTGTTAACATAAGTTTTTAATCTTATTTTAACAAGTTAAATTTTGATGTCCAACATCATCTTACTAGTAAGCATCAAAATAAATAATAACCACATCAAAACAATTTTTATTATTATAACAAGATTCCATCTTATTTTAACCTCATACTAGCTTTATGTTCAAGTTTGCATTTATGATCTTCTAGTGTTCTTTTATTTATATCACAACATAGTTATTAACCACAAAAAAATATAAAATAAAAGATGATCCAAGAAGCTTACTACTAGCTTTGAAGCTAGGGAAGAAACACGAGAGAAAAACGAGTGGATAAAGGCAAACTAGAGAGGCCCTTGACAAACCGCGAACTCCACACTCCGTGATTCGCCTTCTTACACCTTGTAGTGGGTCTTGGAATACTTGAACAATATAAAAAAAAATTGATGGTGGTGGCTATGAGTTTCGGCAGTAGCTTTACTTAGTGGGAGAAATGGAATTGTTTTTGTGTTAAACGAAGATGATGATAGGTGATGTTTATAATATTATTTTCCTTTTAACCAATGGGTTGTATGTCTAGATAGTACCATACATAATCATCCATAATCTCCAAGGAGATTGCATGGGGAAAGTAAGAAATTTAAGGAAAATATCTTGTGGGGTTAAGTTCAGCCGAAAGTTTAGCCATGTGGGGTTTTAGTGCAATATTTTTGGTAAATAGATAAGTAGTTTAGGGGTGTTGAGTGTAAGTTATTAGTTCACTCATCTTTCTCACAATACAAAAGTCAACTTGCATGGGAACTTGGAATATTTTCCAAAAATATCGTATGGTGGGGGGGGGGTGTTAAGTGAAAATTATTTAGTAAATAGGTGAGTAATTTAGGGGTGCCAAGTGTAAGTAGTATCATTGTAAATACTAGGATCTTTTGTTGGTGGCACATGGGACAAATCGAAAAATAGAGAAAAGGGGCCATGATGCCGTCAATTTCACATAGGGGAATGGTTTAGTTGGATTTCAACTAATTGTTAAGTAAGTAGTTAGTTAATTAGGGACTTTAAATAAAGTATTAGTGTGTAATAAATTATAACGGGTGTTAGGGTATTCGGGGACCCTAACTGGCTCAGAAAAGAAAAACAATGTAAATAACAATATTTTCAGGTTCCTGGTAAGGTCCGGTTGTTCGGTTGGATAGTAATCCGTTAAAGCGTTGAATAAATATTTAAAGTGCCGTTATTACTCTTTTTAGTGACACTACTCATTCCTGACACTTTGGAAAGTGTCTAGTAATATTTTTCTCATGTCTTGGCACTTTATTAGTTAGCTAAAAGCTGAATTATTTTGTAAAGTGCTGAGTTTTGTACTTAGAGTACGTTTTAGGCACATCCAGTCATAGTGACTTATTCCTAGAGACGCAGTTCCACAACCCTTGTATCCCTACACTCACTACTAGTGTAGCCAAATATCTCAGGCTCTTATGGGCCTTGGAGGCAGTGTTTGCCTGATGCTGGCTTTATCAGCATGTTCAACAGGTTATCCGTGTATTGTGCTACTGTGCTTTTTGTGCATCATGTTTGTCACTAAGGTTCAGCATGTAAATAATGTAGTGACAGCAAGCAAGTATGATGCAAGTAAGTACATGTATCAGTATTCAAGTAGCAGTTCATCAGCTAGTTCAAACAAGCACAGTAATTAAGCAGTAATTAATCATTAATTAAGTCGTACGGATACCTGGTTTAGTGCGGGTTGTCACATTCTCCCCCCGTTAAATAAATTTCGTCCCGAAATTTAAGTTCTGCTTGTAGATGCAGGGTTCTTAGGAAAAAGGTGGGGGTATTTCTCTTTCATCCGGTCCTCACGTTCCCAGGTGTATTCAGGACCGTGTCTGGTATTCCAACGAACTTTGACGAGCTTGACACTGCTCCGGCGGGTCTTGTTAACTTTCCAATCTGTGACCTCAACAGGTTCTTCAACGAAGTGGAGCGTGTCGTCAACATGAATCTCGTCGATGGGAATGGCAACGTCAACTTGAGTTGGACTTTTCTTCAGGTTGGATACATGAAATGTATCGTGAACACCATTCAGTTCAGCAGGTAGGTCCAACTTGTATGCTACTAGTCCTATTCTTTCCAGAATTCTGAAAGGACCAATGTAGCGTGGATTTAACTTCCCACGCTTTCCAAAGCGTGCCACCCCCTTCCAGGGTGAAACTTTCAATAACACCATTTCTCCAACTTGAAAATCCACATGTTTCCGGTTTGGATCCGCATAGGCCTTTTGTCTGTGGCGAGCTGCTTCGATGCGTTTAAGAATTTGCGCAATCTTGTCTGTCGTCTCTTGGACGATCTCGGGACCAGCAAGCTGTCTATCACCTGCGTCAGACCAACATAGGGGTGATCGGCACTTGCGTCCGTAAAGGGCTTCAAATGGGGCGACACCAATACTGGTGTGGTAGCTGTTGTTGTATGAGAATTCGACCAAAGGTAAATGTTTATCCCAGCTACCGCCCAAATCCATAACACATGCCCTCAGCATGTCTTCTAAAGTTTGTATCGTTCGCTCGCTCTGGCCGTCAGTTTGCGGATGAAACGCAGTGCTCAGATTCAACTGTGAGCCAAAGGCTTCTTGGAAGGACTGCCATATCCTTGACACAAATCTTCCGTCTCTATCAGAGATGATTGAGAGAGGCACTCCATGACGCGCGACGATCTCTCTCATGTAAATTTCCGCAAGTTTACTAGTGCTGTCTTTCTCTTTGATTGGCAGAAAGTGTGCGGACTTTGTTAGGCGGTCAACTATTACCCAAATCATATCATGGCCTCTTGGCGTTCTTGGCAATTTTGTAACAAAATCCATTGAGATTTGTTCCCATTTCCATTTGGGAATCTCAGGTTGTTGCAGAAGTCCCGAAGGCTTCTGGTATTCCGCTTTAACCTTAGCGCACGTTAAACATTTGCTCACATAGACAGCAACGTCGCCTTTCATCCTAGGCCACCAATAATAACCTTTGAGATCCTGGTACATCTTATCCGCTCCCGGATGGATAGAGTACCGTGACTTGTGAGCTTCATCGAAAATAACTTTCCTTAAATCTCCAAACAAAGGAACCCAAATCCTTTTCTCAAAACATAATGTCCCTTCCTCGTTTGGTACCAAAAGCTTCTCCATCCCACGGAGATATTCTTCTTCGAGATTCCTTTCCTTGAGAGCTTCCTTTTGTGCTGCACGAATGCGCAAGGAAAGATCGGTTCGTATAATCATTTCCAAAGCCCTAACCCTTATAGGCTTGATTCTCTCTTTACGACTTAGGGCATCGGCGACTACATTCGCCTTCCCTGGGTGATACTTAATCTCGCAGTCGTAATCGTTTAGCAACTCAACCCATCGTCTTTGCCTCATATTCAACTCCTTCTGGTTGAATATATGCTGCAGGCTCTTGTGATCTGTAAAGATTGTACACTTCGTACCATAAAGGTAGTGTCTCCAGATCTTTAGTGCAAAAACCACTGCACCGAGCTCTAAATCGTGTGTGGTATAGTTCTTTTCGTGCACTTTCAACTGACGCGATGCGTAAGCAATAACCTTTTGGCGTTGCATCAACACACAACCCAATCCTTGGCGCGATGCGTCGCAGTATACCACAAAATCATCTGTACCTTCCGGTAGAGCTAAGATAGGCGCGTTACAAAGCTTATCCTTCAGTATCTGGAACGCTTCATCCTGTTTGATTCCCCAATCAAACGTCTTATCTTTCTGCGTGAGGAGCGTCAATGGTTGAGCGATCTTCGAAAAGTCCTCAATGAACCTTCGATAGTAGCCAACCAAACCCAAGAATTGTCGAATCTCGGTTGGCGTCTTTGGCGTTCCCCAATCTTTGATCGCCTCGATCTTTGTCGGATCCACGTGGATTCCATCTCCATTTACCACGTGCCCAAGGAATTGTACCTCTCGTAGCCAAAATTCGCACTTTGAGAATTTGGCATACAGCTGTTCCTTCTTCAGCAGCTCTAGAAGGGCTCTAAGATGTTGTTCGTGCTCAGCCTTTGTTCTTGAATAAATCAAGATATCGTCGATAAACACAATCACGAACTTGTCCAAGTACGGCTTGCAAACTCTATTCATCAAATCCATAAAGACTGCAGGTGCGTTTGTCAAACCAAACGGCATAACAAGGAACTCGTAGTGTCCATATCGAGTTCTGAAGGCTGTCTTCGGGATGCTTTCCTCTTGTATTCTCAACTGATGGTATCCAGATCGAAGATCGATCTTTGAATAAAAGCTTGAACCTTGAATTTGGTCGAACAGATCATCAATCCTTGGCAGAGGATACCTATTCTTGATCGTCAGCTTGTTTAATTCCCGGTAGTCAATGCACATTCGAAAACTACCGTCCTTCTTCTTGACAAACAGGACCGGAGCTCCCCAGGGCGAGAAGCTTGGTCGGATAAAACCCTTGTCCAACAACTCTTGAAGTTGTGTTGACAGTTCCTGCATCTCAGACGGAGCAAGTCTATAAGGTGCCTTAGCCACAGGCGCGGCGCCTGGAACTAAGTCGATGTGGAACTCTACTTGCCTCTGAGGTGGCAGTCCGGGTAAGTCTTCCGGGAAGACTTCTGGATACTCCCTCACGACAGGGATGTCTTCGATTCTTGGCTCAGCAGCCTTCTTGTCCACAATGTGTGCCAGGAAAGCAACACATCCTTTCTGCAAACACTTCCTTACTTTCAGGCAGCTGATAAATCTTAGTGGCGTATCACGCTTCTCTCCGTGAACCACAATTGTCTCACCATCATCGGTTGGGATACGAACAACTTTCTCGTGACATACTATCTCAGCCTTGTTTCCTGATAACCAATCCATTCCTATTACCACGTCGAAACTTCCCAACTGGACTGGTAGCAGATCTAAAACAAACTCACGTTCTCCCAATTCAATCACACAACCTCTGATAACTTCGTTGGCTTCTACTAACTTTCCATTGGCCAATTCGATCGAGTAGGGAATATCTAACTTATTAGCAGCTAGGCCAAGCATATTCTTAAATTCTAGCGATACGAAGCTATAATCGGCACCAGTATCAAATAAAACGGATGCATAGCGTTGATTTACAGGGAACGTACCAGTAACAACATTGGGGTCCTGGCGCGCTTCCCTTGCTCCGATTTGAAACACTCTTCCACGGGCTTGGTTTAACTCTGGGCAGTTTTTCTTGAAATGCCCGATATCACCGCAGTTATAGCATCCCAGTCTTTGCCCGTTTCCACCAGCTTGATCATTCCTCTGATTACGATTCACAGCACCCGCTTGATTAGCATTGTTGCCTCAATTCTCGTTACCTCCATTATTTCCTTGTGAGCGATTACCACCACGATTATTGTTTCTGTTTCCATATCCTCCCTGGCCTCCCCGACCGGCAGGGGCCCAACAAGTGTCCTTCAAGTGACCACGTTTCCCACATACTTCGCATACTTTTAGCCCACATTGACCAGAATGGTGGCGTTGGCAGGTATTGCATTTGGGCTGGGTGCCCATGTATCCTCTTCCTTTCTCTCCTCTACCAGCTGCAACCTGAGCTGGCGTGTCTGATCCTCCTTTCTTAACCACTACACTAGCACCCTGCTTGAAGTTTGAGAACTTCCGTTTGTTACCACCTGATGACTCGACATGAGTCTCTGCCTTCTTGGTCTTGACCTCATCAAACTTGTTCAAACGAATTGCCTCCTCGGTGAGAGCCACGCTCAAATCGATGGCTTCAGTGATAGTTGCTGGTTTGGAGGAGGTTACCATACTTATGATTTGGGGAGCCAAACCCCAAATGAAGCGCTCGATTCGCTTGTATTCTGGTGTAACCATGTAAGGAACCACTTGAGATAAGTCGTGAAACCTTTGAACGTATTCTGCGACCTTTGGACCGTCCATCTTTAAGTGCCAAAATTCAGTTTCCAACTTTTGAATTTCTGCGCGAGAGCAGTACTTTTTGCGCATAAGTTCCTTTAGTTCGGTCCAGGTCAGCGCGTAGGCAGCAGCTTCGCCTAGTGTTTGTACTTGTAGATTCCACCAGGATAGGGCTCCATCTAGAAACAGCCCTGAGATATAGGTGACTTGCTGATCCAGCGCACACTTGCTCATGCGAAGTACAGATTCGGTTTTCTCAGCCCAGCGGACAAAGGCGACAGCACCTCCAGTGCCATCAAAGTTGACCGGTTTGCAGTCTAGAAACTGCTTGAAGGTGCATCCTGCACGTATGTTAACATATGAATGGCATTAGCATCCTTGCCAGAGATATCCAATTAGGTCACAGTATGTCTTAATGACTTAGTATTACCGTGCGGTGGATTGTTATTGCCTTGGTTAATACTTCCGCTCGTCCCGGGCTAAGATGCTGCATACTGAGCTATGGCAGCGGCAATAATCTGCTGGAGTTCTGCCTCATTAGTAGGCATGTGTGTCTCACGTCTTGGCGGCATCTTCTAAAAGATGGTTTACGTTGGTCAGGCCATAGCGAAATGTACGTATATAGTAATAGTAATAGCACATAACATCTCATGTTATCAATACATCATAAATACCAATCACACAACATCCATGTCATACAAATACAAACAAGCAATCAAGCGAATCAGATATGATGAGAATACTGCGATTGCCATATATCGAGACTACATAGTAAGTGTATCAGTACATCATAGTTTCATACAATCATCAATCAACTAGGGGCTACATCACCCCTGTACAAAAACCATAACAAATCAGTGTCAAATACATGTCAACAAAAGTCAGGATCATAAAGTAGTCTTCAAAATGTTGTGCAATCCAACAATCGCCGTCTTCTCATCCTCGTCTACCCAAACAGCACTGATGAGCTCTATACAGATGGTGGTGGAGGAGGGGGAAAGTGGGTGTAAAACAAACGACGTAACTGGAGCCAGTCCTCCTCCTGGGCTCGCTGAGTACGGATGATGGAAGCAATCTGCTGCTCTAGTGTAAGGAGACGGGCAGCAAAATCTGGAGGTAAAGGTCGAAATGGCTGCAGGGGAGAGTGTGTCTGACCATGGCATGGACACGGTGGCAGCTGAGCTCTCTCGAGCTCCTGGATGCGCTGCGTGTGTGACTCATGCTGAGCTACAAAAGACATCAAGACGTCCTCGATCGTGTACCCCCTGTGAAAAGAATGGTAGGGGTCAGTAGGTGGCATACCAGAGTCTGGTGCCCAAAGAAACGGCTCACTAGTGGGGTCGAAAGGTGCCACGCGAAATGGAGCAACAGTGGGTGGAACAGACGACATCGGGGGCATGAAAGGGATAGGCATCGGTACATGCCCAACAGGATGGGCTGAAGAACCCTCTCCAGGCCTCGCTGGAGGTACAAACTGTGGGACCTGAAAGGAAAAATCAACATGTCGTGTAACAGGGATCTGAGGGGGAAAAGGCGGTACATCCTCATCAGCAGGTATCCAACCGTGCTGTGCATGCTCATCTGGTGGATCCATGCGTGCCGCGAACAGTGCATGCTCGGGCTCTAGTGGAACGGGGTCAAGTGGGGGAGCAACAACAGGGTGAACAGGTGCAATGTGCTCAACGGGAGGGTCAACAGGTATAGCAACAACGGGTAAAGGATCAACAGGATCAACAATGACATGATCGCCCTCCATCAAAGGAACATCCACGGGGAGATCATCAGCAACAGGCTCAAAAGGGATGTCAGCATGTACTAGGTCATGCTCAGGTATGGGGTCTAGAGCGGCTGCCTGCTCTGGAGCAACGGCAGGCTCGAGGTCATCAAAAGCCATCTCGAAACCAAAATCTGGGTCAATAGGATCAAATGGGTCAACAGGGTCTACTGGATCCTCCATGAACTGATCCATCGGAATAAACTCTAGGTCACGATCTGGGTCGAATCCTGGGGGAAACATAGGATCGGAATCCCCCTCATCATCATGGTCGAAAACAAAACTGGGGATAGGGCCAACAGAAGATGCCTGATCAGGGTCTGATCCATGAGAGAAGTGCTGCACACTCTGGATGTGTGAGGATACAGAGGCCACAGACTCAAAGGAGTCTGGGACTGGAGAGTGGGCAGGTGATTCCGCGGCGGGAGCATCTGCGATCAACAAGGGACCATCAGTAGCAGGAAGGGCCTCGCCCTGAGCATCATCCTCTAAAGGCTCATCGTCAAACATATCGACATCATCATCCTCATCGTCGATAGGCAAATCATAAACAGGGTACGAAGCAAGTGGTATAGGGGCAGGGATCACTGCAAGTGGTAGATCCCCGGCCAAAGGACCATCTGCGAGCTCGCCAGCACCGTCAGGTAATGCGAAGGGCTGGAAATCGTCCTCATCTGTGCTAGTAACGTCGGACGTGTGAACCTCGTGCTCCGATGACTCTAGGTCGTCCGATACGATAGGCCTAGGGCCTGTGGTGTCTGAACCACCAGTGTCTGTAGAATCCATGTGTCTGTAACATATACACAAACATGCACAAATAGTTAATCATATAATCAAATAATCACATAAGTCACCAAGTAAGGTATCACATAATTCTCCTAGTCTTACTAGCCAATTTCTCCCAGTCTTTAAGACTGCTCTATCCTCCACCTCGACCACTCAGATCGAGCCTCGGTCCCCTTGACCGAGCCTCAGCCTTCATGACTGAGCCTACTCTTCCTAGCCTCACTAGCCAACTACCTCGGTCACCTAGACCGAGCCTCGATCCCCCAGACCGAGCCTCAGCCCTCCAGGCTGAGCCTAAAATAAATCAACGTGCTCAACTACCTCGGTCACCTAGACCGAGCCTCGATCCTCCAGATCGAGCCTCAGCCCTCCAGGCTGAGCCTATAATTAATAAAATGTGCTCAACATTTGTTTGTAAAAGTTTGGATCTGGACTTAAGTGGTATGCAGAAAAATGTTTTCGTGAGAGCCCTAGTGATCATAGTCTAGACTCGAGAAGGAATCCTAGTTCGCTATGATCAGAGCTCTGATACCAAGCTGTCACACCCTGGCTTTGCGGAAGCGTGGTTAATTTGGTGTGACTTCTTAATACCATAGCTTAATCATAACAAAGCTATATGAATTAAAAACATGCAAGATCATCCATTAAGTTTTGAAAACCAAATACAGTACCATTGTTTTAACGGGAACATACCCTAACAACCATAACCTTGTTCAACATACATTACAAACTTAAACATAATATAATCATGGTTTAAGGATTGTGTCTTGTCCAGGAAAGAGACACATCCCCTAAACCCCGGATGACCTTGGAAACTAGTGCAGCGGAAAACATGCCATACCGTGCCAGATCTCGTTAATTTCCTGAAATACATGTAAGTTGAAATATCAACAATAATGTTGAGCGAGTTCATGTGCAAGTGAGTAAGTAAAACACTTGTAAGTATAAAAGTTCCCTGGTATGTAGCAGTGTAAGGAAAAGAGATCACCAATGGTTTGCAAGGCCATTAGCATGTGTGAAATGCAAGTAGGAAGACTCAACCCTAGCCGATTTATGCGTCGGGCAACCAAGTCACTCAAGGTCCGTTCTGTTGGTCCTCACAGAGGTCCGTTCTGTTGGGCCTAGAGTTGGGCTCGCTACACCCAGATAGATCTACCGCTTAAGTCCCTCGGTGTTCTGCCTACTCATTCACATGATCTAAGTGGTAAACCTCCTTACGTTAACATACCGTGTATAATAGTACTTGTAAACAAAGTAACATGTATTTCACCCCCGCAGTTAAGAAAACTGAAAACAGTTAGAGAAAAGGGGGACATGAACTCACAGTGAAGCGTCTCTACCAAGTGTCTCCAAGTCAGAAAGCTGTGCGACGACCTACAAGTGCTAATTCTATTAGACGGACGGCCGTGCCTTAGCTTTATAGTTTAAGTCTTTGGGAAATAGTTAGACAACTATTTCGTGTTTACATTTTGTATATACTTGGTAGTTAAATTCCTTCCCAATGATGGGGGATACAATACATGTGCGTAAGTTATGTTTTACAATCGAGTGGCAATATAATTACCGGCGTAACTTATATATCCATGGTGAAAGCGTTCGTATTATTTTGGAATCGTTAATGTTTGTAAATATTATTTTTACTCTAAAAATAATATTTATGTATTTTCACAAAGTAATCATAAACAGTGTGTGACCATATATATTTATCACGTTAAATCTTGTGAAAATCCCACCTCCGAATATTTAGTAAATAAAGTCATGGCGAAATTTATATTTCGAAAACATGTCAAAATAATTCTAACACTTGTAGTGTAAATAGTTCTAAGTGTTAGGTTTTTAGAAAAATTTCGCCAGAGTTCCCTCTGTAACTGGAGGTGGCCACGCTTTCAAGCATATCATTTTCTTTTATAAATTCAATCAACAATTTTCTAAACAATGTTACACTAGTCGAGTGTAAAAACAATGCATTTTTCATGACAACATAAACTTGGCGTTTCATGAAAACGCGTAGTAATTTAGCGGTGCTTTTAGTGGGTTTAGTTACCCTCCAAAAATTATGACTTTTCAAAAAGACCCGTCTTTTAACTTGGTGTGTCTTAGAAAAATCATTTGTAGATGTCGGGTCCATAAGACCATCCACTCACTTAGTTTATTTATTTTTCAAGAACTCGTTTTTGTTACCAAGTTTATGTGAAACATGGAGGTGATTCTTTTATGTAAACATTAGTCACCTCCTAACTTGTTAACATAAGTTTTTAATCTTATTTTAACAAGTTAAATTTTGATGTCCAACATCATCTTACTAGTAAGCATCAAAATAAATAATAACCACATCAAAACAATTTTTATTATTATAACAAGATTCCATCTTATTTTAACCTCATACTAGCTTTATGTTCAAGTTTGCATTTATGATCTTCTAGTGTTCTTTTATTTATATCACAACATAGTTATTAACCACAAAAAAATATAAAATAAAAGATGATCCAAGAAGCTTACTACTAGCTTTGAAGCTAGGGAAGAAACACGAGAGAAAAACGAGTGGATAAAGGCAAACTAGAGAGGCCCTTGACAAACCGCGAACTCCACACTCCGTGATTCGCCTTCTTACACCTTGTAGTGGGTCTTGGAATACTTGAACAATATAAAAAAAATTGATGGTGGTGGCTATGAGTTTCGGCAGTAGCTTTACTTAGTGGGAGAAATGGAATTGTTTTTGTGTTAAACGAAGATGATGATAGGTGATGTTTATAATATAATTTTCCTTTTAACCAATGGGTTGTATGTCTAGATAGTACCATACATAATCATCCATAATCTCCAAGGAGATTGCATGGGGAAAGTAAGAAATTTAAGGAAAATATCTTGTGGGGTTAAGTTCAGCCGAAAGTTTAGCCATGTGGGGTTTTAGTGCAATATTTTTGGTAAATAGATAAGTAGTTTAGGGGTGTTGAGTGTAAGTTATTAGTTCACTCATCTTTCTCACAATACAAAAGTCAACTTGCATGGGAACTTGGAATATTTTCCAAAAATATCGTATGGTGGGGGGGGGGGTGTTAAGTGAAAATTATTTAGTAAATAGGTGAGTAATTTAGGGGTGCCAAGTGTAAGTAGTATCATTGTAAATACTAGGATCTTTTGTTGGTGGCACATGGGACAAATCGAAAAATAGAGAAAAGGGGCCATGATGCCGTCAATTTCACATAGGGGAATGGTTTAGTTGGATTTCAACTAATTGTTAAGTAAGTAGTTAGTTAATTAGGGACTTTAAATAAAGTATTAGTGTGTAATAAATTATAACGGGTGTTAGGGTATTCGGGGACCCTAACTGGCTCAGAAAAGAAAAACAATGTAAATAACAATATTTTCAGGTTCCTGGTAAGGTCCGGTTGTTCGGTTGGATAGTAATCCGTTAAAGCGTTGAATAAATATTTAAAGTGCCGTTATTACTCTTTTTAGTGACACTACTCATTCCTGACACTTTGGAAAGTGTCTAGTAATATTTTTCTCATGTCTTGGCACTTTATTAGTTAGCTAAAAGCTGAATTATTTTGTAAAGTGCTGAGTTTTGTACTTAGAGTACGTTTTAGGCACATCTAGTCATAGTGACTTATTCCTAGAGACGCAGTTCCACAACCCTTGTATCCCTACACTCACTACTAGTGTAGCCAAATATCTCAGGCTCTTATGGGCCTTGGAGGCAGTGTTTGCCTGATGCTGGCTTTATCAGCATGTTCAACAGGTTATCCGTGTATTGTGCTACTATGCTTTTTGTGCATCATGTTTGTCACTAAGGTTCAGCATGTAAATAATGTAGTGACAGCAACCAAGTATGATGCAAGTAAGTACATGTATCAGTATTCAAGTAGCAGTTCATCAGCTAGTTCAAACAAGCACAGTAATTAAGCAGTAATTAATCATTAATTAAGTCGTACGGATACCTGGTTTAGTGCGGGTTGTCACAAAAAGCACAACTTTTGGCTTGTTAATAATATAACTATCTTTTGACTTATTTTTTGTTACCTTGCATTATTTAGTGTAAGTCTTGGCTTTGTAAAAATTTCATACTGTTATTTTACAAAATATCCTGACCAGTATGCTTAAAAACATACTGCAGAAGCCTTTTATAGATCTTCCAAACGTTCCTTTAACTTTATAAAAATTCCTTTAGAAAGTAAAAAATAGTTTATCTCTTCAAAACCAAGTTTTGATGATGATCAAAGTTCCAAGTCAATACTAGTTTCAAACATCCTAATCAAATATCCTTAAAAGGACTTTGAGGATATATACCAGGATACTTAACATAAGGTTACTAAAAACTTAAATGAGGCTTACAAAGGAAAGATCATACCAGACATAGGATATAAGCCTATTACCGAACTTCAATCCCTTTGCAACTCTTCCAATGAAGATGTCCCCACTGCAAGGTACTTAGTGCATTAGTCGCAAACTTCATTCTCTTAGCTTTACACCAACATCTTGGCAGGGATGTCCCCTGTGTACAATGTCTTCAAGTATCTTAGAAATCTATTTAACACCCAATCTCCAACCTTAAATCTTCTGGTTCTAATATTCTTGTTATATACCCTGGATATTCTCTGTTGATATGCTGCCATCCTTAGCCTTGCCACATCTCTCTTTTCATCTATAGTGTCTAAATCCTGACTCAAGGCTTCAGGATTCTTCTCAGGATCACTTAAAACAGATCTTGCAGTAGGTATCGTCATTTCCGTTGGAATCATTGCTTCTGCTCCAAACACCAAGGAAAACGGGGTTTGGCCTGTTGCATTCTTTACCGTTGTCCTATCGGCCCATAAAACAAAGGGTAATTCTTCTGCCCATCTTCCTTTCTTGGCTCCAAGTCTTTTCTTTAAGTTATTGACAATTATCTTGTTTGAGGATTCTGCTTGTCCATTTGCTTGAGGATGTACCGGAGTGGATGTGATCATTTTGATTCCCCAACTCTTGCAAAAGTCAGTAGTCCTCTTACTTATGAACTGAGAACCATTTTCACAGATTATCTCAGCTGGTACTCCGAATCTGGTCAGGATATTCCTCTTTATGAAGGATACTACTTCTTGGTCTCTAACTTGAACAAATGCTTCGGCTTCAACCCACTTAGAGAAATAATCCGTCATTGCTAGCATGAAGACTTTTCCTCCCGGAGCTTTCGGTAGCTTTCCCACTATATCCATACCCCACTTCATAAATGGCCAAGGGGAAACAATAGGATACAATGGTTCAGCAGGTTGATGCAGTATGTTACTATGTCTTTGACATGAGTCACATCTTCGGGCATATTCTGCGGCATCTTTTCTCATTGTTGGCCAATAATATCCTGTCCTTAATACTTTTGAGAATAACGACCTGCCCCCAGCATGGTTACCACAATCCCCTTCATGTATATCCTGAAGTACTTCCTTGGCTTCAGGATCCTCCAAGCACCTCAAATACGGTCCTGCAAGAGATTTTTTGTATAAAATATTATCTATAATAGCGAATCGTGATACCTTCATCCTAAATGCCTTAGGATTTTTATTTCCAGGGATGTGTCCTTCTTTGAGATATTTCATGATTGGAGCCGTCCAGGATTTAGGATCCTCTTCCAGAAGGCACAGACGACTTTGTGGTTTACTGCGACGCATCAATTCAAGGTCTTGGTTACGTGTTGATGCAACGAGACAAAGTTATAGCCTACGCCTCACGCCAACTTAAGGTTCATGAAAAGAACTACACTACACACGATTTAGAGCTGGGAGCTGTTGTTTTTGCACTTAAGTTGTGGCGGCATTACCTGTATGGTACTAAGTGCGCCATCTACACTGACCACAGGAGCCTCGAGCATATCTTCAAACAGAAGGAACTGAATATGCGGCAACGACGATGGGTCGAACTACTGAATGACTACGAGTGCTCAATCAGGTATCACCCGGGCAAGGCCAATGTTGTGGCTGACGCCCTCAGTCGGAAGGACACTGCGCCTAAGCGCGTGCGAGCTTTACAACTCACGATCCACTCTAGTCTCCCTTCCCAGATACGAGCTGCTCAGATAGAAGCACTGAAACCAGAAAACGTCAGGGCTGAAGCCCTACGCGGATCAAGGCAACGATTAGAACAAAAGGAAGACGGTGCTTACTACGTAACGGGACGCATTTGGATCCCACTCTATGGCAACCTACGAGAACTCGTGATGGACGAAGCACACAAGTCTCGCTACTCGGTGCATCCTGGTTCGGATAAAATGTACCACGACATCAAGACTACGTACTGGTGGCCTAGCATGAAGGCCCACATAGCAACTTACGTCAGTAAGTGTTTGACTTGTGCGAGAGTCAAGTCTGAATACCAGAAACCCTCAGGCCTACTCCAACGACCAGAGATACCACAATGGAAATGGGAGCAAATTTCCATGGATTTTGTTACTGGCCTACCTAGATCCCAGCGCGGGAACGATACTATTTGGGTGATCGTGGATCGACTCACAAAATCTGCACACTTCTTGGCTATCAAGGAGACGGACAAGTTCTCCACTCTTGCAGAAATATACCTCAAGGAAGTTGTTTCGAGGCACGGGGTGCCCACCTCCATTATCTCGGATCGAGATGCGCGTTTTACTTCAGAGCTGTGGCAAGCGATGCACAAATCCTTTGGCTCACGATTAGATATGAGCACAGCGTATCACCCTCAGACGGACGGGCAGTCCGAGCGCACCATTCAAACCTTAGAGGACATGCTTCGTGCATGCGTAATCGACTTTGGCAACCGCTGGGAAAAGCATCTGCCACTTGTGGAATTCTCGTACAATAACAGCTACCACACCAGCATTAAAGCTGCTCCATTTGAGGCATTGTACGGACGTAAATGCCGGTCACCTCTTTGCTGGGCAGAGGTGGGAGATAGTCAGATCACTGGTCCAGAATATGTGGTAGATACAACCGAGCAAATTGCTCAAATACGAAAACGTATGACGGCAGCTCGCGAACGTCAGAAAGTTTACGCCGACATGGGCAGGAAACCGCTTGAGCTCCAGGTTGGGGAGCGGGTACTACTCAAAGTTTCACCCTGGAAGGGTGTGGTTCGTTTTGGTAAACGCGGCAAACTTAACCCACGATACGTTGGACCTTTCGAAGTCATTGAGAAAATAGGCAGGGTGGCCTACAGACTCAACTTACCAGCGGAACTCGGTGCAGTTCACAACGTTTTTCACGTGTCAAATCTGAAGAAGTGTCCGTCAGATGAGACCCACGTAGTTCCTCTGAAGGAACTCACTATCGACGAACAGTTACGATTCGTCGAGGAACCAGTCGAAATCACGGACCGGGATGTTAAGGTCCTCAAGAGCACTAGAATACCTCTCATTCGAGTTCGTTGGAACTCACGTCGCGGCCCAGAGTTCACCTAGGAGCGCGAAGATCAGATGAAACAAAAGTATCCCCAACTGTTCGCAAACAGTACACCCACTACTGAGGCTGAAGCTACGGAATTTCGGGACGAAATTCCAGATCAACGGGGGGTGGATGTGACACCCCAGGAAAACCGGGAAAACCATACAACTTAACTAGCTTCCTCAGTGAGTGCCTACCAAATTTCGGGACGAAATTTCTTTCAACTTGGGGATGATGTGACAACTCAAAATTTAGAACCTTTCGTTGTATGCTTAAACGTGTGACTAGTTAACTTATGTGATTAATGACAAATGAACCTTTATGTGATTATGTGTTATGTGTGTGTATGTATGCGTATATTTATATATGAACCGAGACGACAAGAACCCGACTCGAGACCATGTGGTCTCGAGTGAACAGTGCGACATGTGGGCCGGTTGGGCCGTGCACCTCACCCGAAGCCCACTAGGGTGCACCAATGTAGACTAGTATATAACATTAGTTGATAGCCAACCTTACCATCTTTTGGGACAACCTACACTCACCCTCACACACACTCCTACCTTCTCTCTCTCTCTAAAACCCTAGAAACAACACAAACCTTCACTCTCTCTCGGATCAAACCGGCCGACCACAAGAGGGATCTCGGACTAGCTTGTGCTCACCAAGAAAAGCTTCATCTTTCACCACTACTTCTCTAACCGGTTAGTGATTCATGTTAGATGTTGTGTTTCGGTTTGTTGATAATGTATGATGAAGGTTATGTGATAATATGTTTACTTGTTAAGCTTATGCATGTTGAATACACCCTTCTTGAGTAATCGGTTCATAAGTGTTTCATGAAGTGTGTTTATATTCGATTAAAGATGATATGTTAATGTATTGATTATGTTGGGATGAATAATGTATGCTTGACTATGAGTGAATGTTATCGGTTCCATATAGGCTTAAATCCGAGTGGCTTGGTTATGTTTAGAAGGTTTATTACTCATGAAATCGGATGTTGTACATGTGGGTTAGATGGGTATGTTCAAGGGTCTTGATGGTTGTTCATGTTATGACTATGATTAATGCTAAAAGCCCTAAAAGATGATGAACTACATGAATATTTGAAGAACAAGATGAATGTGATATGAATGTGTTGTGATATTTGAAAATTGCCATGTTTGATCTATTTTGGTTAAGTGTTAGACAATTAGACATGTTAGTGTATTGTTATTGGATAGTACATGAGATCACAACAGTGAAATCTTATTGGCCAAGTACAATATTGAATTCAGCAAATGTCTCCAGCCGAAACCTCCAGTTGCGACTCGAAACCACCACATGACGAGTCGAGATCTCTGGTTGCGACACAGGTTGCGAGTCGCAAACACCTGGTTGCGACTCGAAACCACATGTGATCAGCACACAAACCTTATGACTCAAAACCACAGTTACGAGTCCGGTTGCGACTCGAGACCAAAACAGCATGAACCGAGACCATGATTGCGACTCAGGTTGCGAGTCGAGAACACCTGGTTGCGACTCGAAACCAACATATGCGTGCTGAATTGGACTTGCATGATTAAGGGCTTATTTGATTGGGCCGGACTCTTGGGCCTAATGCACAGACCTTATATGTTACTGTTGAACGGGAATATTGTTGAACTGCTATGATTAAACGTGTATGCCATGAACGATACTTGAATGCATTATGCTAGAAACATACGTGTACTGCTTGAATACGAACCTGATTGGTATGATACAACTATGATAGGACGTGAGTAACCACAACATTGCTTGATTGACTTTTCTGTGTAACTACCGAGCAAACCAAGGTGAGTTCACACCCTCTACAAAGCATGGGATTCCCAGGGGTCGGGAATTGGGGTTAAGGAACATGGGTTCCTCGTCCTCCTTGGGTAGGACAGCTATGGTTCAGGAATGTAATTCCTCGTCCTCACGGACAGATAACTCGTACTAGACCAAAACTCTATCACGAAGTCCCTCCTTTTATATCGACTTAATCGCCGGGCCAATGGCGAGCGGGTCATTAGTTAGATAGCGCTATTTAGGTCTGACAAACCTCACACCGTGCCGCAGAGGACGGGCGTGAACTAATGGATCTGGGGCACGTCAATGATGATAGACATTGACAGTTTCAGGGCACTTAAACATGACTACAGTCAGCAGTCGATATGGTAACGAGTCTAGTGTATACATGGGGTAGCCCCCACGGCCGAAATGCCAGATAACTAACACGGGGTAGCCCCCACGGCTGGATTGCCAGAGTAACCGGGAGTAAACAAATCACGTTTTCAACTATGGGGTAACCCCCACGGCAGGATGCCAGCTAAAGGAAACTGTTTTCGAAACAACTTAAAACGAACACCCAACCGTGAACTCACTCAACTTGTTGTTGACTCGTTACTACATGCTTTGCAGGTCCTTAGGTTCTTAGCTGGAGCTTGCATGGAGGAGGATCGTTGTGGGACATGGACGACTATGTGCCATGTTAAACTTTGAAACAATTAAACTTATGTTTTGATTTAAGACTTATGCTTCCGCTCGCAACTTAACTATGTTTTGTTTGAACACCAATTGTATTGGTTGGATTTTATAACTACTTATATGCTTGTTCAATATAATTGGTGGCTGGATCCTGGTCAGTCACGCCTCCAAGCGGTAGTACTCCGCAGGTGGATTTTGGGGGTGTGACATTAACACACTATTGTATTAAGACTGTTGTAATATGATAAAACAAAGCGGATTTAAAGCAAATTAATAAATAAATATTCAAATCTGTGCATGAAATGCGTAAACAAGTTTAGCGCAAGCTTCAAATTAGTGAAAACACCACCACGAGGTGTCGAAATCAACAAATGACTTAATGGAGTCGTAGACCAAACAAGTCTACTACGACTCGGAACAAATGAAACGCTTGTTAAAACAAATTTGAATATGATTTTTCCAATACATCATATGGTGTCTTAAATTAAATATGTATAATGAACAAGTTCAAACAATTGAACTCGGTTTCGGCGCAAGCCGACAATAAATACATGTATTGACATGAAAACTTTCGGCATGGTCACAACGAAAAACCATGTATGTAACTTGAAAAGAAAAGAAGTTTCAAGAAAATGTGGTGACTTGATAACAAAGGAGCCAACAATTATAATAATGCGGGTCATTCGAATCACAAATCGATAACTAGATTTAGCGAAATAATATTTGAACTTTGATGAAACGCTTATTCGAAACGAAACCACATGCGTAACAAACGATGCATGCGTAACATATGAGTTTTCAATAAACGAAGCAAATGAGTATTTACTATAACGAAAGAAATGTTCGTGATACAATGACCATTAAGAGGAGTAGAGGTGTAAAAATCTACTCAATAGATGTGAAAGTCGGAATTTCAATAAAAGAAATTTAAGGACTTTACCTGGGGTTTCATGTGATGACCGGTTGTTAGGTGACATTACCATGGAATGTCGAACATAGCGTATTCGTCGTTATGAGTTAGGGGAATGCGGAGACATACGTCTTCTCCTTGGAGTGACTCGTGTCGTTTGCAGGACCGCGTGCCAGACCACCGCTTCCTAATCGATAGTTTTCGCGCTGACAGGATTAGTATCATCGCTGAAATGCTCCATAGTGTCTTCTCGGTGACTTTCACCTTGAAAGTCGTATGTGACGTACTTCAACCTCTGTTGATGTATAGCTTAAGTTTCACGTATACCTGAGCACTAGCGTTTTGTTCCGCGTAGAATGTGATGTACTCCGACATCCGTTGACGTAAAATTTAAGTTCCATGTACCCTCATGCACTAGCGTTTCGTTATGCGTAGGCTGCCTGCTCGGGAAGTTAAAATATCATAGACAATATGGATAATAGTGTGTGCCTGAGTTTAATATTCGCGGTTCCTACGTGATGACCTTTAATGAACTTCAACATAAGTTTCCGAAGGTCTTAAATGCATGTTTCCTAAACTCTCAGAGTTTTGTGTACTGTATGTAATTGTTTTATGCACCGTGTATGAAATACCACAATAGTGTATGTTTGAAAACGAGATTTTGACTGTTTGTTTTTCGGCAACGGTTGGAGACCATATTCGAGTACTAGGCATTCTGTATGTATTCAAAGTCTCAATAGTCTAAGTCCCAGAGAAAAGTGAGGTTAGAGCCTAGGTATCTCTACAGAAACCTAATTCGCTGTAACCTATAGCTCTGATACCAATTTGTCACACTCCGAAATTATCAGAGCTGGCGTGACTGGACTGGTATCTTCATTGCATAGCGGAAGCAAAAAGCTAAGACTTCTAGAAAACGAACGCCCACTAAGTACTCGACTCCACATGGTTCCCCTATTCCAACTGTGCCATAGTTTCTGAAAGGTAACATGAGAAAGAAACATGCGAAAAAGTCAACATAAAGTTGAGCGAGTTCATAGTTTGTTTGTAAAAGATTTGAAATAACTCTTTTGAATAACCGGTTTGTGAAATAATAAGGAGAAAACGAATTTAGAAATCATTTTCTTGCCAAGTTATGTGGAAACTTTGTATTTGTAACGCATTATGTTCGTAAAACCATGTATTTGTAAACTCTCGTATTCGTAATGTTCGTATAACCGTCAATGCCCACCCTGGCTTTGACTTCATGCCCGCATAATCCTATGCTTTGAATTTGTATAAAACATGGTATGTAATTTGTAAAACCCCGGTATGAAAGCAAACAAGGAAAGGATCACCAATGGTTTGCAAGGCCACTAATATGTGTGACGGTGTAGGAAGACTCAAACCTAGCAGACTTTGTACCGGGCTTCTGGCTGTAAGACATAGTCACCTCATGGCCCATTCGGCGGACTCATGGATGGGGCTTGCTACACCCAAATAGATCTATCACTCATTCCCCTCGGTCCTACAAGAGGATTGATGGCCTCAAGTATACGCCTACCCAATCACATGATCTATGGTTCTTTCCTAGGCTAACCATACCAATTGTATTGTAAGTAATCCTTTTGTAACATGTATTTCACCCCAGTCTCTCAGACCAACTCCCCAGTCTCTCAGACTGAATTACCAAGCTAGTCTCTCAGACTAACTCCCCAGTCTCTGAGACCAACTCCCCAGTCTCTCAGACCAACTCCCCAGTCTCTCAGACTGAATTACCCAGCTAGTCACTCAGACTAACTCCCTAGTCTCTCAGACCAACTCCCCAGTCTCTCAGACTGAATTACCCAGCTAGTCTCTCAGACTAACTCCCCAGTCTCTCAGACCAACTCCCCAGTCTCTCAGACCAACCCAGTCCCAATATTATCACCAGACGATCCCATCCCTAGTCATGAAAATCAATCACATTTCGATAACACGCATTTGTTTTGTAAAAACCGGTATATTTAGTATGATCCATTCGTAAACCATTTGAGTTCCTCGAAATCCATTCGTAACATGATTTAGAAATATGAGTTTTTGTTCGTTCAAAAACTTTGTATGTTCTTGCAAAACGTGCTTTGTCTAAAATATGCAGTCTTTGTTCATCGAGAACTTTGTGTGTTTTCTACAAAACGTGCATGTCTTTCCACCCCGAAAACATTTATAAAAATGTAAAACCGTAAAAAGGTGGGGTTATGAACTCACGTGGATAATCCTGTGCAAAGCTAGCTAATTACGACTTCGTGATGTCCTTTCCAAGAATGTGAACTCGCTAGCGTGCAACTATAGCATTCCTAACAGGGAATAACTTATCAGTTTCTTAATAAGACAACGTAGTTAAACTACGTGTCTGAGCTCTACCGAATCGTTAACCAACGATTCTAGGGAAGTGTTATTATCTTGATTTAGAGTAACCAATTTATGGTTATGTAATCCCATTTATAACCGGGATAAAAACTAAGTCGTGGAAACGACTTAGCTTCCGAGCGACTTAGAATATATATTTATATATAGTTGTAAATACGTTCGAGAAGTCGCATTAGTCGTCACGAAGAGAAGGCGTAGGTGAATAGAAGTACGGCTCATTGCTTTCGTAAGACATAAACAAATAAGTACATATGTATATATATGTACGTATATTCGAATTTTATTTTACTTTTGAAATGAATATCAACTATATTCATTTTATAAGAGTGTTCGGATTCTATATGGTTGAAAGAAACATAATACTAAATGTTTGAAATAAATATAAAACATTATATTTATTTTTATAAAAGTATACGAATTGACGAGGTTTAAAATAAATATATCATTATATTTAATTATTTATTGTATAAAAGTGTTCGGAAATGTCAATGCTCGAAATAACTATAAACATTATAGTTAGTTTTAAAAGCGTTCGTAAATGTCGGTGTTCGAAGTAAATATGAATAATTATGTTTATTTATAAAAGGTTTCGTTTCGTTGGTTATCGGGAATAAATATATAACTATATTTATTTTTATAAAAAGAGTTCGTACTGTTTGTTATTCGAAATAAATATATAAACTATATTTATTTTTATAAAAAGAATCCGTGTTATCGTTGTTCCTAGTATGTTATAAAGTGTCGTCGAAGAAATATATACACACATATTGATTGTCATAAAGGTCGTTTGTCATCGATAGTTTTCGTTTTATAATAAAACACATTTTGTTTTTACGGATTTTCTCGAAAAACGGGCAGAGTTTCCTCTGTTTTTTGACGCCCCTGACAACACAAGTTGTCGTTATTTTTCAAAATTCAATCAATATTCAACCAAAATTCAAGCAATTTATATCAAATTTTGACCAAAGCATTATAATATATAACCAACTTTGTAAAGTGCGCCAAAGATAAAACGAAATCACTAATTTATCGGTCAAGCTCGGTTTCGCGTTTAACTAAAACTCTAAACTAACGTCTATATATGAAAGCTCAACGTGTCGTTAAAACTTTACCGCTCTTCGCGTGCCGATCCGCGGAAAGAGTTGACTGAGTTGACCAACTGAGTTGACTCGGCTGACCGAGTTGGACCGAGTCGAGCCAAAATACACCGAGTCAAACCGAGTTGGACTGAGTCGGGCCAAACCCGCCATGAAGCTGCTGACTTGACCCTCCTTGACCGTTGACCAGCTGACCCGAGTCCATCGTTGACTGAACCGAAACCCGTTGAATCTGACCCGGACCTAAGACCCGAACTATCTGACCTGAGATAAAAACCCGGAACAACCTGAACAAAGTTGAAGTCGTCCTCACCATCATCGGAAAACTCGTCGGACACAGCCCAAGACCGCCGCCGTGGGCGGCGTCTCCGCCCGTCGGCCCTCGAATCATCATCACCGACAAGATTAAACGTTAAATCTAAAAATAAAAAGGAAGATTAACAGGGGGTCTTACCGTGAAACCCGACAGACCGAGACAAGGACCGCCGATCAATGACGCCGGCCACCAGTTCTTTCTATCTCGTTCTTGACTCTCGGTCTCTCTCTCATCGCCTCTTCTGCCAACCGACACCATCCACCACAGCTCCGCTGCTGTGGTGGTGGTTTCTCGAGCCTCTGACCCGACGGGTCCTTGCCCTCGCTGTTACACCTTCGCCGGAGGTCAAGGAGTAAGGGGGTGTTTCGCTAAACATACTCATCGTCGCCGCCGCTCACGGCGGCGTGTCTTCATCCGCCGCCTGTGAAGGTGTCGAGAGAGGTGTGAGTATAAATGATTTTGTGTGTGATGGTTTAGGAGGTTAGGGTTTAATGATCTCTTGTGTGTATGGTGTTTGATTGTAGAGAAGACATGGAGGTTTGGATAAGTCTGAGGTTGAGAGTTTGGGAGGAAAGAAAATATAAGTAGGTGTGTATTTGTTGTATGCATATTTTAAGAATAAGGGAGGGGATATGGACGATGTGAAGATCTTGCATAGATCTTATGGTTTCAATTGTTGAGACAAATATATTTTGTATAGATTTTCAAGGGATTTGAGACAAGATCTCTTATACAAATCTTGTAAAGATTTTGCTAAGATTTAGTTATAGGTTTAGCTTGTGGGTTTTGGGTTTGGGCCCAAGGCCCACATTTTCAATCCCCGTGTTTAAGCGGCCCGTAATTCCTACGAGACCCGTTATCAAAATCCAAAATTGTCGGAATGTCATAATATAAAATTTTAGTTTTGAAAATATGTAGAATAATACCGGTAGTCATTGTCGTCGCGTTCGTTTGTCGATTACGGTAATAATCGCGAAAAATTATATCGTTATCGTCTTTAATGCGTTTTTAGATCCGGTTTCGACTGTAGTTACTAAAATTTTATTACGGAGCTAAATATAGCGTAAAATGTAAGTTCTAAAGGTGACAGGCGTCTCCGTCGCTTCCGTTTCGTTGCCGATGCGTTTCCTAACATCGCGTTTTTAGTTCACGTTTGCACTTGTGTCGCACGGAAAGCCCAATAAATTCACAAAATTAATTTCATAAGCATAAAATTTTCGTGTAGCATTCATACTTGTCGGCGTTGTCAGTATTTTGTACGGTATCAATTCGTTGTCGTTTGATGTTCCGCAGACTCCACGCGAATCTTCATACGCGTACTGTAAGGTCGGATAAACGTTCCTAGGCACTCCAAAGGAGTAATTAAGTTAATTTGCGTTGTAAACACTATTTATTATCGCGTTAATCATTTGTTAATCACGTAATTAGGTGCCGTAAATCACCGGTTGTCACATCTGAGCTAGTTAGGATCCCCCGAACACCCTAACACACTATATAACACATCATACACTTAAACACTAATCAATACACTTTACTTCTAACTTATATCTCTAACTATGATTTAAACTTACACCAAGACCCCCCCCCATCCATATGGACGGTTATGGGAGTGGCCCCACCTCCAAAATCTTACAAGATCTCTCTTGATTTTGCTTGGATTTGTGAAGATTCATGTCACACCCCGACCACGTAAAACAAGAAACACGTGGTGGAAACATCGGGGAGTGTTGTAACAGAATTATTGTTTCACAACCATGGCATTTAAATTTATGTTTTATTTATAAATAAAAGTGGAATACATTGTCTTAAACAAGAGAAACAAGAGTACATAACAAAATTAAACTAGTTCTAGCTTCATTTTTAAGTCACTAAGGCACAGGTCCGCCCTAGTGTGTCACGATCATCCTATGCAATAGCTCCTGAAACACATGTGAAAATAGGTACGTCAGCATAAAAATGCCTATGAGATACATAGGTTTTATGAAAATAGGATTCATGACTTGAGTTTAAAGAAAAGTTTAATAAAATTTAGTCATGAATCTTGTTAAGAGTTTCTTTTATAAATCATATGAAAACTTGATAAGAAATCAGATTATATAAAAGAAAGGTGTATGGTTAATTAAATAATCAAGTAAAATGAGTTGTATAAAATAAATTGTTTTGTAAAACAATATCTTGTGAAAATAAGTTGTTTATGTAAAATGTAGTATGTCTAATATTGAAATGATTTAAATAACGCTACGTCATGTAATATCATACAAGCACTTATATATAGGAAGTACCAGCGGCGTATCCACCATGCTTGTATCATATTACACACGCCTCGTTGCTCAAATCACTTACCCAAACAAACCACCAGTGTAAATTGTTCATGTACAAATCAATTGTCGAGTGTTATTGTGTAAACCATATCAAAATATTTATGTCTATTGTAACTCATGAAATGTATATATCAATGTCAAAAAGGTTTATGTCTAATGTAAATCATGTAATGTGTATCCAAAATATCATGTATGGCATATGAAATATATCAACTAAACCATAGGTAACAATGTACAAAACAAGGTATTGAAGTAAATCAAGGTTATGTTTTGTAAAATAACTGCATGCTATACTGATACAAACATCTATGCGGTATTGTGAAAATGCATACATTCAAGCCTTGTGACTATGGCGATAAACCCTTAAACAAATTAAAGGTTTATCTGAGTTATGTTTATCGAATTCGGTCATTCCTTCCATCCAAACATACCTAGGATGTCAGGAACGGGAATTGTCAATTCCTATGGTACCACTACCTACTAACGAACGGCGTGATCAATGTTAATGAATGTATTTTGGTCCCATTTAAACAACCCAAATGTCATACCAAAATGTACATACGTAGCATGTGACGTGATGTAAAACAATGCACTAAGTATGCAATAAATGGACATACATAGCGTGAAATGTAATGTAAAACAATGTACTAAGTATGATCTAAATGGACATACATAGCATAAAATGGAATGTAAAACGATGTACTAGGTATGCAACAAAGGACATACATAGCAAAAACATAATGAAATCATGTACTATAAGTGTACTAGGGAACATAACAAGTATATGATATGGAAACATGGAAAGCATGAAAGTAACAAGTAGGCACATGTGTTTCACCCCAAAACATTTGAAAAACTGTAAAAGAGGGGACTATGTACTCACTTGATATTGCTCAATAGTCCTAGGATAACCACCAAGCAATGCTAGAAGATCACCTAATATAGGTAACTATGTTAATAAACGGACCTAATCGGAGGATCGGGTAGCATGAGGGTTCATAAACCAAATGAGTGTAAGAACTCATGTAATATGGTTTAATAAAGCCTACATACTAAAACGAAACTTAACCTAAGTGCTTTTGACCCATTACGACCCGTTTAGGTAGCTTATGCTACTTTAACGCGTCGTTCGCGTAAAACGCGTTCGGACCGCCTAACTAGTCCTATGACAAGTAAAATATTCCTTAACATGTCTAATTATGTTGCCTAATCAGTTTAGATGTAAAAAATTATCTTACATATGCTTAAAATGAATTTTGGCGTAAAAAGGGCATTTTGGTAATTTTCCTAAGGCATATATACTACCTATCATACCACTACTTAAACGAAGTGACCATAAGGTATAACCTCAGAAGGTTATTCCCTATGCAACTATGGTCACCTAATGTGTTTGGTCGGATCCTAATGATCGACCAAATGGGTCGGGTTCGAAAGTCTAAGCGGTTGTTTATGCCGCTTACCTTACGACCCTACATAAGCACTAAACCTATAGTGACGAGTTAAACATGTTTAACTAAGTTAGAAAACAAGTTTGGTATCAAGAAAAAAGGTCTTGATACCCAAAAGTAGTTTGGTTACAAAATACACAAGAATGCGCATTTTGGCCGAAACTACGACTCGTCACTGAGCCTAGATAACGTGGTAATCAGTAGGTATAGTCACTAGGGACTATAACCATCGTGACTACACTCACGTTATGAAGTTCAAACTGTGACAACCCGCACTAAACCAGGTATCCGTACAACTTAATTAATGATTAATTACTACTTAATTACTGTGCTTGTTTGAACTAGCTGATGAACTGCTACTTGAATACTGATACATGAACTTACTTGCATCATACTGGCTTGCTGTCACTACATTATTTACATGCTGAACCCTAGTGACAAACATGATGCACAAAAAGCACAGTAGCACTAAACGGATGCACAGTGAACATGCTGATATAACCAGCATCAGGCAGATACTGCCTCTAAGGCCTGTTAAGAGCCTCAAATATTTTGGCTACACTGGTAGTGAGTGTAAGGATATAAGGGTTGTGGTACTGCGTCTCTAGGAATAAGATACACTGGTTCGGATGTGCCTAAAACGTACTTTAAGTACAAAACACCGCACTTTAATAAATAATCCAGCTTCTAGCTGACTAGTAAAGTGCCAAAACATGGGGAAAATAACACTAGACACTTTCTAAAGTGTCGGGAAAACAAAATGTGTCATTAAAAATAATAATAACGACACTTTAAAGCTTTTGTAACGCTTTAACGGATTACTATCCAACTGAACAACCGGACTTTACCCGGAACATGAGAATATTATTATTTTCACTACTTATATTTTTCTGAGCTAGTTAGGGTCTCTGATTACCCTAACACCCGTCATAACACGCTATATATTACTAACAAGGTTAAACACTTAACTTAACCTATTTAACATAACTATTGACCTAACTAGCACTTGTAACCGAACTAGATACCCCCCCCCCTTGTAACCGGCCCCAACTATAGGGAACACAATTTGTACTTCTTTGATTTTATAATCTCCTATGTCTAGTATCAACTAGACACTATATCCAAAGGGTAATGCACACTAATTTGCCTATTAAATCTAAGCTTGACACACTAATCACTTCACTTTCCAAAATTCACCAACACAATTCTCTCTTGCTCTAGAAACTTACGGCCAAACATCCCTCTCCCATTCATCCTATTTTCGATCTTGTTCAAGCAATTCTAAGTTCATACAAACATCAAGGGTCACGTATTAGGAGTCTTGGTGCACTCGGAGCGCGAAGGACCACTTTCTTTGGCTTTTATCCACTCGTTTTTCGCCAAGAATCTTCCCTAGCCTTGAGCTAGAGGTATATTGTTTACAACTCATTTTTGAACTAATCTAAAGTGGTTAAAAGGAATTATGTCGGTTAAATCTCGTTAAAATGCAAGATGATGCACAAAAGTTCACTAAAAACATGAAAAATGGTGGTTAATAGCATTTAAGTTGTGTAAAAATTGTAGTATTTGAAATATGTGGTTATTTAGACCCGATCTATGATGTGGTAGCTCGGATCATCGTTTAACCCGACTTTGTAAGATCATGGATCTTCACATAAGCTTGTTTATGGAAGAAACAAGGGTTAAAAGGTGAAACTCTACCACACATGAAACATGAACTTGTGTAAAAATGCTTTACTCGGGTAAAAGTGTTTTAACGTGTACAAAAGTTGTTTTCTTGTTTAACCCGCTAATCGGACACTTATAACACGATTTACTAACATCTAAACCGCAAAACAGCAAGCTGAGTCACTGTTTCAGCCGCCTTCATCAGGCTGTAAACGGACTTTAAAAACTCGAAAAACGGAATTTCAAAAGCCTAAATCGTGTCATTTCGAAAAACGAAGAAAATGGCGCTGGAATCGTATTTTTCTGATGTCGGTTACTATTTTAAAAACCTGTTTTCGTGACAGCAGCTAAGGCTGTTTGTTACTGCAGTAAATTGGGCTGTGCGTTTTCAATCACAACTTAAAACCCGAACCGAACCAGCCTCTGAAACTTTTATCTAAGATGGTCACGGATGTATTTGTGACCCTCAAACTGGAATTTCGATAAACGGACATACGAGGAATTTTTGACGAATTTTTCCACAAACTGTGATCAGAATGTGACAAATCTGATCACGGTTCGGTAAACGATTTTCTATAAATTATTGATAAGAAACTGGACCCCGATATTTTTATACAATCATTTTTGGGACGATTAGGACGACCCGTAAAAATTTGGGAATTTTTGGAAAGGGTTAAGCATTTTATTTAGTCGTCCGAAAACAGTCCAGTTTCCACACATTGAAACTGAAACGACAAGGGTAGCGTTTCGCGTGTTAAAACGTAAGGGTTGATTGTTGATAATCATGGGTTGTTTTCAAAAAGAAAATGATACGCTTGAAAGCGTGGCCACCTCCAGTTACAGAGGAAACTCTGGCGAAATTTTCTAAAAACCTAACACTTAGAATTATTTACACAACAAGTGTTAGAACTATTTTCGACATATTTTCGAAACATAAAATTTCGCCATGACTTTAATTACTAAATATTCGGAGGTGGGATTTTCACAAAGATTAACGTGATAAATATATTTGTCACAACACTGTTTATGATTATTTTGTGAAAATACATAAATATTATTTTTAGAGTAAAAATAATATTTACAAGCGTTAATGATTCCAAAACTTTACGAACGCCTCCACATCAACATATAAGTTACACCGGTAATTACATTACCACAAGATTGACAAAACGTAACTTACGCACATGTATTGTATCCCCCATCCTTGGGAAGAAGTATAACTACCAAGTGTATACAGAACATAAACACGAAATAGTTGTCTAACTATTTCCCCAAAGACTTAAACTATAAAGCTAAAGCACGGCCGTCCGTCTAATAGAATTAGCACTTGTAGGTCGTTGCACAGCTTACTGTATTGGAGACACTTGGTAGAGACGCGCACTCACTGTGAGTTCATGTCCCCCTTTTCTCTAACTGTTTTCAGTTTTCTTAACTGCGGGGGTGAAATACATGTTACTTTGTTTACAAGTACTATTATACACGGTATGATTAACGTAAGGAGGTTTTAGATCATGTGAATGGGTAGTTAGAACACCGAGGGACTTAAGCGGTAGATCTATCTGGGTGTAGCGAGCCCAACCCCTGAGCCCGCATAATGGACCAGGTGGTGACTTTGTGCCCCAACGCCAAATACGCTAGGTTTGTATCTTCCTACTTGCATTTCACAACATGCTAATGGCCTTGCAAACCATTGGTGATCACAAGTCCTCTTACACTGCTACATACCAGGGAACTTTTATACTTACAAGTGTTTTTACTTACTCACTTGCACATGAACTCGCTCAACATTATTGTTGATTTTTCAACTTACATGTATTTCAGGAAATTAACGAGATCTGGCACGGTATGGCATGTTTTCCGCTGCACTAGTTTCCAAGGTCATCCGGGGTTTAGGGGATGTGTCTCTTTCCTGGACAAGACACAGTCCTTAAACCATGTTTATGTTATGTTTCAGTTTGAAATGTCTGTTGGACAAGGTTATGGTTGTTGGTTAAAACAATGGTACAGTATTTTGTTTTCAAAACTTAATGGATGATCTTGCATGTTTTTAACTCATATAGCTTTGGTATGATTAAGCTATGGTATTAAGAAGTCACACCAAAATTAACCACGCTTCCGCAAAGCCAGGGTGTGACACAAACGAACTTCGCATTGACCATAAACTGATCAATCCAGAAAGTCAAACGCAGTTTGACTTTCATGCTAAAAACGCATAAAAGAACGAAAGAGGACTTACAACGGGTCCAAGAAAGGAGGTTTGATCAGTAAATTCTCAGGTATGAAGTGCAAGGCCTTCAACTTAGAGAATATGAGCTGATCAAGTGTGGATTGCAAGTGCAAATGGTGGGGGTATTTATAGGAAATGGACCACCGTTAGGATCGTTCATCGAATAACGTGCTTTAATCTCATCCGTACATGTGCACCCCTTGTTTTGTGAAACCTTGGGCACCCCTAGAATGGGCCATAGTACTGAAAATACCATTTGCAACACTCACAAACAGCTGGAACAGCTGGAAACAGACTGGAAACACATTTTTGCAGGTCTGATACATTCACACGGGCCGTGTAAGAGTAAGGGGGTCCTTACGCGGGCCGCCTGAGGTCCACAGTTCATCAACAGTTTCAAAAATTGCAGTTTTGGTCCCTGCAAATGTTTAACCTCATTTCTGACACGTTTAAGGCCTGTTAAGCAAATTTTAAGGGCCTACAATGATGCCTAAATATTTTGGACATGAAACATGTTAAAAAATATGCCTGATGTCAGTTTGTTTGGTCGTACGATCGTGATATTCGCTTAATTACGACAAAATGCGCACGAACGCGAAAAACGATCCAAATTGCGCGACGAATGGATTTTTCTTATGCCAAACACTAAAATAAAATATTTTAATGCTTACATAATTTTTTGATGTCCGGATGTATTCAGAACGTAAGTTATGCGCGAAAATGCAAACTTGTGCACTTTTTGACGCTTTTAGTCCCTGAATGAGCATAAAGTTTATTTTAGCATACCGAACACCTCAAAGCCTATTTCTAAGCTATGTGAAGGATATTTAGGGTATGTTTAACTTATGATCATGTTCCGGAATGTTCGTTACAGTTCAAATCGGCATACTTTCACAGTTTGTCGAATTTAGTCCCTGTAAGCGGATAAACTTGATTTTGCCATACCAAAGCCTTTAAAACTTATTTCTAAGTTATGTAAAGGTTATTTAAGGTATGTCAAGCATAAATTGATGTTCTGGAGTATTTTTTGCGTTAAACTGATTACATTTACGCACCAGTTGGCGTATAACTCTCTAGAAAGCGATATAGAGTTTGAAATTGAATAAAAATCAAAACTTGAGAAATGTCAAACATAAAAAAACAAATATTGGGATCAAATAACTTTATTTTATTGATAACTGAACTGTTTACAATGATTACAGACACAGATGTCACAATTCATTTAGATATTGTTATGTACTTACAAGACATAAGACCCATTGGACAATGCATTAGATGGTTATAAGAAGATAATCACCTTCATTCTAAACAACACCTTCTTCTTCTCTCTCCCCCTCCATGCTCTCGGACCAAATAAGCACCCACACCACCACCATTTTCATCCAACTTCAATCCATTCCAAGGTGTAAGAAGCTAAGTTAGGAAGCTTGGAGCTTTCGGAAGTTGATGGACCTTCACCACTTGCTTTTATCCACTTGTTTTCTACACTTGATCATCCCTAGCCTTGAGTTAGTAGTAAGATCTTCTACTCTTCATTTTACATCTATTTTAAGTGGTTAAAAGGAGATATAAGATGATATATGTTGTTAATCATGAAGAACACTAAAGAACATAATTAAGAAACATGAACATAAGCTTGAAATATGATGAAACTATGTTGTTTAGTGTATGAATGATACTTGATTGTTATTTTCTTGAGATATTGATGTTGATCATCATAAGGAGCTTGCTAGATTGTGATTAAACACATGATCTAGCAAGTAAGAGGATGATTATGTAATGAAACAAGATGATCATCCTTATGTGTAAGCATGAACTTGAAGAATAAAGTGATTTCTTGAAAAATAATAATCAAAGTGAGTTAATAATCTTATGGATCTAAGATTTATGAATGGTTTTTCCAAAAGAACCAAGTTAAAAATATGACTTTTAGAGATCTTGGCTCTTACTTAAACTTACACTATTTTTGGTAATAAAACAAGTGTAGAAACACTAGAGAAACAAGAAGATTTCATAAAGAGACGTTTTTGCAAAACATGTTTACAAGTTGTAAACATCCAAATCTTTCAAGAATAAGATTTTTAAAGAAGTAAACACACTTTAAATGGTAACTAAACCTACTAAAAATATTACCAAGTTACTACAAGTTTTTGTGAAGGATCAAGTTCATGTTGTTATGTAAATTGTATAGTTTTTGCACTTGGTAAGTGTAAGTTGTTTAGGGATTGATTGTTGATTGTTGTGATGATTTTTGGAAAAGAAAATGATATGCTTTGATAGCATGGACACCTCCATTTTTAGGGGAAACTATGACAAAATTTTCTAAAAATATAAACACTTCGAAAAATATTTTCTAACAAATATTTACAAGTGTATTTTAACTATGGTTTTCAATATAAACTTTGCCATTATTTTTGTAACAAAAAAACGAATATTGGAGGTTGGCTTTTATAAATAAAAATGGATAAATATGTATTCAGAATATATATTTACATTAAAGACATGATGTGTGTGATTACTTGTTTACTTGTGTGATAGTTATATTATTTTAGGAAATAATATAACTTAACAAATACCAAGATATTACAATCCAAAATACTACCAAAAATCACAAAGAATAAATACACAAGTTACACACAAAATATTGTGAAACCGAACGATAAAATGTAACTTACAAAATATTCCAGAAAATACCGCTATAAACGTATTTTTGGTAAACATTATTTTGGATATGAAAGAAATGAAAATATGATTTTATTGTTATTACAAAGTGTATCATATTTTCGAAAAGGAGAAAATATATTATTTTGGAAGTAAAAATATATTTTCTTAGTATATTTAGAAGATATATGATTTTTGGGAAAATATATATATTTTCTTGAAATACATTATTTTGGACAAAATAAGTTTATATATATTTTCTAAGTAAGACTTGAAAATATTGTTTTGGAAATATATATTGGGAATATATTGGCATATTTTTATTTGGAATGATACACCGGAATACGACACCAAAACATGGCAAGTTATACAAATGCAAGGATACAAAAATACATGTATGAGATACCCCCATCCTTGGGAAGGAAATACGAATACAAATACTTGAGAAGTATTGTTACAAAATATTGTTTAACGATTATTCCAAAATTAAATATAATTTAAAGTTAAGATATTTATTATTTTAACAAATAATTATATACTTGGAATACTACCGAAGACACTTTAAAACGTAACTCAAAGGCACTAATCAATACAAAGACAAGGCACGACCCGCTCGTCTAACGGACCATAATACGCATGTAGGTAGTCGTGCGTTCTAGAAGAAGCTTTGAGTTACATCGGATACAAGGAACGCAAAACAGTGAGTTCATGTCCCCCATTTCTTTTAACTGTTTTCAGTTTTATAACTTCGGGGGTGAAATACATGTTACATACTGCTTACAAACAATTACAATGGTATGATTAGCTAAGGAAAGGTACTGCTAGATCACGTGAATGGATAGGCCATTATCTTAAGACCATTAATCCTTGTATAAGGACCGAGGGGCATGAGTGATAGATCTATTGGGTGTTGCGAGCCCCACCCATGGGCCTGCGAGTTGGCTGCATGTGGTGACTATGTCGTTCCGCCGGAGGGGCCGGTACGAAATACGCATACAGGTTTGAGTGCTTCCAATGCCATGTCACTTTTATCAATGTATTAGCCACACATACTTACAAAGGTTTTCAAGAATAATTCATGCATACATACTAAACACATGAACTCGCTCAACTTTTTGTTGATTTTTTCAAACTACATGTATTTCAGGGAATTAGTAAGTGGATCTGGCGGGCATTGGAAGTTTTTATGCTGCGTTTGAAATAAAGATGTCATCCATGGTCTTTGGGTTTGGTCGGTGTGTCTTATTCCTTGGTGCTATTTAATATCTTTCGATGAGTCCTTAGTGAACTCATAAACATTTTGGTATGGTTGTAAAACTTGAATTTGAAGTCTACGTTTTTAAACAATGTTGTTATGTTTTAAACTTATTCGATGGATGACAAACCTATGGTTTTGTCATATAGCTGTTGTTATGATTGAATGCAATGATATTAACAAAGTCACACCATAACCACGCTTCCGCAAAAGTCAGTGTGTGACAACTTGGTATCAGAGCTTCGATAGTAGCGAACTAGGATTCTTTCTCGAGTCTAGACTACGATCATTAGGGCTCTCACGAAAACGTTTTTACGAACATGTTTTCATTGCATACACGAAACACCCAGATCCGGGAAACAAACATTTTTACAAACAAAAGACACGAAACACATTTCAAAGTTTATGCTTATAATTCAGTCTGAGAGACTGGGGAGTTAGTCTGAGAGACTAGCTGGGGCAGTCTGAGAGACTGGGTAGTCTGGGAGACTAGTTGGGACAGTCTGAGAGACTGGGGAGTTTAGTTTGAGAAACTAGGTAGTTCAGTCTGAGAGACTGGGTAGTTAGTCTGAGAGACTAGTTGGGACAGTTTAAGAAACTGGGGAGTTCAGTCTGAGAGACTGGGCGTTTCAGTCTAAGAGACTGGGTGTTTCAGTCTGAGAGACTGGGTGTTTAGTCTGGGAGGCTAGGTAGTTTAGTCTGGGAGACTGGGTGTTCAGTTTGGGAGACTGGGTGTTTAGTCTGGGAGACTGGTTGGTTTAGTCTGGGAGACTAGGTGGGTTAGTCTGGGAGACTAGGAAGGATAGAAAGTTTCATGAAGAATAATGTGAATACATGATTACATGATAAATTACCTTTGTTTGCATACACTAAGTGTTAGTGATTACTATGGATATACATGCTATGACTATTATGTATCGACACATATGTCGCCTTCCTCAGAGAGCAAGTTGTCAGATGTTGACGACCCTATGGCCACCGCCACATATAATGAAACTGCACTTGCGCCGGGGATATTTGCGTCAGACACTGAGAGTGATCCTGATATGATGACCGAGGACGAGGACGACTTCCAACCATCCGCGCTACTAGATTTTGGTGATGATTTACCCTTGCTGATGGTTTCCCTGACAAGAATCCTTTCGTCATTCCTGTTCAAGTCCGTGACTATCTTATCATCTGAACACCCCGATGGCGAGCACATGATGGCTCCGATCCTCGACGTCGTACCTTTCGTGGTCATTCCTCCCGAAGATATGCCTTTTGACGATTTGTTAGATGATGACGTTGATTTGTTTGTTGATTATCCTCCTGTTGACGCCCAGGGCGATGGAAAGATAGCTGAGGATGCATTGCTATTCTACCTCCTAAGATTCCCGCCATTGAAGTATCCTCTGCTTCCATTCTGCACTCGATTTCAGACTCCTTTGAGACTGTGACATCTACAGCCTTACAGACGGCCGGATTGCAACTTTCCACTACAGATTCAGACAATGACACCGCTATGACTACTGCACTATCACCTGCTTGAGATCCCACACCCTTATACAACCCAGAGCCTGTTCTGAGACAGCTCCAATTCCTTTTGGGTCAGCCTGATGTTGCACCTATTGATCTTGAGCTGATTCCCGATCTTGACCATGTTTCTTTTGGTTTACCAGACGTTGCACCCCTAACCTGACCCGGTACCTGCACTTGATGATCTTCTCTTTTGCTGAAACATTTGTTCCTGTACCCGCACCCGCTGATGTTGCTCCTTTCCTCCTGTGGAGTCCGACGTCCATCGCACCGGTTTGCCTATTGCCTTCTTTCAAGACATACCTGCACCCCATTCAGGGGAAGGTACCTTTGGACAGCACCTGCATGACGGTCTTTTTGTATCAGCAGCTTTTCCACAGATCCTTCAGGCTGTACTGTTCATTTCTTCACCGCTGGACGAGCCATTCCGATGGTTCCTATCATGCCCTATGCTGATTTCAGACCCCCCTACCATCCCTCACATTATGGAAGCTGCACACGGGATGAGTTGCTCCTGTTACTTCGGCTACAGTTTGAGGTTTTGAGTTATAGAGTTTTGGAGCTTGAGCTGACATTACGTCCTCCACCCTGTCTATGCCAGTATACTTTGATCCTCCACATTCATCACTGTCTCCTTCGGCAAACTCACCTACTGCTATTGCACCTTCTTGGGTTTGATGCTCATTTCTTCAAGCAGCAGATCAGATACTTACTCCGCCGTATATTCAAGCTCGAGGAGAAAGTCGCACATGTTAGCAGTTTGCTTTTCTTCACTCCTCCACCTCAGACACCAGTATAGTTGGCTTTTGGTTTTATGCGAATTGCATTACTTTTGGGGAAAAGACACTACTCATAAGCCGAGATTGTGGGGACTTTTGAAGACCACTTTCGACCATGTGATTTTGGTACACTGGTAGACTTATTGGACGAGGGTAGGGTGACCCTGTGTCCCTTTTGATGTAAGGCATTTTGTAAACAATGTGATTGTGGTCGATAAACAATGAAAGCTCAGTCGCCATGTCCTCACTAAGCACGTTGATGACCTGCATGTGTGCGTTATAATTGTGATGCTACGTGCTTGATTGTTATGTTCCCATTAAACATGTTCCTATCTACAAGTTGTGTTATAGTTATGATGTTATGTGATTGATTGATATAACGATTGCTTATATATGTATATATATACACACCTCCTGGGTCTCATTCATTAAGTAGATGCTTTTGTGCTTATGTCTTTAATGAGACCTGACCTATCCAATCTTCCTCTTAGAAGATGTCGATTCAAGTGAACACCGATACCAACAACCCTCTGCCGACGATAGAGGCGGAATTACAAGAGCGCATCTTACAGGCCATCGCACAGTACGAGGCCCTTCGCTCTAAGCGCAGCGGAGGTACCTCAGGAAATAACCCACCCAGCGACTGCACCTACAAACAGTTCTTGGGCTGCAAGCCCCTAAATTTCGACAGAACTGGGGGTGTCATAGCCTTCATGCACTGGGTTGAGAAGACGGATTCTGTTTTGTGGGCGAGCAGATGCGCCCCAGAGCATTAGGTCGCGTACATTTCCGGACTGCTTCAAGATGGGGCTCTGTCATGGTGGAACCTCCAGGTTCAGACGTTGGGCGAGACTACTGCGTATGCTTTGACATGGGACGAACTAAAAGAACTAATGCGTAAGAAGTTCTGCTCGAGAGCAGAAATCCAGAAATTGGAGACTGAATTCTGGAATCTCAAGATGGATGGCCCAAAGATTGCTGAATACGTACAAAGATTTAACGACCTATCTAGCGTCATTCCTTACGTGGTTGATCCAGAATTCAAGCGCATAGAGCGTTTTGTTTGGGGATTGGCACCCCAAATCATGATCATGGTGACGACATCAAAGCCTGCAACGATCGCTGAGGCCATTGATCTAAATGTGGCCTTGACTAAAAAGGCAATCAGGTTGAACAAATTTTCAATCTCTAAAGAGAAAAAGGAGACTCATGTGGAGTCATCTGGAGATAACAAGAGAAAGTTCAGAAACTTCAAGCAGGGTACCCAGACGAATAACAACAACAAGGCCAAAAAGGGAAAAGAGTACATGGTAAACTACCTAAATACGACAAGTGTCGACGTCATCATACCGGATGATGTCAAAATGGAAAGTGTGACAACTGTGGCAAAGTGGGGCACTGCAAGGAGACGTGTTGGCATGAGACAAAACATGGAAAGAGAGGCCAAGGGTGTTATAATTGCGGTGACATGGGGCACTTTAGGAAAGATTGCCCAAAGGAGATTAAACAAGATCGTGGGAAAAATGTCTAACACCGGAGCTAGGGAAGCACTCCAGGATCCAAAAAATGGCCATCGGTACGTCTCATAGTAGTCAATGTTAATGTGTCTGTGCTATTCGACATTGTTGTCAAACTTTAACTTCAGAATATACTTGTTTTAGTAGTAAGTAGGATAGATATCCAGTACTCGATAGAACTAGCTTAAGGGAAGCTTCGACGTGGTAATTGGAATGGATTGGTTGTCAAGCAATCGAGCGGAGATTATTACCCGCACCTCGATGGCAAATGAAGAAACAATCATGACTCATGGAGGTAAGCAGACTACGCCCCTACAGCTTCCAAATTGCTTGAAGGCACGAGAGCTGTTGCGTAATGGATGTGTTGTTTTCTGGGCTCATGTCGCGAACAAGGGAACCGAAGAACCAAAACTCAAAGATATCCCTGTGATAAGGGAATATCCTGAAGTTTTCCCCGAAGACTTTCCAGAATTATCTCCTCAACGACAAGTCGAATTCCGCATCGATTTGATTCCAGGCGCCGCACTTGTAGTCAATGCACCTTAGCGACTTACACCTTCGGAGATGCAAGGATTGACAGTGTAGCTTCAGTAGTTGATAGAGAAGGAAGATAACAGACCAAGTTTCCTGCTTTGGGAAACCCCAGTTTTGCTCGTCAAGAAGAAGGACGATAGCTTTCGTACGAACATCAAACTACCAGGAGCTGAACGAGCTAACCAACAAGAGTCGGTGACACTTGCTAAGGATTAATGAATTACTTATTTAACTAACTGCGAGGATCCAACTACTTTTTCATGACTGATCAATGATCGAGTGTCATTAGCTGTGAATTCAGGAAGAAAGTATACCGGGGAAATTGTGGGACAATAACTTGTTTTAAACGTACACAAAAATGGTGTTTCCTACACGATGCACAAAACAGTTTTACACAGAATATGAAACTTTGAGAATTTAGAAGACATGTACTTAGGACTTTTGGGAACCTAGGTCAAAACTCGTAGGGGTTATTGCTTAGGAACCACACCTGTTAACTCAAGCAAACCCCATTATTCGGGCGTATATGCTATTCCAGTTAACCAAACAGAAAGTACTCAAATTTCTTTTGTTATCTTCACTTTTGCTTCTAGCAAGTAGATGTTGCATCTCTACTCCCCTTAATGGTAGTTGCATCACGTTGATTTTCTTCGCTGAGAGCGAACACACATTTGCTTTGAATACTTGGTCATTTCTCCATTTTAGCAAATACTCATTGTTTCATTACTTGAAAACTCATAGGTTACGCATGCACTATTTTCTACGCATGCGGTTTCATTTCAAACGCTTCATTGAAGTTCAAATATTATGTTGCTAAATCTAATTACTGATTTGTGATCCGAATGACCTACATTATTGTAATTGTTGGCTCTTTTGCTATCAAGTCAACACACATTCTTGAAACTTCTTTTCTTTCAAGTTACATTCATGGTTTATTTTTGTAACCATGCTGAGATTTCCCTTGTTAGTACATACGTTTATTGTCAGGTTACGCTGAAACCAAGTTCAATTGCTTGAACTTATCCATTTCGCATATTCAATTTAAGACGCCATATGATGTATTGAGAGCATCATATTCAAATATTTTTGCAAAGGTTCTTTTGTTTCGAGTCGTAGTAGACTTGATTGGTCTACGACTCCACTAAATCGTTTGTTGATTTCGACACCTTGCGGTGATACTTTCACAAAATTGAAGCTTGCGCTAATTTGGTTACGCACCTCATACCCGGATTTAACTGTTTATTTATTGATTTGCTCTAAATCCATTTTGTTTATCACGATTAAAGCAGTCTCAACACAGTTGTGTGTTAAGACAATGGTACCCAGATTCATTTATATCACGGTGTACCTCCTAACGATTCTTTCATTATACATTGATTACCTTGCAGTATTTATTGCTTTCCATCTTCAATTAGAAACAGTAGTTCTTTGATGTTCCGCATTCGATTGAAAACCCCATAACACTGTTTAAATCAATTTTTTCAGAGTTGTTTCAGTACACTTTCCTTTGATTTCAAGCACGATGAACTTGTTCGGTCACCACTATAATTGAAATATGTCAATTGTGACACCTTGTGGTGTCATTACAAATTTGTAGCTTGTGCTAATCATGGTCAACCGTTTCATACAAAACTAAACTTACTTTTGTTTGACTTGTCATTTAAACATCCCTAATGCAACTACGAATTAAGACAATGATACACCAGATTCGCTTGTATTTCATTCGATGTATTTTCGCAATTCCAAAAATGTCAACACACTATCTTATCCATGTATTTGTTCGGAAGTTGACAAATCATTTTCATGTTACTATCACATTCAAGTTGTTGGTTTTGAGTTCATATAGCGGATGCTACGGTTTGTGAAAACTCGTTTGCATATTGTGACCGATTGTTTGAGAATCCATGGGTCAAAACTCCTTTGTTGCACCCCTGTTAACTGAGTTACACTAGATTATATATCTATACATCTCGTGTCCTCTGACATCAGATGCTAGAACACATACCTTTTAACCATTGGACTTTTATTGTTGGATTATATCTCTGGATTCACCTAATGTGAATAGGAATTGATTCGGTTTTGTGCTTATCTAGCTTGGTATTCATATACATACACGCATAATGAAACCCTAAAGAGTTAAGGTAGTACAAATTTCGAAGACGAAATTTTCTTAACAGGGGGAGAATGTGACAACTGCCAAATTTGCATACATCCGTACAATTAATTAGACAATAATTAATGAGTAATGACTGTGCTGGTTTACTATTAATGACTTGAACTGTTATCTGATTACTGCATTATGCTTACATGTGCATCACATATTGCATACTGTCACATCATTATTACATGAAAACTTTATTAACATAAATGATGCACAAAGCACGGTTGGCACAGTTATCTGATAAATCAGGAATATGCTGACGGGGTTCAGTACATAGACAGACATTGTTTGGAGACCCAGTATGAGCCAGAAACCAAGTTCTACACTAGTATAGTGTGTAGGGAAGTAAGGACCACAAAACTGCTTTTCTAGGTGATAGTTAAAGTGCCGGAAAGTGCCTAAAACTCACCCAAAGTGCATAATTCTGCATAATTCAGCAAAAATCAGTTTTTTAATAAGCTAGTAATATACAAAAACATGACTAAATGGTTCTGAATGCTTTCCTAAGTGTCGGGAATTAAAAGTGTCACAAAAGGGTACATAACGAACACTAAATGGAATAGTTTGACACTTTAACGAACCGAAATCTAACCGAATAACCGGACACTACCCGAAACATCAAAATTATACTAGAAGCATTGTTTTAATGTTTCTGAGCTAGTTATGATCCCTGAACACCCTAACACACTATATAACACATTATACACTTAAACACTAATCAATACACTTAACTTCTAACTTATATCTCTAACTATGATTTAAACTTACACCAAGACCCCCCCCCCCATCCATATGGACGGTTATGGGAGTGGCCCCACCTCCAAAATCTTACAAGATCTCTCTTGATTTTGCTTGGATTTGTGAAGATTCATTTAGATATTGTTATGTACTTACAAGACATAAGACCCATTGGACAATGCATTCGATGGTTATAAGAAGATGATCACCTTCATTCTAAACAACACCTTCTTCCTCTCTCTCCCCCTCCATGCTCTCGGCCCAAACAAGCACCCACACCACCAGCATTTTCATCCAACTTCAATCCATTCCAAGGTGTAAGAAGCTAAGTTAGGAAGCTTGGAGCTTTCGGAAGTTGATGGACCTTCACCACTTGCTTTTATCCACTTGTTTTCTACACTTGATCATCCCTAGCCTTGAGTTAGTAGTAAGATCTTCTACTCTTCATTTTACACCTATTTTAAGTGGTTAAAAGGAGATATAAGATGATATATGTTCTTAATCATGAAGAACACTAAAGAACATAATTAAGAAACATGAACATAAGCTTGAAATATGATGAAACTATGTTGTTTAGTGTATGAATGATACTTGATTGTTATTTTCTTGAGATATTGATGTTGATCATCATAAGGAGCTTGCTAGATTGTGATTAAACACATGATCTAGCAAGTAAGAGGATGATTATGTAATGAAACAAGATGATCATCCTTATGTGTAAGCATGAACCTGAAGAATAAAGTGATTTCTTGAAAAATAATAATCAAAGTGAGTTAATAATCTTATGGATCTAAGATTTATGAATGGTTTTTCCAAAAGAACCAAGTTAAAAATATGACTTTTAGAGATCTTGGCTCTTACTTAAACTTACACTATTTTTGGTAATAAAAAAAGTGTAGAAACACGGGAGAAACAAGAAGATTTCATAAAGAGACGTTTTTGCAAAACATGTTTACAAGTTGTAAACATCCAAATCTTTCAAGAATAAGATTTTTAAAGAAGTAAACACACTTTAAAGGGTAACTAGACGTACTAAAAACACTACCAAGTTACTACAAGTTTTTGTGAAGGATCAAGTTCATGTTGTTATGTAAATTGTATAGTTTTTGCACTTGGTAAGTGTAAGTTGTTTAGGGATTGATTGTTGATTGTTGTGATTATTTTTGGAAAAGAAAATGATATGCTTTGATAGCATGGACACCTCCATTTTTAGGGGAAACTATGACAAAATTTTCTAAAAATATAAACAGTTAGAAAAATATTATCTAACAAATATTTACAAGTGTATTTTAACTATGGTTTTCAATATAAACTTTGCCATAATTTTTGTAACAAAAATACGAGTATTGGAGGTTGACTTTTATAAATAAAAATGGATAAATATGTATTCAGAATATATATTTACATTAAAGACATGATGTGTGTGATTACTTGTATACTTGTGTGATAGTTATATTATTTTAGGATTTGAAATAATATAACTTAACAAATACCAAGATATTACAATCCAAAATACTACCAAAAATCACAAGGAATAAATACACAAGTTACACACAAAATATTGTGAAACCGAACGATAAAATGTAACTAACAAAATATTCCGGAAAATACCGCTATAAACGTATTTTTGGTAAACATTATTTTGGATACGAAAGAAATGAAAATATGATTTTATTGTTATTACAAAGTGTATCATATTTTCGACAAGGAGAAAATATATTATTTTGGAAGTAAAAATATATATTTTCTTAGTATATTTAGAAGATATATGATTTTTGGGAAAATATATATTTTCTTGAAATACATTATTTTGGACAAAATAAGTTTATATATATTTTCTAAGTAAGACTTGAAAATATATTGTTTTGGAAATATATATTGGGAATATATTGGCATATTTTTATTTGGAATGATACACCGGAATACGACGCCAAAACATGGCAATTTATACAAATGCAAGGATACAAAAATACATGTATGAGATACCCCCATCCTTGGGAAGGAAATACGAATACAAATACTTGAGAAGTATTGTTACAAAATATTGTTTAACGATTATTCCAAAATTAAATATAATTTAAAGTTAAGATATTTATTATTTTAACAAATAATTATATACTTGGAATACTACCGAAGACACTTTAAAACGTAACTCAAAGGCACTAATCAATACAAAGACAAGGCACGACCCGCTCATCTAACGGACCATAATACGCATGTAGGTAGTCGTGCATTCTAGAAGAAGCTTTGAGTTACATCGGATACAAGGAACGCAAAACTGTGAGTTCATGTCCCCGTTTTCTTTTCAGTTTTATAACTTCGGGGGTGAAATACATGTTACATACTGCTTACAAACAATTACAATGGTATGATTAGCTAAGGAAAGGTACTGCTAGATCACGTGAATGGGTAGGCCATTATCTTAAGACCATTAATCCTTGTATAAGGACCGAGGGGCATGAGTGATAGATCTATTGGGTGTTGCGAGCCCCACCCATGGGCCTGTGAGTTGGCCGCATGTGGTGACTATGTCGTTCCACCGGAGGGGCCGATACGAAATACGCATACAGGTTTGAGTGCTTCCTATGCCATGTCACTTTTATTAATGTATTAGCTACACATTAATTGATCTATTTTTCCTTGTTGCTTCATACCAGTTTACAAGTACACACATACTTACAAAGGTTTTCAAGAATAATTCATGCACACATACTGAACACATGAACTTGCTCAACTTTTTGTTGATGTTTTCAAACTACATGTATTTCAGGGAATTAGTAAGTGGATCTGGCGGGCGTTGGAAGTTTTTATGCTGCGTTTGAAATAAAGATGTCATCCATGGTCTTTGGGTTTGGTCGGTGTGTCTTATTCCTGGACGAGACACGTCTCCCAACCCTTGGTGCTATTTAATATCTTTCGATGAGTCCTTAGTGAACTCATAAACATTTTGGTATGGTTGTAAAACTTGAATTTGAAGTCTACGATTTTAAACAATGTTGTTATGTTTTAAACGTATTCGATGGATGACAAACCTATGGTTTTATCATATAGCTGTTGTTATGATTGAATGCAATGATATTAAGAAAGTCACACCATAACCACGCTTCCGCAAAAGTCCGGGTGTGACAAGTGTAGCAAGATCATCATCAAACATTAGCTCAGTGTGACAATTATGCTTATTTTTTGGGCGATTGTATTAGCTAGTTCAGACCTTTGAGTATTGCTGCGATGAGGAGGCATTCTAAAGAGAGTGGAAAATATGAGAGAAAACAAGTGAGATGTTATTGGATAATCAAACTGAACGTTTAAAATATCGACGAAGCATAAGGATTGTGATCATTTGTTCGTTACCTAAAACAAACAAACGACACAGTGACTAATCAAAGTTAATGGGTCTTTATAATGTATCGCGAAGACATGCTTTAGCCTGTTTGTCGACACTCACCCCAAGAGTTCCCAGGTAAGAGTGACTGGTCCGATGATGTGGATTTGTACGAACACTCTAGCCTTAGACAGAAAACTCAGGGTACAGGCACCCACCCTTCAGGATTGCACATGTTCACATTATTAAAGCCCAAACTTTGACGAGATTTTGAAAACACCAAAGGCTTTTTCTTTTTTTTGGGTAAAGGGTTACCCCGGTCAAATTTTATATCACTCAAAACAAACAAATACAAACCAAGTGGGAGCCAAATACACGAACCCCCAGTTCTCAAATACGACATGCCATATTTGAGTGAACAACCAAAACTGCAAACAAAATAACTAGACAACCGACTACATACTAACTAAAATCATAAAACATTAGCCGCAGTCATCATCCTGAACCAGTAAACCTCTAGGAAGCCTCCATTCATGCAAGACTCTAGTAGCGTAATTTGTGGCCTTAAACTTCATAGTGTGTAGCTTCATTCGAACCGTATTCAAGATCACTTCAATAAGTTTATTCGTACTCCTTTTCTTTCTAGAAAAAAAGACGATAATTCCGCTCCTGCCAGACAAAATATGCGGATGCCCCAACCACTAGCTTCATAATCACATGCTCAGCCTTCTTTGAATCCGCAAACATTAACAAATACGTGTAAATCTCATCCCATGAAGAGTTAATCGATCCCATGTCCACCTTCCCCCTAACGCCATGCCAAATTTGTGTTGCGTAAGGACATGCAAAGAACAGGTGTTCATGTGAATCAGGCCCAGATGTGCATAAGGAACAACACATAAGATTGAAATTATAGTTACCCGATGAAGCCCATGTACTTATCACATCCTGCGTCTTCAGTTTTTTATTAATAAGCAGCCACATAAGAAACGAGTGACGAGGAATAGCTTGAGGATACCACACCAGACTAGCCCAAGACACCTCATTCCGATGAGGCCGAATATCATCCCAAACACACGTAGTTTGATAATCCATATCTATGCCCGATCTCGTTCTCCATACGACCCTATCCTGGACGTTCGGGTGAAAGATTACCGGTTGCATATTATTCAAATCTGGGAACCGACTCAGCCAAGTGTTCGGCCACCTCCAACCTCCCGGATCACACACATTGGCAACTGTGGAGCTCAAGTCAAAACTCGCATTAGCTATCATCCTTGGAGTGATAAACGAGATCAGAGGACAAACAACATCCCATTTATCAAACCATACCATCTCGTTCTATTACCATTTCCAATGTTAATCCATATACGGTCACGTATGATAGGTCGAATTTGAAGGATTTTCCTCCATGTCCACGTCTCATTATTTCTACTTGGAATATCCCAGAAACTTCTTTTACGAATACGATACTCATGAATCCATTTGACCCATAGAGACTCTCGACCCGTAAGAATACTCCAAACATGAGCGACCATGAGAGCTATATTCATATCCCACACTCTACGAATCCCCAAACCTCCTTCTTTTTTCGGTAAACACACCTTACTCCATTTCACTTTAGCCTTCCCTTTTATGTTGTTACCCTGAGCCCAAAGAAAACGCCTCATCCTATCCTCCAGCTCCTTAACTAGACGCTTTGGCAAAACAAACATAGAGGCCCAATAAATATTCATGGATGCTAGCACCGAATGAATCAGTTGAAGCCTACCTGAAAAAGATAACGTCTTTGTTTTCCAGTCCGTTATTCTTGATTCCATATTTTGCTAGCCGCTTGCAATCCTTGTAAGTAAGTCTAGATGTTATTAAAGGGACTCCAAGGTATCGGACAGGCAGCCTACCTTCCTCAAACGGCATTATATCACGAATACGGTCCTTCACACCGTTTGACACATTGCAAAAGAAAACAGTGCTCTTATTCATGCTAGGAACGAGGCCCGACATATTCTTGAATGCGTTCAAAGACTCCATAATAACTTTAGCTGACGGTTGATCCCCTCGAGCAAACAAAAAAAGATCATCCGTGAAGCACAAGTTTATTATTTTATGTTTTTGACATTTATTGTGAAATCTAAAATCATTCGATACTGTAACTTCCTTTATCAAAATCAACGTTAAAACCTCCATCACCAACGTAAAAAGATAAGGAGACATCGGATCACCCTGACGCAACCCTCTCTTCCCCTTAAAATACCCATACAGATTCCCATGAAGCGCCACTGAGAATGAAGTTGATGTTACACACCTCATTATCCAACACACCATATTCCTATGAAACCCAAAACCCATTAAAATTTGTTTTAAGAAATTCCAATCAACCGTGTCATAAAGCCTTTTGGATGTCAACCTTAAAAGCACATCTTGGGGGTCCAGCATCTCGATGATAGTTATGCATTAATTCCTGGGTTAACAGAATATTATCCGATATTCTTCTACCAGGAACAAACGCCGACTGATTAATACTAACAATATCGGCCAACCCTTCCTTAATGCGATTCGTAATTATCTTGCTGATACACTTGTACAGAGTATTACAGCAAGAAATAGGCCTATAATCAGAAATAGTCGAAGGGGTAAATACCTTTGGAATTAAAGCAATAATCGTGTGATTGAGCTCCTGAAGCAGATTACCATTCTGGAAAAAATCTTGCACAGCACCACAAACGTCTTTCCCGATTACCTCCCAATACTTCTTAAAACACCAAAGGCTTAAAAGCCTAAAACAAATCATCTAAGGATAGATGATTTCTTGTGAAGTTTTGGAAAAATTTTGACTCGGGAGAATGAACTATGTTTTATTTTTGGTAATCACCTAAGGATAGGTGATAGTATTGTATTAAGAATCTAAACGCAAGTAAACTCGCATTAGGGTCCTAGGAAGGTTATATACTAGGTCAAGAGTATTACTAATAACCTAATTCCCTATAACCATGGCTCTGAAACCAAGTTTTCTGTAACACCCCGACCGCGTAATACAACAAACCATGGCAGAAACGTCGGGGAGTCATGTCACAGAATCATTGTTTCACAACACATGGTATTTGAAGTTTTGTTTTATATTGTTGATAGATTCATTGTTCTAAAACAAACCAAATAAGTACAAACAATTGTCTTTCAATTTTTAAAGTCACTAAGGCACGAGTCTATCCTATGTGTAGCATGCAATCAACAATCATCACATAATAGAACCTAAAACATATGTGAAAAACAGTCAGCATAAAAAGTTGGCGAGTACATAGGTTTCATATTGCAATACCTCGTCCAACCTCGAGAGTCGACGAGTGTAATCCTTGAAATCAAAAAGTGTTTGATATTGCAATATATCTTTTATCAACTTTATAAGTTGATATAAGTAAAACAAAACCACTGTAGCCATGAATCTTGACCGAAAACATTTGTTTTGAAAAACCAAGAAGTATATCGTCTCGAAAGTAAACATTGTATGGTTTATATATTTAAGTAAACATCGTTGCGTGACATCATTTGAAAATATTCGTTCAAGTGATCTAGATAACGTTATGACATGTAATATGATAAAAGCACTTATATATAGGAAGTAACAGTGGCGCATCCACCATGCTTTTATCACATTACACCCGTCTCGTTATCTAATCACTTACCATAAACCAATCGTCCAAATCGTCCGTGTTATAAATCAATTGTCATTCGTCCGTGTTATAAACCATTTGTCATTCGTCCGTGTTATAAACCAATCGTCATTCGTCCGTGTTATAAATCAATTGTCATTCGTCCATGTTATAAATCAATCGTCAATCGTCCGTGTTTTAATTGTGAAAACGTTTGGCCGTTCTTTAATGAACACATTCAAACCTGTGTGACTCGACTATACCACCCATGGGGTATCTTTAATAGACCCTGAAAGGTCTCTTTAAATAGACTAACAAATCACAGATTTTGTCGTTACCCCAAACTATCCACCAAATCCAGTGGATAGCCCGATAACGGGATTGTCGGTCCTATGGTACCATAACATACTACTGGTCGGCTTGATCAAAGCTAAAGAATGTCATTCATGTTATGAACTAACGCACCAACAAGTTGGTTCACCTTATTAAATCCTTGTGTTTAATCTGAACCACAGTCTTTGTTTTGAAAACTTGAAAAGCATTTAGCACATATGAGTCACACCAAAACAATTGAAAGCATAAAAGAGGGGAGCTATGTACTCACTTGGGATTGCAAAGTATCCTTGAATAAAGTGAAATATCAAAGCTTCGAACGTGTCCTAATGTGTCCTAACATCGGGTAACTATGTTAAAGTAACGGTACATAATCAGGGGAATCTGATAGAATGCTGTCTTGTAAACCAAATGAGTGTTGGAACTCATATGAAATGGTTTAATAAAGTCTACATGCTGTCACACCCTAACTTTTGCGGAAGCGTGATATGTGTGACTTGCTTAATATCATTGCATTCAATTATACCAAACAACTAAATTGTCACACCCCAAAAGTACCAGATGTGGAAACCCCCGCGAGGCGTGTGACGTACCAGGATCTAGCCACCAATCATAATGAACTCATAACAAGATTTGAAATAAAAGCTTTCATTAACGTAAAGTGTTACAAAAACATTAAATGTAATTCATCGTGTTCAGCAGAAGCATAATACATGTTTAACAAAACCCAAGTGTAAGAAATCGTCTAATCTCGTTTCAAGTTTCCATGTTCTTCGACCCATGACCACTCCAGCATCCCAGACAGCAAGTTCCACATCCACACGTATCAATAACCTGCGAGCATGCACACACATGTATCAGACAATGCTGGTGAGTTCATAGTTTTACGAAAACGTTAGTTACCAAGTGTTTAGTTTCGTTCATTAATTTCAATGTTGATAATACCTTGGATACAAGATGGCTCCTGATTTATTTTTCCCTTTCCTCAATGCTCCTATCAAAGCATTCGTCATGACTAGGTCATTAGCTCACACACGTCCTCTCCGGTACGGGGTGAGGGTGCCAAACCTAATTAGCGCTACCAACTAATACCCTGTTACCTCTCAGGTAACAAACAACAAGGAGGGACTTTAATGGTGATAGGACGAGTATATTATCCAACATTCCAGATTTTACCCACAAGACATATTCCTCTTAGGAATACCCATGATTTACCTAAAAACCTATCCCTCTCAGGGGTACCCAATGATTGTCCCAACCACCGGGACGCATGCTCAAGAGAAATGAACTCACCTTAGATTGCTCGGTATGTTACGTTACACTACCCGTTCCAAATTGATCAACCAAACCCTAGTGTGGTTAGCAATATCAGTCAGTTTCATATGCACATAGATCACGTATTCCCTACACATACTACACTTTGAGCGTACACATTTTACACATATCGTTATGCAAGTCACCTTAGTAATTCATGCAACATATCAGTTTATCATCATCATATATTCACATATCATATGTTCGGGTCATATACTAGGTCACATTATAGTTTCATGTTCAATAAATACTCAACAGCCCATTATCACTCATCATCAAATTATGTGGCCCATTAAGGTTCGAAGGAAATGTGCAACCCATATGCATGAGCCCATTCGAAAAGTACGGTCCACACTCAAGTGTGTGGCCCCATCTAAATCTATGCATAACCTACTCACAAATGCATCCCAAAAGATTAACATGTTAAGCCCAATCAGTATGTAAAGCCCAAATACATGTGTGGTTCCCTTTTAATACCTCCCGGCCCAAAGATGATTGTGCGATTGGGCCCGGTGTGTTTCAGTTTAATATGGGGCCCAACAACCAGTTCAAGTAATAATCGAAGTGGGCCGATTTTATTGGGTCTCACCCTCACCGCCACCCAACAGTTTCCGTTAACCATGTTTCTCGGCCCATTAGTTTTACCACAAACCCTCTTTCTAACTAACCATGAAACTTCTAATTATCAATAACTACATAATCAAGGTTACACTAACCATTTATTCGGATCACATGATCATGATGCTTCCTAAACGAATAATCAGTCCATCCCACAATCATTCATCATGCAATTCCACATATGTTTATAATTATCCAACATCATGTGACAACTGTCAAATTTGCATGCATCCGTACAATTAATTAACTATGATTAGTGCTTAATGGCTGTGCTGAATTACAATTAATGATTTAAACTGCTTTCTGATTGCTGCATTATACTTACATGTGCATCACATATTGCATACTGTCACATCATTTATCACATACAAACTTTAGTGACATAAACCATGCACAAAGCACAGTTAGCACAATTAGCGGATAACTCAGAAAAATGCTGACGATGTCAGTACATAGACAAACAGTGATTTGAAACCCCGAATGGGCCAGAGACAAGGTTTTACACTAGTATGGTGTGTAGGGAAGTAAGGACCATAAAACTGCGTCACTAGGTGATAGTTTAAGTGCTGGAAAGTGCCTAAAACCCACGTAAAGTGCAGAATTCTGCATATTTCAGCAAAATTCAGCTTTTTAACAAGCTAGTAATGTGCAAAAATAAGGCAAAATGGTCCTGTATGCTTTCCTAAGTGTCGGGAATTAAAAGTGTCACAAAAGGGTACTTAAAGAACACTAAACGGAATAGTTTGACGCTTTAACGAACCGGTATCTAACCGAACAACCAGACAAAACCCGGAACACCAAAATTTTACTAAAAGCATTGTTTTATTATTTCTGGGCTAGTTGTAATCCCCGAACGCCCTAACACACTATATGACACCTTATATGCATAACACCTAAACAATGTACTTAGAATCTCACTAGTAAACCTAGCTTACCATCAAACTTACACTTGGACCCCCTCCCCCCTTGTATTTACAGTCACAAGGAGTGACCCCACATCGACAATCTTGCAAGATCACACTAAATCTCATCTTAATCTTTCTTGGATATGCTTAAAGATCATGCTTGTACTTCTAGAAACATATGAACCATTGGACAAAAGGAATTAGAGATTATATAATGGACCATGAACTCATCTTCCTCACACACACAAACACCTCAACTCTCTCCCTCTCTCCTTCTTGATCTTGGCCGAGCATAGTGCCACCACCACCACCATCTTTCATCCATCATCCAACCATTCCAAGACTATTCTAAGGTGTAAGGAGCCATATAAGAAGGTTTGGTGCTTGTGGATCTTGAAGGACCTTCATCATATGCTATTATCCTCCACTTTTGTCATCACCATCATCTTGTGTTCTTCCCTAGCTTAGAGCTAGTAGTAAGACCCTCATAACCTTTGTTACTTCTAATTTTGATTGGTTAAAAGATGATAAACATTGATTATCTTGATGAACATTAAAAGACATAAACATGAATCTCTAACATAAAGCTTGATATATGATGAAACTAAGTTGTTTAGTGTATAAATGATGTTTGATTGTTATTTACTTGAGATTATGATGTTGATCATCATAAGGAGCTTGCTAGATTGTGAGTAAACACATGATCTAGCAAGTGAGAGGATGATTATGTGATGAAACAAGATGATCACCCTCATGTGTAAGCATGAACTTGAAGAATAAAATGATTTCTCGGAAAATAATCATCAAAGTGAGTTAATAATCTTGTGAATCTAAGAATAATGAATAGTTTTCCAAAGGAACCAAGTTCAAAATATGATTTTTAGAAGATCTTGGTTCTTACTAAAACCTACACTATTTTTTGTGGTAAAACAAGTGTAGAAACACTAGAGAAACAAGAAGATCCATAAAGAAACGTTTTTGTAAAAGATGTTTACAAGTTGTAAACACCTAAAACTTTCAAGAAAAAAGTTAATCAATAAGTAAATACTTTTTGGAGGGTAACTAGACCTACTAAATACACCACCAAGTTACTACAAGTTTTTAATAAAAGTTCAAGTTCATGTTGTAGTACAAATAACATTGTTCTTGCACTTGGTAAGTGTAAGTTGTTTAGGGATTGATTGTTGAATGTTTGTAATGATTTTTGAAAAGAAAATGATATGCTTTAATAGCATGGACACCTCCATTTTTAGGGGAAACTATGGCAAAATTTTCTAAAAATATAAACACTTAAAGAAATATTTTCTAACAAATATTTACAAGTGTATTTTGATCATAAGTTTTCAATGTAAACTTTGCCATAATTTTTGTAACAAAAATACAAATATTGGAGGTTGGTTTTATAAATAAAAATGGGTAAATATATATTTAGAATATATTAAGACACTTGTGTGAATATTTGTATACTTTGTGAAATAGTTATATTATTTTAGGGTAAAATAATATAACTTAGCAAATACCAAGAAATTCACAATCCCAAAATAATACCAAAAATCACAAGGAATAAATATATAAGTTACACACTTAATATGTTGAAACCGAACGCAAGAACGTAACTTATGAAATATTCCGGAAAATACCGTTACAAATATATATTTTTGGTAAATATTATTTTGGATACAAGAAATGAAAATATGATTTTTGTAAATATTACAAAGTTATATCATATTTTGACAAGGAGAAAAATATATTATTTTTGGGAAGTAAAAATATATTTTCCTAGAGTATTTAGAAGATATATGATTTTTGGGAAAAATATATATTTTCGAGAGATACAGTATTTTTGGACAAGATAAGTTTATATATATTTTCTAAGTAAAACTTGAAAATATATTGTTTTGGGAATATATTGGATATTTATTTAGAAAATACGTACGCACCGGAATACGACGCCAATACATGGCAAGATATACCAATACAAGAATACGGATATACATGTATAAGATACCCCCATCATTGGGAAGGAAATACTTGAGAAGTATTGTTACAAAATATCGTTTAACAATTATTCCAAAATTTAATATAACTTAAGGTTAAAATATTTATTATTTTAACTCGGAATTATAACGAAGACACTTTAAAACACTACTCAATACTAAAACATGGCACGACCCGTCTGTCTAATAGACATCAGTACATTGTAGGTAGTCGTGTTTGCCGAAAGGATTTGAGTTACAATTGTGAAGACTCAATACTGTGAGTTCATGTCCCCCTTTTCTTTTAACTGTTTTCAGTTTTATACTTCAGGGGTGAAATACATGTTACGATTATTACAAACATTTTATACATGGTATGATTAGCTCAAGGAGGGTTACTGCTAGATCATGTGAGTGGTGGGTACAACACTTAAGGCCATTAATCCTCGTCGTAGGACCGAGGGACATGAGTGATAGATCTATTTGGGTGTAGCGAGCCACACTCCTGAGTCCGTTGAGTGGACCATGTGGTGAGTATGTCTTACTGACGAAATCTGCTAGGTTTGAAATCTTCCTGCATCACTTCACACATACCATTGGCTTTGCAACCTAGTGGTGATCTCTTTTTCTTATATTGCTACATACCAGGGACTTACATACATACTTACAATGTTTTTCAAAGGTTTATACATACACACAAACGAACACATGAACTCGCTCAACTTTTGTTGATGTTTTCAAACTACATGTATTTCAGGGAATTTGTAAGTGGATCTGGCGGGCGTTGGAAGTTTTTATGACGCGTTAAGAATAAAGATGTCATCCATGGTCTTTGAGTTTGGTTAGTGTGTCTTACTCCTGGACGAGACACGTCTTCCAAACCTTGGTGTTATTCAATATCTTTTGAAGAGTCCTTAATGAACTCATAAACAATTTGTAGGGTTTGTGAAATTTGAATTCGAAGTCTACGTTACAAAACAATATTGTTATGTTTTAAACTTATTTAATGGATGACAAACCTATGGTTTTATCATATAGTTGATGTTATGATTGAATGCAATGGTATTAAGAAAGTCACACCAATAACCACGCTTCCGCAAAAGTCAGGGTGTGACAGCTTGGTATCAGAGCTTCGATAGTAGCGAACTAGGATTCTTTCTCGAGTCTAGACTACGATCATTAGGGCTCTCACGAAAACGTTTTTACGAACATGTTTTCATTGCATACACAAAACACCCAGATCCAGGAAACAAACATTTTTACAAACAAAAGACACAAATCACATTTCAAAGAATTCGTTTATAATTCAGTCTGAGAGACTTGGGAGTTACTCTAAGAGACTAGCTGGGGCAGTCTGAGAGACTGGGAGTTTGATCTGAGAGATTCAGTCTGAGAGACTGGGGAGTTAGTCTGAGAGACTAGCTGGGGCAGTCTGAGAGGCTGGGAGTTTGATCTGAGAGATTTAGTCTGAGAGATTGGGTAGTTCAGTCTGAGAGACTGGGTAGTAGTCTGAGGGACTAGTTGGGACAGTTTGGGAAACTGGGAGTTTAGTCTGAGAGACTAGATAATTCAGTTTGGGAAACGAGGAAGTTTAGTCTGAGAGACTAGGGAGTTAATTCTAAGAGACTGGGTGTTTCAGTCTGAGAGACTGGGCGTTTAGTCTGGGAGACTGGGTGTTTAGTCTGAGAGGCTAGGTAGTCTGGGAGACTGGGTGTTTAGTCTGGGAGACTGGTTGGTTTAGTCTAGGAGACTAGGTGGGTTAGTCTGGGAGACTGGGAAGGATAGAAAGTTGCATGAAAAATAATGCGAATACATGAATACATGATAAATTACCTTTGTTTGCATACACTAATTGTTAGTGCGTACTATGGAAATACATGCTATGACTATTATGTACTGACACACGCGTCACTTTATTTTAGAAAGCAAGATATCAGACGTTGATGACCCTACGGCCACCGCCTCAGATAATGAGATTGCACCTGCGCCAGACACTGAGAGTGACCCTGGTATGCTGACCGAAGACGAGGACGACTTCCAACAATCCGCGCTACCAGATTTTTGTGATGCTTTACCCTTGCTGATAGGTTTCTCTGACAAGAATCCTTCTGTCACTCTTGTTTCAGTCCATGACCACTTCATCACTGGTCATCCCGATGGTGAGCACACCATGGCTCCGATCCTCGACGATGCGCCTCCTGTGGGCATTACTTCCGAAGTTTGGCTACTCGATGAGTAGTTGATGATGACGTTGACATGTTTGTTGATGGTTTGTGGTTCAAGAACTGCTTGTAGGTGCAGCCCTGATGATAAGTTATATGATTTGAAAGCTGCGCGATCTTTGAAAATCCCTTGATGAATCTGCGATAGCATCTAGCGTGACTAAGAAGTTACTGTATCCCCGAAAGACTCTTTGATGCCGATCAAGTTCTAATAAAATGGACCTTAGCGAAATCCTCATGTATCCCCACTTCGTTGACTACGTGACCAAGAAAGCGTACCTCCCAAATCCTTAAGTCACACTTAGGTAGACTTCGCGTGGAGTTGCTCCTCCCCTAGGAACTCTAGGACAAAATATAGGTGCCGTTCATGGTGTTCCTTTCCCCTGGTAGTGATTCTAAACATCACAGATAAATGCGTTCGACGAATCTGGCGAAACGAGGTTGACGCATACTACTCATGTGATCCCTGAGGCTGCTGGTGTGTTGGATATCTTAAATAACTTGAACAAAAAATCGTAGTGGCCATACTGGATCTGTAAAGTCGGGTTAGAAATCATCCTTCCCATGGTCTTCCATCAGATGACAGTCCGGTCTTAAGTCAGTTTCCGAATAGAATCTTGATTATTGCAACGGGTCAAGTCGGTCGTCAATGCGAGATAGGGGGTGACGGTCTATGATAGCCACCTTGTGGTAGTCTGCACACGTACGAAAGGACTCGTCCTTCGTTTCCGCAATAGAGCGTGTTTCCCCAAAACGAGGAGCTAGATCTATAAAGACACCCATCCTGTAGTGTCTAGAAGTTGATTGGTCAGTTCTTGCAACTTTCCAGGCGCTAGACGATAAGGAGTAAGAGTAATCAAGGCTGCCTCTGGTCGTGAGATCAATCTAAGACTCTACCTAATCAGTTGTGGAGGTAAACCTGAAAGTTCCTCAAGTAGCACGCTGAGTGGATTCACGGATAATTGGTTGATCCTCGATCCTTTTTCCTTAGCCCAAACATTAGTAACGGTTGCCAACATAGAGAGGTAGTCCCTTCGTAGACGTTCCTGGCTTTCATTGCTGAAATGATACTAACCTTTACACCACACTGATGCTTTAGGACAGATGACGATTCGCCACTAGGGAGAGGGATACTCAAAATTTTCTCCTCACAAGGTATATCCGCGCGTTATCTGGATAACCAATCCACACTAACTACTACAAAAAAAAACTATCAAGGGTAGATGTCGAACACTTGTCCCACAAGGTCGAGTTTGCATTCCAACGAACATAGGAGGTTTCCATTGACTTGCCATCAGTCGGTTCCACAACAAGTTTAGTTTCCAGAAGCATCAGCGTTAATCAGAACAAAGACGAAGCGATTAGTTACCAAGAACGCGCATGCCACCATGTTGCTATAATCCTATCGTCGCCCATGCCAATCCTAAATGCCCTTCCACGAACATCATTTCTAGTGTTGTTGCTTTCGTTACAAGGATTTCCAGTACTGTCGTCATTCCCTTGGTTGTTGTCGTTCTGAATTATCAACGACCAATCCATGCCGTAGGCACCTTCATTTCCATATTGTAGGCTACGATTACAAGTACCTTAATGTTGCCATGACTGTTGCCTCTAATGTCGTTGCTTGAAACGGAACCCTGCGATCTTTCACCAACAGGGTCCATCTTTCTCATTCCGTGACACCTCCTAAGGCACTACTCATTGTGCTGGCAGTTACACATTCCACTCTATATTCAATTGTCATCGCTCATGTCTCGATTGATTCGTAGGAGTTGACTCCCATAAGTCGCTGGCTAGGGTTAAGGATTCGATTGAAGTCAATTTGCTGGTGTTCGTTGCCGGTAATCGGGGTTGTCCAAATACTGAGGTCGGTGAAGTACTACGCTCATCCTCTGGCCCATCGATCTTGCAAGTTGATTGAGTAATACTCGGTATGTTGCGAGAGTGTTGCAGAAGTGATCGCACTTCGGGATCTAAGACGTTAATACATTGAGTTCCAGCAAATGAAGAGAAGTGAGAAAGGTATGGACCAATCATTCGACGCTGCGAACATCCAACTCAGGGACGTTCGTACAAGCACCTAACATTCTACACAGTTCGTTAGGCGTTCAGATGGGTGTCTAGTTAATACCCGATAGCATCGAGATTCGTAAGGATTCAGAGAGGAGTAAAAAGATCACATTTGAGTAGGAGACAATCACTGCTATGACTCTTATAGATTTGTTACGTTTCTCACTGATTAAATAACAGAACAGAACCCCTTTTTCACTTGTTAAGCCTCACTGGGACTCACTTGCACCCCACATTATTATTATGTGTGCACCCACAATAATATTGTGATTTGCATGCTCATCTCAGTTCCTCCTAACTTGTGTCAAATGGTTCTTCAAACCCAGATATCAACGGAGGTTGTCAAGTAATAAAATCACGAAAACCCAAAGACTATGGCATACTATCAACGCATCAAAAAGTAAGCAAGCAATCCATGCCATCATGCTATAGTGACGAGTGTGTTTTCGTATGTTACGTCATAAACAAATGTGTACTAGTCACGTAATGTATGCAACAGGTGAAAAAGATGAATCTTGCAATCTGGAGCTGAGTGTCATGGTCGCATTCACGTGTTCAGAACTGTTCGGTAATAATATGGTTTTATAAAAACATTTTTAAAACCAAGTTCACTATAACCAGTGGCTCTAATACCAAACTGTCACACCCCCAAAGTACCAATTGCGGAAACCCCCGTGAGGCGTGTGACGTACCAAGATCTAGCCACCAATCACAATGAACTCATAACAAGATTTGAAATAAAAGCTTTCATTAACGTAAAGTGTTACAAAAACACTAAATGTAATTCATCGTGTTCAGCGGAAGCATAATACATGTTTAACTAAAACCCAAGTGTAAGAAATCGTCTAGTCTCGTTTTAAGTTTCCATGTTCTTCGACCCATGACCACTCCAGCATCCCAGACAGCAAGTTCCACATCCACATGTATCAATAACCTGCGAGAATGCACACACGTGTATCAGACAACGCTGGTGAGTTCATAGTTTTACAAAAAGGTTAGTCACCAAGTGATTAGTTCCGTTCATTGATTTCAATGTTGATAATACCTCGGATACAAGACGACTCCTGATTTATTTTGCCTTTTCCCCAATGCTCCTATCAAAGCATTGGTCATGACTAGGTCATTAGTTCACACATGTCCTCTCCGGTACGGGGTGAGGGTGCCAAACCTAAGTAGCGCTACCAACTAATACCCTATTACCTCTCAGGTAACAAACAACAAGGAGGGACTTTAATGGTGATAGAACGAGTATATTATCCAACATTCCAGATTTTACCCACAAGACATATTCCTCTCAGGAATACCCAATGACTGTCCCAACCACCGGGACCCATGCTCAAGAGAAATGAACTCACCTTAGATTGCTCGGTATGTTACGTTACACTACCGGTTCCAAATTGATCAACCAAACCCTAGTGTGGTTACCAATATCAGTCAGTTTCATATGCATATAGATCACGTATTCCCTACACATACTACACTTGGAGCGTACACATTTTACACATATTGTTATGCAAGTCACCTCAGTAATTCATGCAACATATCAGTTTATCATCATCATATATTCACATATCATATGTTCGGGTCACATACTAGGTCACATTATAGGTTCATGTTCAATAAATACTTAACAGCCCATTATCACTCATCATCAAATTATACGGCCCATTAAGGTTCTATGGAAATGTGCAACCCATATGCACTAGCCCATTCAAAAAGTACGGTCCACACTCAAGTGTGCGGCCCCATCTAATTCTATGCATAACCTACTCACAAATGCAGCCCAAAAGATTAACATGTTAAGCCCAATCAGTATGTAAAGCCCAAATACATGTGTGGTTCCCTTTTATTACCTCCCGGCCCAAAGATGATTGTGCGATTGGGCCCGGTGTGTTTCAGTTTAATATGTGGCCCAGCAACCAGTTCAAGTAATAATTGAAGTGGTCCGATTTTATTGGGTCTCACCCTCACCGCCACCCAACAGTTTCTGTTAACCATGTTTCTCGGCCCATTAGTTTTACCACAAACCCTCTTTCCAACTAACCGTGAAACTTCTAATTATCAATAACTACATAATCAAGGTTACACTAACCATTTATTCGGATCACATGATCATGATGCTTCCTAAACGAATAATCAGTCCATCCCACAATCATTCATCATGCAATTCCACATATGTTTATAATTATCCAACATCACACTTTTCAAATGGCCTATACACATATTAAGATCAAACAGATAAGACAAGTAACTTTCAAATCATATAACTTATCTATCCCAAATCATACAATGATCAGATGAGTTGTACCCTAGGCATGCATGTTTGTACAATTAATAAAAAAAAACCCAACATCAACATCCCTGCTTAAACAAATAACAGAGCTTCTCTTAAGGATTTGCAGACATCATTATCATCATTAACACTTAGAACCATATAACCGACATCATCATCAATACCACTTAAACACCAACAGAAATCATCATGTTCATCTAAAACAAATTTACGGATATCATCATTGTCTTTATTGTTTTCTAACAATCAACAGAAATCGTTTTCATCATTTAACAGCCATTATTGCTTAGGCTATTAACAATAAGCATCATCATTTATCACTTACACATTTAATCACACAAGAGCTTATTCCTTCATTTCAAAATTTATACACCACAAGGAATTTAAAACAAATGTTGATGGGCATAAACTGACCAAGAGTCTACGAGACGAAAGGAGATGTTCGCTGCCACTGCTACTGCCCGATTCGGAGCACCGACGGTCCGCCGCCGCCGTCGCCGGTGACTTCTCTGCTGCTATCAGTCGTCTTCCCCGCTCTCGTCTGATCGGAAACACACCACCACCATTCTGTCATTGTGCCATCATATTCAAACAGACGGAGTTGAGCTCCATCAACACTTGTCGCGATCGCCGTGAAACACCACCTTCGTCAGTCTCCCGCTGTTGACGTGTTGTTATCGGCAACTGGTTATTGCCCGGAAGATATCTCCGGCGATCTGAGGTAGAGGAGATATAGGGGTGTGCGGCGGAATTGTTGTTATGTGTGGGTAGGGTTTGTAGTTTTCTTTTGTATTTTGCAAAAAGATGCAAACTGTATCCCTGATCGTGTATGCATTCATTTTATTTAAGTGGGTTGGGTTCCAATTGGGCCGATCAAGACTGGGCCTATAGAAGCCCACAACATGAATGAAGTGTACGACTGGTGAATGAAGGTGTGTAGCCCGACATCGTGTGTGGCTGAATTTATGAACCAACGCTTAGCGTTTAACAACTTACCATTATCCAAGCGATAGTAATTACGTATAATTAGATCGTATATACTCTAATCACGAGCTAAGTGTTACGAGTTTAGACGATGCTAACCTTGAAAGTTGAGTTGTCACATAAATGATTAAAACCACGACGTTTATCCATAAATATATTTCGAAATAATACAACCCACATAGTTTTAGTACCAAATAAGACTTCAGGTTCCAAATACAAACCAACCAAATGTTTCAAGTTCCATAGCGGACTTTAACAAAAGACACTAATACAACGAGGCTTTGAACCATGTATCCTATCAAAGATAAAATACACGACTCAAACCCTCCGATACTGGATGACATCGTTTCTTGTGGACACATCTTGTAAACCCTGAACGCCTGCAAGATCAATTATCAATTTCCTGAAATACATGTAGTTTGAAAACATCAACAAAAGTTGAGCGAGTTCATGTGTTTGTATGTGTGCACGAATAATCCTTGTAAACATTTGTATGTATGTACTTGTAAACCGGTATGAAAGCGTCTATGAACAGATCAGTTAATGCTTTGCAAGGTCATTAATATCTGTGCAATGGTGTAGGAAGGCTCAAACCTAGCGGATTTTGTACCGGGCTTCCGGCTGGAAGACATAGTCACCACCTTCGGCCACTACCGAACCAGGGGTGGGGCTCGCAACACCCAAATAGATCTATCACTCATGTCCCTCAGTCCTTATACGAGGATTAATGGTCTTAAGCGTTGTACCCACCACTCGCATGATCTAACAGTTCATTCCTTAGCTAACCATACAATTTGTAAACGTTTGTAAACAATTGTAACATGTATTTCACCCCCGAAGTTATAAAACTGAAAACAATTAAAAGAAAAAGGGGGACATGAACTCACAATCTTGCGTTCTGCAAACTGGTATAACTCAAAGATCTTGTACCGAAGTCGTGCAACTACCTACACATGTATTATGGTTTATTAGACGGATGGGTCGTGCCTCGGCTTTTAGTATTAATTGTTATGACTTAGTATCTTTGAGTTACAGTTTGATGTATAAAATATTATTCCAAAGTATATAATTATTGGTTAAAATAATAATATTTTAACTTAAATTATATTTATTAATTTTTGAAGTATTTGTTAAAATAATATATTTTAACTTATATTGTATTGTAATCCTTCCATGAATAATTTTACCAAGGATGGGTATACTTATACTTGTGTAATTTATTCTTGTGTATTTTGTCAAGTATCGGTGGCGTATTCCGGTGTGTATTTGTGCGTACGAGTGTACGTATTTTTATTGTATTTATTAAGTATTCTTATACTTAATTCTTGTATATAAATTTTCCGGAATATTATTTTTAACCAATAAAAATCACCAATTTATATTCTTAAAAGATATATTTTAAGAAAAATTTTTATAGAAAATTATCTATAATTCTTCCTTGGCAAAAATAATTATATTTTCATATAAACCACAAAATTAATATATTTTCAAGATTATCTTAGAAAATATTTATAAATACATTTTTCACCCAAAAATAATATATTCTAAATTTGTTTAAGGAAATATATATTTTCTTCAAAACAATATATCTTCTACTAATTCAAGAAAATATATATATCTTCTCTCTACTAAAAAATAATGTATTTTCTACTTGACAAAAATATGATATATTTTTGTAACACTTGTAAAAATTATAATTTTCCGTTTCTTTGGTTTCCAAAATACCGTTTAACTTATTTGTCAAAATATATGAACTTAATTCTTGAATATATATATGTAATCCATATTCCTTGTTCGGTTTGTCCAATATTCGGGTATAAATTATAAATTTGTTTTCTTAGAATTTTGGTATTATTTTGTATCATAATTCTTGGTATTTTGGTGAGTTATATTATTTCAAGTCCTAAAATAATATAACTAATACACATAATATACTAGTAACACAAAAATTATGACTTCTAAATATATTTTCCTAAATATATACTTAGTCACTTTTATTTATCAAAAACAACCTCCAACATTCGTAATTTTTGTAACAAAATTTATGGCAAATTTTATATGAAAAACCATGGTTAAAATTTACTTATAAACACTTGTTTAAAAATATTTTTCTAAGTGTTTAAACTCTACAAAAATTTTGCCATAGTTTCCCCTTAAAAATGGAGGTTTCCATGCTTTCAAAGCATATCATTTTCTTTTAAAATCATCACCAATCAACAACAATTCCATCAACACTTACCATGTGCCAAAATCATGCAATTTACACTACATCATGAACTTGAAATTTTTGTAAAAACTTGTAGTAACTTAGTATGTTATTTAGTAGGTTTAGTTACCCTTTAAAACATGGTTATTTGTTTATAAATCTAGTCCTTTACAACTTACAAGATGATTTTTCTAAAAATAATCCTCTTGCATTTTTCTTGTTATAAACATGTTTCTAGTCTTGATTTAGCACTAAAAAGGTGATTAGTTTCCTTAGAACTCATGGCTTTGTAAATCTTATAAATAAACTTGGTTTCTTGAGAAAATCATTTTTGAAATCATCCATCTACAAGACTTATATTATGTATAAATCATCATCATGCTAAAAAACATCTTCATTTTCAAGTTCATGTTCCACATAATAGGATGATCATTTTGATTTCACAAGATCCATCCTCTCACTTGCTAGATCATATGTTTAATCACAATCTAGCAAGTTTCTTATGATGATTATCATCTTATTCACAAGAAATCAACAATCAAGATTCATACATACACTAAAACAACAAAGATTCTTATGTTAGTGAGCTTTATGTTAAAGATTATCTTCTTGTTCTTTCATGATCTTCGTGTTTAGTTACTTACATAATATTTTAACCATCAAGATAAGAAGTAAAAACAAGTTATGAGAGTCTTACTACTAGCACAAGGCTAGGGAAGAGATCAAAGATGAAGAAGATGATAAACTAGGTGGTTAATAGCTCTTGAGAAAGGTCCTTCAAACTCCAATGGCTCCATGCTCCTTAATCTAGCTCCTTGCACCTTTGTAACACCTTAGAATGGATGAACAAGACTTGAAAGTGGGTGGTGTAGTGGTGGTGGGTTACGGCCGAGACCAAGAGGAGAGGAGAGTGATGAAGTTGTTATGTGTTGTGAAAGTGTAGGTTATGTGATCTTGTGGGTAATTTAAACAAGTCTCCAACATATCTTGAACCTTTGTATAATATGTTTCTAAAGTCTACAACATATCTAATAAATAATTGCTAGAAAATCATAGGTGGGACCACCCATGATAACCGTAAGAATGAGGGGGGTTTAGTTACAATGTAATGGTAAGTTAGTTGATTAGGTTAGAATCTAAGTGTATAATTTAGTGTTATATGTGTGTTATATGATTGAGGGTGTGTTATGATGTCCGGTGACCATAACTAGCTCGGAAATGATAAAACAATGCTTCTAGTGAAAATTTGGTGTTTCGGGTAGTGTCCGGTTGTTCGGTTGGTTACCGGTTCGTTAAGGTGCTAAACTACACAGTTTTGTGTGCTTTATGTTTCCATTTATGACAGTTTTGATTCCCGACACTTAGGATGGTATTCTGGATCATTAAACCATAATTCTGCATAATATTGTGTTGTTAGAATGCTGATTTTTGCTGAAAATTGCAGAATTCTGCAGTTTGTGTGAGTTTTAGGCACTTTCCGGCACTTAAACTATCACTAGGAAGGCGGTTTTATGATCCTGACTTTCCTACACACTATACTAGTGTAACTCTTGGTTTCTGGCTCATTCTGCGTCTTAACATCATGTCTGTATGAGTACTGAACTCCCGTCAGTACTTCTAGTTTGTCTGATAACTGTGCTAACTTTATGATTATTAGGTTGGTTATGTTGTGTAATATTATCGCATTGCTTACTTTCAATGCAACGCAACTGTGACACTCTAGGTTTTCCCGAGCAAATATCTTGTATTAACATTATGTGTATATACGTTATTAAATGTTAGTGCGTGTTATCTCGATGATTTTATGTGATCCTTGTGCTAAGTGTGATGAATGTGTGTATATTATATATATGTATGTGTGTTATATGAGTGGGCCGAGACCCCAAAGGACCCGACTCGAGACCACCCTCGGTCTCGAGTGAACAGTAAACACTCGGGCCGGTTGGGCCATACAACCTAGAAGCCCACCCAGAAACCCCTAACCCACTCGAGATATATAACCGGCCAACCCTCACAACTTTCACCATTTTTGCAACATCACTCTCACACTCTCTCATCTCACACACTCTCCCTCTCTCTCTCTAAAAACCCTAAAACCCTAAGGTTCTAACATCACCCTCTCCTCCTCTCCTTCTCGGATCCAACCGGCAACAAGATCACCCTTGGATTGGCTCGGAATCATCACTCGAAGGCTTCAATCCGTCACCTACTTGAACACCTTTGTGTCACTCTTGAACCGGTTAGTACCTAGACATTCACTATGTGTTCATGTGTATAATAGGGTTTTGTGCTTGGAATTGATTATGTAGATGATTAAAATACGTGAACTCTTGCATGATAAAGAAGTGCTTAGATATTTATGAATGATTGTTAGTATAGAGCATTGAACCGATGATAGTATGTTTATGTTGTAAATATGTTTAGATGAATGATTTGGCTTGAATGATGGTAATTATTTGGCTGAAAATGCTTTTAATTGCAAGTATAAGGTCTAGGATGACATGTTTTCGGGTCGGTTTTGAAGGATTATACATGATGGGTAGTTTGTATATATGATGAACAACATGAACATGAGTTGAATGTGCTTTGAATATTTGAAAAACCTACTGTTTGATCCGTTTTGGTTGATTGTTGGACAAAGAAACATGTTTAAGAAATTCTATTGGATAGTACATAATTACATGAAATGGCAATCTCATTGGTTAGTACATCAGAGGTTCTAGAAGGATTCTTGTGCACGTATCCAAGGTTGCGACTCGCAACCGAAACATGACAAGTCGAAACATCCAGTTACGACTCGCAACCGAAACATGACAAGTCGAAACATCCAGTTACGACTCGCAACCGAAACATGACAAGTCGAAACATCCAGTTACGACTCGCAACCGAAACATGACAAGTCGAAACATCCAGTTACGACTCGCAACCGAAACATGACAAGTCGAAACATCCGGTTACGACTCGCAACCAGAGCATGACAAGTCGAAACATCCGGTTACGATTCGCAACCAGAGCATGACGAGTCGAAACATCCGGTTGCGACTCGCAACCAGAGCATGACAAGTCGAAACATCCGGTTGCGACTCGCAACTGTTAGTTATTGGGCCCAAGTGTATTAACTGTACATGCTGGTTACTGTTTAGGTGGGCTACGTGTTAACTGTTAACTGTTGCTGTTAAAGAACTTAGACGGGCCCAATGACTTATTGGGTAATTATGTGTTGTGCATGCTATGTGTTAGTTATGTGTAGATTATACGTGTTTACTTGTACCCCAACTTGACCTATATTCGGTAACCATGCTAGGACGTGGTGACCAACGTGATCGACCGGGTAATTAATCTACCGAGCAACCCAAGGTGAGTTCACAACCTAAAGCATGTATTCCCGGTGGTTTGGGAAACGGAACTAAAAACAACACTATCCCCTTATGAGGGATACAACTTACTTTTCTTCCCTTGTTATTGGGAACCTTTTAGTTAATTACTATTTATACGGATTGCAACAAACGGCACTAAACGAAACTCTATCACTTAAAGTCCCTACTACATAATACCGATTAGTCGCCGGGGCCAGGCGAACAGGTTATTAGTTGATAGCGCTATTTAGGTCTTACCAACCTCACACCGTGCCAAGGTATGGGATCGGTCGTGAACTAATGTACTCAGGCATCCGTCAATGATGATAGAACATTGACATCGGGGCACTCTGCGGATACGCAACGGTCACATAGTGTTCGGTATTGGAAAAACAGTTTAGTCGCTAACTTTTGGGGTAGCTCCCCATGGCATGTATAAACGGATAAATTAACTGGTGAAACAAGTTTTTGGTAATTAAAACTGGACAACTAGTGAACTCACTCAGCATTATTGTTGACCCCTTACTGCATGCTTTGCAGGTAACCAGTGACTGAGGAGCTGCTGCTTGGGGGATGTGTAGTGTTCGTCTACCCCTGTGTTGGGTGTTAAATAAACATGAACTATGAACCATGTTTAAGACTGTTTTACTTATGCTTCCGCTACTTACTACTATTTGAGCTTAAAACTTTAAACTCTGAACTTGATATTTGCTAATCGTATGGTTAGTAAGTATTACTTTGGTTATTAATTCAATTATTCAGTATAATTGGTGGCTGGATCCTGGTCGGTCACGCCCTCAAGCGGACGGTACTCCGCAGGTGGAATTTGGGGGTGTGACAGATTGGTATCAGAGCCATTGGTTATAGTGAATTTGGTTTTAAAAAGAAGAGTCTTTTTGAGAAAAACCAGACTATAACCCGTGACTCGTGACGACACTACACTCCAAGTGCAAGGCTCGACTTATCTGACCTCATAGCTCGGACTTGTGCCTACATGCTTATTTATCTTATATTGACTGCTCTACTATACGTACTAGTTTGCCCAAGTAGATAGATACACATCTCTCTTCTGTCTTATTCTCGCTACGTTAAAACATCACACCCATACTGTGTTTTCTGGTTATGAAGACAATGAGTGGACGCGGAAGAGGAAGCGTTAACATGACTCAGGCTCAATTCGCTAACTTGCTCAACACGGTGGCTGCAGCTTTCGCAGCTCACCCTGGAGGTCAGCCTGCGCCTGCGCAACCACGTGTTTGTACTTTCAAAACCTTCATGGATGGCAAGCCTCTCCCTTTCAACGGCACTGAGGGTGCCATAGGCCTTCTGCATTGGATTGAAAAGGCCGAAGCTGTCTTTGCCGTCTGCGAGTGTCCCCCTGCTAACTGGGTTAAGTACGCAACTGGTACGCTTGAAGGAAACGTGCTTTCATGGTGGAAAGCACAGATCCAGATGCTTGGTCTGGAAACTGCTAATGCTACTGCATGGGAAGACTTCAAGGACATGATCAAAGAGGAATACTGTCACAGGGATGACATCCACAAGCTCGAGAACGAATACTATGCGCTCAAGATGGTTGGATCAGAGATTGAGACCTACACCAAGCAGTCCAACGACTATGCTGCACTTTGCCCAAACATGTCCCAACCTATGTATCGAAGGATCGAATTGTACATCAAAGGCTTGGTCCCAGAAATCAGAAGTCATGTGACCTCAGCCAACCTCAATACCATACAGCCCGTGGTTCGTCTGGCTCACAAACTCACCAATCAGGCTGTGGAAGAGGGCAAGCTGCCCAAGAGGATCGGTGCTACTGCTGGAACTTCTGGCGATAACAAGCGAAAGTGGGATGGAAGTCAGGGAAAGGATGCTAACCCCACTCAGGCCCCAGTTCAACAAAGGAAGACTGAAAGCAACAAGGGCCCTCAGCAACAGGGTGGCTATCGAGGAAACCACCCTAAGTGTAACAAATGTAACCGACATCACAGTGGGCCATGTGGAAAAGGTCAGTGTCAGCGATGCAACAAGATGGGGCACGAAGCCAAAGACTGCCAAAGCCAGTTCCCAGCTAGGCAGAATCAGCAACAACCACAGCAGCAGCAGCAACAAGGAAACAACCGTGGATGCTTCAAGTGTGGAGCAACGGGGCACATACGAAAGGATTGCCCTGAACTGAATCAAAACAACAACAATCAGGGTGCTGGGAACAATAACAACAATGCTGGAAATGGTGCTAGAGGAAAAGCTTTTGTGATTGGAGCTGGGGAAGCAAGGAATGACCCCAACGTTGTAGCGGGTAAGTTCCTACTTAATGATCGTTATGTTTCCATGCTTTTCGATTCCGGGGCAGATGCTAGTTATGTATCCCTACGTATTAGAAAGAAAACTTAAGCTCACTCTTACGCCGCTAAGCTCTAAGCACACCGTTGAAATAGCTAATGGTGGAAACCTCGAGGCCTCACACATAATTCGTAACTGCAAATTAGAGTTGACTGGTCAGACCTTCCGTATCGATCTTTTCCCCATCATTCTTGGAAGCTTCGACGTCATCATTGGTATGGATTGGTTATCCAAACATCGAGCTGAAATCCTCTGCCAAGAGAAAGCTATTCGTATTCCCCGTCCCCCTGGCAAACCCCTTATAGTTCAAGGCGACAAGAGCGGAGAAGTCACAGGCATCATTTCATTCTTAAAAGCCCAGAAGTATCTACGAAAAGGGCACACCGCTATCTTAGCACTCATTACCGACACACAGAAAGTGGAAAACAGGATTGAAGATTTTCCAGTTGTGCGCGACTATCCTGAGGTATTCCCGGAGGAACTGCCTGGACTCCCTCCTCACCGTCAGGTCGAATTTCAAATCGAGCTAGCTCCCGGAGCAGCGCCTATAGCTCATGCACCTTATCGATTAGCCCCCGCGGAGCTCAAGGAGCTTTCTACTCAACTACAAGAACTTTTGGAAAAAGGTTTTATCCGTCCTAGTTCATCACCCTGGGGAGCCCCAGTGCTCTTCGTCAAAAAGAAAGATGGCTCATTCCGAATGTGCATTGACTACCGCGAACTTAACAAGGTTACCATCAAGAATCGTTATCCACTTCCCCGTATCGACGACCTGTTCGACCAGCTGCAAGGGTCGAGCTATTATTCCAAGATCGATCTACGATCGGGTTATCACCAGCTGAGAGTCCGCGATGAGGACATCTCTAAGACTGCTTTCAGAACCCGCTATGGTCACTACGAATTCCTTGTTATGCCTTTCGGAATGACCAACGCACCTGCAATCTTCATGGATCTCATGAACCGAGTATGCAAACCCTACCTCGACAAGTTCGTGATCGTATTCATCGACGACATCCTAATCTACTCGAAGAGCCAAGAGGAGCATGAACAACACCTACGTCTTATTCTCGAACTCCTTCGCAATGAGCAACTGTACGCCAAATTTTCGAAATGTGATTTCTGGCTTAGAGAGGTCCATTTCCTTGGACACATCGTCAATCAGGAAGGGATTCATGTTGATCCTGCAAAGATTGAGTCCATTAAGAATTGGCCTGTGCCTAAGACTCCGACCGAAGTTCGCCAATTCTTGGGATTGGCGGGATACTATCGAAGATTTATCAAGGGATTCTCTAAGATCGCTCAACCACTTACGACACTCACTCAGAAGGGTGTTGCTTACAAATGGAGTAATGCTCAGGAATCTGCCTTCCAGGAACTGAAGAAGAACCTTTGTAGTGCTCCTATCCTCTCCTTACCCGAAGGTACCGACGACTTCGTCGTTTACTGCGACGCTTCTATTCAAGGACTTGGCTGCGTATTGATGCAACGCGAGAAAGTTATTGCTTACGCCTCGCGACAACTCAAGGTCCACGAACGGAACTATACGACGCATGACTTAGAATTTGGAGCTGTGGTCTTCGCGCTCAAGCTTTGGAGACACTACTTGTACGGCACCAAGTGCACAATTTACACTGATCACAAGAGTCTCCAGCACATAATGGGACAAAAGGAGTTGAACATGCGGCAACGCCGATGGGTCGAACTCCTAAATGACTACGAGTGTGCAATCAAATATCACCCAGGCAAGGCTAATGTGGTAGCCGATGCCCTCAGCAGAAAGGAGACCAAACCCAAGCGTGTTCGTGCCTTACAGCTCACTATCCACTCGAACCTCCCTAATCAAATTCGGAATGCTCAGGTTGAAGCATTGAAGGCCGAGAACATCAGGGCTGAGTCCCTACGAGGATCGAGACAACGATTGGAACAAAAAGAAGACGGTGCTTACTACGTAGCCGGACGCATATGGGTTCCGCTTTATGGAAATTTACGTGACCTTGTGATGGATGAAGCTCACAAGTCCCGTTACTCAGTACATCCGGGTTCAGATAAGATGTACCACGACTTGAGGGCTACCTATTGGTGGCCTGGCATGAAAGCCCACATAGCAACCTATGTCAGAAAATGTTTAACTTGTGCAAGAGTCAAGGCTGAGTATCAGAAACCATCAGGCCTACTCCAACAGCCAGAGATTCCGCAATGGAAATGGGAGCAGATTTCCATGGATTTTGTTACTGGCCTGCCTAGGTCTCAACGAGGAAATGACACCATTTGGGTAATAGTGGATCGCTTAACTAAGTCTGCACACTTTTTGGCCATCAAAGAAACAGACAAGTTCTCTACCCTAGCAGAGGTATACTTAAAAGAAGTGGTTTCGAAGCACGGAGTGCCTACCTCTATTATTTCTGATCGAGATGCACGCTTTACTTCTGAATTGTGGCAAGCTATGCACAAATCTTTTGGCTCGCGTTTAGACATGAGCACCGCTTATCACCCGCAAACGGATGGGCAGTCTGAACGCACCATCCAAACCCTCGAAGACATGCTCAGGGCATGTGTGATCGATTTTGGCAAGAATTGGGAGAAGCACCTACCGTTAGTAGAATTCTCCTACAACAACAGCTACCACACCAGCATTCAGGCAGCACCCTTTGAGGCATTGTACGGCCGTAAATGTCGATCGCCTCTCTGCTGGGCTGAGGTTGGTGACAGCCAGATCACAGGCCCGGAACATGTAGTCGACACCACAGAAAAGATTGCCCAGATTAGGCAACGCATGGCGGCAGCTCGTGACCGTCAAAAGTACTACGCTGACAAAGATAGGAAACCGCAAGAGTTCCAGGTTGGTGAACGGGCTCTACTTAAGGTCTCACCCTGGAAGGGTGTGGTTCATTTTGGAAAACGGGGCAAGCTTAATCCAAGATATGTCGGACCCTTTGAAGTTACCGAAAAGATCGGCACGGCCGCTTACAGATTGAATCTGCCTGAAGAACTGAGTGCTGTGCACAACGTCTTCCATGTGTCTAATCTGAAGAAGTGCCTGTCAGATGAAACACTCGTCATTCCTTACAAGGAACTTACTATTGACGAACAACTACACTTTACTGAGGAACCGGTTGAGATCACGGATCGTGAGATCAAAACCCTCAAACGTAGCCAGATACCCCTCGTGCGAGTTCGTTGGAACTCACGCCGTGGCCCAGAATATACCTGGGAGCGGGAAGACCAGATGAAGCGCAAATATCCCCAGTTGTTCCCTAATGAAACCCCCAGCACTGAAGCTACAACTGAATTTCGGGACGAAATTCCAAACTAACGGGGGGATGATGTGACACCCCGTTGAAACGCCCTCACTTTTACTAGCTTGTCAGTGGCTGCCTTAACTTTCGGGACGAAAGTTCTTAAAACTTGGGGATAATGTGACACTCTAGGTTTTCCCGAGCAAATATCTTGTATTAACATTATGTGTATATACGTTATTAAATGTTAGTGCGTGTTATCTCGATGATTTTATGTGATCCTTGTGCTAAGTGTGATGAATGTGTGTATATTATATATATGTATGTGTGTTATATGAGTGGGCCGAGACCCCAAAGGACCCGACTCGAGACCACCCTCGGTCTCGAGTGAACAGTAAACACTCGGGCCGGTTGGGCCATACAACCTAGAAGCCCACCCGGAAACCCCTAACCCACTCGAGATATATAACCGGCCAACCCTCACAACTTTCACCATTTTTGCAACATCACTCTCACACTCTCTCATCTCACACACTCTCCCCCTCTCTCTCTAAAAACCCTAAAACCCTAAGGTTCTAACATCACCCTCTCCTCCTCTCCTTCTCGGATCCAACCGGCAACAAGATCACCCTTGGATTGGCTCGGAATCATCACTCGAAGGCTTCAATCCGTCACCTACTTGAACACCTTTGTGTCACTCTTGAACCGGTTAGTACCTAGACATTCACTATGTGTTCATGTGTATAATAGGGTTTTGTGCTTGGAATTGATTATGTAGATGATTAAAATACGTGAACTCTTGCATGATAAAGAAGTGCTTAGATATTTATGAATGATTGTTAGTATAGAGCATTGAACCGATGATGGTATGTTTATGTTGTAAATATGTTTAGATGAATGATTTGGCTTGAATGATGGTAATTATTTGGCTGAAAATGCTTTTAATTGCAGTATAAGGTCTAGGATGACATGTTTTCGGGTCGGTTTTGAAGGATTATACATGATGGGTAGTTTGTATATATGATGAACAACATGAACATGAGTTGAATGTGCTTTGAATATTTGAAAAACCTACTGTTTGATCCGTTTTGGTTGATTGTTGGACAAAGAAACATGTTTAAGAAATTCTATTGGATAGTACATAATTACATGAAATGGCAATCTCATTGGTTAGTACATCAGAGGTTCTAGAAGGATTCTTGTGCACGTATCCAAGGTTGCGACTCGCAACCGAAACATGACAAGTCGAAACATCCAGTTACGACTCGCAACCGAAACATGACAAGTCGAAACATCCAGTTACGACTCGCAACCGAAACATGACAAGTCGAAACATCCAGTTACGACTCGCAACCGAAACATGACAAGTCGAAACATCATGACGAGTCGAAACATCCGGTTGCGACTCGCAACCAGAGCATGACAAGTCGAAACATCCGGTTGCGACTCGCAACTGTTAGTTATTGGGCCCAAGTGTATTAACTGTACATGCTGGTTACTGTTTAGGTGGGCTACGTGTTAACTGTTAACTGTTGCTGTTAAAGAACTTAGACGGGCCCAATGACTTATTGGGTAATTATGTGTTGTGCATGCTATGTGTTAGTTATGTGTAGATTATACGTGTTTACTTGTACCCCAACTTGACCTATATTCGGTAACCATGCTAGGACGTGGTGACCAACGTGATCGACCGGGTAATTAATCTACCGAGCAACCCAAGGTGAGTTCACAACCTAAAGCATGTATTCCCGGTGGTTTGGCAAACGGAACTAAAAACAACACTATCCCCTTATGAGGGATACAACTTACTTTTCTTCCCTTGTTATTGGGAACCTTTTAGTTAATTACTGTTTATACGGATTGCAACAAACGGCACTAAACGAAACTCTATCACTTAAAGTCCCTACTACATAATACCGATTAGTCGCCGGGGCCAGGCGAACGGGTTATTAGTTGATAGCGCTATTTAGGTCTTACCAACCTCACACCGTGCCAAGGTATGGGATCGGTCGTGAACTAATGTACTCAGGCATCCGTCAATGATGATAGAACATTGACATCGGTGTAACACCTGTGCCTCCACGGCCATCAAACAAATACCAAACCAATGAAATATTATATTTCATACTTGGGATTTGTAAAAATATGTGTATCATTTGCACATATCAATTCTTGTTCAATTTCAAACTCTAAAATCACTTTCTGGAAGGTTATACGCGCACCGATGCGTAAATATAACCAGTTTAATGCAACAAACACTCTGGAATAGTGAAATAGGCTTGACATACCTTAAATAACCTTTACATAACTTAGAAATAAGTTTTGAAGGCTTCGGTATGGCAAAAATCAAGTTAATTCGCTTACAGGGACTAAATATGACAAACTACGAAAGTATGTCAATTTGAACTATAACGAACATTCCGGAACATAACCATAAGTTAAACACACCTTAAATATCCTTTACATAGCTTAGAAATAGGCTTTGAGGGGTTCGGTGTGCTAAAATAAACTTTTGGGTCATTCAGGGACTAAAAGTGTCAAAAAGTGCACAAGTTTGCATTTTCGCGCATAACTTACGTTCTGAATACATCCGGACATCCAAAAATTTATGTAAGCATGACTATATTATATTTTAGTGTTCGCCATAAGAAAAATCCATTCGTTTCGTCATTTGGTTCGTTTTTCGCGCTTATGCGCATTCCGTCGTAATTAACCGAACATCGCGTTCGTACGGCCAAACGAACCGACATCCGAGATATTTTTGAGCACATTTTAAGTTCCCTATATTTTAACTTCATTTTAGAGCTTTGAAATGGGGTTAACGGGCCTTAAACGTGTCGAAAATGGCCTAAATACAGTTCAGGGACCAAAAGTGTAATTCTGCCGAAATAGTGCCTAGCGGTGCGCTACACTTTAAGCGTAGCGGTGCGCTAGCCTTCTGCAGACCAGGTTCAGTGTTCTAATCCAGCTGTTTGCAGCTGTTATCCACTCCCTAATCCCTTGCCACCTGTTGGAAGCTTATGGTGAGTGGCCAATTTACACACCATAACATTCCGACACTTGTACGGGTGAGATCAAGGCACGTTTCCCGATAAACGATCCTAACGGTGGTGCTTTTTCTATAAATACCCACCAACATCACACCCAAAAACCCACACCTTTGAATCTGAACTTGCTCTCTAAGTTGTCGTGTTTAACACTTCATACCTGAGAGTGTTCGGGTTCAAACCTTCCATTCTTGGACCCTTCGTAAGTATTCTTTCGTTCTTTTCCTTATTTTACTGCTTTTCGAGTCAGAAAGTCAAACTTTGTTTGACTTTCAGCGTTGACCAGTAATGGTCAATGCGAAGTTCGTTTGAACTTCGCAACGTGAGTGTAATCACGTTGGTCATAGTCCCTTGGGACTATGCCCACTGGTTACCACGTTGTCTAGAGTCGTAGGGTAGGCGATCTAATAAATCGCCTATACCTTCGAACTCGACCCATTTGGTCGATCATTAGGATCCGACCAAATACATTAGGTGACCATAGTGTAGGGAATAACCTTCCGAGGTTATACCCTATGGTCACATCGTTTAAGTAGTTGTATGATAGGTAGTTTATATGCCTTAGGTAAATTACCAGAATACCCTTTTCATGTATAATTGGTAATTAAGCATATGTAACCTAAACCTTTGTCACATAACTGATTTTGTAACATGTTTAGGCATATAACACTTGTCATAGGGCTGGTTAGGCTTTCCGAACGCGTTTTACGCGAACGACGCGTTAAAGTAGCATAAGCTTCCTAAACGGGTCGTAATGGGTCGATAAGACTTAGGTTAAGTTTCATTTAGCATGTAGGCTTTGTTAAATCATATCATATGAGTTCCTACACTCATTTGGTTTACAAACCCTAATGCTACCCAGTCTTCCGATTTAGGTCCGGTTAATTAACATAGTTACCTATATTAGGTGCCGTTTGATTTCCGTGATCTCTAGAATTGTTTGGTTGTTACTCAAGGACTACTGAGCATTCTCAAGTGAGTACATAGACCCCTCTTTTACTGTTTTCCAAACTGTTTTGGGGTGGAACACATGTGCCTACTTGTTACTTTCATGCTTTCCTGTTTTCACATCATATACCGACTATGTTTGTTAGTACATTATAGTACATGATTTCATTACTTTTCTGCTATGTATGTTGACTGATAACATGCTAAGCACATTGATTTACATGACTTTTCTGCTATGTATGTTGACTGATAACATGCTAAGCACATTGATTTACATGACTTTTCTGCTATGTATATTGACTGATAACATGCTAAGCACATTGATTTACATGACTTTTCTTCTTTGTATGTTAACTTAGCATACTTAGTACATTTCTGTTGCATATGTTTACTCAGCATATGGACACATTGTTTTACATTGCATTTCTGTTGCATATGTTTACTCAGCATATGGACACATTGTTTTACATTGCATTTCTGTTGCATATGTTTACTCAGCATATGGACACATTGTTTTACATTGCATTTCTGTTGCATATGTTTACTCAGCATATGGACACATTGTTTTACAGCTCTACCTTGTATGTTTACTCTAGCATACTAGGTACATTATCTTCATAAAACATGCTTACATTTTGGTATGACATTTGGTTTGTTTAACGGGTCTATATAACATTCATTAACATTTGCTACGCCGCTCGGGAGTAAGTAGTGGTACCATAGGACTTGACAAATCCCATTCCTGACATCCCGGGTTTGTTTGGATGTAAGGAATGACTGAATCCGAATACAATTCTTTTGATAACCTTGACTGAAAGGGTTATCCGACTGTCTCAAGGCTTGAATGTTTGCGTCTAACATACCGCATAAGTGTTCATATTCAGTATAGCATGCATATGTCTTACAAAACATAACTTTGATTTAAACCAGCTTTACTTCAATACTTTGTTTTGTACATTTTTACTTATGGTTTAAGTAGTCTAAATTTTACTTACCATACATATCATTTGGTTACATATTACATGATTTACATTGATCATGCATTTACACAAAACATAACATTGATTTAAACCGAGTTTTACTTCGATACTATGTTCTTGTGCATATGGTTTAGTTGATACCTTTCACTAGCCATACATATCATTTTGGTTATACATTACTTGACTACTTTTGGACTACCAACATTTGACATGGTTTATACAAGGACTTTTGACTATTGGTTTAAACATAGACATCTTACATTGTTTGGTTTGGATTGATTATGTGATTAAGTAACGATGCGTGTGTAATATGATACAAGCATGGTGGATACGCCGCTGGTACTTCCTATATATAAATGTTTGTATGGTATTACATATTGTAGCGTTATTTGAATCATTTCAGTTTGATACATATAACATTTTATACAACTAACATACTTTTCACAAGACATTGCTTTACAAACAACTTATCTTATACAAACTCATTTAACTTGGTTATTCATTTAACTATACATTATTCACTTAATTATACATATCATCTGAACTCATTGTTTTTCAAGTAATTTACAAAACAAAGCAAATAACAAGGTTCATGACTAAACATTTTCTCAAACATAAGTCATGACACCTATTTTCACAAAACCTATGTATCTCACCGGCATTTTTATGCTGACGTACCATATTTTCACATGTGTTTTTCAGGAGCTGTTGCATAAGATGATCAAGATACACATAGACAGACTTGGGCTTTAGTGACAATAAAAGATGCAAGACTAGTTAATTATGTTGTATTTTTTTTGTTTGTTAAGACATTGTAACACTTTTAATCAATAAAACGAAACTTTAATTTTCCATGGTTGTGAAACATTAATTCTGTTGCAACACGCCCCGATGTTTCCGCCGCGATTTGTTGTTCTACGCGGTCGGGGTGTGACAATCGGGGCACTCTGCGGATACGCAACGGTCACATAGTGTTCGGTATTGGAAAAACAGTTTAGTCGCTAACTTTTGGGGTAGCTCCCCATGGCATGTATAAACGGATAAATTAACTGGTGAAACAAGTTTTTGGTAATTAAAACTGGACAACTAGTGAACTCACTCAGCATTATTGTTGACCCCTTACTGCATGCTTTGCAGGTAACCAGTGACTGAGGAGCTGCTGCTTGGGGGATGTGTAGTGTTCGTCTACCCTTGTGTTGGGTGTTAAATAAACATGAACTATGAACCATGTTTAAGACTGTTTTACTTATGCTTCCGCTACTTACTACTATTTGATCTTAAAACTTTAAACTCTGAACTTGATATTTGCTAATCGTATGGTTAGTAAGTATTACTTTGGTTATTAATTCAATTATTCAGTATAATTGGTGGCTGGATCCTGGTCGGTCACGCCCTCAAGCGGACGGTACTCCGCAGGTGGAATTTGGGGGTGTGACAGCAACGCTCAACGCATGAAACGAAAGTCGGAAACTAACTCGCACTCGCCATCCGATCGGATGGCCATCCGATCGAAAGGCCATCTGACCCATTCCTTCGCACTGCCTTTCTCCTCCCCCCCTATAAATACCTCACCTGTCACATCACTGTTCACATGATGTGACAACTCTCCTCTGACCAGCACGCTCTCAACCTCTTTTCTCTCGATTCCTCGCGATTCTTGTAAGTTTTCATCTCAAATCTTGTACTTCCTTGATCTTTACACACTTCCTCATCATTTTCACCATCAAATCACAACTTCTAACCGTGGAATCTTCAGATTTGGTCTATTCTAAGGTGATGTCATCATGGAGTTCTTATGAACATTGAAGTATGACCTCATCTTATCAAGAATGGTTCGGATCTGATGGATTTCCACACGTTTCTACATCATTTTCAACTAAATCTAAACCTCTTTCAAATGTTTCAAACCTTTCTTCAACATTCTTAACTTTTCACTCAAAACCGTTAGAATCTGGGCTCGTTCGGATGTTCTACCCATTCCATAGTAAAACACCGGACTGAGAATGGATTCCTAACGAAAAGATGACCGATTCACGGGTTGAATAAGAAATTCTGTCAAGAACAGTTAAGTCTGGTCGAACGGGGTGATTCCTGTCCGAGCGGATGAGTTGGACTTGGTGTGGTTTCCGTTGTTTGGAACGTTGTCATACCGTATCGATAAAATCTTTTAACTTACCAGATTTCAACAAGATTTTTAAACGAATCAGTCACTCGAATGAATAGTCATCCGATCGGATAGCCATTCGATCGAACGGCTATCCGACTAAGTAACTTATGATTTTAAACACTTAAACAAATTTCAAAATTTCAAAGTATACCAGTCTCCACCCGGATCACCATCCGAGCGGACGACTATCCGTCCGGATGACCGTCCGACCGGACGGCCTGAGGAGTAGAGACATTTTATGCTTCTTAAAATGCTACAACGAAAACTTCAAAGTTTAAAACATACACAAACACATCCTTCCCAAACGGACAACCCTCCGACCGAATGGTCATCCGTCCGGATCACTGTTCGTCACTCAACTTTTCGATACGCTGTCTAACGCACTGTTCAACGCTTACACTATCATTCTTTGATCAGGCTAACTCTCCAGTGCTCCCTTCAATCCAAGAAAGTTTTTATTTACTAAACACGATCAGTGAGTATACTCGATCCCTTTTTGCTTAACGCACTTTTGGGTGTTACATACGTTACTTATATCAAATCACAATCGACACACAACGCAAACACTTTTATACGCTAACCGCTCTTGCATGTTATACGTGTTATTCGATGAATGCTAGTATGTTATGTTTACACAATGATTGTTGCCTGACACCTTAGCAACGATAGTACTATAGTTTGGACTCAGCACATGTCGTGGACAGGGGTTGTTAAGGGCTTTTCTTCACGTATCATAGCGGTGATATGTGTTGCACATTCTACAACTCACAGTCACGTCTGTGCACATTTCATTGTCGATAACTTACCTGCTTCACATTACTACGTGTTACATGCTGGTTATGCGTAAATCGCTTTCGCTACTATTATACTATTAAACTTGTATGCTCACCTTTATACTATGTGTATTGACTTTTATTTTAACGTATGTGACAGGTGTTTAGGATGCTTACGCTATGCTTGCTATTATGGAATCAAGTTAGGAGGTCTAGAAACGTCATATTTAAATCTGAGTTGTCGGAACAATTTAATTGTCTTTGAGATACTGTCTGTAATAACTTTTTTTTGATATGTTATGGCATGGGACGTAACGCTAAATATCCGGTAATATTAGTTGTTATGGATTTCTCCTGGACAGTCTGTTTCGCTCAGTGCCGCGCCCCGATGTTTCCGCCATCGGTTGGGGTGTGACAAGAAACTTCATTGAAACAGATTTCTTCTACATTTGTTAATTCAGATTCGTTGATTATTTCAGCCAGCATTGCAAAACCATCATTTCTTGGAATATGATTATTCCAGTTAAAACCGTCATCATTTTGAGTCACCATTAAAGCTTGATTCCTTTTTGATGGCCCGTCTTTGATTTGTAGTTGTGCTTTGTTTGGCTGAAACCAAAACTGATTCTCATTACCCTAATCTTCTAGATTTGAACACTCTCTCTTGAAATGCCTTTTTTTCTTACATTTAAAGCACGTAACCTTTGTTTTGTCAAATCCTAATTTTGAATCAGGACTCACTCTACAAGTTCTTCATGTGATTTCGAAAAATCTCTGTGCTCTTCTAAACTCACTTGCCAAGCTCCACATGATATCCATCATTTCTAGCTCGTCCTGGTCTATTTAATCATAATCCTCTTTTGTCATAATATAGTTCCCTATTCTTCCTGCAATTAGACTATCATATAACTCAAGAATTAAAGCTAGAAACCCCATCTGTTGTTTTATTGTGGTCTCACTAAAACCTTGAGCATTCTGCAGATTTACCGCTATATTGCATTGTAACACCTAGCCATTTGAATTGTTTTGGTTTGGATGTGAATTTGAGCCTTGTGATGATTTTGAACTTGGTGTTGAGGGATTTGATTCACAACTTGAGAATGTTGAAAAGCCACTACTATTTGGAGCGTTTAAAGTAAAACCAGAAAAATTCGTTGAGCTGTCTACATTGTATGTTGTCTGTGTTTTTGGACTTTGAATATCCGATGAGCTACTACTCTTGTAATACAAACCCACATCTTGCTGTACATTCTGCATTTTTGTTGTTTTTCTCAGCTCTAACTCGTGTGCTTCCAGCTTTCCAATAAACTTTTCAAGAGTATAATCATCATATTCTCCTCCATTTTTCAAAACCATCAGATATGTTGACCAGTCTCCCTCCGATGTAACGCATCGACCAACCTATCAACTAACTCTTCTCTATCTTTTTTAATCCCTAACCTTTTTAATTCTTTTACCAAATAACAAAATCTTTCAATTATCTGTTTAATTGATTCACCCTTCAAACTTGCAAACTTTTCAAACTTTTTTTCATTAACGCTCTCTTACTCTTCATCGTCTGCTCATTTCCTTCATATTTATGTTTCAATGCATTCCAGATCGAGTAAGCAGTTCCATTGTGATGTAGAAGATTGAGAATATTATCTTTTATTGGTTGTTATAGAAAATTTATCATTTTCTTTTCATTTGTGAATTTAATTTTCTCATGTTCATCAAATTGCATTAATGATTTCTTTTGGCCATCATTTCCTACTGGTTAAGCATACTCATATATGATTGAATACCAACACTCCACATGATACGCTTGAATCTAGTTTTCAAATCGTTCTTCCCAACTCTTAAACTCGTCTATTCTGTCACACCCCGACCACGTGGAACATACAAAACGTGGCGGAAATGTCGGGGAGTGTTGTAACAGAATTAATTGTTTCATAACCATGGCAATTGAAGTTTCGTTTTATTAAGTAAAAGTGATACAATGTCTTAACAAACAAAGAAATACAACATAATTAACTAGTCTTGCATCTTTTATTGTTACTAAAGCCCAAGTCTGCCTATGTGTATCTTGACCATCTTATGCAACAGCTCCTGAAAAACACATGTGAAAATAGGTACGTCAGCATAAAAATGCATGTGAGATACATAGGTTTTGTGAAAATAGGTTCCATGACTTATGTTTGAGAAAATGTTTAGTCATGAACCTTGTAATTTGCTTTGTTTTGTAAATCACTTGAAAAACAATGAGTTCAGATGATATGTATACAATAAATGAATAATGTATGGTTAAATGAATAACCATAGTAAAAATGGATTTGTATAAGATAGGTTGTTTGTAAAACAATGTCTTGTGAAAAGTATGTTATTTGTATAAAATGTCATATGTATCAAACTGAAATGATTCAAATAACGCTACAATATGTAATACCATACAAACACTTATATATAGGAAGTACCAGCGGCGTATCCACCATGCTTGTATCATATTACACACGCATCGTTACTTAATCACTTAATCAAACCAAACCAAACCAATGCCAAAATGTCTATGTCAAATATCCATGTCAAATGTCTATGTCAAATATCCATGTCAAATGTCTATGTCAAAATATCATGTATGGCAAGTGAAATGTCTCAACTAAACCATATGCACAAAAACAAAGTATTGAAGTAAAACTTGGTTTAAATCAAAGTTATGTTTTGTGGGAAATGCATGATCAAATGTCAATCATGTTAAAATGTCTATGCCGAAATGTCTATGTCAAATACGGTTCACACGGTTCACAGATATAAACGGTTCACAGATATCAACGGATCACAGTCAAATGATTACAACGGTTCAATATGTAGTATAATGTGTTCATATGCTGGATAAGCATATGCAACAGAAAAGCAACGTAAAACAATGTACTAAGTACGCACACAATGGGCATACATAGCATGAAATGTAATGTAGAACGATGTACTAAGTACGCACACAATGGGCATACATAGCATAAAATGTAATGTAAAACAATGTACTAAGTACGCACACAATGGGCATACATAGCATGAAATGTAATGAAATCATGTACTATAATGTACTAATGAACATAGCAAGTATATGATGTCAAAACAGGAAAGCATGAAAGTAACAAGTAGGCACATGTGTTCCACCCCAAAACAGTTTGGAAAACAGTAAAAGAGGGGTCTATGTACTCACTTGAGATTGCTCAGATGTCTAAAGATAGTCACCAAGTAATGCTAGAGATCTCGGAATCAAACGGCACCTAATATAGGTAACTATGTTAATAACCGGACCTAGATCGGAAGATCGGATAGCATTAGGGTTTGTAAACCAAACGAGTGTAGAGACTCGTGTCATTTAGTTTAACAAAGCCTACATACTAAATGAAACCTAACATAATTGTTTACGACCCATTACGACCCGTTTAGGTAGCTTATGCTACTTTAACGCGTCGTTCGCGTGTAACGCGTTCGGACCGCCTAACTAGCCCTATGACAAGTGTTATATGCCTAAACATGTTACATAATCAGTTACGTGACAAAATTTTAGGTTACATATGCTAAATTACCAATTATGTGTGAAAAGGGTATTCTGGTAATTTACCTAAGGCATATAAACAACCTATCATACAACTACTTAAACGATGTGACCATAGGGTATAACCTCGGAAGGTTATTCCCTACCTACTATGGTCACCTAATGTATTTGGTCGGATCCTAATGATCGACCAAACTGGGTCGGGTTCGAGGTATAAGCGATTTATTAGATCGCTTACCCTACGACCCTAGACAACGTGGTAATCAGTAGGCATAGTCCCAAGGGACTATGACCATCGTGATTACAATCACGTTGCGAAGTTCAAACGAACTTCGCATTGACCATTACTGGTCAACGCTGAAAGTCAAACAAAGTTTGACTTTCTGACTCGAAAAGCAGTAAAATAAGGAAAAGAACGAAAGAATACTTACGAAGGGTCCCCGAAAGCTAACCCAGATCAAAATAGCTCAGGTATGAAACGAAGGTTCCAACTTAGAGCCTAAATGATCAGATTTGTGGGTTTTTAAGCCAAAGGGGGGTGGGTATTTATAGTTTTCGGGTAACCGTTAAGATCGTTTCTTGGAAAAGGGGGCACGATCAAGGCCGTACACTTGTCAGAATGTTATGGTACCTCAATTGGCCACCCACCATAAGGTATCAACATGTGGAAGAGAGATTAGGAGTGCAAAACAGCTGAAAACAGGCTGTTAAGTACTCTGCATCTGGTCTGAACTTGCTTTACGGACCTCAAAGCTGCCAATGTTGAGGTCCGTAAGGTAACAACTTTGGCAGATTTACAGTTTTGGTCCCTGCAGCCCCTAAACTTGGTTTTCGATGCATTTTTGACACGTTTAAGCTCCGTTAACCCCATTTCAAAGCTCTAAAATGAAGTTAAAGTATAGGGAACTTAAATTGTGCTCAAAAATATCTCGGATGTCGGTTCGTTTAGCTGTACGAACGCGATGTTCGCTTAAATACGACGGAATGCGCACAAGCGCGAAAAACGATCCAAATGACGTGACGAATGGATTTTTGGCAAGCCAAACACTAAAGCATAATATAGTCATGCTTACATAAATTTTTGGATGTCCGGATGTATTCAGAACGTAAGTTATGCGCGAAAATGCAAACTTGTGCACTTTTTGACACTTTTAGTCCCTGAATGACACAAAAGTTTATTTTAGCATACCGAACACCTCAAAGCCTATTTCTAAGCTATGTAAAGTATATTTATGGTATGTTTAACTTATGGTCATGTTCCGGAATGTCTGTTACAGTTCAAATTGGCATACTTTCGCAGTTTGTCAACTTTAGTCCCTGTAAGCGATTAAACTTTGATTTCACCACACCAAACTTTCCAAAACTTATATCTAAGTTATGTAGAGGTTATTTAAGGTATGTTAATCCTATTTCACTATTCCGGAGTGTTCGTTGGATTAAACTGGTTATATTTACGCATCAGAGCGCGTATAACCCTCCAGAAAGCGATTTAAAGCTTAAAATCGAACAAGAGTTGATATGTGTAAATGATACACATATTTTTACAACTCTCAAGTATGAAATACAATATTTCATTGGTTTGACATTTGTTTGATGGTTGAAATGACACAGGTGTTACAGTCTCCCCTACTTTAGGAAATTTCGTCCCGAAATTAATTCGTAGGAGTCTATTTGTGACTTTGTGTCAAATAACCACCAAAGATATAAAAGGCATAATCCTGACATTTCCTTAACGGACCTTCTTCAGAACCGAAAATGAACGAAAGGAGTCATTTTTCACCATTTCTTCAGAAACCAAAAATGAACGACAAGAGTCATTTTTCACCATTTCTTCAGAAACCAAAAATGAACGAAAAGAGTCATTTTTCACTATTTCTTCCGAAACCAAAAATGAACGACAGGAGTCATTTTTCACCATTTCTTCAGAAACCAAAAATGAACGACAAGAGTCATTTTTCACCATTTCTTCAGAAACCAAAAATGAACGACAAGAGTCATTTTTCACCGTTTCTTCAGAAACCAAAAATGAACGAAAAGAGTCATTTTTCACCATTTCTTCAGAAACCAAAAATGAACGACAAGAGTCATTTTTCACCATTTCTTCAGAAACCAAAAATGAACGACAAGAGTCATTTTTCACCATTTCTTCAGAAACCAAAAATGAACGAAAAGAGTCATTTTTCACCGTTTCTTCAGAAACCAAAAATGAACGAAAAGAGTCATTTTTCACCATTTCTTCAGAAACCAAAAATGAACGAAAAGAGTCATTTTTCACCGTTTCTTCAGAAACCAAAAATGAACGAAAAGAGTCATTTTTCAGACACATGACCAAACTAGCTGTGGTTTCCGTGCACTGAATTCCATAATTACGTATGCATCCATAATTACGTAATTCCTTGCATAGTCCGCACAGTTTGTCTTGAAATGTTTTAGGGGAGGAAAAATCAAACCCGCGATGAGTGTGAATAGACTACCATAGGGTCCTTTTAATTAGATCGACAAATGATCCTTTTAATTAGATCGACAAATGATCCTTTTAATTAGGCCGCCAAGGAGTCCTTTCAGCTATATCATCACATGATATTCCTAACCAGATTTTTGGATCAATCTGTTTACCTAGACCACTCAGGGGTCTAATTATGGAATAGTACAATATAATCCAAGGGTCTTTACTATCACGTAAAAGCCCATTGAGGATTTAATATAGTACCTTTGGATATCCTACTACGAATTCCTTATACAAAGATATGGAAGATTCTTCGAGGATTTGGATAACAAAAACTTGGATTACACAAAAACATAAAAGGAAACACATAAGCACATAATCACATAGTTGTTTAACTTGGTTATTAATTTGTTATCTTCGGACGCGGATACTTAAAGCACACCAAGAATCCAATTCTTGGATTTCATTTGGCACTTTAATCCTTTCAAGAATCCATCCATGAAGATAGGATGATCTACCAAAAATTTGATTTTCGTTTTCAGGAAAACGCAATATTCGAATTAAGGTACACAATAATTTAGGACATACGGAAATACCCTTAGGTACCCTATTAAGAATTTATAGTGGTACTTAGGGTATTCGTACGGAATTATAACTTGCACCTTGTACTACATTTCTTTGCAAGAGACGGGTACTTAGGATCCTTGTGGAAAACGCAAGAGATTGTAAAATGGAAGAATTTTGGGAGTAGTTTGTTTTTCAAGGATTACTATTCCTTGATTGTCGGTATTGTAAGGGATATGTTGTTTACACATACAATCACATAAATACACTGCAATGTAAATAAAAGATTTATTTATAAACAATGATAACAACTGTTTCATGGACCTTGACAACAAAAGAAAATAATACATAAGATGTGATTATTTCTAAAGAGTGTTGTCTTCTAGTCGATCAGATGCTCATCTCTGTGCTGGATTAGCATTAGCAAGCTTTGGGCAATTTCTTCGGAAATGTCCCATCTCGCCACACTTGTAGCAAGAACCTGGAGGAAAGCGAGCTCGAGCAGGTTTGTTGTCAGCTTGATTTAGTGCAACTGTTGCTACGCAAACTTTTGCTGTATGACCTTTACGTCCACAAATTTGGCATTCGCGGCACTTTACATTTACATGATGATAAAGGTTACATCGGTTGCACAAAGGTGAAGTTCCATTGTATGGCTTCCTAGTACGGGGTTTAGCTGGTTGGTTGGGGGCGGCTTGATCATTGTGAGCGATCATGGCGAAGTTCTGAGAAGCCTTTTGCTTCTTTGACCGCTCAAGGGATCCAGTCTGTTCATCCATGGTCTTTGATTCCTCGATTGGTTTCGATTCCTCGACCGGTTTCTTGTCACCCTTTCGGAAAAGCTTACGTTTCCTGATCTGAGATTCAGTCAACGTTGCAGATAGCTCAATGGCCTGCCTAACCGTAGTGGGGTTACTACCAGTAACAATGTCTTGAACTGTGTCAGGGAGACCATCTATGTATTTTTCGATCGCCTTATCCAAAGGCGTGACCATGGTAGGACACAACAGGCTCAGCTCCTCATATCGATCAGTGTATGCTCGATGTTCGCCGCTGTCTTGCTTAAGATCGTCGAATTCCCTTTCCAATGCCCTGATCTCGTGACGAGGACAGAATTCCTTCATCATCAGTGCTCGAAGTTCTTCCCAAGTTTGGGCCAGTGCCACTTCGGCACCCCTATCTCTCACCACACCGTTCCACCATGTCAAAGCTCGTTTCTCGAAGACACTAGATGCAAAATCTACCTTTCGCTCGTTTGGACATTGAACATGCCTGAAGGTGCTCTCTAGACTCTCGAACCATTGCAGAAGTGCAGTCGCTCCTTGAGACCCAGAAAACTTTGATGGCTTAGCCGAGTTGAACGTCTTGAAGTTGCATGGGGCATTATTGTTGTTGATAGCTTGGTGACATTGGGCAACGATGATCGGGATTGCAGCAGTCATTTGCTGTGTAATGACAGCTGCCAGCTCGTCAACAGATACTGGATTTTCGCGTCGTGGAGGCATTCTAAAAGAGAAAACATGAAAGGAAACGAGTGAAAGAATTAGACGAAAAGAATGAGATGAAACAAATCTGATGAAAGCAAGGATAGTGGTCATTTGTTTGTTACTACAAAGCAACAAACGACACACAGTGATTAATCAAAGTAGATAGGTCAAAAATAATGTATCGCGAAGACATGCTCGCCTATAAGTGAACACTCATCCCAAGAATTCCCAGGTAAGCACAACTGGTCTCGCGTCTGATGAGATGTATACGAAGTGCTTGCCTAGACAGAAAACCCAGAATACAGGCATTCACCCTTCCAGTTTGCACGTGTTCACATTATTTAAAACCCAGAACCTTGACGAGATTTTGAAAACTCAAAGGGGTTCAAAATCTTATAACAGAGGGTTCAAAACCTTGTAATAAATCATCCTAGAACAGATGATTAGTTTTCAAAGCGGTTTTGAGATTTATGTTCTTGTTGTGGTAGTCGCCTAAGGATAGGTGACGGTATTGTTTTATGACTAAACGCAAGTAAACTCGCGTTAGGGTCCTAAGAAAGTTATAGACTAGGTCAAAGCATTACTAATTACTAATAACCTAATTCCCTATAACCATTGGCTCTGATACCATCTTTTCTGTCACACCCCGACCACGTGGAACATACAAAACGTGGCGGAAATGTCGGGGAGTGTTGTAACAGAATTAATTGTTTCATAACCATGGCAATTGAAGTTTCGTTTTATTAAGTAAAAGTGATACAATGTCTTAACAAACAAAGAAATACAACATAATTAACTAGTCTTGCATCTTTTATTGTTACTAAAGCCCAAGTCTGCCTATGTGTATCTTGACCATCTTATGCAACAGCTCCTGAAAAACACATGTGAAAATAGGTACGTCAGCATAAAAATGCCTGTGAGATACATAGGTTTTGTGAAAATAGGTTCCATGACTTATGTTTGAGAAAATGTTTAGTCATGAACCTTGTAATTTGCTTTGTTTTGTAAATCACTTGAAAAACAATGAGTTCAGATGATATGTATACAATAAATGAATAATGTATGGTTAAATGAATAACCATAGTAAAAATGGATTTGTATAAGATAGGTTGTTTGTAAAACAATGTCTTGTGAAAAGTATGTTATTTGTATAAAATGTCATATGTATCAAACTGAAATGATTCAAATAACGCTACAATATGTAATACCATACAAACACTTATATATAGGAAGTACCAGCGGCGTATCCACCATGCTTGTATCATATTACACACGCATCGTTACTTAATCACTTAATCAAACCAAACCAAACCAATGCCAAAATGTCTATGTCAAATATCCATGTCAAATGTCTATGTCAAATATCCATGTCAAATGTCTATGTCAAAATATCATGTATGGCAAGTGAAATGTCTCAACTAAACCATATGCACAAAAACAAAGTATTGAAGTAAAACTTGGTTTAAATCAAAGTTATGTTTTGTGGGAAATGCATGATCAAATGTCAATCATGTTAAAATGTCTATGCCGAAATGTCTATGTCAAATACGGTTCACACGGTTCACAGATACAAACGGTTCACAGATATCAACGGATCACAGTCAAATGATTACAACGGTTCAATATGTAGTATAATGTGTTCATATGCTGGATAAGCATATGCAACAGAAAAGCAACGTAAAACAATGTACTAAGTACGCACACAATGGGCATACATAGCATGAAATGTAATGTAGAACGATGTACTAAGTACGCACACAATGGGCATACATAGCATAAAATGTAATGTAAAACAATGTACTAAGTACGCACACAATGGGCATACATAGCATGAAATGTAATGAAATCATGTACTATAATGTACTAATGAACATAGCAAGTATATGATGTCAAAACAGGAAAGCATGAAAGTAACAAGTAGGCACATGTGTTCCACCCCAAAACAGTTTGGAAAACAGTAAAAGAGGGGTCTATGTACTCACTTGAGATTGCTCAGATGTCTAAAGATAGTCACCAAGTAATGCTAGAGATCTCGGAATCAAACGGCACCTAATATAGGTAACTATGTTAATAACCGGACCTAGATCGGAAGATCGGATAGCATTAGGGTTTGTAAACCAAACGAGTGTAGAGACTCGTGTCATTTGGTTTAACAAAGCCTACATACTAAATGAAACCTAACATAATTGTTTACGACCCATTACGACCCGTTTAGGTAGCTTATGCTACTTTAACGCGTCGTTCGCGTGTAACGCGTTCGGACCGCCTAACTAGCCCTATGACAAGTGTTATATGCCTAAACATGTTACATAATCAGTTACGTGACAAAATTTTAGGTTACATATGCTAAATTACCAATTATGTGTGAAAAGGGTATTCTGGTAATTTACCTAAGGCATATAAACAACCTATCATACAACTACTTAAACGATGTGACCATAGGGTATAACCTCGGAAGGTTATTCCCTACCTACTATGGTCACCTAATGTATTTGGTCGGATCCTAATGATCGACCAAACTGGGTCGGGTTCGAGGTATAAGCGATTTATTAGATCGCTTACCCTACGACCCTAGACAACGTGGTAATCAGTAGGCATAGTCCCAAGGGACTATGACCATCGTGATTACAATCACGTTGCGAAGTTCAAACGAACTTCGCATTGACCATTACTGGTCAACGCTGAAAGTCAAACAAAGTTTGACTTTCTGACTCGAAAAGCAGTAAAATAAGGAAAAGAACGAAAGAATACTTACGAAGGGTCCCCGAAAGCTAACCCAGATCAAAATAGCTCAGGTATGAAACGAAGGTTCCAACTTAGAGCCTAAATGATCAGATTTGTGGGTTTTTAAGCCAAAGGGGGGTGGGTATTTATAGTTTTCGGGTAACCGTTAAGATCGTTTCTTGGAAAAGGGGGCACGATCAAGGCCGTACACTTGTCAGAATGTTATGGTACCTCAATTGGCCACCCACCATAAGGTATCAACATGTGGAAGAGAGATTAGGAGTGCAAAACAGCTGAAAACAGGCTGTTAAGTACTCTGCATCTGGTCTGAACTTGCTTTACGGACCTCAAAGCTGCCAATGTTGAGGTCCGTAAGGTAACAACTTTGGCAGATTTACAGTTTTGGTCCCTGCAGCCCCTAAACTTGGTTTTCGATGCATTTTTGACACGTTTAAGCTCCGTTAACCCCATTTCAAAGCTCTAAAATGAAGTTAAAGTATAGGGAACTTAAATTGTGCTCAAAAATATCTCGGATGTCGGTTCGTTTAGCTGTACGAACGCGATGTTCGCTTAAATACGACGGAATGCGCACAAGCGCGAAAAACGATCCAAATGACGTGACGAATGGATTTTTGGCAAGCCAAACACTAAAGCATAATATAGTCATGCTTACATAAATTTTTGGATGTCCGGATGTATTCAGAACGTAAGTTATGCGCGAAAATGCAAACTTGTGCACTTTTTGACACTTTTAGTCCCTGAATGACACAAAAGTTTATTTTAGCATACCGAACACCTCAAAGCCTATTTCTAAGCTATGTAAAGTATATTTATGGTATGTTTAACTTATGGTCATGTTCCGGAATGTCTGTTACAGTTCAAATTGGCATACTTTCGCAGTTTGTCAACTTTAGTCCCTGTAAGCGATTAAACTTTGATTTCACCACACCAAACTTTCCAAAACTTATATCTAAGTTATGTAGAGGTTATTTAAGGTATGTTAATCCTATTTCACTATTCCGGAGTGTTCGTTGGATTAAACTGGTTATATTTACGCATCAGAGCGCGTATAACCCTCCAGAAAGCGATTTAAAGCTTAAAATCGAACAAGAGTTGATATGTGTAAATGATACACATATTTTTACAACTCTCAAGTATGAAATACAATATTTCATTGGTTTGACATTTGTTTGATGGTTGAAATGACACAGGTGTTACAGTCTCCCCTACTTTAGGAAATTTCGTCCCGAAATTAATTCGTAGGAGTCTATTTGTGACTTTGTGTCAAATAACCACCAAAGATATAAAAGGCATAATCCTGACATTTCCTTAACGGACCTTCTTCAGAACCGAAAATGAACGAAAGGAGTCATTTTTCACCATTTCTTCAGAAACCAAAAATGAACGACAAGAGTCATTTTTCACCATTTCTTCAGAAACCAAAAATGAACGAAAAGAGTCATTTTTCACTATTTCTTCCGAAACCAAAAATGAACGACAGGAGTCATTTTTCACCATTTCTTCAGAAACCAAAAATGAACGACAAGAGTCATTTTTCACCATTTCTTCAGAAACCAAAAATGAACGACAAGAGTCATTTTTCACCGTTTCTTCAGAAACCAAAAATGAACGAAAAGAGTCATTTTTCACCATTTCTTCAGAAACCAAAAATGAACGACAAGAGTCATTTTTCACCATTTCTTCAGAAACCAAAAATGAACGACAAGAGTCATTTTTCACCATTTCTTCAGAAACCAAAAATGAACGAAAAGAGTCATTTTTCACCGTTTCTTCAGAAACCAAAAATGAACGAAAAGAGTCATTTTTCACCATTTCTTCAGAAACCAAAAATGAACGAAAAGAGTCATTTTTCACCGTTTCTTCAGAAACCAAAAATGAACGAAAAGAGTCATTTTTCAGACACATGACCAAACTAGCTGTGGTTTCCGTGCACTGAATTCCATAATTACGTATGCATCCATAATTACGTAATTCCTTGCATAGTCCGCACAGTTTGTCTTGAAATGTTTTAGGGGAGGAAAAATCAAACCCGCGATGAGTGTGAATAGACTACCATAGGGTCCTTTTAATTAGATCGACAAATGATCCTTTTAATTAGATCGACAAATGATCCTTTTAATTAGGCCGCCAAGGAGTCCTTTCAGCTATATCATCACATGATATTCCTAACCAGATTTTTGGATCAATCTGTTTACCTAGACCACTCAGGGGTCTAATTATGGAATAGTACAATATAATCCAAGGGTCTTTACTATCACGTAAAAGCCCATTGAGGATTTAATATAGTACCTTTGGATATCCTACTACGAATTCCTTATACAAAGATATGGAAGATTCTTCGAGGATTTGGATAACAAAAACTTGGATTACACAAAAACATAAAAGGAAACACATAAGCACATAATCACATAGTTGTTTAACTTGGTTATTAATTTGTTATCTTCGGACGCGGATACTTAAAGCACACCAAGAATCCAATTCTTGGATTTCATTTGGCACTTTAATCCTTTCAAGAATCCATCCATGAAGATAGGATGATCTACCAAAAATTTGATTTTCGTTTTCAGGAAAACGCAATATTCGAATTAAGGTACACAATAATTTAGGACATACGGAAATACCCTTAGGTACCCTATTAAGAATTTATAGTGGTACTTAGGGTATTCGTACGGAATTATAACTTGCACCTTGTACTACATTTCTTTGCAAGAGACGGGTACTTAGGATCCTTGTGGAAAACGCAAGAGATTGTAAAATGGAAGAATTTTGGGAGTAGTTTGTTTTTCAAGGATTACTATTCCTTGATTGTCGGTATTGTAAGGGATATGTTGTTTACACATACAATCACATAAATACACTGCAATGTAAATAAAAGATTTATTTATAAACAATGATAACAACTGTTTCATGGACCTTGACAACAAAAGAAAATAATACATAAGATGTGATTATTTCTAAAGAGTGTTGTCTTCTAGTCGATCAGATGCTCATCTCTGTGCTGGATTAGCATTAGCAAGCTTTGGGCAATTTCTTCGGAAATGTCCCATCTCGCCACACTTGTAGCAAGAACCTGGAGGAAAGCGAGCTCGAGCAGGTTTGTTGTCAGCTTGATTTAGTGCAACTGTTGCTACGCAAACTTTTGCTGTATGACCTTTACGTCCACAAATTTGGCATTCGCGGCACTTTACATTTACATGATGATAAAGGTTACATCGGTTGCACAAAGGTGAAGTTCCATTGTATGGCTTCCTAGTACGGGGTTTAGCTGGTTGGTTGGGGGCGGCTTGATCATTGTGAGCGATCATGGCGAAGTTCTGAGAAGCCTTTTGCTTCTTTGACCGCTCAAGGGATCCAGTCTGTTCATCCATGGTCTTTGATTCCTCGATTGGTTTCGATTCCTCGACCGGTTTCTTGTCACCCTTTCGGAAAAGCTTACGTTTCCTGATCTGAGATTCAGTCAACGTTGCAGATAGCTCAATGGCCTGCCTAACCGTAGTGGGGTTACTACCAGTAACAATGTCTTGAACTGTGTCAGGGAGACCATCTATGTATTTTTCGATCGCCTTATCCAAAGGCGTGACCATGGTAGGACACAACAGGCTCAGCTCCTCATATCGATCAGTGTATGCTCGATGTTCGCCGCTGTCTTGCTTAAGATCGTCGAATTCCCTTTCCAATGCCCTGATCTCGTGACGAGGACAGAATTCCTTCATCATCAGTGCTCGAAGTTCTTCCCAAGTTTGGGCCAGTGCCACTTCGGCACCCCTATCTCTCACCACACCGTTCCACCATGTCAAAGCTCGTTTCTCGAAGACACTAGATGCAAAATCTACCTTTCGCTCGTTTGGACATTGAACATGCCTGAAGGTGCTCTCTAGACTCTCGAACCATTGCAGAAGTGCAGTCGCTCCTTGAGACCCAGAAAACTTTGATGGCTTAGCCGAGTTGAACGTCTTGAAGTTGCATGGGGCATTATTGTTGTTGATAGCTTGGTGACATTGGGCAACGATGATCGGGATTGCAGCAGTCATTTGCTGTGTAATGACAGCTGCCAGCTCGTCAACAGATACTGGATTTTCGCGTCGTGGAGGCATTCTAAAAGAGAAAACATGAAAGGAAACGAGTGAAAGAATTAGACGAAAAGAATGAGATGAAACAAATCTGATGAAAGCAAGGATAGTGGTCATTTGTTTGTTACTACAAAGCAACAAACGACACACAGTGATTAATCAAAGTAGATAGGTCAAAAATAATGTATCGCGAAGACATGCTCGCCTATAAGTGAACACTCATCCCAAGAATTCCCAGGTAAGCACAACTGGTCTCGCGTCTGATGAGATGTATACGAAGTGCTTGCCTAGACAGAAAACCCAGAATACAGGCATTCACCCTTCCAGTTTGCACGTGTTCACATTATTTAAAACCCAGAACCTTGACGAGATTTTGAAAACTCAAAGGGGTTCAAAATCTTATAACAGAGGGTTCAAAACCTTGTAATAAATCATCCTAGAACAGATGATTAGTTTTCAAAGCGGTTTTGAGATTTATGTTCTTGTTGTGGTAGTCGCCTAAGGATAGGTGACGGTATTGTTTTATGACTAAACGCAAGTAAACTCGCGTTAGGGTCCTAAGAAAGTTATAGACTAGGTCAAAGCATTACTAATTACTAATAACCTAATTCCCTATAACCATTGGCTCTGATACCATCTTTTCTGTCACACCCCGACCACGTGGAACATACAAAACGTGGCGGAAATGTCGGGGAGTGTTGTAACAGAATTAATTGTTTCATAACCATGGCAATTGAAGTTTCGTTTTATTAAGTAAAAGTGATACAATGTCTTAACAAACAAAGAAATACAACATAATTAACTAGTCTTGCATCTTTTATTGTTACTAAAGCCCAAGTCTGCCTATGTGTATCTTGACCATCTTATGCAACAGCTCCTGAAAAACACATGTGAAAATAGGTACGTCAGCATAAAAATGCCTGTGAGATACATAGGTTTTGTGAAAATAGGTTCCATGACTTATGTTTGAGAAAATGTTTAGTCATGAACCTTGTAATTTGCTTTGTTTTGTAAATCACTTGAAAAACAATGAGTTCAGATGATATGTATACAATAAATGAATAATGTATGGTTAAATGAACAACCATAGTAAAAATGGATTTGTATAAGATAGGTTGTTTGTAAAACAATGTCTTGTGAAAAGTATGTTATTTGTATAAAATGTCATATGTATCAAACTGAAATGATTCAAATAACGCTACAATATGTAATACCATACAAACACTTATATATAGGAAGTACCAGCGGCGTATCCACCATGCTTGTATCATATTACACACGCATCGTTACTTAATCACTTAATCAAACCAAACCAAACCAATGCCAAAATGTCTATGTCAAATATCCATGTCAAATGTCTATGTCAAATATCCATGTCAAATGTCTATGTCAAAATATCATGTATGGCAAGTGAAATGTCTCAACTAAACCATATGCACAAAAACAAAGTATTGAAGTAAAACTTGGTTTAAATCAAAGTTATGTTTTGTGGGAAATGCATGATCAAATGTCAATCATGTTAAAATGTCTATGCCGAAATGTCTATGTCAAATACGGTTCACACGGTTCACAGATACAAACGGTTCACAGATATCAACGGATCACAGTCAAATGATTACAACGGTTCAATATGTAGTATAATGTGTTCATATGCTGGATAAGCATATGCAACAGAAAAGCAACGTAAAACAATGTACTAAGTACGCACACAATGGGCATACATAGCATGAAATGTAATGTAGAACGATGTACTAAGTACGCACACAATGGGCATACATAGCATAAAATGTAATGTAAAACAATGTACTAAGTACGCACACAATGGGCATACATAGCATGAAATGTAATGAAATCATGTACTATAATGTACTAATGAACATAGCAAGTATATGATGTCAAAACAGGAAAGCATGAAAGTAACAAGTAGGCACATGTGTTCCACCCCAAAACAGTTTGGAAAACAGTAAAAGAGGGGTCTATGTACTCACTTGAGATTGCTCAGATGTCTAAAGATAGTCACCAAGTAATGCTAGAGATCTCGGAATCAAACGGCACCTAATATAGGTAACTATGTTAATAACCGGACCTAGATCGGAAGATCGGATAGCATTAGGGTTTGTAAACCAAACGAGTGTAGAGACTCGTGTCATTTGGTTTAACAAAGCCTACATACTAAATGAAACCTAACATAATTGTTTACGACCCATTACGACCCGTTTAGGTAGCTTATGCTACTTTAACGCGTCGTTCGCGTGTAACGCGTTCGGACCGCCTAACTAGCCCTATGACAAGTGTTATATGCCTAAACATGTTACATAATCAGTTACGTGACAAAATTTTAGGTTACATATGCTAAATTACCAATTATGTGTGAAAAGGGTATTCTGGTAATTTACCTAAGGCATATAAACAACCTATCATACAACTACTTAAACGATGTGACCATAGGGTATAACCTCGGAAGGTTATTCCCTACCTACTATGGTCACCTAATGTATTTGGTCGGATCCTAATGATCGACCAAACTGGGTCGGGTTCGAGGTATAAGCGATTTATTAGATCGCTTACCCTACGACCCTAGACAACGTGGTAATCAGTAGGCATAGTCCCAAGGGACTATGACCATCGTGATTACAATCACGTTGCGAAGTTCAAACGAACTTCGCATTGACCATTACTGGTCAACGCTGAAAGTCAAACAAAGTTTGACTTTCTGACTCGAAAAGCAGTAAAATAAGGAAAAGAACGAAAGAATACTTACGAAGGGTCCCCGAAAGCTAACCCAGATCAAAATAGCTCAGGTATGAAACGAAGGTTCCAACTTAGAGCCTAAATGATCAGATTTGTGGGTTTTTAAGCCAAAGGGGGGTGGGTATTTATAGTTTTCGGGTAACCGTTAAGATCGTTTCTTGGAAAAGGGGGCACGATCAAGGCCGTACACTTGTCGGAATGTTATGGTACCTCAATTGGCCACCCACCATAAGGTATCAACATGTGGAAGAGAGATTAGGAGTGCAAAACAGCTGAAAACAGGCTGTTAAGTACTCTGCATCTGGTCTGAACTTGCTTTACGGACCTCAAAGCTGCCAATGTTGAGGTCCGTAAGGTAACAACTTTGGCAGATTTACAGTTTTGGTCCCTGCAGCCCCTAAACTTGGTTTTCGATGCATTTTTGACACGTTTAAGCTCCGTTAACCCCATTTCAAAGCTCTAAAATGAAGTTAAAGTATAGGGAACTTAAATTGTGCTCAAAAATATCTCGGATGTCGGTTCGTTTAGCCGTACGAACGCGATGTTCGCTTAAATACGACGGAATGCGCACAAGCGCGAAAAACGATCCAAATGACGTGACGAATGGATTTTTGGCAAGCCAAACACTAAAGCATAATATAGTCATGCTTACATAAATTTTTGGATGTCCGGATGTATTCAGAACGTAAGTTATGCGCGAAAATGCAAACTTGTGCACTTTTTGACACTTTTAGTCCCTGAATGACACAAAAGTTTATTTTAGCATACCGAACACCTCAAAGCCTATTTCTAAGCTATGTAAAGTATATTTATGGTATGTTTAACTTATGGTCATGTTCCGGAATGTCTGTTACAGTTCAAATTGGCATACTTTCGCAGTTTGTCAACTTTAGTCCCTGTAAGCGATTAAACTTTGATTTCACCACACCAAACTTTCCAAAACTTATATCTAAGTTATGTAGAGGTTATTTAAGGTATGTTAAGCCTATTTCACTATTCCGGAGTGTTCGTTGGATTAAACTGGTTATATTTACGCATCAGAGCGCGTATAACCCTCCAGAAAGCGATTTAAAGCTTAAAATCGAACAAGAGTTGATATGTGTAAATGATACACATATTTTTACAACTCTCAAGTATGAAATACAATATTTCATTGGTTTGACATTTGTTTGATGGTTGAAATGACACAGGTGTTACATATTCTTATCATTCTCGGTGGTTTCACTTGGTTTCCACGTTCATTCTCAATTTGTAAACTTTGAACCACCCAGTCAGGTGTTGTTGCGAAAGCGTTATAAAACTCCGAAGTCATCTTCAAACACTTGAATTATGCGAAAAGTGCCTGAAAAATCAACAAACGGTCAAACAAATCCTTCAAACGAAAGGAAAACAACTCTTTCGTGCGAGAGGGATTGCCTCTCGTGCGGAAGGTTCAATTTTCACAAACAATTGAGATCCAAGCTCTTTCACGCGAAAGGTATGCTTTCATGCGAGAGGATAATTTCTCAGACGACAAAGACCTAAGTCCTTTCGTGCGAAAGGTGATCGTCTCGTGCGACAAGAACACTCTCTCGTGCGGCAGGTTCCTGGTTGTTTTTCTTTCTCTCAAAAATCAAGTTGTGTTTTTTTGACATTTTTTTGACATTGTATGGGACATAATATTAACTATCCGGTAATTTAGTTGTTATGGATTCCTCTTGGACAATCCGTTTCGCTCAGTGCCGCGCCCCGATGTTTTCGTCATCTGTTGGGGTGTGACACCTGTCAGTCTGCAATGTTTTTTTACTTTTTCAATACGCATCGTATAGACCTGTACAATGCGTATTGAAATTCCAGGGTATGCGGATAAATAATGAGGTGTGGGAATAGAATTCCCCTTTGGAGAATTCTATTATTTTTGCGGCCTCCATTAGTTTTCCCACTTCTGGTTATGGGGTGGAAGCGGTCCACGCACCGAAACAGCGGTGACTCCATCGTTAGCTCCACCGGTGGTGGCATTGGATGTGATATGGGGGGGGGGGGGGTAGAGAGAAACATATGTGTTTCTTTATATTTACTTATATATTTTAAATTTAATTTTGGTTTATTTGTTAAAATATTTTCTAAATAAATGGGTAAAAAGACTAAAATTCCTATGTGGGGTCTGATTTAACAAAGAAAATCAACTGAGTTAGGGTCAAAAGACATAACGCGTAGGATTTGAAAACATTAAGTATAAAACTCATCAATTTTAAAGGTAAATGATACCGCCTGAAATTTGAAATAAAAATAAAGGACAAATAATTTACTCTTTTTTTTACAATGTTATTTCTCTTAGGCCGTATGTAATCATAAAGCCCATTGTGGAGTGTTATGCGACAAGTGGTGAAAAATGCAAGAGGGGAGCTTTATAGGGCTTTATATCACAAGAGGGTGCAGTGGTAAGGGGGTTATATAACCCCCTTCAATTATACATAGATATGTATGTATATATGTGTGTGAGTTGGGAAGAATGGGTCACGCCGTTATGTATTTCACGAGAGAGCACAAAACCAACACATAGGGCCGGCCGTAGTGGTGTGGCCGGGCGCTATGGGCACGATCACTAAAGCCGGCGGTATATACCGCCCCATTATAGACGTTCTTATATCTATCTGTTGTGGCCTCCCACGTATGCCATGTTAGCACCACATCGCTATCCCGTTTGTATAACGTTTCTCATGCTGATAAATCTAAAAAGTTTACCATGATAGAGAGAATCAGATAACTCTTTTCATTTAGATTAACATTAATTACAAATGTTACTATTTGTTGGGTTTTAACATTAATAGAAATAGAAAAAGAAATACAAAAGAGAGATGAAAGTTAGATATTTGGATTCATTCATAATAAAAAGTTATCATCTCCAAGCTGAAGCAACAATTAAGACTTTATCTTCCCACCCAAAATGAAGTGCATTGGTGTGGATGTTGGTGGTATACCTGTGACTATACTGTTTGATGAGCTTCCGAATCATGTGATGAACATTTTCAGTGATGGGGCTAGCCTGGAAACCAGCCATGGTCATCCTGGCCTTCCACTTTCCCCACACTTCGTACCTTTCAATCCTTTCTTCTCCCTCACAAGCGATTATGTTGACGATTTCACGAGCCAAGCATTGTTTCTCCACGTTGACGCGTTCTTGGCTTTCTCGTGGAAGCGTAGCGTCTAGGCAATCAAACATAGCAGAATAATAGGTATAGGCTTCATGAAACCTGTGCAAAAAGGGGGCTGTATTGGTGTTCACATCTTGCTCCACAAGCGTTACAAGTTTGGGGTTTAGACTTCTAACCATTCTCAGAAGGCGATCTCGTTGATTGACAGTGGAAACACTCTCATCAGGCTTGTGGTGGAGGTGGAAGGCAAAGTTTACAATCAGCGCCTCACCCGGCCTGCATTCAAGTGTGTCGAGGTCCCCCACCGGATTGAATTCAAAGTCTAGATTGAGGGATTTGGCAAGCTCCTTGAGCCTGAGGCCGATGTGGTTGAGGCCACCAACGGGCCGTTGAATAGAGTCCGGGTCATCCACACCGGTCAATCTAAAACGAGGACACGTCTTGTTGTTTTCAGCTGCCAGAGTCTGCAACAGGGTTATGTACTGGCTGCCTTGACTAACCTCAAAATCGATTATGTGCACTGCTTTTTCACCGGCAAAGGCCTCCAGAATGGCCCCGTTTGCGGCCATAAACCCGAACCTGAAGCAGGGGCAAACCTCGAAGAGCACTTGCATAGCCGAAAGCCGATCTTTGGAAGGTGGTTCTTTGCACTTGAGAGCTCTGTAAAGACCCTTCCCGGACACCGCGAGACGGGCGGCAAGGGCTTCTACCATGTAGGCTGAGATCCTCTGCCAAGGCTCTCCGTCGATGGAGACCCTTCGCCGGAGCTGGCTTATCATGTTGGATGCATCTTCCGTCTGCCCTTGAGAAACCGCCACAGCACACGCGAAAAGCAAGTCTGTCGGAGATACTTGCTGCTGGCTGCTACTACATTCATATGAACAGGCTGCTGGTGCTTCTGCTTCTGCTGCTGCTGATTCAGAATCCTCCTCATCAACAAGCGCTCTTTCAAGTTCTTGAAGCTTTAACCTCATCTTGTCTTCATCATAACTCAATCCTCCTTCAACATCTTCCTCACTTAACAACAAGTATTCTTCAGATTCCACACAGTAACTGCCATTCAACAGGAACAGCTTCTCATTTCCATACGGTGACACCGATCTAATCATGGTCTCACTGAAATTCAAAATAATCTGGTTAGCTATTTGTTCTGCAGCAGATAAGTTTGGTAATCTAGCAGCAAATAAATTAAATTAAACCTTTCAAGGTGTCAACACGGTTGCCACCAACCTCACTCACTCAAAGTCATCGACACTATGATTTTTGTGGCCACTCAGCGCCGCGTGCTTTCCATTACCAAAACAGGTATCATTGTTATTTCAGTTAGGCCCCTAACCTCTTAGCCAACTCAATCTTACGTCCTTCTAGTATACTCTCTGTGTGTGTTTTGTGGGTTCAATAGCTACCCATTAACGATATCACCACGTCGGCTAGTTAAGACCATGTGTAGTGGTAACAACTTATAATGCCCCTACCATAGGGCGTTTTGCGACATGTGTCATCCCAGTCAGCATGGGGCATTATAGCATAAAGTGGTGTAGTTGGGCATTATTCTAATAACGCCCATGCAAATTCAAAAAAAAAAACAATCTCTTCTTCATTAAACAAAAAAAAAAAAAAAAAAAAAAACCAATCTATTCTCTCATTGGCCAGTCAAACCAAAGTCAAGCCATCACAATCCCATTTTGACGTTTTAATAAACACGCCGGGGGCAATTTTTTTTCAAAAATAATGCCCGGGTACGGGCAGACTAACAGCGTCTGTGAATGGGAATAAAATTGTGAATGTATTAACCCATTAACAATGTCACCACGCCGTCTAATTAATAGCGTCCGTGAATGGGAATAGAATTGTGAATGCGTTAACCCATTAACTATGTTAATGGGAATGATGGTGGGCCCATGGAAGTAGGAACCAATAATATAACATCTTTTTTTAAGTTGTTTTGGGTGTTTAGTTAATCAAAATACATACAACGGGTATTTAGTTAATGGTTAAATTCTTATTTGGACAATGACGTGACGATAATGTGACAGTGGTTTAAAATAATCCACAACAAATAGTGTTACGATATCCTCATTGACCTATATATTAAAAATAAAACGAATTGAACAGTAATAATAAATTTAAATATTCAAAAGAGTGTTCAATGAAAACTAATAGAAAAATAAATGAATGAATAGTATCGGGTACCGGTATCAAATTTACCAAACAGAGTGTATTTTCGGTATCCGTTCGGCACCGGTATTCATCGGGTTTTACCCTCAAATACCGGTGTCGTACCAGTACCGTCCGTATCAAGCCGTACTGTACCAAATATATTCGGTACCGGTACCCATTTTTTGGGATTTCGGTAACGGTATTTTTGGTACCGGTTGGTACCGAGCTCATCAAATCCTGTAGCAACGTACCAATGCAAGTAATTGCACATTTTAGATTACTTTTCATACATAGAGTAAGTAAACTGTATTTCGTTTGAATGAGTTTTTATATACACAACAACTTATTTTGCTTTATTTTTTGTCTTTTTATGTAATGAATGAATTGTAGCATGTAAAATTAACTTGGATATTTAGATTATTGATGAGCAAATCGTATCAAATCCTGTAATCAAACCGGTATCGTATCGGTACCAAATTTACTATACCAAATCATTTTCGGTACCAATTTGATACCCACATTTTGGCGTTTTCAGAATCGTTACTTTCGGTTCGACACCGGTCTAGCACCATACCTATATTTGTTGATTTTTACCTTCAAATACCATACCGTATTGTACCGAGCATTTTCGGTGCCGGTACCTAATTTCGATGATTTTCCGGATCGGCACTTTTGGTGCCGTTACAGGTACCGAGCTCATCCATATTTTAACGTGTTAGCACCGTAATATCTGAACTGAAAACAACCGAATTTCCAACGTGTAGGACATGTGGGTCCTATTATTATATATTAGGTTATTTAAAATCGTTTTTTTAGGACAGATTGACTATCCTTTTCGCGACATTTTTATTTAAGTTTTGATATTCGATATCTGTTTGCCGTTACTGACACGCGTTTTGCAGTCATTGGGTCTCCGCCGCAACGCGCGGGCGAAAATTTAACTAGTTTGTATAAAAAATAGTTGTACTTTAAATCGTCAATACCAGGAGGCGGCGTTAGATGAAGAACGATTTCTGAAGCAGAAATCTAAGGTCGACTGGCTGAGAGCTGGGGATATGAATTCAGCGTTCTTTCATTCGGTTTTGAAAACGCGCAATCATAGGTGCCATATTGATTTGATAAAGGATGCTCGTGGTATTGTTTATGAAGGAGACAAGGTTCAGATTGCTTTAGTTCATCATTATGAGCAGTTTTTGGGGTGTCATGATAATGTGTCGTTAATGCCATCCCCTGATTTGTTTTCTAACGTGTTGGATCCGGATATAGCGTCTCATATGGTTCGGCCGGTTTCTAGTGAAGAAGTGAAAAAGGCTATGTTCTCGATTGGAATTGATAAAGCCCCTGGGCCAGATGGCTATACTTCTGCTTTTTTCAAGAGTGCTTGGCATATTATAGGGCAGGAGGTGTCTAATGCTGTCATAGATTTTTTCTCTACAGGAAAGATGCTCCGTGAATTAAATCACACGTTGCTAGTGCTTATTCCGAAGGTATCCACTCCGGCGTCTGTTACGGACTACCGTCCTATAGCTTGTTGTAATGTGTTGTACAAATGCATCAGCAAGATTATTGCGGATCGTATAAAGATTGCTCTGAATGGGATTGTCAGTGTGAATCAGTCTGCGTTTGTTCCGGGTAGGAGGATATCAGATAATATCCTTTTAACCCAAGAATTAATGCATAATTATCACAGGAATGTTGGCCCGCCTAGGTGTGCTTTTAAGGTCGATATCCAAAAGGCGTACGACACAGTCGACTGTAATTTTTTAAAGTCTGCGATGCTTGGGTTCGGGTTTCATAGAACGATGGTGGATTGGATTATGGTATGTGTTTCTACTACGTCATACTCTATTTGTGTCAACGGGAATATTCATGGCTTTTTCAGGGGTAGTCGGGGTCTAAGGCAAGGGGATCCTATTTCTCCGTATTTATTTACGCTTGTTATGGAGGTCTTGACCGGTATCTTGCAGCATGCTACCAGGATAGATTCGTCCTTCAAGTTTCATAATAAATGCGAGAAGCAGCAAATTGTTAATTTATGTTTTGCGGATGACCTTTTCCTTTTTGCAAGAGGCGATGTTGGATCGGCTAAATGCATTATGTCTTCTTTAGATACCTTTACAAAGATGTCAGGATTGGTGCCTAGTATTCAGAAAAGTACAGTCTTCTTCTGCAATGTGCCTGGTAATATTAAGAATGCTATTATGAATATTATGCCGTTTGTTGAAGGAGAGCTTCCGGTTCGTTATTTGGGCGTGCCCCTTATCTCGTCTCGGCTCTTGTATAAGGATTGTGGTGTTTTGGTTGAGAGACTAGAGCAACGAATATCGAGCTGGAGAAACAAGTTACTTTCGTTTGCAGGGAGGTTGCAACTAGTGGTTGCGGTCTTATCTTCGATGCATATATATTGGTCTTCGGTGTTTATCTTACCGACTCGTGTTGTCCACGATCTAGAAGCTAGAATGCGTAATTTCTTATGGACTCAACAAAGCACGTTTCACAAAGGAAAAGCAAAGGTTTCTTGGAATTCGATTTGTCTTCCTAAATATGAAGGTGGCTTGGGGATTAGGCGGATCGGGGATATGAATACAGCTCTTATGGCGATCCATATCTGGAGCATTATTACTAAAAGAAAGTCTCTTTGGGTCGATTGGATTCATGACTATAGACTCAAAGGAAAAAGCTTCTGGATTTGCAAAGCCCCTACTAACTGTTGTTGGAGCTGGCGCAAAATCCTACAGCTGCGTCCGATGGTGCGGAAGTATTTTTGGTCGTCGCTTGGAGATGGGAGATCCACTTCAGCTTGGTATGATACTTGGAGTGATATAGGTCCGCTGGGTGATTTTTTTATCTCCAAGAACAATAACAAATGCAGGGTTTCGTTTAGACGCGTCAGTTGCGGATATTGTTACGGATGGTGCCTGGTTGGGGCCAACGGCTTGGAGGGATTTATTTCCAGTTCTCAACCAAGTAGATCATATTCAGGTTCAAGCTAATAAAAATGATACTGTTCAATGGAGGGTTGGAGGGCATCTTAATGAAGTCTCGGCCTCGGTTATATGGAATTCGATTAGACACAGTGACTCGGAGATCCAGTGGAGCACAGTGGTTTGGTTTTCTCAATGTATTCCAAGGCATGCGTTCTTAATGTGGTTGATTATGAGGAAGAAATTACTGACTCAAGATGTCATTCTTAAATGGGATTTCACGAGAAGGAAGAATATGAATATGATGTGCTGCTTATTATGTTACGCGGATAACGATTCTCATTGTCATCTTTTCTTCGAATGTAAGTTTTCTTCTCAAGTTTGGGGTATTGTTAGGCAAAAAGTGGGCATGGATTTGGTCGATAATAAATGGGAGGATATAGTGAGCTGGTTGCTGGTGCGTGCGAATTCCAAGTCGGCTGCTAATTATGTTGCTAGGATTTTAGTGGCGGCTACTGCTTACTTCATATGGCAGGAACGGAATGCTCGTCTTTTCAAGAACCAATTAAGACCGCCAGAAACTATCGGAATGATTATATTCCAAACGGTTCGTTACAAACTTATGGGACTTAAGCTGAAGAAGACAGAGAAGGTGCGCAGACTTCTTGGTGAATGGGGAATTCGGGAAAGGGACATTATGGACGATGGCGGTTAAGTAGCGTGTTGAGTTGTGTCTTTATCTAGATGTGTGTCTAGTTTGGTATTATTGGTATTGTTTTGCGAATTAGTCTTTGTTTTGTTTTACTTTCATGAGGCATGTCTCATGATTGAACTAGTGTGGATTCTCCACGCTACTTGTTTTATTTGGTTGTGAATATATAGAATCACCGGGGTAAATCCCTTGACAAAAAAAAAATAGTTGTACTTTTCTATTTGAAAGCGCAAGTAATTTTAGGAAATTTATTATCATTTTAATAAATTAAAAATACGCTAGATTGTTCAAAACGTAAATTTATAGAGTAATAAAAGTCAAAATATCCAAAGTATTTGAATAAGAAAGAAATGTAAATGGGGTATTGTGACAATTCCCACAAACATGTTCCCTAGATAATTCAAGCTGACTTATTCAACCTTTAACCTTATTTAGGGTATACGGAGTGGTGCGGGGACTTAGTGCGGGGAGGAGGTTTATCGATCGACAAGGGGATGCCACCCCTTCGGTGACATACAATCGGTGAATGGTGAGGGAGTTTATCGATGAGTATTCACCGTTGCGGGAAGAGGAGGGAAGGGGGAGAGAGGGGGTTTAATGGTGGGTACCAACCCTTTCAACCAATCACAATTTTTTTTAAATTCTTTATCACTCTTCAGGTATTTGAACCATTGCCAGTGATTGCGTGTAAAATGGGGCGTGGAATGACGACATGACATGACATTATTTTTTTATTTTTTTATTTTTTTGAACGGCAAATTTGGATCACTGACGGACCACTGGAGTATCATCGTGCCACCAGCGGAACCACCCGATCATATCCATCTCCACTAGGCATAATGGCTATACACCAATTCAGGAGGAACCCAATAAATATGGGAAAACCCCCCTTGTGGGAATCGAACCCAAGACCTATTGGTCTTAAAGTCTTATCCCACCCAAGATGCCACTAGGCTATAAAACCATGGACCATGACATGATATTATTAGTTAGAGAATAACTCAAACACCCTAAGTGATTGAACGATACTCTCCACCCTTACAACACATGTTCCTGGTAATTCTAGAAAAGGAGGGTGGGTGGACTTCTTTTTAACAGCAAGCAAATGTTAGAATAACACTACTTTAAACTACACCAAATTTATCCTACCTCCTCTTCAAGCTAGAGACAATCTGTATTTACAAAGAGTAGTTGGACTTGGTTCTCTATAGAAAGAGTAAGAAATTAATGTGTACTGAACCACCGATTGAAGGTTGAGCATGTTTCTAACTTGATGGCAATGCAAATTGACATCAAACAACACAGTTGATAAGCCTATGATTTACACCTTTCTATTAGTATATAGAGTAAATTATTTTTTGAGTTCATTTATTTTAGTGGTTTTAACAAATTAAGTTCAAAATCAATAAATTTAATGCATTGAGTTTCTAACACCTCTTTTTATAACTCTTTGAGTTCACTGGTTTTAACAAATTGAGTTCAAAATCAATAAATTTAATGGCTTGAGTTTCTAACACCTCTTTTTATAATTCTTTGAGTCCAAATTTTTAACGGCATTAGTATTATTCTGTTAAGTGTTGCCAAATGACTAAATTATCTTATTGTTAAAAAAAGAAAATTAAAAAAAAAACTAATTAGTCTTATTATTATTATTATTGTTATTATTGTTATTATTATTATTACATATTTATATATTATTCCCACACAACAACCATATGTCTCTCTCTCTCTTTTCCTTATTTCCCGTCTTAACCACCACCACCACCACCACCGCCATCACACCATCTGAAGAAAGATCAAGTTAATTCGTAGGTTAACTTGTGGGATTAGTCCCGTCAAATAAAGGTTAATCTTCTTTCTTCTTAGTTTGATTGTTACAAGATCCTGCAAAAAACACAAAACCGTTAAGCTCATTACAAGGAGGAGGATTGGGGGGTTCTCATTGTAACCATCTTTCGGCGTGAGAATAGGAACTTTTTTTAGGGATAATAAGTGTGTGTATTAAGTGAGAGAGCAAGAGAACGAATCTTAAACCTGGAGAGCAAGTCCTCTATTTATAGCTGAACGAATAATGAAGGAGGTGGGCTGATGGGCCTTGGGCCCGACGCCGACACCAAGGAATATCCTGTTTATCTCTCTAAACACGAGCGTTAGTGTTTGCAGGCGAAAGAGAAGGTAACGCACACTGGGTGGATCCACGTGGCCTGGGGTTGTCCTTGTTGTCGAGTTTTTCATCAGCGTCTAAATGGAGATCATGGAGCAGTGGTCGACGCATGGTGATTGGTGACACGTCATTGTCCTTGTGTACTTCTTGTCTCATGCACGATCATCTATCGTGAGGAACTGTTGGAAACAGCCTGTCACTTACCTATTGGCCACATGCTTCGACGTTCGTACTATTTGTACTATGCCCTACTGGCAGCTGTAGGATCGCGTTGTCTTACTGGAATTGGCTTAAGTATCAGATACGCCTGATTTGGGTATGGCTCCTTGTCACACCCTGACTTTTGCGGAAGCGTGATTACTGGTGTGACTTCTTAATACCGTAGCATTCAATCATAACAATGCTAAATGATAAAACCGTAAGATGTTCATCCATTAATTAAGTTTGAAAACGACATAACATAATTGTTTGAAACATCGACACCAAATTCGAATTACAAACTATAACATGTTTTAATGAGTTCATGAAGTTTTGACAAAAGACTTTAAGTAAAACCGGGTTTAGAAACATGTATCCCGTCCAGGAATAGGATGCACCTTCTAAACTCTAACGACCTTGAATGACATCTTTTATTCATGACGCAGCTTGACAATATGCACACACCTGCCAGATCCACTTAGTTCCCTGAAATACATGTAATTTGAAAATAATCAACAAAAGTTGAGCGAGTTCATGTGTAAGTGTATGAATAAACCTTTAAAGTATGTCTGTATGAATGTATGTCCCTGGTATGTAGCAATAAGGAAAAAGAGATCACCAATGGTTTGCAAGGCCATTGATATGTGTGAAATGGGGCAGGAAAACTCAAACCTAGCAAATTTGTACCGGGCCTCCGGCTGGAAGACATAGTCACCACTATGGGCCACCCTGGTCCCCATGGGTGTGGGCTCGCTACACCCAAATAGATCTATCACTCATGTCCCTCGGTCCTACGACGAGGATTAATGGCCTTAAGTGGTATACCCACCCTTCACATGATCTAGTAGTAACCCTCCTTAGATACCATGTATAAAAGTTTGTAATAATTGTAACATGTATTTCACTCCCGACGTATAAAACTGAAAACAGTTAAAAAGAAAAGGGAGACATGAACTCACAGTATTGCGTCCTCAGCTCGCAACTCAAACTCTGTCAGCAACCACGACTACCTACAGTGTACTAACGTCTATTAGACGAACGGGCCGTGCCTTGGTTTAGAGTTTAACGTTTTGAGTTACGTTTCTTATATTATTCCAAGTTAAAATTACTTGTCAAAATAATTAATATTTCAACTTAAATTATATTTGGTTTTGGAATAATTGTTTAAGCAATATCTCTGTATTAATACTTCTCAAGTATTTTCCTTCCCAATGATGGGGTATCTTATACATGTACTTTCGTATTCCCGTATTCGTATTCTCAAACTAATATATTTCCAAGTCTCACTTTAGAAAATATACATATAACTTATTTCTCAAAAATAATGTATTCCAAGAAAATATATATTTTCCCCAAAAATTCATATATCTTCTAAATATACTAGGAAAATATATTTTAACTTCCCAAAAATAATATATTCCCTTTCTGTCAAAATACGATACAACTTTGTAATATTTACAAAAATCATATTCTCATTTCTTGTATCCAAAATAATATTTACCAAAAAGATATTTGTAACGGTATTTTCCAGAATATTTGTAAGTTACGTTTTATCGTTCGGTTTCTCAATATCATGTGTGTAACTTATATTTCATTCCTTGTGCTTTTTGGTATTATTTTGGAGTTGTAAATTCTTGGTATTTGTAAGTTATATTATTTTACCCTAAAATAATATAACTATTCCACAAAGTATACAAATATTCACACAAGTGTCTTAATATAAAATATATATTTATCCATTTTTATTTACAAAAACCAACCTCCAATACTTGTATTTTTGTATCAAAATCTATGGCAAAGTTTATATTGAAAATCATGGTTTAAATACATTAGTAAATATTTGTTAGAAAATATTTCTTTGAGTTAATTACATAGTTAGTCCCTGTGGTTTGCACAAAATAACATACTTAGGTACTAATAGTTTAAAATCACCTTCTAGGGTATTAACTTTTCATTTTGTAACGTTTGGAGGTATTAACTTCTAAGGTAGTAACATAGGTAGTCCCTGTAGTTTGCACAAAATAACATACTTAGGTACTAACAGAATGTGATTTTAAGCCTACAAATAAGCTTAATACCCCCAAACGTTACAAAATAAAAAGTTAATGCCCTAGAATGTTATTTTAAACTATTAGTACCTAAGTATGTTACTTTGTGCAAACCACAGGGACTAACTATGTAATTAACTCTATTTCTTTAAGTGTTTGTATTTTTAGAAAATTTCGCCATAGTTTCCTCTAAAAATGGAGGTGTCCATGCTATCAAAGCATATCATTTTCTTTTCGAAAATCATCATAACAATCACAATCAAACCCTAAACAACTTATATTTACCAAGTGCAAGAACTATGTTATTTGCACTACAACATGAACTTGAACTTTTATTAAAAACTTGTAGGAACTTGGAAGTATGTTCAGTAGACTTGGTTACCCCTTTAAAGTGCGTTTATTACTTTACAAATCTCATTCTCGAAAGATTTGTGTGTTTACAACTTGTTAGATGATCCTTCCAAAAATCATTCTTTTGAACTCTTCTTGTAAATAAAGTGCTCTTACACTTATTTTATCACCAAAATAGTGTACATTTAAACAAGCATCAAGATCTTCTAAAAATCACATTTTGGACTAGGTTCTTTTGGAAAACCACTCATGAATCTTAGTTTCATAGGATTACTAGCTCACTTTATTTATTATTTTTCAAGAAATCATCTTATTTTCAAGTTCATGTTCATACAAGAGGATGACCATCTTATGTTGTCACATAATCATCCTCTCACTTGCTAGATCATGTGTTTAATCACAATCTAGCAAGCTCTATGTGATGATCAACATCATATTCTCAAGTAAACATCAATAAGTATCATACACATACTTAAACAACATTATTTCATCCATATATCATCATATGTAAGCTTTTTGTTCAAGATTCAAGTGTATGTCTTTTAGTGATCTTGTGATTTTCAACATAATGCATCTTTTAACCAATCAAAATATGAAGTAACAAGGGTCGTGAGAGCCTTACTACTAGCTTTAAGCTAGGGAAGAACACAATGAGTTGAAGATGACAAAGATGGTGGATAAAAGCAATTTATGGAGGTTCTTCAAGATTCAAGAGCACCAAGCTTCACAAAATACCTTCTTACAACCTTGAGAGTGTATGGAATGAGTGGATGATGGATGTAAGGTGGTGGTGGTGGCGGCATTATGTTAGGCCGAGAGGAAGAGGGAGAGAGATGAGTGATGAGTTGAAGTGTGAAAGAATGATGAAGATCTCTTGAATATTCACTCCATACTTATAATCATCACCTCTCAATATTTTGGCAACTAAATCAAGCAAGGATCTAATAAAATAAAGAAACAAATCTTGAGGTATGGTGGTGGGGTCCTTGTGACCGTAAATTCCAAGGGGGGGGGGGGGAGTAAATGTAAGTTTGAATGGTAACTTAGATAATAGTTGGAGGTTAAGTGTAATGTCTAGTGTTTTAAGTGTATGATGCATTATATAGTGTGTTAGGGTGTTCGGGATCATGACTAGCTCAGAAATAATTAAACAATGTTTCTAGTATAATTTTGGTGTTTCGGGTAGTGTCCGGTTGTTCGGTTAGATACCGGTTCGTTAAAGTGTCAAGCTATTCCGTTTAATGATCTTTATGTTACTTTTTGTGACAATTTTAATTCCCGACACTTAGGAAAGCATTCAGTACCATTTAGTCAAATTTTTGCATGTAACAAGCTTGTTAAAAAGCTGAATTTTGCCGAAAAATGCAGAATTCTGCACTATAAGTGGGTTTTAGGCACTTTCCGGCACTTTATCTATCACCTAGTGACGCAGTTTTATGGTCCTTACTTCCCTACACACCATACTAGTGTAGTACCTTGCCCCTGGCCCATACTGGGTCTCAAAACACTGTCCGTCTATGTACTGAACCCCGTCAGCATATTCCTGCTTTATCCGTTAACTGTGCTAACTGTGCTTTGTGCACCGTTTATGTCACTAAAGTTTGTATGTGATAAATGAGGTGACAACATGCAATATGTGATGCATATGTAAGTATGATGCAGCAATCAGAAAGCAGTTTAAATCATTAATTGTAATTCAGCACCGCCATTAAGCATTAATCATAGTTAATTAATTGTACTGATGCATGCGAATTTGACAGTTGTCACACTCCTTGCGAGCGACCTATGCTTGACATTGTGCAAGTCGGTGCAGGATTTGATACCATACCCCTTCGAATACCCAGTCCATTGCTTCTTCCATGCATACCTATTTGACTGGAGTATGTTGTTTTGCGAAGAAAAAGAGCTTTATTATCGATCTTTCCCGACCTGCTCGTGACCGATGGGGGTACGACCATTGCGCGAGGGGAAGCAAGCGTGGTACCACGAGATCTAGGTGAATTTGTGAGTGCATTATGTCTATTGCCTCTGTTAATGTATCGAGTCATAGTTGATTGTATAGGATTATGTGTCAAAGGAGTTGGGATTGTAATGTTTATTCCCTGTCGCACGAAAGAACCTTTCGTGCGGAAGGGAACCTGTCGTCCCAAAGTACCTGTCGCACATAAGAGTCATGTCGTCCTAGGGTTTCGCACGATAGGCACAACCTATAAATAGAGGTGTTGAGACTTGTCATTTTTAACTTTTCAGATCTACTAGCGAAGCTCTGCCAGTTTGGATTCTCGGAGTTGTAACATTAAATAATCAATAGAATCTAGTTTAATTAGAGAGTTCTTATGTTTGTCACCATCATACATGGATTCCGCACATGATAGGGTGAATATCTGATATGCCGGAGCATTGGTATCAGAGCTTGGAGGCCGGTTTCAGTGACGGAATTCACAAGATATCAGCCGAATTGAGCATAATTGAAGCCGATTTCTCATTTTCTATATCATTTCACTTCTACTTCTACACTTCTGCTTAAAACTTAAAATTGACCTCGAATTCATGGACAAAATTTGCTGAATTTTGAACATGTTGTGCGACATCATATACTAATTAATCCTTGAAAAGATCAGACCTTAATTCAATCTAAACCTATAATACCAATGCTCCGGCCGATCAGTTAATATTATGTCCCATACCATAACCCATCAAGCAAATCAATTATTACAGACATAGATATCTCTAGCAAATCATTGTTTCAACAACTCAAATAAATAAAATTGTTTTTGTTTCTAGACTCTCCTACTCGGTTCCACAAAAGCAAGAAACATCCTAGCATCTCAAACACCTGTCACATACGTTAAAATAGAGGTCAATACACATAGTGTAAAGGTGAGCATACAAGTTTAATAGTAATAGTAGAATTCGAGAGCGTTTACGCATAACCAGCATGTAACATGTAGCAAAGTGAAGCTAGTAGATTATCGACAATGAAATATGCACAGACGTTACTACGAGTTGTAGAATGCGCAACACATATCCCCACTAGGGCACATGAAGTAAAGCCCTTAACAACCCCTGTACACGACAGGTGCTGAGTCCAAACTATATTACTATCGTTGCTAAGGTGTCAGGCAACAATCACGGTCTAAACATAATATACAAGCATTCATCGAGTAACACGTAACATGCAATAACGGTCAGTGTATAAATAGTGTTTGCGTTGTGTGTCGATGTGATTTAGAATAGGTAACGTATGTAACACCCAAAAGTGCGTAAAGCAAAAATGGATCGAGTATACTCACAGCAATGGTAGCTAATGGATTGAAGGGAGCGCTAGGGTGATTAGCCTGAACAGTTAACGATAACATAAGCTAAGAACGGTGCGTTAAACGGTGAGAAGTGAACCAAGTGACGAATGGTCATCCGATCGGATGACAATCCGAATGGATGGTCATTCGATCGAATGACAATCCGTTCGGATGGCCATTTGGTCGGATTAACATTCGTTTGGGATGGATGTGTTTGTGTATGATGGCTTTGAAGTTTTCGTTGTAGCATTTTGAAAACAGAGAAGTATCTCTACCTTCCAGGTCGCCCGGTCGAACGGTTGCTCGATCAGATGGCGATCCGCCGGTTAGACATTCTCAGAGAACAAGTTCACAGCAGGATTGTCATTTGATCGGATGGTCTTCCGATCGGATGGCAATCCGTTAGAAACTGATGATCTTTGAAAATTATGAAAAATGTTAAGTGTTGAAACCAAGTTCAATCCAATCGGATTGTCGTTCGATCGTATGGCAATCCGATCAGACTGCAATCCGTCCCCACGATCTGATCGTTTTGAAACTTGTTAAGTTTTTGAAAGTTTTTGCGGTTTGATCGAGACGGTATGACAACGTATTGAACAACAGGAACCCCACCAAGCCCAGACCATCGGATCGGATGGGAATCACCCCAGTCCGATCAGTTGGCTGTGCGTGACGGTTCATTCGTGTTCAACCAAAAGTCGGTTGTCTCTTTGATAGGAACCAGATCTCAAACCGACACTTCACTAGTAACGAGTAGAAGGCCTGAACGAGCTCCGATTCTATCGGTTTGAAGGCATTGAGTGTAAAAGAGTTGAAAGAAAGTTGTGAAACCATCTTTCAATCCTTTTAACCTTGAAAATGTTTAAATCTAGGTGGAAATAGCATTGAATCATGTGGAAATCATGTAGATCTGAGTTATTCTTGGTGGAATGAAGCCAAAGTTTGAAGTTCATAAGAACTCCATGATGACATCACCCTAGAACACCTCAAATCTGCTGATTTCACGGTTAAAAGTTAAGATTCAAAGGTGAAAAATGATGATGAAGTGTGTGTAGATCATAGAAGTACCAGATTTGAGTGATAAACTTACAAGAATCGCGAGGAGTCGAGAGAAAAGAGGGCTTGAGCGTGCTGTTCGAACGAGAGAGCTGTCACATCACTTTGGTGATGTGACAGGGGGTATTTATAGGCTGCCAAAAGAGGAAAGTGACACATGGAACGAATCGGATGGCCATCCGACCATTCGATCGAATGGTCATTCGATCGAGTGGTCCGTCGAGTTAGATTTGTGACAACCCGAGTTTTTCAAGGTCTCTATCCTATTCGACTTGTATCTATTTGCTAAGTGTGTTTAATAATGATTTGAGGTGCAATATAAGTGTATATTGTGATGTGTATATAATGTGTGAATATGTTATATATATATTTGAATTGTATAATTATTTGAAACATGGAACCTGTCTAACATCCCTAGCCGAAAACACTTCCCCCACGAAAACCACTTGGTGTTTTCGTCTGAGTGTGGGCCGGTGAAAACAGGAACTGGGCTTTGGCCCAGTAGCGAGCAACTATAGCAATTTTGTTATAATCTATACGATTAGAATTTAATCACAAAACCCTAGAGCCTTACTCACTTGTGCGACGGCAACTGCAAGACTCCAAGCTTTCCTTTCGATCAATCTAGCGATCTTTCATCTCGGTTAGTTGCATGATCGTTCGAGTTGTGCATGAATACATGTCTGTGTGTATATGTTTGATTTAATAATTGATGATATGTGGTTATATTATGCTTTTCCATGTATGATCTCGTTGGTGTACTTGAATGGAGGATGGATTGCAACATGGTGTAATTAGTGTAACGTTGATGATCTATTATTCTGTCATGAATCTGGTAACAGTTAGGGTCATCTATGAGTATGTTGGTATCCATTCATTTGACTACGACTAATATTTTTGTATGATAGAGATGATGATTAAACTTTGTAACCGTTAGTAATGACTAGGGTTCTTGTGGATCACATCAACATGTTAGTGAGTGCATGATGACAAGATGGCTGCATATATTTTATTGATGATGATTGAGGTTCATGTGCTTATTTGACAATAATAACTCTATCATGTGCAGTGTTTGAAAGTCCCAATAAAGCTACTGATTCTTAATTCAATACACACAATTACATATGCATGATATAGATAACTATCTAGAATCTTTCAAAGAATGCAGTCCACTAAATAGTGATCGGCCCAATCATTGAACTTAGAGGTTTAGTAGTTGTCGGCCACTTTTAATTATAGGGATGATATGATTTCATTTTTGAGGATTTCATTTATTGAGTATAGTATGAGTTGGTGTTACTGTTTTGTAAATACATTGATGATTTGTTGAATGATTTCGAGATGCTTGATCATGTAACAATTAAAACGTATTTAGGGTTTTGGGAAGTAACAGCTGTTGACGATGAACGATCAGACGAAAACACCCTGGGTTTTCGTCAAACTCTAAACCGATGAAATCACTTGGGATTTCGTCGCCTAAGTGATTTCGCCACATGGTGTTTTCGTCCGAAAGGATTTCAACCAAAAGGTGTTTTCGCCTAATGACTCATCACTTGGTTAACTCTGTTAGTTGTTTAACTCTGTTAACTTGTTGAATCCAGTAGTTGTTGACTTTGTTGGTTTGTTAATTCCAGTTAGTATGTAACTCTGTTAAGCTGGTTAATGTCACACCCCGACCGCGTATAACATGCAACCGCGGCGGAAACGTCGGGGAGTGTTGTAACAGAATTAATTGTTTCATAACCATGGCATTCAAAGTTGTATTTTATTTATAAACGAAAGAGTTACATTGTCTTAAACAGGAAATAAGGAGTTCAGAACATAATTAAACTAAGTCTATCTTCATTTTATGTCTCTAAGGCACAGGTCCGCCCTAGTGTCACGATCATCATCCTACGGAAAAGCTCCTGAAAACACATGTGAAAATAGGTACGTCAGCATAAAAATGCCTGTGAGATACATAGGTTTTGTGAAAATAGGATTCATGACTTATAAGTTTAGAAAAATTGTTTAATAACAGTCATTCATGAACCTTGTAAGTTGTTTTGTTTTGTAAATCATTAAAAAGCAATGATATGTATAAATAAGAGAATAATGTAAGGTTAAATGAATAACCAAGTAAAAATGAGTTTGTATAAGATAAGTTTTTTTTTTGTAAATCAATGTCTTGTGAAAATAACTTGTTTATGTAAAATGTAATATGTCAAATATTGAAATGATTTAAGTAACGCTACGACATGGAATGTTATACAAACACTTATATATAGGAAGTACCAGTGGCATATCCACCATGCTTGTATCATATTACACTCGCCTCGTTACTCGAATCATTTACCCAAACCAACCATCAATGTAAATTGTTCATGTATAAATGAATTGTCATGTGTTAATGTGTAAACCATATTGAAATGTCTATGTCCAATGTAATTCACCAAATGTGTATATTAATGTCAAAATGTTTATGTTAATGTAGATCATGTAATGTTTACCCAAAATTATCCTGTATGGTAAGTGAAATATATCAACTAAACCATATGTAAAATGCACAAAAACAAGGTATTGAAGTAAAACATGGTTTAAATCAAAGTTATGTTTTGTGGAACAAATGCATGCTATACTGATACAAACATTTATGCGGTATTGTGAAAATGCATACATCCAAGCCTTGAGACTGTGGCGATAAACCCTTAAACAAATTAAAGGTTTATCTAAGTTATGTATATCGAATTCGGTCATTCCCTCCAATCCAAACAAACCCAAGATTTCAGGAACGGGAGTTGTCAATTCCTATGGTACCACTACCTACTAACGAATGACGTAGCTAATGTTAATGAATGTATTGTTCCATTGTAAACAACCCAAATGTCATACCAAAATGTAAACATGTGATGAAAACAATTGTACTAAGTATGCACACAATGGGCATACATAGCATGAAATGTAATGTGAAACAATGTACTAAGTATGCACACAATGGACATACATAGCATGAAATGTAATGTAAAACAATGTACTAAGTACGCACACAGTGGGCATACATAGCATGAAATGTAATGTAAAACAATGTACTAAGTATGCACACAATGGACATACATAGCATGAAATGTAATGTAAAACAATGTACTAAGTATGCACACAATGGACATACATAGCATGAAATGTAATGTAAAAAAATGTACTAAGTATGCACACAATGGACATACATAGCATGAACACAATGAAATCATGTACTATAAATGTACTAATGAACATAGAAAGTATACGATGTGAAAGCAGGAAAGCACGAAAGTAACAAGTAGGCACATGTGTTTCACCCCAAAACAGTTTGGAAAACAGTAAAAGAGGGGTCTATGAACTAACTTGATATTGCTCAGAAGTCCTAAGATAACCACCAAGCAATGCTAGAGATCACGGAATCAAACGGCACCTAATATAGGTAACTATGTTCATATACCGGACCTAAATCGGAAGATCGGATAGAATGCGGGTTCGTAAACCAAACGAGTATGGAGACTCGTGTAATATGGTTTAACAAAGCCTACATACTAAATGAAACCTAACATAAGTGTTTGTGACCCATTACGACCCGTTTAGGTAGCTTATGCTACTTTAACGCATCGTTCACGTAAAACGCGTTCGGACCGCCTAACTAGTCCTATGACAAGTAAAATATGCCATAACATGTCTAATATGGTTGTCAAATCAGTTTAGATGTCAAAAGTTATGTTACATATGTTTAAAACGAATTTTGGCATCAAAGGGGTATTTTGGTAATTTACCTAAGGCATATAAACTACCTATCATACAACTACTTAAACGAAGCGACCATAAGGTATAACCTCGGAGGGTTATTCCCTATATACTATGGTCACCTAATGTGTTTGGTCGGATCCTAATGATCGACCAAATGGGTCGGGTTCGAAGGTATAAGCGATTTATTAGATCGCTTACCCTTACGACCCTAGACAACGTGGTAATCAGTAGGCATAGTAACAAGGGACTATAACCATCGTGATTACAATCACGTTGCGAAGTTCAAACGAACTTCGCATTGACCATAAACTGGTCAATGCAGAAAGTCAAACAAAGTTTGACTTTCGGACTCGAAAAAACAATAAAAGAATGAAGGAACACTTACGAAGGGTCCCCGAATGCTAATCTAGATAAAATAGCTCAGGTATGAAACAAAGGTTTCAACTTAGAGAACATTAGATCAGATTCTTGTGAGGAAAAGTGAAGGGTGGAGGTGGGTATTTATAGTTTTTGGTTCACCGTTAGGATCATTTCTTGGAAAAGGGGGCACGATCTAAGCCGTACACTTGTTGGAAAGTTGTGGTAACTCATTTGCCATCCACCATAAGAGTTTAACACTTGACACTTGGACTTTGGAGAGTGTTAAGGGCTGTTAACAGCTGAAAAAAAATGTTTTACTGCATCTGGCCCCTACTTACGGACCTAGTTTGGCAGATTTACAGTTTCAGTCCCTGCAACCTCAAAACTTGGTTTTCGATGCGTTTTTTGACACATTTAAGCCCCGTTAACCCTATTTCAAAGCTCTAAAATGAAGTTAAAGTATAGGGAACTTAAATTGTGTTAAAAAATATCTCGGGTGTCGGTTCGTTTAGCTGTACGGTTACGTTGTTCGGTTAATTACGACGGAATGCGCATAAGCGCGAAAAATGATCCAAATGGCGTGACGAATGGATTTTTCTTATTCCAAACACTAAAATAAAATATTTTAGTGCTTACATAAATTTTTGGATGTCCGGATGTATTCAGAACGTAAGTTATGCGCGAAAATGCAAACTTGTGCACTTTTTGACGCTTTTAGTCCCTGAATGACCCCAAAAGTTTATTTTAGCATACCGAACCCCTCAAAGCCTATTTCTAAGCTATGTAAAGGATATTTATGGTATGTTTAACTTATGGTCATGTTCCGGAATGTTTGTTACAGTTCAAATTGGCATACTTTCGCAGTTTGTCAAGTTTAGTCCCTGTAAGCGAATTAACTTGTTTTTGCCATACCAAAGCCTTCAAAACTTATTTCTAAGTTATGTAAGGGTTATTTAAGGTATGTTAAGTATATGTTGATGTTCCGGAGTATTTGTCGCATTAAACTGGCTACGTTTACGCACCAGTTTGCGTATAACTCTCTAGAAAGTGATATAGAGTTTGAAATTGAATAAAAGTCAAAACATGAAAAATGTAAAACATAACCAAACAAACATTGGGATCAAATGACATTGTTTTATTGATAAAAGAACTGTTCACAATGATTTCAAGCACAGATGTTACAGTCTCCCCTACTTATGGAAATTTCGTCCCGAAATTTATTTAGAGGAAACTCGTGGAAAAGATGCGGATATTTTGCCTTCATTTGATCTTCGCGTTCCCAAGTAAACTTGGGTCCACGTTTAGCTTCCCATCGAACTTTGACCAAAGGAATGCGCTTGCGTTTGAGCCACTTGACTTCACGTTCCATGATTTCCACAGGTTTCTCAACAAATTTCAGTGTTTTGCCAACACGAATTTCGTCAAGCGGTATGTGGAGGTTCTCATCAGCTAAACACTTCTTGAGATTGGACACGTGAAAAGTTGGATGAACATTTCCAAGTTCAGGAGGTAACTCAAGTCTGTAGGCTACCTTACCGATTCTTTCGACGATCTTGAATGGTCCAACGTATCTAGGTGCAAGTTTTCCTTTCTTTCCAAATCTGATCACACCTTTCCAAGGTGAGACCTTAAGTAATACTCGATCACCGACTTGAAATTCCAAGGGTTTGCGTTTTGGATCCGCGTAACTCTTTTGACGGCTTCTAGCTGTCTGAAGGTTATCACGAACTTTCTTGACCTTATCAGTTGTCTCTAAAATGAGGGCAGGTCCAGTAAGTTGAGCCTCGCCGATCTCATTCCAGCAGACTGGTGAACGACATTTTCGACCATAGAGAGCCTCGAAAGGAGCCATTTTGATGCTGGTGTGATAACTGTTGTTGTAGGAGAATTCAATTAACTGAAGATGTGAATCCCAACTACCACCAAAGTCGTCACACAAGCTCTAAGCATATCCTCCAGAGTCTGGATTGTTCTTTCAGATTGACCATCCGTTTGCGGATGATAAGCTGTGCTCAGATTAAGTTGGGTCCCCATAGCAGATTGCATGGTTCTCCAAAAAACGAGAAGTTAAACGAGCATCTCTGTCAGAAATGATGTTCAAAGGAACACCATGTCGAGCCACAATTTCATCCACATAGATTTTAGCAAGTCTGTCAGCAGGAAAATCCTCACGGATTGGCAAGAAATGCGCTGACTTAGTAAGACGATCAACAACTACCCAGATGGCATCATGACCTTTCTTAGTGCGCGAAAGTTTGGTAACAAGATCCATAGTAATGTTTTCGCATTTCCAAACTGGGATCTCTGGTTGCACCAATAAACCAGAAGGACGCTGATGTTCAGCCTTAACCTTAAGACAAGTAAGGCATTTTGATACGTATAAGGCAATTTCTTTCTTCATACCAGGCCACCAATAATGAATACGAAGATCCTTATACATCTTATCTGATCCCGGATGAATAGAATAACGAGACTTATGGGCTTCATCTATAAGCAAGGTACGAAGATCATCCTGGCTTGGGACCCACAAACGGTCCATGAAGTAATACGATCCATTGTCCTTCAGTTCCAGATCAGGTGTTATGTGATAGGGAAATTCCTTATCCATCAAACCTTGTGAAACACAAGATTGTTGAGCCTGAGAAATGCGTGCTTGGATATCGGATCGAGCTTGAATAACTGATTGAACACGTACACAATGAAGCTTAGTACGTTCCTTACGACTCAATGCATCAGCTACGACATTCGCCTTACCAGGATGGTAGCGAATTTCGCAGTCATAGTCGTTTAAAAGCTCAACCCAACGTCGTTGCCTCATGTTGAGTTCTTTCTGGTTGAAGATATGCTGAAGACTTTTGTGGTCCGTGAAAACCACACATTTTGTACCGTACAAATAGTGTCTCCAGATCTTAAGAGCGAAGACAACTGCACCCAACTCAAGATCATGAGTGGTGTAGTTCTTCTCATGTATCTTCAACTTCCGCGATGCGTATGCGATGACTTTGTTCCTTTGCATCAGGACACAGCCAAGACCCAATTTAGATGCATCGCAATAAATGACGAAATCATCATTGCCCTCAGACAAAGTCAGAACAGGCGCGTCGCAAAGCTTCTGCTTCAAGTTTTGAAAAGCTTCCTCTTGTTTGAATCCCCACTCAAAGGGTTTGTTCTTCTGAGTTAGAGCAGTTAGAGGAACTGCAATCTTTGAAAAGTTCTCAATGAAGCGGCGGTAATAACCCGCTAGACCAAGAAAAGAACGAACCTCAGTGGGAGTAGTAGGCGTATCCCAATCCTTAATCGCACTGATCTTGGAGGGATCTACATGAATACCTTGTTTGTTGATGATATGTCCTAAAAATTGAACTTCTTTAAGCCTAAATTCGCACTTGGAGAATTTGGCGAAAAGTTGCTCCTTCTTTAGGAGTTCCAAAGTAAGACGAAGATGTTGCTCGTGATTAGCTCTCGTCTTAGAATAAATCAAGATGTCATCAATAAAAACAATGACGAACTGATCCAAATAAGGTTTGCAGACCCTATTCATTAAGTCCATGAAAACAGCAGGAGCATTAGTCAAACCGAATGGCATGACTGTGAACTCGTACTGTCCATACCGAGTGCGGAATGCTGTCTTGGGAATATCTTCTTCATGCACCCGAAGTTGATGATACCCCGAACGAAGATCAATATTCGAAAAATAAGAAGCACCCTATAACTGATCAAAGAGATCATCGATGCGCGGTAGGGGATATCGATTCTTGATGGTAAGCTTGTTAAGCTCACGATAATCGATACACATCCTAAAGGATCCATCCTTCTTCTTGACAAAAAGAACGGGAGCACCCCAGGGTGAAAAGCTAGGACGGATAAAACCTTTGTCAGAGGGCTCCTGAAGCTGTTTAGACAACTCTTGCATCTCAGACGGTGCAAGACGATATGGAGCTCTGGCAATAGGATTTGCACCATGTACGAGATCAATGCGGAACTCGACTTGGCGTGCTGGGGGTAGACCAGGTAACTCTTCAGGGAATACTTCAGAATAATCCCGAACGACAGGAATATCTGAAATAGACTTACCCTTGCCTTTATCTGCTGTAACATGTGCTAAGAAAGCCACATAGTTCTTCCGCAGATACTTTCGAGCTTTAAAACAAGACATGAGCTTAAGACCACCAGACGGTTTCTCACCTTGAACCTGTAGGATCTCGCCTGTCGAAAGCGGCACACGAACAATCTTCTCGAAACAAACTATCTCCGCGTGATGCTTGGATAACCAATCCATTCCCACAATAACGTCGAAGCTTCCAAGTTGCATTGGCGTGAGGTCAATAGGAAAAAGATGGTCGTTAAGGTTTAACTGGCAGATGCGTAGAATAGAATCAAGAACAATGGGTTCACCACTAGCAACTTCTACTGTCAAGGGTTTTCCTAGTTTCGTTCTAGACACGCGAAGCATTGGCTCAAAAGGCAATGACACAAAACTCTTGTCGGCACCCGAATCAAAAAGAACAGATGCAGGCTGATTATTAATAAAGAACGTACCGTTCACCACGTTATCGTCCGCCTGCGCCTCTTGGGCATTCAAGTTAAAAGCTCGCCCTCGAGCCTGAGCCTGATTTTGGTTTGGATTCTGATTCTGGTTAACCAGCCTTGGGCACCGGTTTCTGTAATGGGTCAGATCCCCACAGTTATAACAAGCACCGGGTGGGTAGTGTGGTCGTGCAGCTTGACCCTGTTGCTGAGCAGGAGGCTGAGCAGGAGGCTGAGCAGCTTGTTGAGCCGGGTTCTGAACTGCCCGATTCTGAGCAAACCGACAAACATCGGCAATATGACCTGACTTCCCACAGTTAGTACAGAAACAACACTGATGTTGCGGCTGGTGGTGACTGTTGCACCTATTGCACAAAGGTGCATTCCCTGAATAGGGCTTCTTCGCTGGAGGCGGTGCGGGTTGGTTGGGAGCTGCCTGGTTAGCTTGGGCAGTGACAACATAGTTTTGGGAAGCCTTACGCTTCCTTGCCCTTTTTGATGAACCAGAATCCTTTCTGTTCTTGTTTTGACCTTTCTTGCTATCTTCTTTGTCAGATGTCTGTTTCTTGCCCTTGTCACCCTTCCTGTGTAACTTATTCTTCCGAATCTGCGACTCAGTCAGTGTCGCTGATAACTCGATAGCCTGACGGAGTGTGGCAGGGTTACTACCAGTAATGATGTCTTGCACTGAGTCAGGTAGGCCGTCGATGTACCTTTCGATAGCCTTGTCGAGTGGGGTAACCATCGTTGGGCAAAGCAGACTTAACTCCTCAAACCTATCAGTATACGCCCGATGCTCACCACTATCTTGCTTCAAATCATCAAACTCTTTCTCCAACGCTCGCTGTTCATGACGAGGACAGAACTCCCTCATCATAAGGGCCCTAAGTTCAGCCCAAGTTTGTGCTAGAGCAACTTCTGCACCACGGTCTCTCATAACCCCGTTCCACCATGTGAGTGCCCTCTTCTGAAACACGCTCAAAGAAAACTTGACCTTGCGATTATCCGGACACTGCACGTGGCGGAAAGTATTCTCAATGCTCTCGAACCATTGAAGAAGCCCAGTCGCTCCTTCAGAACCACTAAACTTGAGTGGTTTAGCCGAGTTAAAATCCCTGTATTTGCATAGAGCATTGTTGTTGTTGTTGGCTTGGTGCCATTGAGCAAAGAGATTTGGGAATTGAGCAGCCATCTGCTGCGCAATAATTTCTGCCAGTTCGGCAGTCGCTATCTGGTTCTCGCGTCGAGGAGGCATTCTAAAAGAGGAAATCATGAAAGGAAACGAGTGAGATGATTAGATGAAGAGAATGAGATGAAACAAAATCAACAAAAGCAAAGATGGTGGTCATTCGTCCGCATTACCAAGCAAACAAACGACACACAGTGACTAATCAAAGTAAATGGATCAAAAATAATGTATTGCGAAGACATGCTCGCCTATAAGTGAACACTCATCCCAAGAATTCCCAGGTAAGCACAACTGGTCTCGTGTCTGATGAGATATATACGAAGTGCTTGCCTAGACAGAAAACCCAGAATACAGGCATTCACTCTTCCAGTTTGCACGTGTTCACATTATTTAAAACCCAAAACGTTGACGAGATTTTGAAAATTTGAAGGCACAAGGCCAAAAATTTAGTCAAACTGGAAGGGTTCAAAACCTTACAAAAGAGGGTTCAAAACCTTGTAATAAATCATCCAAAAACAGATGATTCTTTTTCAAAAATTTTTTCGGGAAAAACAATTTGGTTTTTGTTTTGATAATCACCTAAGGATAGGTGATGTGCATGTTTTAAGATCTAAACACAAGATAACTTGTGTTAAGGTCCTAGAAAGGTTATAGTCTAGGTCAAAGAATTACTAATATCCTAATTCCCTATAACCATTGGCTCTGATACCAACTCTTCTGTCACACCCCGACCGCGTATAACATGCAACCGCGGCGGAAACGTCGGGGAGTGTTGTAACAGAATTAATTGTTTCATAACCATGGCATTCAAAGTTGTATTTTATTTATAAACGTAAGAGTTACATTGTCTTAAACAGGAAATAAGGAGTTCAGAACATAATTAAACTAAGTCTATCTTCATTTTATGTCTCTAAGGCACAGGTCCGCCCTAGTGTCACGATCATCATCCTACGGAAAAGCTCCTAAAACACATGTGAAAATAGGCACGTCAGCATAAAAATGCCTGTGAGATACATAGGTTTTGTGAAAATAGGATTCATGACTTATAAGTTTTGGAAAAATTGTTTAATAACAGTCAGTCATGAACCTTGTAAGTTGTTTTGTTTTGTAAATCATTAAAAAGCAATGATATGTATAAATAAGAGAATAATGTAAGGTTAAATGAATAACGAAGTAAAAATGAGTTTGTATAAGATAAGTTGTTTTGTAAATCAATGCCTTGTGAAAATAAGTTGTTTATGTAAAATGTAATATGTCAAATATTGAAATGATTTAAGTAACGCTACGACATGGAATGTTATACAAACACTTATATATAGGAAGTACCAGCGGCGTATCCACCATGCTTGTATCATATTACACTCGCCTCGTTACTCGAATCATTTACCCAAACCAACTATCAATGTAAATTGTTCATGTATAAATGAATTGTCATGTGTTAATGTGTAAACCATATTGAAATGTCTATGTCCAATGTAATTCACCAAATGTGTATATTAAAGTCAAAATGTTTATGTTAATGTAGATCATGTAATGTTTACCCAAAAATATCCTGTATGGTAAGTGAAATATATCAACTAAACCATATGTAAAATGCACAAAAACAAGGTATTGAAGTAAAACATGGTTTAAATCAAAGTTATGTTTTGTGGAACAAATGCATGCTATACTGATACAAACATTTATGCGGTATTTTGAAAATGCATACATCCAAGCCTTGAGACTGTGGCGATAAACCCTTAAACAAATTAAAGGTTTATCTAAGTTATGTATATCGAATTCGGTCATTCCCTCCAATCCAAACAAACCCAGGATTTCAGGAACGGGAGTTGTCAATTCCTATGGTACCACTACCTACTAACGAACGATGTAGCTAATGTTAATGAATGTATTGTTCCATTGTAAACAACCCAAATGTCATACCAAAATGTAAACATGTGATGAAAACAACTGTACTAAGTATGCACACAATGGGCATACATAGCATGAAATGTAATGTGAAACAATGTACTAAGTATGCACACAATGGACATACATAGCATTAAATGTAATGTAAAACAATGTACTAAGTACACACACAATGGGCATACATAGCATGAAATTTAATGTAAAACAATGTACTAAGTATGCACACAATGGACATACATAGCATGAAATGTAATGTAAAACAATGTACTAAGTATGCACACAATGGACATACATAGCATGAACACAATGAAATCATGTACTATAAATGTACTAATGAACATAGCAAGTATACGATGTGAAAGCAGGAAAGCACGAAAGTAACAAGTAGGCACATGTGTTTCACCCCAAAACAGTTTGGAAAACAGTAAAAGAGGGGTCTATGTATGTCACACCCCCAAAATCCACACGCGGAGTACCACCGCTTGGAGGCGTGACTGACCAGGATCAAGCCACCAATCATATTGAACACATAAGTGAAATAGTAAATGTCATACATCAATACGATAGGCGTTTTCAAAACCAAACATAAACAAGTGTGTAGCGGAAGCAATAATGTAAAACCCAACATAAGTATAAGCACAAAATGTCATAATGTTTAACAACACATTCACGATCCATGTCCACAACGACCGTGCCTCCCGTGCAAGCTCCAAAAGTACCTAAGGTCCTGCAAGGCATGTAACAGAGAGTCAACAACTAGTTGAGCGAGTTCACAGTTGATAGTTTAGTCATAGTGTTCATATCGTAAATCGTAAGTTCGTTTAGTAATCATGTATCGTATGTAATGGTATCGCGGCCCTCCAGGCATGTTTGCGAAGTTAAGTGGGGGTTTCCCATGTGTTCTCTAGACTAGGTATATTTGTATCGCGACCCTCCAGGCATGTTTGCGAAGACTGTTCTAGTATCGCGGCCGATCCCGGCGTGTGTGCGAAGAGAAGTATATGTATCACTAGTCTAGCAGTATCTACCATTAACCTTCCTCTCCCGAGGCCTATGGTATGTAATTCCAATAATTCTTAAGCGTAATTAATCAATCAACCCATTCCCAACCCCGGGAATCCCATACCTTGGTAAGAGTGTGAACTCACCTTAGTTTGCTCGGTATGCTAAGTTAAGTGCTCACAATAAATCAGTCAAGTCCTATAGTGCACGTATACTCAATCAGTTCACGTTCGTAATATTTCACATGTAACTATCATCACAGTAATATCACAAAGTGTGTTTACTCAATTAATACATATCACATAAGCAATAAATCAAGGTTATGCAATTTCCTGTCCCATAAAGATATCCTTTGCAGTTTTCTTCTAACATAGTTATTCAATAATGCACTTTACAGAGTGTCATTCACAGTTTATTCTAACATGGTCATTCCTTAACACCTTAACGAGATTGATATACATAACAGAGATAATAACTAACAGTGATAGTTATCTAACAGAGTTAATCAAACAAGTAGAGTTAACAGCTTAACCACGTAACAAGGGTTTACATGCTTAACAGAGTTAATAACTAACTAGAATAAATAAGCTAACTAGAGTTAATAACTTAACTGGGTTTATCTTCATAACATGCATAGCAGAATTTACACACTTAAGATGGTTAACACTTAACACAGTTAACATACTTAACTTAGTTAATAAAGTTAACTGGATTAATAAACATTTGGGGCCGAAATCCAAGCTTGGCCGAAATCCCTTAATGGGCCGAAAACACTTTTGGGCTTTTGCTGAACATAAGCTTGGGCTTCAAGTGTGACGAAAACACATGAGTGTTTTCGTCCATTGCTGTGATTTCGTTGTCTGTACATCATCTTCATCAACAGAAATCATTTACATATCATAGAAACCCTACTCGCATACCAACAGTTATACATAATCATTAACATCAAGAATCTCGGAGATCATCTATCACTTCTGACATCAATTAACAACATAATCATTCCACCATATCGACTTATGCAAACTTATAATTTATCAAAACATTGTGAGATCGAGATCATTAATAAATCTGCAAGTTATTCAGTGACAGACATACATGATAAATCATATCATTGAATTAAAAAGATTCCCAACCAGCAAGTCAATTTCAATCATAAACAACATCACATAACAATGTAATCAGATCTGAAACAACTAATTGTGAAAGTCACTAACCGACTCAGAATAATCAACAAGGAAATCTGGCTTCGAATTGAGGAGAGGGCTGCCGTCAGGTTTCAAAACAAACGAGAGAGTGTGTGATAGGTGTCTAGGGTTTGCCAGTTATCCCCTTTTGTGCGTACAAGTAAAACAAGTTCTAAGTTTAATCGATACTGGGCCAAAGCCCACTTTTGATTTCGTTGCCTCATGTGGACGAAAACACTTGAGGTGTTTTCATAGGTGGGGTGTTTTCGGCCAGTCTTTCATCTGTTGTTTTGTTTATAAAACATAACCTAACACCACTATATTTTAAACATGCACAAATAATGCACATCAAGCATATAAAACACACTTAACACCCATCATGTATAACATACCAACCACAATACAATTTAACATATTACAACCGTGTCCAGTTGTGAAATAAACAAGTCGTGTAACAAACAATCTAAACAATTAACGTGCAATAGTGCGAAGATGGAAATCTTGGAAACTCGAGTTGTCACATTATCCCCAACTTGAAAGAAATTTCGTCCCGAAATTTAGTACGCGGTTACTGAGGAAGCTAGGTAAGTTGTATCGTTTACTGGTTTTCCTGGAGGTGTCTTTTCATCCCCCCCCCGTTGATTTGGAATTTCGTTCCGAAATTCCGTGGTAGCTTCAGCCTCAGTAGTGGTTGCACTGTTTCCGAATAACTGGGGATACTTGAGTTTCATTAGATCTTCTTGCTCTCAGGTGAACTCTGGGCCACGACGGGAGTTCCAACGAACTCAAACAAGAAGTATCCTGGTGTTCTTGGGGACCTTAACTTCCCGGTCCGTGATTTCAACTGGTTCTTCGACGAAATGCAACCGTTCGTCGATAGTGAGCTCCTTCAAAGGAACTATGAGGGTCTCATCTGACAGACACTTCTTCAGATTCGACACGTGAAAGACGCTGTGAACTGCACTGAGTTCAGCTGGTAAGTTCAGTCTGTAGGCCACTTTGCCTATTTTCTCTATGACTTCGAACGGTCCGACGTATCGTGGATTGAGCTTGCCTCGTTTGCCAAAACGAACAACACCCTTCCAGGGTGAAACTTTGAGTAGCACTCGATCCCCAACCTGGAACTCGAGTGGTTTTCTGTCTTTATCGGCGTATGCTTTCTGACGGTCGCGAGCTGCCGCCATGCGTTGTCGTATTTGAGCAATTCGTTCTGTTGTGTCTACCACAAGTTCTGGACCAGTGATCTGACTATCTCCCACCTCTGCCCAACAAAGAGGTGACCGGTATTTACGCCCGTACAATGCCTCAAACGGAGTAGCTTTAATGCTGGTGTGGTAGCTGTTATTGTACGAAAATTCCACAAGTGGCAGGTGCTTTTCCCAGCCGTTGCCAAAGTCAATCACACATTCCCCAAGCATGTCTTCTAGAGTTTGAATAGTGCGCTCAGACTGCCCATTTGTCTGAGGATGATAAGCTTTGCTTATGTCTAAACGAGAGCCAAAGGAATTGTGCATTGCTTGCCACAGTTCTGAAGTAAAACGTGCGTCACGATCAGAGATAATAGAGGTTGGCACCCCGTGCCTCGAGACAACTTCCTTAAGGTATACGTCTGCTAGAGTGGAGAACTTATCCGTTTCCTTGATAGCCAAGAAGTGAGCAGACTTTGTGAGTCGATCCACGATCACCCAAATAGTATCATTCCCACGTTGAGATCTAGGCAGGCCAGTAATAAAATCCATGGAAATTTGTTCCCATTTCCATTGTGGTATCTCAGGTTGTTGGAGTGGGTCTGATGGTTTCTGATGTTCCGAGTTAACTCTCGCATAAGTAAAGCACTTGCTAACGTAGGTGGCTATGTGAGCTTTCATGCTAGGCCACCAATATATAGTTATGAGGTCGTGGTACATCTTATCCGAACCAGGATGTACTAAGTAGCGAGACTTATGAGCTTCATCCATTACAAGCTCGCGTAAGTTGCCATAGAGTGGGACCCAGATGCATCCTGTTACATAGTAGGCGCCGTCTGCCTTTTGTTCCAACCGTTGCCTTGAACCGCGTAGAGCTTCAGCCCTGACGTTTCCTGGTTTCAATGCTTCTACCTGAGCATCTCGTATCTGAGAAGGAAGACTAGACTGAATAGTAAGTTGCAACGCCCGTACATGCCTAGGTGTAGTATCCTTTCGATCGAGGGTGTCGGCCACCACATTGGCTTGCCCGGATGGTACTTTATGGCACACTCGTAATCGTTCAGTAGCTCGACCCATCTACGTTGTCGCATGTTCAACTCTTTCTGCTTGAAGATATGCTCGAGACTCCTGTGGTCGGTGTAGATGGTGCACTTGGTACCGTATAGGTAATTTCGCCATATCTTGAGCGCAAAAACAACAGCTCCCAACTCTAAATCGTGTGTAGTGTAATTCCGTTCGTGCATCTTAAGTTGGCGCGAAGCATAAGCAATAACTTTATCCCGTTGCATCAACACACATCCAAGACCTTGGATGGATGCGTCACAGTAGACTACAAAATCGTCCGTGCCTTCAGGCAATGAGAGGATAGGTGCGCTACAAAGTCTATCCTTTAAGTGCTGAAACGCTGTTTCCTGTGTTTTACCCCAACGGTAAGCAACACCTTTCTGTGTCAGTAATGTGAGCGGCTATGCAATCTTGGAGAAGTCTTTGATGAACCGTCTGTAATAACCCGCCAAACCCAAGAATTGGCGTATTTCGGTTGGTGTATGAGGTGCAGGCCAGTTCTTGATCGAATCTACCTTGGATGGATCGACATGAATCCCATCCTTGTTCACCACATGGCCTAGAAAGTGGACTTCACGAAGCCAGAAGTCGCATTTTGAAAACTTGGCGTACAGTTGTTCCGTTCGAAGGAGTTCCAAAATAAGTCGTAAATGCTGCTCGTGTTCCTCCTGACTCTTCGAAAAGATCAGGATGTCGTCGATGAAAACAATGACGAACTTGTCAAGATAAGGTTTGCACACCCTGTTCATAAGATCCATGAAAACCGCAGGCGCGTTCGTTAGCCCGAATGGCATGAGCAAAAACTCGTAATGGCCGTAGCGAGTTCTGAATGTTGTTTTGGAGATGTCCTCATCCCGGACTCTCAATTGATGATAGCCTGACCTCAGGTCAATCTTCGAGTAATAGCTCGACCCTTGCAACTGATCGAATAAGTCGTCGATGCGTGGAAGTGGATAGCGATTCTTCACGGTCACCTTGTTCAGTTCGCGGTAATCTATGCACATACGAAAGGTACCGTCTTTCTTCTTCACAAATAATACTGGAGCTCCCCAGGGCGAAGAGCTAGGACGTATGAAACCCTTTTCCAGGAGTTCTTGCAATTGCTTAGACAGTTCTTCCAGTTCAGTTGGAGCTAAGCGGTAAGGCGCTCGAGCTATGGGTGCTGCCCCTGGAGCTAGCTCGATCTGAAATTCGACCTGGCGATGGGGCGGTAGCCCAGGTAACTCTTCAGGAAACACTTGAGGAAAGTCGCGTACTACAGGAATATCCTCAATCTTTTTTTTCTCTTTCTTCGATGTATCAGTAACAAGTGCTAGTATTGCGGTGTGGCCCTTTCACAAACACTTCTGAGCCTTCAAGAAGGAGATGATGCCACTCACGACACCACTCTTGTCGCCTTGAACTTCGAGAGGTTCCTTGCCAGTACGGGGAATACGAATGATCTTCTCCTTGCAAAGAGTCTCTGCTCGATGTTGAGGTAGCCAATCCATACCAATATCGATGTCGAAACCATCACAACGTTGGGGTCATTCCTAGTATCACCCTGACCAATCACGAACACTCGACCCCTGGCACCATTGCCATCGTTATTACCCCCATTGTTGCCTCCATTATTGTTCCTGTTTCCTTGGTTGTGGTTCTGATTCTGGTTCAACTGTGGGCAGTGTCTTTTGAAGTGACCTTCAGCACCACCTGATAACCTCCCTTGTTACCCTGCTGTTGCTGCTGATTCTATAGATCTTGTGGCTTTTGTTGTTGGTTCCGGTTCGCAGAACGTGAGTTTCTACCATCTTTGGCTCAATGACCAAGCTTGTTACATCATTGACAATGATTTCGGTTGCACTGCCCGCTGTGGTGCAAGTTACATCGTTTGCACTTAGGGTGGTTTCCCCTGTATCCACCATGCCCTTGACTACTAAAAGGTTGCTGACCATGACTTTGGTTGTCATCGATCTTTCGCTGCTGTGCCTGGGACGGAACCGTAGTCGAACCCTTGCTAGGGATTCCATCCCACTTTCATTTGTTGTCACTGGGGGTAGCAGAAGTAGTTGAAGTAGTAGTAGTAGTAGCGCTGATACGTTTAGGCAGCCCACCCTGTTCTACTGCCTGATCGGCGAGGCGATGACCTAGCTTGACGATCTGTTGAATGGTGTCAAGATTCGCTGAGGTTACATGTCTTTGAATCTCTGGCACTAGTCCCTTGAAATACAGTTCAATACGCTTGATTGGAGGGTCCGCCATAGTTGGACACAAGATGGCCAGCTCGTTTGACCGTTTCGTATATGCGTCAATTTCCGATCCCGTCATCTGTAAATTGTAGAACTCTACCTCCAGCTTGTGAATGTCATCACGGCTATAGTATTCACGTTTGATCGTTTCTTTGAAATCGTTCCAGGGTGTGGCGTTAGCAACTGCCAACCCTAACATCTGAACTTGCGCCTTCCACCAAGTCAGCGCAATGCCTTCTAGAATACCAGTGGCGTACTTCACCCTGCGAGCCTCAGGGCATTCACACATCTCAAATACTGACTCAAGCTTTTCAAACCAATGGAGGAGTCCAACTTCTCCCTCCGTGCCACCGAATGTAGTAGGACAACAGTCCATGAAAGTTTTGAAGGTGCACACAGGTGACTGAGCGTTCTGACCTGTCGTGTGCGTAAGAGTAAACATACTTGAGCAAGAGTGTTGATTTACGAGAGTAGGATCTAAAGATCCTAGAGTAAGTGGTGATGGCAGGTTACACCTCCTGCCTGGGCAGCTGCGAGTGCTGCAGTAACTTGTTCAGTGATCGAAGCCGCCAACTGGGCTTGAGTTAGGTTAACGCGTCCACTCATGATCTTGATAGCAAATGCAACGTATGTGAGAGAGGTTCGCGAATAGTGCGATGACAGAAGAGAGTAAGCACACAAGTGTTCTCAAGCAGTAATGAATAGTAGGCAATGTAATCTAAGCATACCACGAGCAAAGTTCTATGTAATTCTAGCATGTTGGCAATAAACATAAACCTTATTACCTAGGATGTTGAGTCTTGCACGTGGAGCGAGGCGTCATTGTGGATCGTTGAGCACTATACTGGTTATAGTCTGGTTTTAATAAAAAAAACGTTTTCCCCTTATTAAAACCGAGTTCTCTATAACCAATGGCTCTGATACCAATCTGTCACACCCCCAAAATCCACACGCGGATTACCACCGCTTGGAGGCGTGACTGACCAGGATCAAGCCACCAATCATATTGAACACATAAGTGAAATAGTAAATGTCATACATCAATACGATAGGCGTTTTCAAAACCAAACATAAACAAGTGTGTAGCGGAAGCAATAATGTAAAACCCAACATAAGTATAAGCACAAAATGTCATAATGTTTAACAACACATTCACGATCCATGTCCACAACGACCGTGCCTCCCGTGCAAGCTCCAAAAGTACCTAAGGTCCTGCAAGGCATGTGACAGAGAGTCAACAACTAGTTGAGCGAGTTCACAGTTGATAGTTCAGTTATAGTGTTCATATCGTAAATCGTAAGTTCGTTTAGTAATCATGTATCGTATGTAATGGTATCGCGGCCCTCCAGGCATGTTTGCGAAGTTAAGTGGGGGTTTCCCATGTGTTCTCTAGACTAGGTATATTTGTATCGCGGCCCTCCAGGCATGTTTGCGAAGATTGTTCTAGTATCGCGGCCGATCCCGGCGTGTGTGCGAAGAGAAGTATATGTATCACTAGTCTAGCAGTATCTACCATTAACCTTCCTCTCCCGAGGCCTATGGTATGTAATTCCGATAATTCTTAAGCGTAATTAATCAATCAACCCATTCCCAATCCCGGGAATCCCATGCCTTGGTAAGAGTGTGAACTCACCTTAGTTTGATCGGTATGCTAAGTTAAGTGCTCACAATAAATCAGTCAAGTCCTATAGTGCACGTATACTCAATCAGTTCACGTTCGTAATATTTCACATGTAACTATCATCATAGTAATATCACAAAGTGTGTTTACTCAATTAATACATATCACATAAGCAATAAATCAAGGTCATGCAATTTCCTGTCCCATAAAGATATCCTTTGCAGTTTTCTTCTAACATAGTTATTCAATAATGCACTTTACAGAGTGTCATTCACAGTTTATTCTAACATGGTCATTCCTTAACACCTTAACGAGATTGATATACATAACAGAGATAATAACTAACAGTGATAGTTATCTAACAGAGTTAATCAAACAAGTAGAGTTAACAGCTTAACCACGTAACAAGGGTTTACATGCTTAACAGAGTTAATAACTAACTAGAATAAATAAGCTAACTAGAGTTAATAACTTAACTGGGTTTATCTTCATAACATGCATAGCAGAATTTACACACTTAACATGGTTAACACTTAACACAGTTAACTTACTTAACTTAGTTAATAAAGTTAACAGGATTAATAAACACTTGGGGCCGAAATCCAAGCTTGGCCGAAATCCCTTAATGGGCCGAAAACACTTTTGGGCTTTTGCTGAACATAAGCTTGGGCTTCAAGTGTGACGAAAACACATGAGTGTTTTCGTCCATTGCTGTGATTTCGTTGTCTGTACATCATCTTCATCAACAGAAATCATTTACATATCATAGAAACCCTACTCGCATACCAACAGTTATACATAATCATTAACATCAAGAATCTCGGAGATCATCTATCACTTCTAACATCAATTAACAACATAATCATTCCACCATATCGACTTATGCAAACTTATAATTTATCAAAACATTGTGAGATCGAGATCATTAATAAATCTGCAAGTTATTCAGTGACAGACATACATGATAAATCATATCATCGAATTAAAAAGATTCCCAACCAGCAAGTCAATTTCAATCATAAACAACATCACATAACAATGTAATCAGATCTGAAACAACTAATTGTGAAAGTCACTAACCGACTCAGAATAATCAACAAGGAAATCTGGCTTCGAATTGAGGAGAGGGCTGCCGTCAGGTTTCAAAACAAACGAGAGAGAGTGTGATAGGTGTCTAGGGTTTGCCAGTTATCCCCTTTTGTGCGTACAAGTAAAACAAGTTCTAAGTTTAATCGATACTGGGCCAAAGCCCACTTTTGATTTCGTTGCCTCATGTGGACGAAAACACTTGAGGTGTTTTCATAGGTGGGGTGTTTTCGGCCAGTCTTTCATCTGTTGTTTTGTTTATAAAACATAACCTAACACCACTATATTTTAAACATGCACAAATAATGCACATCAAGCATATAAAACACACTTAACACCCATCATGTATAACATACCAACCACAATACAATTTAACATATTACAACCGTGTCCAGTTGTGAAATAAACAAGTCGTGTAACAAACAATCTAAACAATTAATGTGCAATAGTGCGAAGATGGAAATCTTGGAAACTCGAGTTGTCACAATGTACTCACTTGAGATTGCTCAGAAGTCCTAAGATAACCACCAAGCAATGCTAGAGATCACGGAATCAAACGTCACCTAATATAGGTAACTATGTTAATATACCGGACCTAAATCGGAAGATCGGATAGAATGCGGGTTTGTAAACCAAACGAGTATGGAGACTCGTGTAATATGGTTTAACAAAGCCTACATACTAAATGAAACCTAACATAAGTGTTTGTGACCCATTACGACCCGTTTAGGTAGCTTATGCTACTTTAACGCATCGTTCGCGTAAAACGCGTTCGGACCGCCTAACTAGTCCTATGACAAGTAAAATATGCCTTAACATGTCTAATAAGGTTGTCAAATCAGTTTAGATGTCAAAAGTTATGTTACATATGTTTAAAACGAATTTTGGCATCAAAGGGGTATTTTGGTAATTTACCTAAGGCATATAAACTACCTATCATACAACTACTTAAACGAAGCGACCATAAGGTATAACCTCGGAGGGTTATTCCCTATATACTATGGTCACCTAATGTGTTTGGTCGGATCCTAATGATCGACCAAATGGGTCGGGTTCGAAGGTATAAGCGATTTATTAGATCGCTTACCCTTACGACCCTAGACAACGTGGTAATCAGTAGGCATAGTCACAAGGGACTATAACCATCGTGATTACAATCACGTTGCGAAGTTCAAACGAACTTCGCATTGACCATAAACTGGTCAATGCAGAAAGTCAAACAAAGTTTGACTTTCGGACTCGAAAAAACAATAAAAGAACGAAGGAACACTTACGAAGGGTCCCCGAATGCTAATCTAGATCAAAATAGCTCAGGTATGAAACAAAGGTTTCAACTTAGAGCACATTAGATCAGATTCTTGTGAGGAAAAGTGAAGGGTGGAGGTGGGTATTTATAGTTTTTGGTTCACCGTTAGGATCATTTCTTGGAAAAGGGGGCACGATCTAAGCCGTACACTTGTTGGAAAGTTGTGGTAACTCATTTGCCATCCACCATAAGAGTTTGACACTTGGCACTTGGCCTTTGGAGAATGTTAAGGGCTGTTAACAGCTGAAAAAAAACGTTTTACTGCATCTGGCCCCTACTTACGGACCTAGTTTGGCAGATTTACAGTTTCAGTCCCTGCAACCTCAAAACTTGGTTTTCGATGCGTTTTTTGACACGTTTAAGACCCGTTAACCCTATTTCAAAACTCTAAAATGAATTTAAAGTATAGGGAACTTAAATTGTGTTAAAAAATATCTCGGGTGTCGGTTCGTTTAGCCGTACGGTTACGTTGTTTGGTTAATTACGACGGAATGCGCATAAGCGCGAAAAATGATCCAAATGGCGTGACGAATGGATTTTTCTTATGCCAAACACTAAAATAAAATATTTTAATGCTTACATAAATTTTTGGATGTCCGGATGTATTCAGAACGTAAGTTATGCGCGAAAATGCAAACTTGTGCACTTTTTGACGCTTTTAGTCCCTGAATGACCCCAAAATTTTATTTTAGCATACCCAACCCCTCAAAGCCTATTTCTAAGCTATGTAAAGGATATTTATGGTATGTTTAACTTATGGTCATGTTCTGGAATGTTTGTTACAGTTCAAATTGGCATACTTTCGCAGTTTGTCAAGTTTAGTCCCTGTAAGCGAATTAACTTGTTTTTGCCATACCAAAGCCTTCAAAACTTATTTCTAAGTTATGTAAGGGTTATTTAAGGTATGTTAAGTATATGTTGATGTTCCGGAGTATTTGTCGCATTAAACTGGCTACGTTTACGCACCAGTTTGCGTATAACTCTCTAGAGAGTGATATAGAGTTTGAAATTGAATAAAAGTCAAAACATGAAAAATGTAAAACATAACCAAACAAACATTGGGATCAAATGACATTGTTTTATTGATAAAAGAACTGTTCACAATGATTTCAAGCACAGATGTTACAGTCTCCCCTACTTATGGAAATTTCGTCCCGAAATTTATTTAGAGGAAACTCGTGGAAAAGATGCGGATATTTTGCCTTCATTTGATCTTCGCGTTCCCAAGTAAACTCGGGTCCACGTTTAGCTTCCCATCGAACTTTGACCAAAGGAATGCGCTTGCGTTTGAGCCACTTGACTTCACGTTCCATGATTTCCACAGGTTTCTCAACAAATTTCAGTGTTTTGCCAACGCGAATTTCGTCAAGCGGTATGTGGAGGTTCTCATTAGCTAAACACTTCTTGAGATTGGACACGTGAAAAGTTGGATGAACATTTCCAAGTTCAGGAGGTAACTCAAGTCTGTAGGCTACCTTACCGATTCTTTCGACGATCTTGAATGGTCCAACGTATCTAGGTGCAAGTTTTCCTTTCTTTCCAAATCTGATCACACCTTTCCAAGGTGAGACCTTAAGTAATACTCGATCACCGACTTGAAATTCCAAGGGTTTGCGTTTTGGATCCGCGTAACTCTTTTGAAGGCTTCTAGCTGTCTGAAGGTTATCACGAACTTTCTTGACCTTATCAGTTGTCTCTAAAATGAGGGCAGGTCCAGTAAGTTGAGCCTCGCCGATCTCATTCCAGCAGACTGGTGAACGACATTTTCGACCATAGAGAGCCTCGAAAGGAGCCATTTTGATGCTGGTGTGATAACTGTTGTTGTAGGAGAATTCAATTAACTGAAGATGTGAATCCCAACTACCACCAAAGTCGATCACACAAGCTCTAAGCATATCCTCCAGAGTCTGGATTGTTCTTTCAGATTGACCATCCGTTTGCGGATGATAAGCTGTGCTCAGATTAAGTTGGGTCCCCATAGCAGATTGCATGGTTCTCCAAAAATGAGAAGTGAAACGAGCATCTCTGTCAGAAAAGATGTTCAAAGGAACACCATGTCGAGCCACAATTTCATCCACATAGATTTTAGCAAGTCTGTCAGCAGGAAAATCCTCACGGATTGGCAAGAAATGCGCTGACTTAGTAAGACGATCAACAACTACCCAGATGGCATCATGACCTTTCTTAGTGCGCGGAAGTTTGGTAACAAGATCCATAGTAATGTTTTCCCATTTCTAAACTGGGATCTCTGGTTGCACCAATAAACCAGAAGGACGCTGATGTTCAGCCTTAACCTTAAGACAAGTAAGGCATTTTGATACGTATAAGGCAATGTCTTTCTTCATACCAGGCCACCAATAATGAATACGAAGATCCTTATACATCTTATCTGAGCCCGGATGAATAGAATAACGAGACTTATGGGCTTCATCTATAAGCAAGGTACGAAGATCATCCTGGCTTGGGACCCACAAACGGTCCATGAAGTAATACGATCCATTGTCCTTCAGTTCCAGATCAGGTGTTATGTGATAGGGAAATTGCTTATCCATCAAACCTTGTGAAACACAAGATTGTTGAACCTGAGAAATGCGTGCTTGGATATCGGATCGAGCTTGAATAAATGATTGAACACGTACACAATGAAGCTTAGTACGTTCCTTACGACTCAATGCATCAGCTACGACATTCGCCTTACTAGGATAGTAGCGAATTTCGCAGTCATAGTCGTTTAAAAGCTCAACCCAACGTCGTTGCCTCATGTTGAGTTCTTTCTGGTTGAAGATATGCTGAAGACTTTTGTGGTACGTAAAAACCACACATTTTGTACCGTACAAATAGTGTCTCCAGATCTTAAGAGCGAAGACAACTGCACCCAACTCAAGATCATGAGTGGTGTAGTTCTTCTCATGTATCTTCAACTGCCTCGATGCGTATGCGATGACTTTGTTCCTTTGCCTCAGGACACAGCCAAGACCCAATTTAGATGCATCGCAATAAATGACGAAATCATCATTGCCCTCAGGCAAAGTCAGAACAGGCGCGTCGCAAAGCTTTTGCTTCAAGTTTTGAAAAGCTTCCTCTTGTTTGAATCCCCACTCAAAGGGTTTGTTCTTCTGAGTTAGAGCAGTTAGAGGAACTGCAATCTTTGAGAAGTTCTCAATGAAGCGGCGGTAATAACCCGCTAGACCAAGAAAAGAACGAATCTCAGTGGGAGTAGTAGGCGTATCCCAATCCTTAATCACACTGATCTTGGAGGGATCTACATGAATACCTTGTTTGTTGATGATACGTCCTAAAAATTAAACTTCTTTAAGCCAAAATTCGCACTTGGAGAATTTGGCGAAAAGTTGTTCCTTCTTTAGGAGTTCCAAAGTAAGATGAAGATGTTGCTCGTGATTAGCTCTCGTCTTAGAATAAATCAAGATGTCGTCAATAAAAACAATGACGAACTGATCCAAATAAGGTTTGCAGACCCTATTCATTAAGTCCATGAAAACAGCAGGAGCATTAGTCAAACCGAATGGCATGACTGTGAACTCGTAATGTCCATACCGAGTGCGGAATGCTGTCTTGGGAATATCTTCTTCATGCACCCGAAGTTGATGATACCCCGAACGAAGATCAATCTTCGAAAAATAAGAAGCGCCCTGTAACTGATCAAAGAGATCATCGATGCGCGGTAGGGGATATCGATTCTTGATGGTAAGCTTGTTAAGCTCACGATAATCAATACACATCCTAAAGGATCCATCCTTCTTCTTGACAAAAAGAACGGGAGCACCCCAGGGTGAAAAGCTAGGACGGATAAAACCTTTGTCAGAGGGCTCCTGAAGCTGTTTAGACAACTCTTGCATCTCAGACGGTGCAAGACGATATGGAGCTCTGGCAATAGGATTTGCACCAGGTACGAGATCAATGCGGAACTCGACTTGGCGTGCTGGGGGTAGACCAGGTAACTCTTCAGGGAATACTTCAGAATAATCCCGAACGACAGGAATATCTGAAATAGACTTACCCTTGCCTTTATCTGCTGTAACATGTGCTAAGAAAGCCACATAGTTCTTCCGCAGATACTTCCGAGCTTTAAAACAAGACATGAGCTTAAGACCACCAGACGGTTTCTCACCTTGAACCTGTAGGATCTCGCCTGTCGAAAGCGGCACACGAACAATCTTCTCGAAACAAACTATCTCCGCGTGATGCTTGGATAACCAATCCATTCCCACAATAACGTCGAAGCTTCCAAGTTGCATTGGCGTGAGGTCAATAGGAAAAAGATGGTCGTTAAGGTTTAACTGGCAGTTGCGTAGAACAGAATCAAGAACAATGGGTTCACCACTAGCAACTTCTACTGTCAAGGCTTTTCCTAGTTTCGTTCTAGACACGCGAAGCATTGGCTCAAAAGGCAATGACACAAAACTCTTGTCGGCACCCGAATCAAAAAGAACAGATGCAGGCTGATTATTAATAAAGAACGTACCGTTCACCACGTTATCGTCCGCCTGCGCCTCTTGGGCATTCAAGTTAAAAGCTCGCCCTCGAGCCTGAGCCTGATTTTGGTTTGGATTCTGATTCTGGTTAACCAGCCTTGGGCACCGGTTTCTGTAATGGGTCAGATCCCCACAGTTATAACAAGCACCGGGTGGGTAGTGTGGTCGTGCAACTTGACCCTGTTGCTGAGCAGGAGGCTGAGCAGCTTGTTGAGCCGGGTTCTGAACTGCCCGATTCTGAGCAAACCGACAAACATCGGCAATATGACCTGACTTCCCACAGTTAGTACAGAAACGGCACTGATGTTGCGGCTGGTGGTGACTGTTGCACCTATTGCACAAAGGTGCATTCCCTGAATAGGGCTTCTTCGCTGGAGGCGGTGCGGGTTGGTTGGGAGCTGCCTGGTTAGCTTGGGCAGTGACAACATAGTTTTGGGAAGCCTTACGCTTCCTTGCCCTTTTTGATGAACCAGAATCCTTTCTGTTCTTGTTTTGACCTTTCTTGCTATCTTCTTTGTCAGATGTCTGTTTCTTGCCCTTGTCACCCTTCCTGTGTAAGTTATTCTTCCGAATCTGCGACTCAGTCAGTGTCGCTGATAACTCGATAGCCTGACGGAGTGTGGCAGGGTTACTACCAGTAATGATGTCTTGCACTGAGTCAGGTAGGCCGTCGATGTACCTTTCGATAGCCTTGTCGAGTGGGGTAACCATCGTTGGGCAAAGCAGACTTAACTCCTCAAACCTATCAGTATACGCCCGATGCTCACCACTATCTTGCTTCAAATCATCAAACTCTTTCTCCAACGCTCGCTGTTCATGACGAGGACATAACTCCCTCATCATAAGGGCCCTAAGTTCAGCCCAAGTTTGTGCTAGAGCAACTTCTACACCACGGTCTCTCATAACCCCGTTCCACCATGTGAGAGCCCTCTTTTGAAACACGCTCGAAGAAAACTCGACTTTGCGATTATCCGGACACTGCACGTGGCGGAAAGTATTCTCAATGCTCTCGAACCATTGAAGAAGCCCAGTCGCTCCTTCAGAACCACTAAACTTGAGTGGTTTAGCCGAGTTAAAATCCTTGTATTTGCATGGAGCATTGTTGTTGTTGTTGGCTTGGTGCCATTGAGCAAAGAGATTTGGGAATTGAGCAGCCATCTGCTACGCAATAATTTCTGCCAGTTCGGCAGTCGCTATCTGGTTCTCGTGTCGAGGAGGCATTCTAAAAGAGGAAATCATGAAAGGAAACGAGTGAGATGATTGGATGAAGAGAATGAGATAAAACAAAATCAACAAAAGCAAAGATGGTGGTCATTCGTCCGCATTACCAAGCAAACAAACGACACACAGTGACTAATCAAAGTAAATGGATCAAAAATAATGTATTGCGAAGACATGCTCGCCTATAAGTGAACACTCATCCCAAGAATTCCCAGGTAAGCACAACTGGTCTTGTGTCTGATGAGATATATACGAAGTGCTTGCCTAGACAGAAAACCCAGAATACAGGCATTCACTCTTCCAGTTTGTACGTGTTCACATTATTTAAAACCCAAAACGTTGACGAGATTTTGAAAATTTGAAGGCACAAGGCCAAAAATTTAGTCAAACTGGAAGGGTTCAAAACCTTACAAAAGAGGGTTCAAAACCTTGTAATAAATCATCCAAAAACAGATGATTCTTTTTCAAAAATTGTTTCGGGAAAAACAATTTGGTTTTTGTTTTGATAATCACCTAAGGATAAGTGATGTGCATGTTTTAAGATCTAAACACAAGATAACTTGTGTTAGGGTCCTAGAAAGGTTATAGTCTAGGTCAAAGAATTACTAATATCCTAATTCCCTATAACCATTGGCTCTGATACCAACTCTTCTGTCACACCCAGACCGCGTATAACATGCAACCGCGGCGGAAACGTCGGGGAGTGTTGTAACATAATTAATTGTTTCATAACCATGGCATTCAAAGTTGTATTTTATTTATAAACGTAAGAGTTACATTGTCTTAAACAGGAAACAAGGAGTTCAGAACATAATTAAACTAAGTCTATCTTCATTTTATGTCTCTAAGGCACAGGTCCGCCCTAGTGTCACGATCATCATCCTACGGAAAAGCTCCTGCAAACACATGTGAAAATAGGTACGTCAGCATAAAAATGCCTGTGAGATACATAGGTTTTGTGAAAATAGGATTCATGACTTATAAGTTTAGGAAAAATTGTTTAATAACAGTCAGTCATGAACCTTGTAAGTTGTTTTGTTTTGTAAATCATTAAAAAGCAATGATATGTATAAATAAGAGAATAATGTAAGGTTAAATGAATAACCAAGTAAAAATGAGTTTGTATAAGATAAGTTGTTTTGTAAATCAATGTCTTGTGAAAATAAGTTGTTTATGTAAAATGTAATATGTCAAATATTGAAATGATTTAAGTAATGCTACGACATGGAATGTTATACAAACACTTATATATAGGAAGTACCAGCGGCGTATCCACCATGCTTGTATCATATTACACTCGCCTCGTTACTCGAATCATTTACCCAAACCAACCATCAATGTAAATTGTTCATGTATAAATGAATTGTCATGTGTTAATGTGTACGCCATATTGAAATGTCTATGTCCAATGTAATTCACCAAATGTGTATATTAAAGTCAAAATGTTTATGTTAATGTAGATCATGTAATGTTTACCCAAAAATATCCTGTATGGTAAGTGAAATATATCAACTAAACCATATGTAAAATGCACAAAAACAAGGTATTGAAGTAAAACATGGTTTAAATCAAAGTTATGTTTTGTGGAACAAATGCATGCTATACTGATACAAACATTTATGCGGTATTTTGAAAATGCATACATCCAAGCCTTGAGACTGTGGCGATAAACCCTTAAACAAATTAAAGGTTTATCTAAGTTATGTATATCGAATTCGGTCATTCCCTCCAATCCAAACAAACCCAGGATTTCAGGAACGGGAGTTGTCAATTCCTATGGTACCACTACCTACTAACGAACGACGTAGCTAATGTTAATGAATGTATTGTTCCATTGTAAACAACCCAAATGTCATACCAAAATGTAAACATGTGATGAAAACAACTGTACTAAGTATGCACACAATGGGCATACATAGCATGAAATGTAATGTGAAACAATGTACTAAGTATGCACACAATGGACATACATAGCATGAAATGTAATGTAAAACAATGTACTAAGTACGCACACAATGGGCATACATAGCATGAAATGTAATGTAAAACAATGTACTAAGTATGCACACAATGGACATACATAGCATGAAATGTAATGTAAAACAATGTACTAAGTATGCACACAATGGACATACATAGCATGAACACAATGAAATCATGTACTATAAATGTACTAATGAACATAGCAAGTATACGATGTGAAAGCAGGAAAGCACGAAAGTAACAAGTAGGCACATGTGTTTCACCCCAAAACAGTTTGGAAAACAGTAAAAGAGGGGTCTATGTATGTCACACCCCCAAAATCCACACGCGGAGTACCACCGCTTGGAGGCGTGACTGACCAGGATCAAGCCACCAATCATATTGAACACATAAGTGAAATAGTAAATGTCATACATCAATACGATAGGCGTTTTCAAAACCAAACATAAACAAGTGTGTAGCGGAAGCAATAATGTAAAACCCAACATAAGTATAAGCACAAAATGTCATAATGTTTAACAACACATTCACGATCCATGTCCACAACGACCGTGCCTCCCGTGCAAGCTCCAAAAGTACCTAAGGTCCTGCAAGGCATGTAACAGAGAGTCAACAACTAGTTGAGCGAGTTCACAGTTGATAGTTCAGTCATAGTGTTCATATCGTAAATCGTAAGTTCGTTTAGTAATCATGTATCGTATGTAATGGTATCGCGGCCCTCCAGGCATGTTTGCGAAGTTAAGTGGGGGTTTCCCATGTGTTCTCTAGACTAGGTATATTTGTATCGCTGCCCTCCAGGCATGTTTGCGAAGATTGTTCTAGTATCGCGGCCGATCCCGGCGTGTGTGCGAAGAGAAGTATATGTATCACTAGTCTAGCAGTATCTACCTTTAACCTTCCTCTCCCGAGGCCTATGGTATGTAATTCTGATAATTCTTAAGCGTAATTAATCAATCAACCCATTCCCAACCCCGGGAATCCCATGCCTTGGTAAGAGTGTGAACTCACCTTAGTTTGCTCGGTATGCTAAGTTAAGTGCTCACAATAAATCAGTCAAGTCCTATAGTGCACGTATACTCAATCAGTTCACGTTCGTAATATTTCACATGTAACTATCATCACAGTAATATCACAAAGTGTGTTTACTCAATTAATACATATCACATAAGCAATAAATCAAGGTCATGCAATTTCCTGTCCCATAAAGATATCCTTTGCAGTTTTCTTCTAACATAGTTATTCAATAATGCACTTTACAGAGTGTCATTCACAGTTTATTCTAACATGGTCATTCCTTAACACCTTAACGAGATTGATATACATAACAGAGATAATAACTAACAGTGATAGTTATCTAACAGAGTTAATCAAACAAGTAGAGTTAACAGCTTAACCACGTAACAAGGGTTTACATGCTTAACAGAGTTAATAACTAACTAGAATAAATAAGCTAACTAGAGTTAATAACTTAACTGGGTTTATCTTCATAACATGCATAGCAGAATTTACACACTTAAGATGGTTAACACTTAACACAGTTAACATACTTAACTTAGTTAATAAAGTTAACAGGATTAATAAACACTTGGGGCCGAAATCCAAGCTTGGCCGAAATCCCTTAATGGGCCGAAAACACTTTTGGGCTTTTGCTGAACATAAGCTTGGGCTTCAAGTGTGACGAAAACACATGAGTGTTTTCGTCCATTGCTGTGATTTCGTTGTCTGTACATCATCTTCATCAACAGAAATCATTTACATATCATAGAAACCCTACTCGCATACCAACAGTTATACATAATCATTAACATCAAGAATCTCGGAGATCATCTATCACTTCTGACATCAATTAACAACATAATCATTCCACCATATCGACTTATGCAAACTTATAATTTATCAAAACATTGTGAGATCGAGATGTCACATTATCCCCAACTTGAAAAAAATTTCGTCCCGAAATTTAGTACGCGGTTACTGAGGAAGCTAGGTAAGTTGTATCGTTTACTGGTTTTCCTGGGGTGTCTTTTCATCCCCCCCGTTGATTTGGAATTTCGTTCCAAAATTCCGTGGTAGCTTCAGCCTCAGTAGTGGTTGCACTGTTTCCGAATAACTGGGGATACTTGAGTTTCATTAGATCTTCTTGCTCTCAGGTGAACTCTGGGCCACGACGGGAGTTCCAACGAACTCGAACAAGAAGTATCCTGGTGTTCTTGAGGACCTTAACTTCCTGGTCCGTGATTTCAACTGGTTCTTTGACGAAATGCAACCGTTCGTCGATAGTGAGCTCCTTCAAAGGAACTATGAGGGTCTCATCTGACAGACAGTTCTTCAGATTCGACACGTGAAAGACGCTGTGAACTGCACTGAGTTCAGCTGGTAAGTTCAGTCTGTAGGCCACTTTGCCTATTTTCTCTATGACTTCGAACGGTCCGACGTATCGTGGATTGAGCTTACCTCGTTTGCCAAAACGAACAACACCCTTCCAGGGTGAAACTTTGAGTAGCACTCGATCCCCAACCTGGAACTCGAGTGGTTTTCTGTCTTTATCGGCGTATGCTTTCTGACGGTCGCGAGCTGCCGCCATGCGTTGTCGTATTTGAGCAATTCGTTCTGTTGTGTCTACCACAAGTTCTGAACCAGTGATCTGACTATCTCCCACCTCTGCCCAACAAAGAGGTGACCGGTATTTACGCCCGTACAATGCCTCAAACGGTGCAGCTTTAATGCTGGTGTGGTAGCTGTTATTGTACGAAAATTCCACAAGTGGTAGGTGCTTTTCCCAGCCGTTGCCAAAGTCAATCACACATGCCCCAAGCATGTCTTCTAGAGTTTGAATAGTGCGCTCAGACTGCCCATCTGTCTGAGGATGATAAGCTTTGCTTATGTCTAAACGAGAGCCAAAGGAATTGTGCATTGCTTGCCACAATTCTGAAGTAAAACGTGCGTCACGATCAGAGATAATAGAGGTTGGCACCCCGTGCCTCGAGACAACTTCCTTAAGGTATACATCTGCTAGAGTGGAGAACTTATCCGTTTCCTTGATAGCCAAGAAGTGAGCAGACTTTGTGAGTCGATCCACGATCACCCAAATAGTATCATTCCCACGTTGAGATCTAGGTAGGCCAGTAATAAAATCCACGGAAATTTGTTCCCATTTCCATTGTGGTATCTCAGGTTGTTGGAGTGGGTCTGATGGTTTCTGATGTTCTGCTTTAACTCTCGCATAAGTAAAGCACTTGCTAACGTAGGTGGCTATGTGAGCTTTCATGCTAGGCCACCAATATATAGTTATGAGGTCGTGGTACATCTTATCCGAACCAGGATGTACTAAGTAGCGAGACTTATGAGCTTCATCCATTACAAGCTCGTGTAAGTTGCCATAGAGTGGGACCCAGATGCATCCTGTTACATAGTAGGCGCCGTCTGCCTTTTGTTCCAACCGTTGCCTTGAACCGCGTAGAGCTTCAGCCCTGACGTTTCCTGGTTTCAATGCTTCTACCTGAGCATCTCGTATCTGAGAAGGAAGACTAGACTGAATAGTAAGTTGCAACGCCCGTACACGCCTAGGTGTAGTATCCTTTCGACCGAGGGTGTCGGCCACCACATTGGCTTGCCCAGATGGTACTTTATGGCACACTCGTAATCGTTCAGTAGCTCGACCCATCTACGTTGTCGCATGTTCAACTCTTTCTGCTTGAAGATATGCTCGAGACTCCTGTGGTCGGTGTAGATGGTGCACTTGGTACCGTATAGGTAATGTCGCCATATCTTGAGCGCAAAAACAACAGCTCCCAACTCTAAATCGTGTGTAGTGTAATTCCGTTCGTGCATCTTAAGTTGGCCCGAAGCATAAGCAATAACTTTATCCCGTTGAATCAACACACATCCAAGACCTTGGATGGATGCGTCACAGTAGACTACAAAATCGTCCGTGCCTTCAGGCAATGAGAGGATAGGTGCGCTACAAAGTCTATCCTTTAAGTGCTGAAACGCTGTTTCCTGTGTATTACCCCAACGGTAAGCAACACCTTTCTGTGTCAGTAATGTGAGCGGCTATGCAATCTTGGAGAATTCTTTGATGAACCGTCTGTAATAACCCGCCAAACCCAAGAATTGGCGTATTTCGGTTGGTGTACGAGGTGCAGGCCAGTTCTTGATCGAATCTACCTTGGATGGATCGACATGAATCCCATCCTTGTTCACCACATGGCCTAGAAAGTGGACTTCACGAAGCCAGAAGTCGCATTTTGAAAACTTGGCGTACAGTTGTTCCGTTCGAAGGAGTTCCAAAATAAGTCGTAAATGCTGCTCGTGTTCCTCCTGACTCTTCGAATAGATCAGGATGTCGTCGATGAAAACAATGACGAACTTGTCAAGATAAGGTTTGCACACCCTGTTCATAAGATCCATGAAAACTGCAGGCGCGTTCGTTAGCCCGAATGGCATGACCAAAAACTCGTAATGGCCGTAGCGAGTTCTGAATGCTGTTTTGGAGACGTCCTCATCCCGGACTCTCAATTGATGATAGCCTGACCTCAGGTCAATCTTCGAGTAATAGCTCAACCCTTGCAACTGATCAAATAAGTCGTCGACGCGTGGAAGTGGATAGCGATTCTTCACGGTCACCTTGTTCAGTTCGCGGTAATCTATGCACATACGAAAGTTACCGTCTTTCTTCTTCACAAATAATACTGGAACTCCCCAGGGCGAAGAGCTAGGACGTATGAAACCCTTTTCCAGGAGTTCTTGCAATTGCTTAGACAGTTCTTCCAGTTCAGTTGGAGCTAAGCGGTAAGGCGCTCGAGCTATGGGTGCTGCCCCTGGAGCTAGCTCGATCTGAAATTCGACCTGGCGATGGGGCGGTAGCCCAGGTAACTCTTCAGGAAACACTTGAGGAAAGTCGCGTACTACAGGAATATCCTCAATCTTTTTTTTTCTCTTTCTTCGATGTATCAGTAACAAGTGCTAGTATTGCGGTATGGCCCTTTCGCAAACACTTCTGAGCCTTCAAGAAGGAGATGATGCCACTCACTACACCACTGTTGTCGCCTTGAACTTCGAGAGGTTCCTTGCCAGTACGGGGAATACGAATGATCTTCTCCTTGCAAAGAGTCTATGATCGATGTTGAGGTAGCCAATCCATACCAATATCGATGTCGAAACCATCACAACGTTGGGGTCATTCCTAGTATCACCCTGACCAATCACGAACACTCGACCCCTGGCACCATTGCCATCGTTATTACCCCCATTGTTGCCTCCATTATTGTTCCTGTTTCCTTGGTTGTGGTTCTGATTCTGGTTCAACTGTGGGCAGTGTCTTTTGAAGTGACCTTCAGCACCACCTGATAACCTCCCTTGTTACCCTGCTGTTGCTGCTGATTCTATAGATCTTGTGGCTTTTGTTGTTGGTTCCGGTTCGCAGAACGTGAGTTTCTACCATCTTTGGCTCCATGACCAAGCTTGTTACATCATTGACAATGATTTCGGTTGCACTGCCCGCTGTGGTGCAAGTTACATCGTTTGCACTTAGGGTGGTTTCCCCTGTATCCACCAGGCCCTTGACTACTAAAAGGTTGCTGACCATGACTTTGGTTGTCATCGATCTTTCTCTGCTGTGCCTGGGACGGAACCGTAGTCGAACCCTTGCTAGGGATTCCATCCCACTTTCATTTGTTGTCACTGGGGGTAGCAGAAGTAGTTGAAGTAGTAGTAGTAGTAGTAGCGCTGATACGTTTAGGCAGCCCACCCTGTTCTACTGCCTGATCGGCGAGGCGATGAGCTAGCTTGACGATCTGTTGAATGGTGTCAAGATTCGCTGAGGTTACATGTCTTTGAATCTCTGGCACTAGTCCCTTGAAATACAGTTCAATACGCTTGATTGGAGGGTCCGCCATAGTTGGACCCAAGATGGCCAGCTCGTTTGACCGTTTCGTATATGCTTCAATTTCCGATCCCGTCATCTGTAAATTGTAGAACTCTACCTCCAGCTTATGAATGTCATCACGGCTATAGTATTCACGTTTGATCGTTTCTTTGAAATCGTTCCAGGGTGTGGCGTTAGCAACTGCCAACCCTAACATCTGAACTTGCGCCTTCCACCAAGTCAGCGCAATGCCTTCTAGAATACCAGTGGCGTACTTCACCCTGCGAGCCTCAGGGCATTCACACATCTCAAATACTGACTCAAGCTTTTCAAACCAATGGAGGAGTCCAACTGCTCCCTCCGTGCCACCGAATGTAGTAGGACGACAGTCCATGAAAGTTTTGAAGGTGCACACAGGTGACTGAGCGTTCTGACCTGTCGTGTGCGTAAGAGTAAACATACTTGTGCAAGAGTGTTGATTTACGAGAGTAGGATCTAAAGATCCTAGAGTAAGTGGTGATGGCAGGTTACACCTCCTGCCTGGGCAGCTGCGAGTGATGCAGTAACTTGTTCAGTGATCGAAGCCGCCAACTGGGCTTGAGTTAGGTTAACGCGTCCACTCATGATCTTGATAGCAAATGCAACGTATGTGAGAGAGGTTCGCGAATAGTGCGATGACAGAAAAGAGTAAGCACACAAGTGTTCTCAAGTAGTAATGAATAGTAGGCAATGTAATCTAAGCATACCACGAGCAAAGTTCTATGTAAGTCTAGCATGTAGGCAATAAACATAAACCTTATTACCTAGGATGTTGAGTCTTGCACGTGGAGCGAGGCGTCGTTGTGGATCGTTGAGCACTGTACTGGTTATAGTCTGGTTTTAATAAAAAAAACATTTTCCCCTTATTAAAACCGAGTTCTCTATAACCAATGGCTCTGATACCAATCTGTCACACCCCCAAAATCCACACGCGGATTACCACCGCTTGGAGGCGTGACTGACCAGGATCAAGCCACCAATCATATTGAACACATAAGTGAAATAGTAAATGTCATACATCAATACGATAGGCGTTTTCAAAACCAAACATAAACAAGTGTGTAGCGGAAGCAATAATGTAAACCCAACATAAGTATAAGCACAAAATGTCATAATGTTTAACAACACATTCACGATCCATGTCCACAACGACCGTGCCTCCCGTGCAAGCTCCAAAAGTACCTAAGGTCCTGCAAGGCATGTAACAGAGAGTCAACAACTAGTTGAGCGAGTTCACAGTTGATAGTTCAGTCATAGTGTTCATATCGTAAATCGTAAGTTCGTTTAGTAATCATGTATCGTATGTAATGGTATCGCGGCCCTCCAGGCATGTTTGCGAAGTTAAGTGGGGGTTTCCCATGTGTTCTCTAGACTAGGTATATTTGTATCGCGGCCCTCCAGGCATGTTTGCGAAGATTGTTCTAGTATCGCGGCCGATCCCGGCGTGTGTGCGAAGAGAAGTATATGTATCACTAGTCTAGCAGTATCTACCATTAACCTTCCTCTCCCGAGGCCTATGGTATGTAATTCCGATAATTCTTAAGTGTAATTAATCAATCAACCCATTCCCAACCCCGGGAATCCCATGCTTTGGTAAGAGTGTGAACTCACCTTAGTTTGCTCGGTATGCTAAGTTAAGTGCTCACAATAAATCAATCAAGTCCTATAGTGCACGTATACTCAATCAGTTCACGTTCGTAATATTTCACATGTAACTATCATCACAGTAATATCACAAAGTGTGTTTACTCAATTAATACATATCACATAAGCAATAAATCAAGGTCATGCAATTTCCTGTCCCATAAAGATATCCTTTGCAGTTTTCTTCTAACATAGTTATTCAATAATGCACTTTACAGAGTGTCATTCACAGTTTATTCTAACATGGTCATTCCTTAACACCTTAACGAGATTGATATACATAACAGAGATAATAACTAACAGTGATAGTTATCTAACAGAGTTAATCAAACAAGTAGAGTTAACAGCTTAACCACGTAACAAGGGTTTACATGCTTAACAGAGTTAATAACTAACTGGAATAAATAAGCTAACTAGAGTTAATAACTTAACTGGGTTTATCTTCATAACATGCATAGCAGAATTTACACACTTAACATGGTTAACACTTAACACAGTTAACATACTTAACTTAGTTAATAAAGTTAACAGGATTAATAAACACTTGGGGCCGAAATCCAAGCTTGGCCGAAATCCCTTAATGGGCCGAAAACACTTTTGGGCTTTTGCTGAACATAAGCTTGGGCTTCAAGTGTGACGAAAACACATGAGTGTTTTCGTCCATTGCTGTGATTTCGTTGTCTGTACATCATCTTCATCAACAGAAATCATTTACATATCATAGAAACCCTACTCGCATACCAACAGTTATACATAATCATTAACATCAAGAATCTCGGAGATCATCTATCACTTCTAACATCAATTAACAACATAATCATTCCACCATATCGACTTATGCAAACTTATAATTTATCAAAACATTGTGAGATCGAGATCATTAATAAATCTGCAAGTTATTCAGTGACAGACATACATGATAAATCATATCATCGAATTAAAAAGATTCCCAACCAGCAAGTCAATTTCAATCATAAACAACATCACATAACAATGTAATCAGATCTGAAACAACTAATTGTGAAAGTCACTAACCGACTCAGAATAATCAACAAGGAAATCTAGCTTCGAATTGAGGAGAGGGATGCCGTCAGGTTTCAAAACAAACGAGAGAGAGTGTGATAGGTGTCTAGGGTTTACCAGTTATCCCCTTTTGTGCGTACAAGTAAAACAAGTTCTAAGTTTAATCGATACTGGGCCAAAGCCCACTTTTGATTTCGTTGCCTCATGTGGACGAAAACACTTGAGGTGTTTTCATAGGTGGGGTGTTTTCGGCCAGTCTTTCATCTGTTGTTTTATTTATAAAACATAACCTAACACCACTATATTTTAAACATGCACAAATAATGCACATCAAGCATATAAAACACACTTAACACCCATCATGTATAACATACCAACCACAATACAATTTAACATATTACAACCGTGTCCAGTTGTGAAATAAACAAGTCGTGTAACAAACAATCTAAACAATTAACGTGCAATAGTGCGAAGATGGAAATCTTGGAAACTCGAGTTGTCACAATGTACTCACTTGAGATTGCTCAGAAGTCCTAAGATAACCACCAAGCAATGCTAGAGATCCCGGAATCAAACGGCACCTAATATAGGTAACTATGTTAATATACCGGACCTAAATCGGAAGATCGAATAGAATGCGGGTTCGTAAACCAAACGAGTATGGAGACTCGTGTAATATGGTTTAACAAAGCCTACATACTAAATGAAACCTAACATAAGTGTTTGTGACCCATTACGACCCGTTTAGGTAGCTTATGCTACTTTAACGCATCGTTCGCGTAAAACGCGTTCGGACCGCCTAACTAGTCCTATGACAAGTAAAATATGCCTTAACATGTCTAATAAGGTTGTCAAATCAGTTTAGATGTCAAAAGTTATGTTACACATGTTTAAAACGAATTTTGGCATCAAAGGGGTATTTTGGTAATTTACCTAAGGCATATAAACTACCTATCATACAACTACTTAAACGAAGCGACCATAAGGTATAACCTCGGAGGGTTATTCCCTATATACTATGGTCACCTAATGTGTTTGGTCGGATCCTAATGATCGACCAAATGGGTCGGGTTCGAAGGTATAAGCGATTTATTAGATCGCTTACCCTTATGACCCTAGACAACGTGGTAATCAGTAGGCATAGTCACAAGGGACTATAACCATCGTGATTACAATCACGTTGCGAAGTTCAAACGAACTTCGCATTGACCATAAACTGGTCAATGCCTCGGACTCGAAAAAACAATAAAAGAACGAAGGAACACTTACGAAGGGTCCCCGAATGCTAATCTAGATCAAAATAGCTCAGGTATGAAACAAAGGTTTCAACTTAGAGCACATTAGATCAGATTCTTGTGAGGAAAAGTGAAGGGTGGAGGTGGGTATTTATAGTTTTTGGTTCACCGTTAGGATCATTTCTTGGAAAAGGGGGCACGATCTAAGCCGTACACTTGTTGGAAAGTTGTGGTAACTCATTTGCCATCCACCATAAGAGTTTGACACTTGGAACTTGGCCTTTGGAGAGTGTTAAGGGCTGTTAACAGCTGAAAAAAACGTTTTGCTGCATCTGGCCCCTACTTACGGACCTAGTTTGGCAGATTTACAGTTTCAGTCCCTGCAACCTCAAAACTTGGTTTTCGATGCGTTTTTTGACACGTTTAAGCCCCGTTAACCCTATTTCAAAGCTCTAAAATGAAGTTAAAGTATAGGGAACTTAAATTGTGTTCAAAAATATCTCGGGTGTCGGTTCGTTTAGCCGTACGGTTACGTTGTTCGGTTAATTACGACGGAATGCGCATAAGCGCGAAAAATGATCCAAATGGCGTGACGAATGGATTTTTCTTATGCCAAACACTAAAATAAAATATTTTAGTGCTTACATAAATTTTTGGATGTCCGGATGTATTCAGAACGTAAGTTAAGCGCGAAAATGCAAACTTGTGCACTTTTTGACGCTTTTAGTCCCTGAATGACCCCAAAAGTTTATTTTAGCATACCGAACCCCTCAAAGCCTATTTCTAAGCTATGTAAAGGATATTTATGGTATGTTTAACTTATGGTCATGTTCCGGAATGTTTGTTACAGTTCAAATTGGCATACTTTCGCAGTTTGTCAAGTTTAGTCCCTGTAAGCGAATTAACTTGTTTTTGCCATACCAAAGCCTTCAAAACTTATTTCTAAGTTATGTAAGGGTTATTTAAGGTATGTTAAGTATATCTTGATGTTCCAGAGTATTTGTCGCATTAAACTGGCTACGTTTACGCACCAGTTTGCGTATAACTCTCTAGAAAGTGATATAGAGTTTGAAATTGAATAAAAGTCAAAACATGAAAAATGTAAAACATAACCAAACAAACATTGGGATCAAATGACATTGTTTTATTGATAAAAGAACTGTTCACAATGATTTCAAGCACAGATGTTACAGTCTCCCCTACTTATGGAAATTTCGTCCCGAAATTTATTTAGAGGAAACTCGTGGAAAAGATGCGGATATTTTGCCTTCATTTGATCTTCGCGTTACCAAGTAAACTCGGGTCCACGTTTAGCTTCCCATCGAACTTTGACCAAAGGAATGCGCTTGCGTTTGAGCCACTTGACTTCACGTTCCATGATTTCCACAGGTTTCTCAACAAATTTCAGTGTTTTGCCAACACGAATTTCGTCAAGCGGTATGTGGAGGTTCTCATCAGCTAAACACTTCTTGAGATTGGACACGTGAAAAGTTGGATGAACATTTCCAAGTTCAGGAGGTAACTCAAGTCTGTAGGCTACCTTACCAATTCTTTCGACGATCTTGAATGGTCCAACGTATCTAGGTGCAAGTTTTCCTTTCTTTCCAAATCTGATCACACCTTTCCAAGGTGAGACCTTAAGTAATACTCGATCACCGACTTGAAATTCCAAGGGTTTGCATTTTGGATCCGCGTAACTCTTTTGACGGCTTCTAGCTGTCTGAAGGTTATCACGAACTTTCTTGACCTTATCAGTTTTCTCTAAAATGAGGGCAGGTCCAGTAAGTTGAGCCTCGCCGATCTCATTCCAGCAGACTGGTGAACGACATTTTTGACCATAGAGAGCCTCGAAAGGAGCCATTTTGATGCTGGTGTGATAACTGTTGTTGTAGGAGAATTCAATTAACTGAAGATGTGAATCCCAACTACCACCAAAGTCGATCACACAAGCTCTAAGCATATCCTCCAGAGTCTGGATTGTTCTTTCAGATTGACCATCCGTTTGCGGATGATAAGATGTGCTCAGATTAAGTTGGGTCCCCATAGCAGATTGCATGGTTCTTCAAAAATGAGAAGTGAAACGAGCATCTCTGTCAGAAATGATGTTCAAAGGAACACCATGTCGAGCCACAATTTCATCCACATAGATTTTAGCAAGTCTGTCAGCAGGAAAATCCTCACGGATTGGCAAGAAATGCCCTGACTTAGTAAGACGATCAACAACTACCCAGATGGCATCATGACCTTTCTTAATGCGCGGAAGTTTGGTAACAAGATCCATATTAATGTTTTCCCATTTCCAAACTGGGATCTCTGGTTGCACCAATAAACCAAAAGGACGCTGATGTTCAACCTTAACCTTAAGACAAGTAAGGCATTTTGATACGTATAAGGCAATGTCTTTCTTCATACCAGGCCACCAATAATGAATACGAAGATCCTTATACATCTTATCTGAGCCCGGATGAATAGAATAACGAGACTTATGGGCTTCATCTATAAGCAAGGTACGAAGATCATCCTGGCTTGGGACCCACAAACGGTCCATGAAGTAATACGATCCATTGTCCTTCAGTTCCAGATCAGGTGTTATGTGATAGGGAAATTCCTTATCCATCAAACCTTGTGAAACACAAGATTGTTGAGCCTGAGAAATGCGTGCTTGGATATCGGATCGAGCTTGAATAAATGATTGAACACGTACACAATGAAGCTTAGTACGTTCCTTACGACTCAATGCATCAGCTACGACATTCGCCTTACCAGGATGGTAGCGAATTTCGCAGTCATAGTCGTTTAAAAGCTCAACCCAACGTCGTTGCCTCATGTTGAGTTCTTTCTGGTTGAAGATATGCTGAAGACTTTTGTGGTCCGTGAAAACCACACATTTTGTACCGTACAAATAGTGTCTCCAGATCTTAAGAGCGAAGACAACTGCACCCAACTCAAGATCATGAGTGGTGTAGTTCTTCTCACGTATCTTCAACTGCCCCGATGCGTATGCGATGACTTTGTTCCTTTGCATCAGGACACAGCCAAGACCCAATTTAGATGCATCGCAATAAATGACGAAATCATCATTGCCCTCAGGCAAAGTCAGAACAGGCGCGTCACAAAGCTTCTGCTTCAAGTTTTGAAAAGCTTCCTCTTGTTTGAATCCCCACTCAAAGGGTTTGTTCTTCTGAGTTAGAGCAGTTAGAGGAACTGCAATCTTTGAGAAGTTCTCAATGAAGCGGCGGTAATAACCCGCTAGACCAAGAAAAGAACGAACCTCAGTAGGAGTAGTAGGCGTATCCCAATCCTTAATCGCACTGATCTTGGAGGGATCTACATGAATACCTTGTTTGTTGATGATATGTCCTAAAAATTGAACTTCTTTAAGCCAAAATTCGCACTTGGAGAATTTGGCGAAAAGTTGCTCCTTCTTTAGGAGTTCCAAAGTAAGACGAAGATGTTGCTCGTGATCAGCTCTCGTCTTAGAATAAATCAAGATGTCGTCAATAAAAACAATGGCGAACTGATCCAAATAAGGTTTGCAGACCCTATTCATTAAGTCCATGAAAACAGCAGGAGCATTAGTCAAACCGAATGGCATGACTGTGAACTCGTAATGTCCATACCGAGTGCGGAATGTTGTCTTGGGAATATCTTCTTCATGCACCCGAAGTTGATGATACCCCGAACGAAGATCAATCTTCGAAAAATAAGAAGCGCCCTGTAACTGATCAAAGAGATCATCGATGCGTGGTAGGGGATATCGATTCTTGATGGTAAGCTTGTTAAGCTCACGATAATCGATACACATCCTAAAGGATCCATACTTCTTCTTGACAAAAAGAACGGGAGCACCCCAGGGTGAAAAGCTAGGACGGATAAAACCTTTGTCAGAGGGCTCCTGAAGCTGTTTAGACAACTCTTGCATCTCAGACGGTGCAAGACGATATGGAGCTCTGGCAATAGGATTTGCACCAGGTACGAGATCAATGCGGAACTCGACTTAGCGTGCTGGGGGTAGACCAGGTAACTCTTCAGGGAATACTTCAGAATAATCCCGAACGACAGGAATATCTGAAATAGACTTACCCTTGCCTTTATCTGCTGTAACATGTGCTAAGAAAGCCACATAGTTCTTCCGCAGATACTTCCGAGCTTTAAAACAAGACATGAGCTTAAGACCACCAGACGGTTTCTCACCTTGAACCTGTAGGATCTCGCCTGTCGAAAGCGGCACACGGACAATCTTCTCGAAACAAACTATCTCCGCGTGATGCTTGGATAACCAATCCATTCCCACAATAACGTCGAAGCTTCCAAGTTGCATTGGCGTGAGGTCAATAGGAAAAAGATGGTCGTTAAGGTTTAACTGGCAGTTGCGTAGAACAGAATCAAGAACAATGGGTTCACCACTAGCAACTTCTACTGTCAAGGGTTTTCCTAGTTTCGTTCTAGACACGCGAAGCATTGGCTCAAAGGGCAATGACACAAAACTCTTGTCGGCACCCGAATCAAAAAGAACAGATGCAGGCTGATTATTAATAAAGAACGTACCGTTCACCACGTTATCGTCCGCCTGCGCCTCTTGGGCATTCAAGTTAAAAGCTCGCCCTCGAGCCTGAGCCTGATTTTGGTTTGGATTCTGATTCTGGTTAACCAGCCTTGGGCACCGGTTTCTGTAATGGGTCAGATCCCCACAGTTATAACAAGCACCGGGTGGGTAGTGTGGTCGTGCAGCTTGACCCTGTTGCTGAGCAGGAGGCTGAGCAGGAGGCTGAGCAGCTTGTTGAGCCGGGTTCTGAACTGCCCGATTCTGAGCAAACCGACAAACATCGGCAATATGACCTGACTTCCCACAGTTAGTACAGAAACGGCACTGATGTTGCGGCTGGTGGTGACTGTTGCACCTATTGCACAAAGGTGCATTCCCTGAATAGGGCTTCTTCGCTGGAGGCGGTGTGGGTTGGTTGGGAGCTGCCTGGTTAGCTTGGGCAGTGACAACATAGTTTTGGGAAGCCTTACGCTTCCTTGCCCTTTTTGATGAACCAGAATCCTTTCTGTTCTTGTTTTGACCTTTCTTGCTATCTTCTTTGTCAGATGTCTGTTTCTTGCCCTTGTCACCCTTCCTGTGTAACTTATTCTTCCGAATCTGCGACTCAGTCAGTGTCACTGATAACTCGATAGCCTGACAGAGTGTGGCAGGGTTACTACCAGTAATGATGTCTTGCACTGAGTCAGGTAGGCCGTCGATGTACCTTTCGATAGCCTTGTCGAGTGGGGTAACCATCGTTGGGCAAAGCAGACTTAACTCCTCAAACCTATCAGTATACGCCCGATGCTCACCACTATCTTGCTTCAAATCATCAAACTCTTTCTCCAACGCTCGCTGTTCATGACGAGGACAGAACTCCCTCATCATAAGGGCCCTAAGTTCAGCCCAAGTTTGTGCTAGAGCAACTTCTGCACCACGGTCTCTCATAACCCCGTTCCACCATGTGAGAGCCCTCTTCTGAAACACGCTCGAAGAAAACTCGACCTTGCGATTATCCGGACACTGCACGTGGCGGAAAGTATTCTCAATGCTCTCGAACCATTGAAGAAGCCCAGTCGCTCCTTCAGAACCACTAAACTTGAGTGGTTTAGCCGAGTTAAAATCCTTGTATTTGCATGGAGCATTGTTGTTGTTGTTGGCTTGGTGCCATTGAGCAAAGAGATTTGGGAATTGAGCAGCCATCTGCTGCGCAATAATTTCTGCCAGTTCGGCAGTCGCTATCTGGTTCTCGCGTCGAGGAGGCATTCTAAAAGAGGAAATCATGAAAGGAAACGAGTGAGATGATTGGATGAAGAGAATGAGATGAAACAAAATCAACAAAAGCAAAGATGGTGGTCATTCGTCCGCATTACCAAGCAAACAAACGACACACAGTGACTAATCAAAGTAAATGGATCAAAAATAATGTATTGCGAAGACATGCTCGCCTATAAGTGAACACTCATCCCAAGAATTCCCAGGTAAGCACAACTGGTCTCCTGTCTGATGAGATATATACGAAGTGCTTGCCTAGACAGAAAACCCAGAATACAGGCATTTACTCTTCCAGTTTGCACGTGTTCACATTATTTAAAACCCAAAACGTTGACGAGATTTTGAAAATTTGAAGGCACAAGGCCAAAAATTTAGTCAAACTGGAAGGGTTCAAAACCTTACAAAAGAGGGTTCAAAACCTTGTAATAAATCATCCAAAAACAGATGATTGTTTTTCAAAAATTGTTTCGGGAAAAAAATTTGGTTTTTGTTTTGATAATCACCTAAGGATAGGTGATGTGCATGTTTTAAGATCTAAACACAAGATAACTTGTGTTAGGGTCCTAGAAAGGTTATAGTCTAGGTCAAAGAATTACTAATATCCTAATTCCCTATAACCATTGGCTCTGATACTAACTCTTCTGTCACACCCCGACCGCGTATAACATGCAACCGCGGCGGAAACGTCGGGGAGTGTTGTAACAGAATTAATTGTTTCATAACCATGGCATTCAAAGTTGTATTTTATTTATAAACGTAAGAGTTACATTGTCTTAAACAGGAAATAAGGAGTTCAAAACATAATTAAACTAAGTCTATCTTCATTTTATGTCTCTAAGGCACAGGTCCGCCCTAGTGTCACGATCATCATCCTACGGAAAAGCTCCTGAAAACACATGTGAAAATAGGTACGTCAGCATAAAAATGCCTGTGAGATACATAGGTTTTGTGAAAATAGGATTCATGACTTATAAGTTTAGGAAAAATTGTTTAATAACAGTCAGTCATGAACCTTGTAAGTTGTTTTGTTTTGTTTTGTTTTGTAAATCATTAAAAAGCAATGATATGTATAAATAAGAGAATAATGTAAGGTTAAATGAATAACCAAGTAAAAATGAGTTTGTATAAGATAAGTTGTTTTGTAAATCAATGTCTTGTGAAAATAAGTTGTTTATGTAAAATGTAATATGTCAAATATTGAAATGATTTAAGTAACGCTGCGACATGGAATGTTATACAAACACTTATATATAGGAAGTACCAGCGGTGTATCCACCATGCTTGTATCATATTACACTCGCCTCGTTACTCGAATCATTTACCCAAACCAACCATCAATGTAAATTGTTCATGTATAAATGAATTGTCATGTGTTAATGTGTAAACCATATTGAAATGTCTATGTCCAATGTAATTCACCAAATGTGTATATTAATGTCAAAATGTTTATGTTAATGTAGATCATGTAATGTTTACCCAAAAATATCCTGTATGGTAAGTGAAATATGTCAACTAAACCATATGTAAAATGCACAAAAACAAGGTATTGAAGTAAAACATGGTTTAAATCAAAGTTATGTTTTGTGGAACAAATGCATGCTATACTGATACAAACATTTATGCGGTATTGTGAAAATGCATACATCCAAGCCTTGAAACTGTGGCGATAAACCCTTAAACAAATTAAAGGTTTATCTAAGTTATGTATATCGAATTCGGTCATTCCCTCCAATCCAAACAAACCCAGGATTTCAGGAACGGGAGTTGTCAATTCCTATGGTACCACTACCTACTAACGAACGGCGTAGCTAATGTTAATGAATGTATTGTTCCATTGTAAACAACCCAAATGTCATACCAAAATGTAAACATGTGATGAAAACAACTGTACTAAGTATGCACACAATGGGCATACATAGCATGAAATGTAATGTGAAACAACGTACTAAGTATGCACACAATGGACATACATAGCATGAAATGTAATGTAAAACAATGTACTAAGTACGCACACAATGGGCATACATAGCATGAAATGTAATGTAAAACAATGTACTAAGTATGCACACAATGGACATACATAACATGAAATGTAATGTAAAACAATGTACTAAGTATGCCACAATGGACATACATAGCATGAAATGTAAGGTAAAACAATGTACTAAGTATGCACACAATGGACATACATAGCATGAACACAATGAAATCATGTACTATAAATGTACTAATGAACATAGCAAGTATACGATGTGAAAGCAGGAAAGCACGAAAGTAACAAGTAGGCACATGTGTTTCACCCCAAAACAGTTTGGAAAACAGTAAAAGAGGGGTCTATGTACTCACTTTTGATTGCTCAGAAGTCCTAAGATAATCACCAAGCAATGTTAGAGATCACGGAATCAAACGACACCTAATATAGGTAACTATGTTAATATATCGGACCTAAATCGGAAGATCGGATAGAATGCGGGTTCGTAAACCAAACGAGTATGGAGACTTGTGTAATATGGTTTAACAAAGCCTACATACTAAATGAAACCTAACATAAGTGTTTGTGACCCATTACGACCCGTTTAGGTAGCTTATGCTACTTTAACGCATCGTTCGCGTAAAACGCGTTCGGACCGCCTAACTAGTCCTATGACAAGTAAAATATGCCTTAACATGTCTAATATGGTTGTCAAATCAGTTTAGATGTTAAAAGTTATGTTACACATGTTTAAAACGAATTTTGGCATCAAAGGGGTATTTTGGTAATTTACCTAAGGCAAATAAACTACCTATCATACAACTACTTAAACGAAGCGACCATAAGGTATAACCTCGGAGGGTTATTCCCTATATACTATGGTCACCTAATGTGTTTGGTCGGATCCTAATGATCGACCAAATGGGTCGGGTTCGAAGGTATAAGCGATTTATTAGATCGCTTACCCTTACGACCCTAGACAACGTGGTAATCAGTAGGCATAGTCACAAGGGACTATAACCATCGTGATTACAATCACGTTGCGAAGTTCAAACGAACTTCGCATTGACCATAAACTGGTCAATGCAGAAAGTCAAACAAAGTTTGACTTTCGGACTCGAAAAAACAATAAAATAACGAAGGAACACTTACGAAGGGTCCCCGAATGCTAATCTAGATCAAAATAGCTCAGGTATGAAACAAAGGTTTCAACTTAGAGCACATTAGATCAAATTCTTGTGAGGAAAAGTGAAGGGTGGAGGTGGGTATTTATAGTTTTTGGTTCACCGTTAGGATCATTTCTTGGAAAAGGGGGCACGATCTAAGCCGTACACTTGTTGGAAAGTTGTGGTAACTCATTTGCCATCCACCATAAGAGTTTGACACTTGGCACTTGGCCTTTGGAGAGTGTTAAGGGCCGTTAACAGCTGAAAAAAAAACGTTTTGCTGCATCTGGCCACTACTTACGGACCTAGTTTGGCAGATTTACAGTTTCAGTCCCTGCAACCTCAAAACTTGGTTTTCGATGCGTTTTTTACACGTTTAAGCCCCGTTAACCCTATTTCAAAGCTCTAAAATGAAGTTAAAGTATAGGGAACTTAAATTGTGTTAAAAAATATCACGGGTGTCGGTTCGTTTAGCCGTACGGTTACGTTGTTCGGTTAATTACGACGGAATGCGCATAAGCATGAAAAATGATCCAAATGGCGTGACGAATGGATTTTTCTTATGCCAAACACTAAAATAAAATATTTTAGTGCTTACATAAATTTTTGGATGTCCGGATGTATTCAGAACGTAAGTTATGCGCGAAAATGCAAACTTGTGCACTTTTTGACGCTTTTAGTCCCTGAATGACCCCAAAAGTTTATTTTAGCATACCGAACCCCTCAAAGCCTATTTCTAAGCTATGTAAAGGATATTTATGGTATGTTTAACTTATGGTCATGTTCTGGAATGTTTGTTACAGTTCAAATTGGCATACTTTCGCAGTTTGTCAAGTTTAGTCCCTGTAAGCGAATTAATTTGTTTTTGCCATACCAAAGCCTTCAAAACTTATTTCTAAGTTATGTAAGGGTTATTTAAGGTATGTTAAGTATATGTTGATGTTCCGGAGTATTTGTCGCATTAAACTGGCTACGTTTACGCACCAGTTTGCGTATAACTCTCTAGAAAGTGATATAGAGTTTGAAATTGAATAAAAGTCAAAACATGAAAAATGTAAAACATAACCAAACAAACATTGGGATCAAATGACATTGTTTTATTGATAAAAGAACTGTTCACAATGATTTCAAGCACAGATGTTACAGTCTCCCCTACTTATGGAAATTTCGTCCCGAAATTTATTTAGAGGAAACTCGTGGAAAAGATGCGGATATTTTGCCTTCATTTGATCTTCGCGTTCCCAAGTAAACTCGGGTCCACATTTAGCTTCCCATCGAACTTTTACCAAAGGAATGCGCTTGCGTTTGAGCCACTTGACTTCACGTTCCATGATTTCCACAGGTTTCTCAACAAATTTCAGTGTTTTGCCAACACGAATTTCGTCAAGCGGTATGTGGAGGTTCTCATCAGCTAAACACTTCTTGAGATTGGACACGTGAAAAGTTGGATGAACATTTCCAAGTTCAGGAGGTAACTCAAGTCTGTAGGCTACCTTACCGATTCTTTCGACGATCTTGAATGGTCCAACGTATCTAGGTGCAAGTTTTCCTTTCTTTCCAAATCTGATCACACCTTTCCAAGGTGAGACCTTAAGTAATACTCGATCACCGACTTGAAATTCCAAGGGTTTGCGTTTTGGATCCGCGTAACTCTTTTGACGGCTTCTAGCTGTCTGAAGGTTATCACGAACTTTCTTGACCTTATCAGTTGTCTCTAAAATGAGGGCAGGTCCAGTAAGTTGAGCCTCGCCGATCTCATTCCAGCAGACTGGTGAACGACATTTTCGACCATAGAGAGCCTCGAAAGGAACCATTTTGATGCTGGTGTGATAACTGTTGTTGTAGGAGAATTCAATTAACTAAAGATGTGAATCCCAACTACCACCAAAGTCGATCACACAAGCTCTAAGCATATCCTCCAGAGTCTGGATTGTTCTTTCAGATTGACCATCCGTTTGCGGATGATAAGCTGTGCTTAGATTAAGTTGGGTCCCCATAGCAGATTGCATGGTTCTCCAAAAATGAGAAGTGAAATGAGCATCTCTGTCAGAAATGATGTTCAAAGGAACACCATGTTGTCACACCCCGACCACGTAGAACATACAAAACGTGGCGGAAACGTCGGGGAGTGTTGTAACAGAATTAATTATTTCAAATCCATGGCAATTAAAGTTTCGTTTTATTAATCAAATATGAAAGATTACATTGTTTTAAACAAGAACCAAAGAGTACATAACATAAAGTAACTAGTTCTTGTCTCGTTTTAAGTCACTAAGGCACAGGTCCGCCTAAGTATGTCTTGATAAGTCCTATGCATCATCTCCTGAAAACACATGTGAAAATAGGTACGTCAGCATAAAAATGCCTGTGAGATACATAGGTTTTGTGAAAACAGAATTCATGACTTATGTTTGAGAAAATGTGTAGTCATGAACCTTGTAATTTGCTTTGTCTTGTAAATCATTTGAAAAACGATAAGATCAGATGATATGTATAAATTGTAACACCTGTGCCTCCACGGCCATCAAACAAATACCAAACCAATGAAATATTGTATTTCATACTTTGGATTTGTAAAAATATGTGTATCATTTGCACATATCAATTTTTGTTCAATTCCAAACTCTAAATCACTTTCTGGAAGGTTATACGCGCACCGATGCGTAGATATAACCAGTTTAATGCAACGAACACTCCATAATAGTGAAATAGGCTTAACATACCTTAAATAACCTTTACATAACTTAGAAATAAGTTTTGAAGGCTTTGGTATGGCAAAAACAAGCTAATTCGCTTACAGGGACTAAATATGACAAACTGCGAAAGTATGCCAATTTGAACTGTAACAGACATTCCGGAACATAACCATAAGTTAAACATACCATAAATATCCTTTACATAGCTTAGAAATAGGCTTTGAGGGGTTCGGTATGCTAAAATAAACTTTTGGGTCATTCAGGGACTAAAAGTGTCAAAAAGTGCACAAGTTTGCATTTTCGCGCATAACTTACGTTCTGAATACATCCGGACATCCAAAAATTTATGTAAGCATGACTATATTATATTTTAGTGTTCTCCATAAGAAAAATCCATTCGTCGCGTCATTTGGATCGTTTTTCGCGCTTATGCGCATTCCGTCGTAATTAAGCGAACATCGCGTTCGTACGACCAAACGAACTGACATCAGACATATTTTTGAACATGTTTCATGTCCAAAATGTTTAGGCATCATTTTAGGGCCTTAAAGTTGGCTTTACGGGCCTTAGAAGTGTCGGAAATGGGCTTAAACACGTGCAGGGACTGAAACTGTCATTTCTGAAACTTTGTTCTGATATGTGACTGCTAGGCGGCCCGCCTCAGTTTCTTAACATCCTTAGGCGGCCCGCGTCAGACCTTCTGACCAGATTAAATGTATCAAACAGCAGATTGCAGCTGTTACATCCTCACCCACACATTCTCACATGTCTAGTCAGCGGTTAAGAACCATTTTCTAGTCACCATAAGGTTCCGACACATGTACGGACAAGATCATGGCACGTTTTCCATGAAACGATCTTAACGGTGGACCTTTTACTATAAATACCCCACCCCCATGCTTCAAAATTACAAGAATTCTGATTTGAGAACCTCTAAGTTGAAACCATTGTTTCATACCTGAGATTCTTGAATCGGGATTAGCATTCGGGGACCCTTCGTAAGTATTCTTTCGTTCTTTTCCTTATTTTATTGCTTTTCGAGTCAGAAAGTCAAACTTTGTTTGACTTTCATCGTTGACCAGTAATGGTCAATGCGAAGTTCGTTTGAACTTCGCAACGTGAGTGTAATCACGTTGGTTATAGTCCCTTGGGACTATGCCTACTGATTACCACGTTGTTTAGGGTCGTAGGGTAAGCGATCTAATAAATCGCTTATACCTCGAACCCAACCCATTTGGTCGATCATTAGGATCCGACCAAACACATTAGGTGACCATAGTAGGTAGGGAATAACTTTCCGAGGTTATACCCTATGGTCACATCGTTTAAGTAGTTGTATGATAGGTAGTTTATATGCCTTAGGTAAATTACCAGAATACCCTTTTCATGTATAATTGGTAATTAAGCATATGTAACCTAAACTTTTGTCACATAACTGATTATGTAACATGTTTAGGCATATAACACTTGTCATAGGGCTAGTTAGGCGGTCCGAACGCGTTTCACGCGAATGACGCGTTAAAGTAGCATAAGCTACCTAAACGGGTCGTAATGGGTCGTAAACAATTATGTTAGGTTTCAATTAGTATGTAGGCTTTGTTGAACCATATTACACGAGTCTCCATACTCGTTTGGTTTACAAACCCTCATGCTTCCCGATCTTCCGATCTAGGTCCGGTTAATTAACATAGTTACCTATATTAGGTGCCGTTTGATATCCGCGATCTCTAGCATTGTTTGGTTGTTACTCAAAGACTTCTGAGCAATCTCAAGTGAGTACATAGACCCCTCTTTTACTGTTTTCCAAACGTTTTGGGGTGGAACACATGTGCCTACTTGTTACTTTCATGCTTTCCTGTTTTCACATCATATACATGCTATGTTCAATAGTACACTTATAGTACATTGTTTTACATGATTTCATTGTTTTTATGCTATGTATGTCCATTGCGTGCATACTTAGTACATCGTTTTACATTTACATTTTATGCTATGTATGTCCATTGCGTGCATACTTAGTACATTGTTTTCATCACATGCTTACATTTTGTTATGACATTTGGGTTGTTTACAATGGAACAATACATTCATTAACATTAGCTACGCCGTTCGTTAGTAGGTAGTGGTACCATAGGAATTGACAACTCCCGTTCCGGACATCCCAGGGAAAGGGGATGAAAGGAATGACCGAATTCGATATACATAAGCACAGATAATCCTTTAAGTCGTTTAAGGGTTTATCGCCTCAGTCTCAAGGCTTGGATGTATGCATTATAACAATACCGTATAGATGTTCGTATCAGTATAACATGCATTTACACAAAACATAGCTTTGATTTAAACCAAGTTTTACTTCAATACTATGTTCTTGTGCATATGGTTTAGTGATATTTATCACTAGCCATACAGATCAGTTTGGTTACACATTAGATGATTTACATTGATCATGCATTTACACATTACATGATTTACATTGATCATGCATTTACACAAAACATAGCTTTGATTTAAACCAAGTTTTACTTCAATACTATGTTCTTGTGCATATGGTTTAGTGATATTTATCACTAGCCATACAGATCAGTTTGGTTACACATTACATGATTTACATTGATCATGCATTTACACATTACATGATTTACATTGATCATGCATTTACACATTACATGATTTACATTGATCATGCATTTACACAAAACATAGCTTTGATTTAAACCAAGTTTTACTTCAATACTTTGTTTTTGTGCATTTCACCTATGGTTTAGTTGATGCGTTTTCACTAGCCATACATATCATTTAGGTTACACATTACATGATTTACATTGATCATGCATTTTGACATATTATTCAATACATTTGACAAATTCATTTATACATGGACAATTTACATTGGTGGTTTGTTTGGGTAAGTGATTTAAGTAACGAGGCGTGTGTAATATGATACAAGCATGGTGGATACGCCATTGGTACTTCCTATATATAAGTGTTTGTATGATATTACATATTGTAGCGTTATTTGAATCATTTCAATTTGAGACATAGAACATTTTATACAAATAACATATTTTTCACAAGACATTGATTTACAAACAACTTAACTTATCATCTGAACTTATTGTTTTACAAATGATTTACAAAGACAAAGCAAATTACAAGGTTCATGACTAAACATTTTCTTAAACAGAGGTCATGAATCTTATTTTCACAAAACCTATGTACTCGCCGGCATTTTTATGCTGACGTACCTATTTTCACATGTGTTTCAGGATATGAAGCATAGGATTGATCAAGACATACTTAGGCGGACTTGTGCCTTAGTGACTTAAAACGAGACAAGAACTAGTTAATTTTGTTGTATACTCTTTACTTCTTGTTTAAAGACAATGTAACTCGCTTGTTTGATGAATAAAATGAAACTTCAATATCCATGGTTGTCAAACATTAATTCCGTTACAACACTCCCCGATGTTTCCGCCACGTTTTGTATGTTCTACGTGGTCGGGGTGTGACAGAAAAGATGGTATCAGAGCCAATGGTTATAGGGAATTAGGTTATTAGTAATGCTTTGACCTAGTCTATAACCTTCTTAGGACCCTAATGCAAGTTTACTTGCGTTTAGTCATAAAATAATACCGTCACCTATCCTTAGGTGATGACCACAACAAGAACATAAATTTCAAAACCGCTTTGAAAACTAATCATCTGTTTTAGGATGATTGATTACTAGGTTTTGAACCCTCTATTGTAAGGTTTTGAACTCTCTATTATATGGTTTTGAACCCTTTTGAGTTTTCAAAACTTCGTCAAGGTTTTGGGTTTTAAATAATGTGAACACGTGCAAACTGGAAGGGTGAATTCCTGTATTCTGGGTTTTCTGTCTAGGCAAGCACTTCGTATACATCTCATCAGACGCGAGACCAGTTGTGCTTACCTGGGAATTCTTGGGATGAGTGTTCACTTATAGGCGAGCATGTCTTCGCGATACATTATTTTTGACCCATTTACTTTGATTAGTCACCGTCTCATTTGTTTGCCTTAGGTAACAAACAAATGATCACAATTTTCATTCGCTACCATTCTGTATTGGTTATCCAATAACCTTTCACTCGTTTCTTCCTCTGTCTTTCATTTTCTTCTATAATGTCTATTCCTCTCAGCACTGGTCAAACGTCCGAGCGAACAGCCAAATTTGTCCAGCAAATAGGCGAAGTGATTCAGAAGACTGTGGATTTAGGCATTGCCATGGCTCGTCTCAACAATGAAGCCTCTCGTCTCGACAATGAAGCCACTCAAGAGCCACCAAAGGAAGCAGAAGTCAAGCCAGCACCAAAATCAAGGAAGCGTAAGGCTTCAAGGAAACCCGCAGCGGTTACACCTAATCAAGCGGGACCTAGTCATGTGGCAAGGCCACCAGCTAGGAAGCCGTACAATGGAACTTCACCATTTTGCAACAAATGTAAGGGGCATCACCTAGCTCACTTACAGTGTCATCGGTGTGTATCATGTGGACGAGTTGGTCACCTGGCAAGTACTTGTCAATGTAACCCGAACCAAGGTGGTCTAAATCAACCCCAAGTCAACCCAACTCAAGCTCGTTTTCCGCGTGGTACTTCCTACAACTGTGGCGATACGAGCCATTTCAGGAACAACTGCCCGAAGATAGTCAGTGCAAATCCAACCCTTGGATGAACATTCGGCTGAACAAAGGATGTTGCTGTCTTATGCCTTTGTTTCTTTTGTTTTCTTGTATTGTGAAACAATATGTCTTGTTCATAAATAAAAGTTGTTGATCACAATTCTGATATACAAGTATAATAACAAGTGTTTATGGCATTTCCCTATAATACCTGCATTAAGGAACTATGTTCCTTACAAACTACTCTTGTGATTCTCCCTTTCAAATGATCGCTCATGAGTCCCTCGAAAATTTTAAGTACTCGTTTCATTCTAAGAAACAAAGTACAGAAAATAAAGTGACATTATGAGTGATCATGCTTCTGCACATCTGTGCCTTTGGATCCTTGGTTAGATAACTAAGGGTATTTTCAAATATCATACCCATTAGGTTTTGATTTTTTTTCAACATACACAGTACAAGTATTTCAAAACAATCTTCATGATCTCAAAACATTTCATATAGTTTGAAAACAATTTTTCTAGATGCATTGTCTATGTTATTTCAAAAACATTGGCCATGTTATCAAAACCAACCTTCCTAATTTCAAAATATTTCATATAGTCTGAAGACAATATTAACACAATACATTTTCTTATCAAGTGCATGATTTCGAAAAGCATCATTTATGTCTTTCAAAAACCTTATACATAATTTCAAAATTCATCTCGCATGATTTTAAAACATTTTTGTAAAGATATCTATCTAATACACCTACTTTATGATTTCAAAAGTATTATATATAAGGTTTCAAAAACATTAAACACATTTTTCTTAAAAGAACCCCATGCACAGTTTTCAAAAATATATTCCTCATACATTGACTTAACCTTCAAATTCTGCTTCATATGTTGCCTTGACATATCAAGCATCTCAACTTCATAAACATTTTACTTCATGTTTTGACATAAACACATCCCGTGCAAGGTTTCAAAACATCTTCAACTTCTAAAATCCATATGGGATCTTTTTATCTTCACAATTAGATCCTTGTGGATGATTATCATTCAAATCAGAGTCCTTAATTGGATTCCTTATGTACCGTAATTCTAACATTTCGGTTCCTTACAATCGAAATCGAATTTTTCTTTTAAAAATCTTTCTATCTTTATAGTTAGATTCTTGAAAAACGTTTAAAGTACCAAATGAAATCCACGGAATGGATTCCTAGTGTGCTTTAAATGCATGTACGCAATTTACAAGACAAGTTAACAAACAATTTCGTGGTTATGTGACTATGTGTTTATTCATTTTATGTTTTCTTTTATGCATTTTGTGTTTTTGTATACTCTGGATATTCGTTATCCAAATCCTCGTAGAATCTTTCATATCTTCATATGAGGGATTCGTAGTAGGATATTCAAAAAGGTATTACCTTAAATCCTTAATGGGCTTCTATGTAATAGTTAAGACCCTTGGATTTATATAGTACCACTCCATGATTCATAAGAGACCCTTTAGTGGTCTAATAAAAAAGATTGATTCACAATTTGGTTAAAGAACGACATCTAGTGATGTAGCTGAACAGACTCCTTGATAGTCTATTAGATCATTTATTGATTTAATTAAAAGGACTCTATGGCGGTCTAGTCACACTCATCACAGGATTGTTCATTTGGTTTTCCCCTACACATTTTAAAATGGACTGAGTGAACTATGCAAGGAATTGTCTAATTATGGACGCGTACATAATTATGAAATTTAGTGTACAGAAACCCAGTAAGATTTATTATGTGTAAGAACCGATAGTGACAACAATAACAAAATGAGAACGATGTAATGGAGGTACGGTGGACGCACCAATGACGCTTCATATACTTGTATATAAGTATCCCTCTTACATTGCAATCATGATGTTATTAAAGATTACTAGAAGTTCAGAACCCTAATCAATATTGTTCGATCTTTTCAACTTCATGTTTTAAACTCTCATAAGTTTCCTCTAAATAAATTTCGGGACGAAATTTCGTAAAGTAGGGGAGACTGTAACACCTGTGCCTCCACGGCCATCAAACAAATACCAAACCAATGAAATATTGTATTTCATACTTTGGATTTGTAAAAATATGTGTATCATTTGCACATATCAATTTTTGTTCAATTCCAAACTCTAAATCACTTTCTGGAAGGTTATCCGCGCACCGATGCGTAGATATAACCGGTTTAATGCAACGAACACTCTGGAATAGTGAAATAGGCTTAACATACCTTAAATAACCTTTACATAACTTAGAAATAAGTTTTGAAGGCTTTGGTATGGCAAAAACAAGCTAATTCGCTTATAGGGACTAAATATGACAAACTGCGAAAGTATGCCAATTTGAACTGTAACAGACATTCCGGAACATAACCATAAGTTAAACATACCATAAATATCCTTTACATAGCTTAGAAATAGGCTTTGAGGGGTTCGGTATGCTAAAATAAACTTTTGGGTCATTCAGGGACTAAAAGTGTCAAAAAGTGCACAAGTTTGCATTTTCGCGCATAACTTACGTTCTGAATACATCGGGACATCCAAAAATTTATGTAAGCATGACTATATTATATTTTAGTGTTCTCCATAAGAAAAATCCATTCGTCGCGTCATTTGGATCGTTTTTCGCGCTTATGCGCATTCCGTCGTAATTAAGCGAACATCGCGTTCGTACGACCAAACGAACTGACATCAGACATATTTTTTGAACATGTTTCATGTCCACAATGTTTAGGCATCATTTTAGGGCCTTAAAGTTGGCTTTACGGGCCTTAGAAGTGTCGGAAATGGGCTTAAACACGTGCAGGGACTGAAACTGTCATTTCTGAAACTTTGTTCTGATCTGTGACTGCTAGGCGGCCCGCCTCAGTTTCTTAACATCCTTAGGCGGCCCGCGTCAGACCTTCTGACCAGATTAAATGTTTCAAACAGCAGATTGCAGCTGTTACATCCTCACCCACACATTCTCACATGTCTAGTCAGCGGATAAGAACCATTTTCTAGTCACCATAAGGTTCCGACACATGTACGGACAAGATCATGGCACGTTTTCCATGAAACGATCTTAACGGTGGACCTTTTACTATAAATACCCCACCCCCCATGCTTCAAAATTACAAGAATTCTGATTTGAGAACCTCTAAGTTGAAACCATTGTTTCATACCTGAGATTCTTGAATCGGGATTAGCATTCGGGGACCCTTCGTAAGTATTCTTTCGTTCTTTTCCTTATTTTATTGCTTTTCGAGTCAGAAAGTCAAACTTTGTTTGACTTTCAGCGTTGACCAGTAATGGTCAATGCGAAGTTCGTTTGAACTTCGCAACGTGAGTGTAATCACGTTGGTTATAGTCCCTTGGGACTATGCCTACTGATTACCACGTTGTTTAGGGTCGTAGGGTAAGCGATCTAATAAATCGCTTATACCTCGAACCCAACCCATTTGGTCGATCATTAGGATCCGACCAAACACATTAGGTGACCATAGTAGGTAGGGAATAACTTTCCGTGGTTATACCCTATGGTCACATCGTTTAAGTAGTTGTATGATAGGTAGTTTATATGCCTTAGGTAAATTACCAGAATACCCTTTTCATGTATAATTGGTAATTAAGCATATGTAACCTAAACTTTTGTCACATAACTGATTATGTAACATGTTTAGGCATATAACACTTGTCATAGGGCTAGTTAGGCGGTCCGAACGCGTTTCACGCGAATGACGCGTTAAAGTAGCATAAGCTACCTAAACGGGTCGTAATGGGTCGTAAACAATTATGTTAGGTTTCAATTAGTATGTAGGCTTTGTTGAACCATATTACACGAGTCTCCATACTCATTTGGTTTACAAACCCTCATGCTACCCGATCTTCCGATCTAGGTCCGGTTAATTAACATAGTTACCTATATTAGGTGTCGTTTGATATCCGCGATCTCTAGCATTGTTTGGTTGTTACTCAAGGACTTCTGAGCAATCTCAAGTGAGTACATAGACCCCTCTTTTACTGTTTTCCAAACGTTTTGGGGTGGAACACATGTGCCTACTTGTTACTTTCATGCTTTCCTGTTTTCACATCATATACATGCTATGTTCAATAGTACACTTATAGTACATTGTTTTACATGATTTAATTGTTTTTATGCTATGTATGTCCATTGCGTGCATACTTAGTACATCGTTTTACATTTACATTTTATGCTATGTATGTCCATTGCGTGCATACTTAGTACATTGTTTTCATCACATGCTTACATTTTGTTATGACATTTGGGTTGTTTACAATGGAACAATACATTCATTAACATTAGCTACGCCGTTCGTTAGTAGGTAGTGGTACCATAGGAATTGACAACTCCCGTTCTGGACATCCCAGGGAAAGGGGATGAAAGGAATGACCGAATTCGATATACATAAGCACAGATAATCCTTTAAGTCGTTTAAGGGTTTATCGCCTCAGTCTCAAGGCTTGGATGTATGCATTATAACAATACCGTATAGATGTTCGTATCAGTATAGCATGCATTTACCCAAAACATAGCTTTGATTTAAACCAAGTTTTACTTCAATATTATGTTCTTGTGCATATGGTTTAGTGATATTTATCACTAGCCATACAGATCAGTTTGGTTACACATTACATGATTTACATTGATCATGCATTTACACATTACATGATTTACATTGATCATGCATTTACACAAAACATAGCTTTGATTTAAACCAAGTTTTACTTCAATACTATGTTCTTGTGCATATGGTTTAGTGATATTTATCACTAGCCATACAGATCAGTTTGGTTACACATTACATGATTTACATTGATCATGCATTTACACATTACATGATTTACATTGATCATGCATTTACACATTACATGATTTACATTGATCATGCATTTACACAAAACATAGCTTTGATTTAAACCAAGTTTAACTTCAATACTTTGTTTTTGTGCATTTCACCTATGGTTTAGTTGATGCGTTTTCACTAGCCATACATATCATTTAGGTTACACATTACATGATTTACATTGATCATGCATTTTGACATATTATTCAATACATTTGACAAATTCATTTATACATGGACAATTTACATTGGTGGTTTGTTTGGGTAAGTGATTTAAGTAACAAGGCGTGTGTAATATGATACAAGCATGGTGGATACGCCATTGGTACTTCCTATATATAAGTGTTTGTATGATATTACATATTGTAGCGTTATTTGAATCATTTCAATTTGAGACATAGAACATTTTATACAAATAACATATTTTTCACAAGACATTGATTTACAAACAACTTAACTTATCATCTGAACTTATTGTTTTACAAATGATTTACAAAGACAAAGCAAATTACAAGGTTCATGACTAAACATTTTCTTAAACAGAGGTCATGAATCTTATTTTCACAAAACCTATGTACTCGCCGGCATTTTTATGCTGACGTACCTATTTTCACATGTCACACCCGCTCGTAGCGGAAACGCAAGGTGTGATCTGTCTGGTTTTCATTGCATAAATATCGATGTACATGAACAAACTATATGAATAAACATACTCCATTGCCATTACATAAGTGTTTCAAAAAAATCGCAACATAAGTTATGTACATTGTTTACGAACCATCAAATGAAAATAAGTTGTCATTGTTTCATACATCAAATGTAAGTCTAAAAAAAAATGTCAAGGCTTTGACCACTATATCATCGCAAAGAGGCGGTATATAATAGGCACACCCTTCAATAGTTGGCATGGAGTATTGATACTTGTTTTCTTTGAACTGAAATCTTTGCATTGGTCCACTAATTCCCTGAAATACATGTAAGTTTGAAAACATCAACAAAAGTTGAGCGAGTTCATGCAGTTTAGCTGTAAAAGATGTATTTGTATCAAAACAGTATGTAATATGTATTTGTCTCAATTGTAATTGTATCCAAACTGGATATAAGATGTATCTGCAAAATATGAGATGTATCTGTATTTGTATCAATTGTAGTATGAAAAGCGTCAATGAAATCGTGATCATTAATGTTTTGCAAGGACATTAATATGTGTGACGAAATAGGAAGCAAACCAACCCTAGACGATTTTATGCCGATTCCTATCGACTGGGACACAAACGCACTCTTCTGTATGGGTCCACGACCAAGAGTGGGGCTCGCCAAAACCCATTAGATCTAAACCTTTGTTCCTTGGTCCAAACTGGATTAATGGTGCTTATAGTATGGCCCTAATTCGCACATGATCTAAGGTGTTTCATTCCTTGACTTATCATACCATTGTACATGTATTTTCCCCGATAGTTGTAAAGCTTGAAAAACATTTAAATGAATAGGGGACATGAACTCACAGAATTGCGTCCGTGAATAGTAACTAACTGTGATCTGACATACGGTCGTCTTGAACAATGTTGCGACCTACAAATGTCCTTATATTTGTTAGACCCTTCGGTCTTTGTAAATGACCTGAGTATAAGTCTTGTGTCTTGAATATGTGTAAGACTTGTATGTCTTTACTGTTCGTTAACTGTGTATTCGATGTATGAGTTGTTCAAATGTTCGTTAACTGTGTATTCGATGTATGAGTTGTTCAAATGTTCGTTAACTGTGTATTCGATGTATGAGTTGTTCAAATGTTCGTTAACTGTGTATTCGATGTATGAGTTGTATAGTCGGATCTCGTCCGCTGAATCTCGTGTCTTGTATGTATCACTTGTATAGTTGTGTTTCCAATAATTGTACCATTGGGCCAAGCCCATGTTTTCAAGTTATTGGGCTTAAATAGTGCTGGGCCTTAAATAGTGTTGGGCCTCAATAGTGTTGGGCCTCAAATAGTGTTGGGCCTCAAATAGTGTTGGGCCTCAAATAGTGTTGGGCCTCAAATAGTGTTGGGCCTCAAATAGTGTTGGGCCTCAAATAGTGTTGGGCCTCAAATAGTGTTGGGCCTCAAATAGTGTTGGGCTTCAAATAGTGTTGGGCTTGAATTGGGCTTGAATAGTGTTGGGCTTGAATAGTGTTGGGCTTTGGCCCATATGTTTAGTATTTGGGCTTAGCCCATGAATTTATGTTAAGCCCATTATGAAAATAAGCCCATTAAGAAAAATAGCCCATTAAGTAAAATAGCCCTTTAAGTAATATAAGCCCATTTGTTATAAAAATAGCCCACTAGTATAATAAGCCCATTTATTTTTATAAAAACCTTTTTTATAAAAATTTACTAAGTATACTTGTTAGTAAATAAAAACATACTAGTTTTTATAAGTTTCTAAACATCCGAAATTTGTTATCGATGACATATTTATATTTCGTGTCGAAAGATCGTCTAAACGTCGTAGTAACTCCCCGGATTGGTGATTCGTTTAAGGATTCGTCCGTTGTCCATTTTGACCATAATTGGTGTCCGATTATTAGAATCGTCCGTAACTCGTTTTAAGGCGTAATTATGTGAAGTCTCGTAGGACTTTTGTTATAACGTGTTTTGAGTTTAACGGTGACATGAGATTCAAGTTCCTACAATGGTATATATAACTAATACACCAAGTAATATATCACACAAAAATTGTTAAAGTAACCAAATATATATTTTCTAAAAAAAATATATATTTTTCTTGTCTTTTATTTTGTAAACCCTTCTTTAATAACCTTTTTAAATCTTGTAGAGATTTACCCAAAAATGTTGTTATTTTATAAAATAAAGTTTTTATAAAAATTGGCCATATAACCTTTGTATCTTTATCTTAACCATGTTTCATTAAACATATCATTTTCTTTATTAAATCAACAACAATTTATACAACATCTTAACTAAACATCATGAGACTTTTATAACATGAAATTATCAAGATGATATCCAAATCATGTAGGGTTTTAACCATGATCATTTCATATGCTAACAAGTTCAAAAACCAAGTTACATTTTAGTTTTAACAACTTTTATAAAAATCTCTAGTTGTATGTTACTTTTTATAATCTTGTAAAAGTCTTGTTTTTAATTAAAAACCCTAAATACTTTCACAAGATCACTAGTTATGATCATCCATTTAATCCTTTATGTTAAAACCCTTTAACATAAACATGTATAATTTTTAGATCATATCTTTCAACATCTTCTAACACTTTATTTGTATCATAATCATCATAGCAAGATCTAATATGCATATAACAAGTCTAAGATCACAATATAAACAAACATAAATATATCATGATTTTTATCTTTGCTTCTTTGTATTTTTCATGTTTATTATGTATGATTACTTGGTTATTATTAGTAATAATAACAATCATAGGCATAATATTTGTATAAAAAAAATAGATATAGAAGCTTACTTCTAGCACTAGGCTAGGGATGATCTTAGAAGATTATTAAGACTAAGAAGATGATGATCTTGTTGGTAGAATACTTTTGTATGGATGGAAACCCTTCCTTTTACTTCCAAAAGCTTTAGATCCTCTTATGTTACTTGGAAATCCATATTGATCATGAAGGAGGTAATAAAAATAAATGGGTTTTTGAGGGTGTTCTTGTGAAAAAGATGAAGATGATAAGATAGTTTTTATTTGTGAAAGATAAGTTGAAAAGGGTGATAAAATGCTAGTAAACTAAATGAGACATAATGTTATAATCATCCACTAACATCATCCACTTGCAACCAACAAATAATATCTTGATATTTGCATGTGAAATATGGGTATGGGACCCACTAAAAACGTTCACCACATGTGGGGGGGGGGTTAAAGTGTAACATTTTTATAAAAATGTCTTAAACATGTAGATATTTTGGTAATTAGGCTAAGTATGGTGATTAGGGGTAATCTTTCACCATTAGGAGGTAATTAGTGATTCGGAATGTTAATTATCATTAACAAATTCACTAAACTAGTAGAAATGGTATTTTGATATCTTAAACGACTTCCGTTTGGTCGTCGGTTCAATAAAAGCACTTTTAATTCCTACCGACGAAGTTTTTCCGTAAGTTGTAAATCCGCAACCAAGAGATGTATAAAGGGATTTCCAAATGTTTTCAAAATGTTAGGTGATCATTACTAGTTTAAAATGATCCAAATAATGTTAGATGGTTACTAAAAAAAAGATCCGATATCGTTCGGATAATCGTTACGCTTTGTTTCCGTTTGTCGGTATTTGAACGCTAAGCTTGTGTATTTTGTGTGAACTGATGTGATTATGGTTCGGATGATACCCGAAGGTATCTTCATATGAATTCTATGTTAAATAATATTTTTACATGTCGTAAAAATATTACAAAGCTGATTTCTGCAGAATTTCTGCGGAAAAGTGTAGAAATCGTCGCTTTTAGTGCTTTTCGGCAGTTTTCGGTGCTACCAGACATTGGTAGTATATTAAACCAAACCCTTGCATTCCCATATAGGGTTTAATGTTCATTTGATGTTGGACTTCTGTCTAAGTCCTAAAGATGTAATTTAGATGGTTTCGCTGGATCCTGAGTTTTCGTCAGCACGCTAGTTCACTAGATACTGCTCTAGTTGTTTCGATGCATTGTTTACATTGTTTCAAAGGTAACCAATAAAATGAATCATGTGCATCATAATTGAATATCCCATAAGTATTCTAAGATGTATATTATGTAATACGCAGTTCGAGTGTTCGAAATGCATAAAAATGTAGCTAAAATGAGTACTTTAAGTGTAAGAAAGTTACCGAAAAGTGTCAGTTGTCACATTCTCCCCCTGTTATTGAGAATTTCGTCCCGAAATTCAAGCTGAGTCATCCTTTGCAGGATTGTTCTCAAACAGGTGAGGATATTTGACTTTGATTTGATCTTCACGTTCCCAAGTATATTGGGGTCCGTGTCGAGAGTTCCAACGAATTTTTACTAATATGTGACGACTCCTTTGTATTTTCTGGACCTTCCGGTCCATGACCTTAATAGGTGCTTTGTGAATTGGAGTTTGTCATCAATGTGAATCTCATCCTCCGAGATGATAACCGTTTCTTGTGTTGGACTCTTCTCAAGATTCGACACATGAAATGTGTCGTGTACACTGCTTAGTTCGTCTGGTAACTTCAAGTTGTAGGCAATAGTGCCAATCTTTTCTAAGATTTTAAATGGTCCAATGTAACGTGGGTTAAGCTTTCCACGTTTACCGAACCTCGCTACGCCTTTCCAAGGCGAGACTTTCAACAAGACTTTGTCTCTAACCTCGAAAGATAATGGTTTTCGTCTTTTATCTGCGTAGCTCTTTTGTCGATCGCGAGCCGCCTTGCTACGGTCTCGGGTCTGAAAAATTTTATCCGTAGTCTCTTGGACTAGTTTCGGATCAATTAATTAACTATCGCCTGTTTCCGCCCAACATAGCGGAGAGCGACACTTTCGACCATAAAGAGCTTCAAACGGTGCAGCTTTGTATAATAGTATTGTAGCTGTTATTGTAGGAAAACTCAACTAAAGGTGGATGAGTATCCCAATTGCCGCCTAAATCCATAACACATGCGCGACACATATATTCGAGTGTTTGGATTGTCCGTTCGCTCTGGCCGTCAGTTTATGGATGAAAGGCCGTGCCTGGATTCAAATGAGATCCAAAGGCCTGTTGAAATGATTTCCAAATTCTAGAAATAAAACGACCGTCTCGGTCTGAAATGATTGAAATAGGCACTCCATGACGAGCCACTATTTCTTTGAGATAGAGTTCCGCTAGTTTCTCAGTATTATCCTTCTACCAAATCGGTAAGAAGTGCATGGACTTTGTTAGTCTATCGATGATTACACATATCATGTAGTGACCTCTTGAGGTCCTGAGTAACTTCGTAATGAAGTACATCGATATTTGTTCCCATTACCAAACGGGAATCTCGGGTTGTTGTAACAAGTCCGAGGGATTTTGCTACTCGACTTTTACTTTCGCGCAAGTCAAGCATTCTCCGATATAAGTCGCGATATCACTTTTGAGGTTAGGCCACCAGTAGTATTCTTTCGCTACGTAGGCCTATGTGCTTCCTCAAAATATCATCTCGAAGGCCGCCAAAGAATAGAACCCAATTTCGACTCATAAGGTATAAAGGTCCATCTTCTTTCGGCACTAATTGTTCCTTCAAGTCTCAAATTGTTTCTGCTTAAATATGCTCTTCCTTGAGCGCTTGTGAATCATCTTCTCTAGTGATTGAACCCTCAGTGTTCTAACTCGCTCCTTGCGGCTCAAGGCGTCAGCTACAACGTTTGCCTTGCCCGTATGGTACTTTATTTCATAATCATAGCCGTTCAACAATTCAACCCAACATCGTTGACGTATATTTAATTCTTTTTGGTTGAATATGTGTTGAAGACTTTTATGATCCGTGAAAATAATGCATTGAGTACCATATAAATAATGTCGCCAAATTTTTTTTTTTTTAAAGCGAATACCACCACGCCTAACTCAAGGTCGAGAGTGGTATAGTTCTTCTCGTGAACTTTTTAAATGGGCGCGACGTGTACACAATAACTTTTTCACGTTGCACGGGTACGCAACCCAATCCTTGATGCGAAGCATCATAGTCTACAACAGAGTCATCGGTATCGTCGGATAATGATAAGATTGTAAAATGCTATGCACCAATCTTAAGAATAAGTTGTAATGCTATATCTTGTTTTTCGATTTGAGGCGAATTTATTGTCTTTAACAACTCTAAAATGGTTCTCAAATGTTGCTCATGTTCATCAGTCGATCGAGAGTATATCAAAATGTCGTCAATAAACACTATGACGAATTTGTCGAGATACGGCTTGCACACACGATTCATTAAATCTATGAAGACTGCTGGTGCATTTGTTAAACCAAAAGGCATAACGAGAAACTCGTAACGACCGTAACTCGTCTTAAAAGCCGTTTTCGGTATGCTTTCCTCTTGAATTCGTAACTGATGATACTCCGATCGTAAGTCTATCTTAGAGTAGAAGCTAGAACCTTTCATAAACCATTTGAGTTAGTTGGAAATTTATATGTAACAATGTTTAGAAATATGAATTTTTGTTCATTGAAATGTTGTGCAATTTTTGCAAAACTTGCATCTCTCCCCTGAAAACCTTTAAAAAGATGTAAAATGATGAAGAGTGGGGGTTATGAACTCACAACATCCTTATTCGGTAAATTACAAGGTTCAGAAGGTGCTAATCAACATGGAGATTTGGCTACGGGTGCAGCTCCCTTTACCAAGTCGATGTGAAACTCGACTTGTCGATATGGTGGTAGTCCTGGAAAGTCTTCAGGAAATTCTTTTACTACTGGAATATCTATCAGCATCGGCCCAACGGCCTCCTTGTCGACAACATGTGCCAGAAAGGCAACACAACCTTTCCGTAAGCACTTCTGTGCCTTCACACAATTGATGATCCACAATGGTGTATCGTGCTTCTTTCCATGAATAACAACTGTCTCTTCGTTCAGTAGTGGTAGGCGAATGATCTTCTCGTGACATAAGACTTTGGCTAGGTTATCGGATAACCAATCCATGTCAACCACTACTTCGAAAATACTCAACTGAACGGGAAAAAGATCGATATTGAATTTCAGCTCTAGACTCGACTAGTTTACGTTTTGCCAATTCTATAGAATGAGGAGACGTCTAGCTTACTTGACTCTAGGCCAAGTACATTTTCAATTCTATGTGGCGAGGACTTCACTGTATAGTTTTAGGAACCCTATGTTTAAATGTAGGATAACCCAATCCATATGTTTAGATGTAGGATAACCCGATCCATATGTTTAGATGTTGGATAACCCAACCATATGTTTAGATGTAGGATAACCAAATCCCTAATTGTAGCTAGGACAATCCCGTCCCTAGCCATGAAACTCATGTATGTGAAATGTTGAGATGAAGCTAAAATTGCCAATTGTATAAAATAACATGGATGTGAAATGTTGACGAATAGGATACATACCGGTGGCCCTTAATGATTTGATAAGAGTCTGCTAATTCCCCATTAGCTAAGTTGATTTAGTAATGTGTGTCTAACTAACATGAATCTAGTTCGAGTGTATGCTTATCATTTAAAGACACTAGCTAAGCTAGGTGTTGGTATTAAAAAGAGTTGATACATGATGATCGTAAAGTTTACATACTCATGACATCATTAGGATTTTGTAGAGTATTCACACATCCTCGGTGAGATTAACTGCGAGAGTTACTGTTTGAGTGATCGAGGTAGAGTAAGAAAATGTGACCGTACTTTGGATTTTAGGGCTAAACTTAAATTGTGACACTCAAGGCGTTTGAATTCAGGCGTTACCAAGTATGGAACAATCCTTGAGAAACCATGAAAGCATCGAATGTAACCAACAACATTGGCTCTAGTCGTGATCGAGTTCTAGAATTAAAATCATATAAAAATTGATATGCAAATCAGATATATAAAAAAAATGATGTATGGTTAAATAAATAACCAATTGAAATGTAGTGTATGGAATATATCATGTCTTGAAATAGAATATTATGTCTTGTGTAGAGGATGTCACGTCTTGTGCAAAAATGTAATGTCTTGTCTTTGTCAAAGAGGTTTGAATAACACCACGATATGGAATATAATATAAGCACTTATATATAGGAAGTACCAGCGGCGTATCCACCATGCTTTTATCATATTACACACGTCTCATCCCTTACAAATAACCACAAAAAATGTCTTGTGTATACCAACGTCAATGACATGTATAACAATGTCTGGCGTAACAATGTCATGTATAAAACATGTCTTGAGTAAAAGCAATGGTTTTCAACACATAACTTTTAACTTAAACAATTGATTCTTTTGGCGCCATGATCTTTTTAATACACACTATTAAAAGAATCTAGACATGTATTTGGATAAATAAAGTCTATCATGTGCCCAAGAATGAAGAATGCAATCAATCGGTCATGGAAACCTCAAGACCATATTGTTCATACATGTTTGAATAAATGATAATGTGGATAACCAAAACCAAAAGGTGTAATGCCTCTTGCGTGTATTGGTCATATGTTTTAAATGGAAAAAAGAAGAAAAAATTCGTTGAGGAGGGGAAACCAACCAGTGGTCTTCGTCTATATAATATGTATTCCCTACTCTATGGACCTCGATCATCCTAAGTAGAGAAAATCCTTTGTCTTACTTGTCCATGTGACAATTATGGTAATAGTACTTGAGTTTCACGAGCTCTAGCAAAATTATTAGAATTTCCAAAGATGTCGAATAGAATGTAATGAGGGAGTTGCAGCATGGTTCATGCTATACCATCCCTTGGAAAAAGACAAATGTCAAACGATGGAATTTATTGTATCACTTCCAATAAATATGATAAGGTGGAATATGATAAGGTAAGGTAAGGTAAAGTAGGATAAAGTGTCATAAACACCCTGGAACCAACCCATGTTCAAGAATTTCGAGAATGTTGAGGAAAATTCCTCCATGAGTAGTTAACACGTTTTGTTTGTTTAAATGACTAGTCTCAACTGAATCGTGATATAGATCGAATGTTAGGTGTGAACAAATACGTGTCGTCTTCCTATATTGTATTGTATTGTATTGTATTGTATTGTATTGTATTGTATTGTAGGGTGTTATACTAACCACCCCCAGTTTGTGTTCTACTAGATAGGAAGAATTGAATCTCAAGTAATAACTTAAGAATTTTGAATGAATAGTGATCATTAGCTTGACCCGCAGAGTCCACCAGAATTTCCATGCACTACAAATTGTTATTACGTGGGCCCCCGTAATAATAAATTGTCTTGCATGGTCACCCTAGCATTCTCTCGTTCAGAGCAGGCGATCAGTCAGAGAGAGGACACTATTTTTTATATACCTTCAACATAAAAGGAAACTTCGTGATAGTTCACGTGTCAACGTCCGTTGTTGTTACTCGCAGGACGGTACGACGTTAGATGAAATAGAAATGGAAAGAATCTGTAACAATAACAATTGAAGGGGCACCTTCAAGATGAGTACTTCATCTTCCTTGTAAGGACAAGAGTATATCCACCTTGATTAGTATGAGTCACATGGATCTCGTCCCACTAATGGAGTTGTTGTCCAAGGTTACCACCTTCGCCTCGTCGTCATTATCATGGTCAGGCATCTCAGCATTCGCGAGAAAGCAACCATATTTTACGGAATTAAGTTTAAGATTTCACTTAGGAATCATGTTCGCCATAAGCTCCGCAATAGACATGAGGTCGACATTTTCATCGTGTGAGTAAAGAATAATAATAGAGTTTGAAGTCGAAGGTATTTTGTTCTTGGCAAAATATTTCATGCAACATATATATGAACCACCTATATATATATAATCATGTAAAATCCTATCAATCAAGGATTTCTATCTTGTATAAGCTGAACTTGTAAACTGTTTATAATGCATAAACTGATAAGGTAATGTATTGTAGGCACATAGTCTATTAATGTATTGTGTCTGTTTCTCATAGACTTCACCCATGGAAATGTCCTCGCTTGATTTATGTGAAATGAATTTTTGCTGTAGTGGACCTTGAAAAATGTTTATGCAATGAAAACCTTTTGACTTGTCCAATTTTATTTATAATCTGTTCAACATGAACAAGAGGTTTTCGTGAGAGATCCCTAGTGATTGTAGACTTAGACTCGAAAAAGAATCCTGGTTCACTACAATCGATGCTCTGATACCAATCTGTCACACCCGCTCGTAGCGGAAACGCAAGGTGTGATCTGTCTGGTTTTCATTGCATAAATATCGATGTACATGAACAAACTATATGAATAAACATACTCCATTGCCATTACATAAGTGTTTCAAAAAAATCGCAACATAAGTTATGTACATTGTTTACGAACCATCAAATGAAAATAAGTTGTCATTGTTTCATACATCAAATGTAAGTCTAAAAAAAAATGTCAAGGCTTTGACCACTATATCACCGCAAAGAGGCAGTATATAATAGGCACACCCTTCAATAGTTGGCATGGAGTATTGATACTTGTTTTCTTTGAACTGAAATCTTTGCATTGGTCCACTAATTCCCTGAAATACATGTAAGTTTGAAAACATCAACAAAAGTTGAGCGAGTTCAAGCAGTTTAGCTGTAAAAGATGTATTTGTATCAAAACAGTATGTAATATGTATTTGTCTCAATTGTAATTGTATCCAAACTGGATATAAGATGTATCTGCAAAATATGAGATGTATCTGTATTTGTATCAATTGTAGTATGAAAAGCGTCAATGAAATCGTGATCATTAATGTTTTGCAAGGACATTAATATGTGTGACGAAATAGGAAGCAAACCAACCCTAGACGATTTTATGCCGATTCCTATCGACTGGGACACAAACACACTCTTCTGTATGGGTCCACGACCAAGAGTGGGGCTCGCCAAAACCCATTAGATCTAAACCTTTGTTCCTTGGTCCAAACTGGATTAATGGTGCTTATAGTATGGCCCTAATTCGCACATGATCTAAGGTGTTTCATTCCTTGACTTATCATACCATTGTACATGTATTTTCCCCGATAGTTGTAAAGCTTGAAAAACATTTAAATGAATAGGGGACATGAACTCACAGAATTGCGTCCGTGAATAGTAACTAACTGTGATCTGACATACGGTCGTCTTGAACAATGTTGCGACCTACAAATGTCCTTATATTTGTTAGACCCTTCGGTCTTTGTAAATGACCTGAGTATAAGTCTTGTGTCTTGAATATGTGTAAGACTTGTATGTCTTTACTGTTCGTTAACTGTGTATTCGATGTATGAGTTGTTCAAATGTTCGTTAACTGTGTATTCGATGTATGAGTTGTTCAAATGTTCGTTAACTGTGTATTCGATGTATGAGTTGTATAGTCGGATCTCGTCCGCTGAATCTCGTGTCTTGTATGTATCACTTGTATAGTTGTGTTTCCAATAATTGTACCATTGGGCCAAGCCCATGTTTTCAAGTTATTGGGCTTAAATAGTGCTGGGCCTTAAATAGTGTTGGGCCTTAATAGTGTTGGGCCTCAAATAGTGTTGGGCCTCAAATAGTGTTGGGCCTCAAATAGCGTTGGGCCTCAAATAGTGTTGGGCTTCAAATAGTGTTGGGCTTGAATTGGGCTTGAATAGTGTTGGGCTTGAATAGTGTTGGGCTTTGGCCCATATGTTTAGTATTTGGGCTTAGCCCATGAATTTATGTTAAGCCCATTATGAAAATAAGCCCATTAAGAAAAATAGCCCATTAAGTAAAATAGCCCTTTAAGTAATATAAGCCCATTTGTTATAAAAATAGCCCACTAGTATAATAAGCCCATTTATTTTTATAAAAACCTTTTTTATAAAAATTTACTAAGTATACTTGTTAGTAAATAAAAACATACTAGTTTTTATAAGTTTCTAAACATTCGAAATTTGTTATCGATGACATATTTATATTTCGTGTCGAAAGATCGTCTAAACGTCGTAGTAACTCCCCGGATTGGTGATTCGTTTAAGGATTCGTCCGTTGTCCATTTTGACCATAATTGGTGTCCGATTATTAGAATCGTCCGTAACTCGTTTTAAGGCGTAATTATGTGAAGTCTCGTAGGACTTTTGTTATAACGTGTTTTGAGTTTAACGGTGACATGAGATTCAAGTTCCTACAATGGTATATATAACTAATACACCAAGTAATATATCACACAAAAATTGTTAAAGTAACCAAATATATATTTTCTAAAAAAAATATATATTTTTCTTGTCTTTTATTTTGTAAACCCTTCTTTAATAACCTTTTTAAATCTTGCAGAGATTTACCCAAAAATGTTGTTATTTTATAAAATAAAGTTTTTATAAAAATTGGCCATATAACCTTTGTATCTTTATCTTAACCATGTTTCATTAAACATATCATTTTCTTTATTAAATCAACAACAATTTATACAACATCTTAACTAAACATCATGAGACTTTTATAACATGAAATTATCAAGATGATATCCAAATCATGTAGGGTTTTAACCATGATCATTTCATATGCTAACAAGTTCAAAAACCAAGTTACATTTTAGTTTTAACAACTTTTATAAAAATCTCTAGTTGTATGTTACTTTTTATAATCTTGTAAAAGTCTTGTTTTTAATTAAAAACCCTAAATACTTTCACAAGATCACTAGTTATGATCATCCATTTAATCCTTTATGTTAAAACCCTTTAACATAAACATGTATAATTTTTAGATCATATCTTTCAACATCTTCTAACACTTTATTTGTATCATAATCATCATAGCAAGATCTAATATGCATATAACAAGTCTAAGATCACAATATAAACAAACATAAATATATCATGATTTTTATCTTTGCTTCTTTGTATTTTTCATGTTTATTATGTATGATTACTTGGTTATTATAAGTAATAATAACAATCATAGGCATAATATTTGTATAAAAAAATAGATATAGAAGCTTACTTCTAGCACTAGGCTAGGGATGATCTTAGAAGATTATTAAGACTAAGAAGATGATGATCTTGTTGGTAGAATACTTTTGTATGGATGGAAACCCTTCCTTTTACTTCCAAAAGCTTTAGATCCTCTTATGTTACTTGGAAATCCATATTGATCATGAAGGAGGTAATAAAAATAAATGGGTTTTTGAGGGTGTTCTTGTGAAAAAGATGAAGATGATGAGATAGTTTTTATTTGTGAAAGATAAGTTGAAAAGGGTGATAAAATGCTAGTAAACTAAATGAGACATAATGTTATAATCATCCACTAACATCATCCACTTGCAACCAACAAATAATATCTAGATATTTGCATGTGAAATATGGGTATGGGTCCCACTAAAAACGTTCACCACATGTGGGGGGGGGGGGGGGGTTAAAGTGTAACATTTTTATAAAAATGTCTTAAACATGTAGATATTTTGGTAATTAGGCTAAGTATGGTGATTAGGGGTAATCTTTCACCATTAGGAGGTAATTAGTGATTCGGAATGTTAATTATCATTAACAAATTCACTAAACTAGTAGAAATGGTATTTTGATATCTTAAACGACTTCCGTTTGGTCGTCGGTTCAATAAAAGCACTTTTAATTCCTACCGACGAAGTTTTTCCGTAAGTTGTAAATCCGCAACCAAGAGATGTATAAAGGGATTTCCAAATGTTTTCAAAATGTTAGGTGATCATTACTAGTTTAAAATGATCCAAATAATGTTAGATGGTTACTAAAAAAAGATCCGATATCGTTCGGATAATCGTTACGCTTTGTTTCCGTTTGTCGGTATTTGAACGCTAAGCTTGTGTATTTTGTGTGAACTGATGTGATTATGGTTCGGATGATACCCGAAGGTATCTTCATATGAATTCTATGTTAAATAATATTTTTACATGTCGTAAAAATATTACAAAGCTGATTTCTGCAGAATTTCTGCGGAAAAGTGTAGAAATCGTCGCTTTTAGTGCTTTTCGGCAGTTTTCGGTGCTACCGGACATTGGTAGTATATTAAACCAAACCCTTGCATTCCCATATAGGGTTTAATGTTCATTTGATGTTGGACTTCCGTCTAAGTCCTAAAGATGTAATTTAGATGGTTTCGCTGGATCCTGAGTTTTCGTCAGCACGCTAGTTCACTAGATACTGCTCTAGTTGTTTCGATGCATTGTTTACATTGTTTCAAAGGTAACCAATAAAATGAATCATGTGCATCATAATTGAATATCCCATAAGTATTCTAAGATGTATATTATGTAATACGCAGTTCGAGTGTTCGAAATGCATAAAAATGTAGCTAAAATGAGTACTTTAAGTGTAAGAAAGTTACCGAAAAGTGTCAGTTGTCACATCACATGTGTTTCAGGATATGAAGCATAGGATTGATCAAGACATACTTAGGCGGACTTGTGCCTTAGTGACTTAAAACGAGACAAGAACTAGTTAATTTTGTTGTATACTCTTTACTTCTTGTTTAAAGACAATGTAACTCCCTTGTTTGATGAATAAAACGAAACTTCAATATCCATGGTTGTCAAACATTAATTCTGTTACAACACTCCCCGATGTTTCCGCCACGTTTTGTATGTTCTACGTGGTCGGGGTGTGACATAAATAAATGTCAGGTTAAATGAATAACCATGTAAAAATGTGTTTGTAAAAGATAAGTTGTTTGTAAATCAATGTCTTGTGAAAAGTATGATATTTGTATAAAATGTTATATGTCTCAAACTGAAATGATTCAAATAACGCTATGATATGTAATACCATATAAACACTTATATATAGGAAATACCAGCGGCGTATCCACCATGCTTGTATCATATTACACACGCATCGTTACTTAATCACTTAATCAAACCAAACCACCAAAGTAATGTTTAACAATTGTAGAAATGTTTATGTATGGTCAAATTCGGTTCACACGGTTCACAGATACAAACGGTTCACAGATACAAACGGTTCACAGATACAAACGGTTCACAGATACAAACGGTTCACATAGTTAAATGATTACAACGGTTCAAAATGTGACAACTGCCACTTTTCGGTAACTTTCTTACACTTAAAGTACTCATTTTTAGCTACATTTTTATGCATTTCAAACACTCGAACTGCGTAGTACATGATATACATCTTAGAATACTTATGGAATATTCAATTATGATGCACATGATTCATTTTTATTGGTTACCTTTGAAACAATGTAAACAATGCATCGAAACAACTAGAGTAGTATCTAGTAAACTAGCGTGCTGACGAAAACTCAGGATCCAGCGAAAGCATCTAAATTACATCTTTAGGACTCAGACGAAAGTCCAACATCAAATATACATTAAACCCTATATGGGAATGCAAGGGTTTGGTTGAATATACTACCAATGTCCGGTAGCACCGAAAACTGCCGAAAAGCACTAAAAGCGACGATTTCTACACTTTTCCGCAGAAATTCTGCAGAAATCAGCTTTGTAATATTTTTACGACATGTAAAAATATTATTTAACATAAAATTCATGTGAGGATACATTCGGGTATCATCCGAGCCAAAAACTACATCAATTCACACAAGTTACGCAACTTAGCGTTCAAATAACATCTAACCGAAACAATTCGAAACGAATATCCGAACAATGTCAAATCTTTTTTTTTAATGGTCATCTAGTGTTAATTGGATCATTATGGTATAGTAATGATCATTTAACACCCTCTAAACACTTAAACACTTATACTTACACATTTCCTAAACAATTACCTAAAAAGTTCTAACACTTTTACTAGGTAAATCAAGAAGCAAAAACAAAGGGGACCCCCCCCCATTCACGGTCATAAGACCTTATGTGGGACCCTCCCCTTAATTTTTACCACTTAATTAAAATCTAGATATTTTCATTAGTTTCAAGTGGATAAATGTTGGTGAATTATTACAAGACTTAACCACTAAGTAATACTAGCATTTCACCACTCATTTTACACCTTTCATTTTTATTACCCAAAGAACACTCTCATCATCTTCATCTTTTTCACAAGAACACCTTCAAAAACCCATTTATTTTTATCACCTCCTTCATGATCAAGATGGATTTCTTTGGAACTTAAGGTGATCTAAAGCATTTGCAAGATTAAAGGAAGGTTATTCATCCATTCAAGAGCCTTAAATCATCAAGATCATCATCTTCTTAGTTCTTAATAATCTTCTAAGATCATCCCTAGCCTAGTGCTAGAAGTAAGCTTCTATATCTATTTTTTTCATACATATATTATGTTTATGATTGTTATTATTACTAATAATAACCAAGTAATCATACATAATAAACATGAAGAAAATACAAAGAAGCAAAGTTAAAAATCATGATATATTTATGTTTGTTTATATTGTGATCTAAGACTTGTTATATGCATATTTAATTTTGTTATGATGATTATGATACAATAAATTGTTAGAAGATGTTTTAAGATATGATCTAAAAATTATACATGTTTATGTTAAAGGGTTTTTAACATAAAGGTTTAAATGGATGATCATAACTATTGATCTTGTGAAAGTATTTAAGGTTTTTATTTAAAAACAAGACTTTTACAAGATTATAAAAAGTAACATACAACTTGAGATTTTTATAAAAGTTGTTAAAACTAGAATTAAGCTTGGTTTTTGAACTAGTTAGCATATGTTATAATCATGTTTAAAACCCTACATGATTTGGAGATCATTTTGATAAGTTTATGTTATAAAAATCTCATATGTTTTTGGTTAAGATGCTGAGTAAATTGATGGTGATTTGGAAAAGAAAATGATATGTTTATAAACATGGCCAAATGATTAATACAAAGGTTATATGGCCATTTTTTTAAAGACATTATGTTAAGAAAACTATCATTTTTGGTTAAATCTTTGTTATTTTAGAAAGGCTTTTATAAAAGAAAAGAAAAGATAAATATATATTTTTTAGAAAATATATATTTGATCATTTTAACAACTTAAGTGATGTGTGGTATTTGATGTATTAGTTATATATATCAAAGATAGGAACTTTATTACAATGGTAATAATGAACACATGATACATAATAATCAAAGTCTTATAAGACTTCACATAATTACGGCTTAAAACGAGTTACGGACGATCCAAATAATCAGATACAAATTATGGTCAAAACGGACGACGGACGAATCTATGAACATATCGCCATTCGGAGAAGTTACTACGATGCTTAGGCGACCTTTCGACGCGGACGCAGGAATTTCGTTACCATTAACAAAATTCGGACATTTTGAAACTTATAAAAACTATTATGTTTTTATTAACTAAAAAGTATATTTAGTTATTTTTATAAAAATGTTTTTTTATAAAAATGAAAGACTTATACTTTCAAACGGGCTTGCATTTCTTAATGGGCTAGTTTATACAAATGGGCTATCTTTTATAAATGGGCTATTATTTATAAATGGGCTTAACTTCATAATGGGCTTATCAAAACACATGGGCTAAGCCCAAAACCAAACATATGGGCCAAGGCCCAATAACATTAAGCCCAGTACTATTCAAGCCCAACACTATTCAAGCCCAACACTATTCAAGCCCAACACTATTTGAGGCCCAACACTATTGAGGCCCAACACTATTTAAGGCCCAGCACTATTTAAGCCCAATAACTTGAAAACATTGGCTTGGCCCAATGTTACCATTATTGGAAACACAACTATACAATTAATACATATAAGACACGAAATTCAGCGGACTAGATCCGACTATACAACTCACAAGATACAGGATAACATTTATATATATATATTTGGTGAAAAATATATATATAACATTTGAACAACTCATTCATCGAATACACAGTTAACGAACAGTAAAGACATACAAGTCTTACACATATTGAAGACACAAGACTTGTACTCAAGTTCTTTACAAAGACCGAAGTGTCTAACAAAAATAAGAACATTTGTAGGTCGCAACGCTATTCAGGACGACCGCACGTGAGATCTTATTTACATCTATTCACGGACGCGATTCTGTGAGTTCATGTCTCCTATTCATTTAAATGTTTTACAACTTTACAACTATCGGGGAAAATACATGTTCAACGTATGTTAAAGTTAGGGAATGAAACACCTTAGATCATGTGCGAATTAGGGTTATACATCTAAGCACCATTAATCCAGTTTGGACCTAGGTACAAGTGGTTAGATCTAATGGGTTTTGGCGAGCCCCACTCTTGGTCGTGGACCCATACAGAAGAGTGCGTTTGTGTCCCAGTCGATAGGAGTCGACATAAAAATCGTCTAGGGTTGGATTGCTTCCTTTTTCGTCACACATATTAATGTCCTCGCGAAACATTAATGATCAACGATTTCATTGACGCTTTACATACTACATCATTACATACAGATACATTTTATACAACTCACATTTTACGGATACATCTTATATCCAGTTTGGATACAATTACAATTGAGACAAATACATATTACATATTGTTTTGATACAAATACATCTTATACAGCTAAACTGCATGAACTCGCTCAACTTTTGTTGATGTTTTCAAACTTACATGTATTTCAGGGAATTAGTGGACCAATGCAAAGATTTCAGTTCAAGGAAAACAAGTATCAGTACTCCATGCCAACTATTGAAGGGTTTGCCTGTTATATACCGCCTCTTTGCGGTGATATAGTGGTCAAAGCCTTGACATTTTTAGACTTACATTTGATGTATAAAACAATGACAACTTATTTTCATTTGATGGTTTGTAAACAATGTACTTAAATTATGTTGCGATCTTTTGAACAATTATGACAATGGCATTGGAGCATGTTTTATTCATTTAGTATGTTCACTTATATTGTTATGCAATGAGAACCGATCAGATCACACCCCGCGCTTCCGCTACGAGCGGGTGTGACAGAATGGTATCAGAGCTTCGATTGTAGTGAACCAGGATTCTGTCTCGAGTCTAGTCTACAATCACTAGGGAACCTCTCACGAAACAATTTACACAAGAACAAGAGTTTTCATTGCATAAACATTTTTCAAGGTCCACTACAAACAAATATTCACTTCACATAAATCAAGCGAGGACATTTCCATGGGTGAAGTCTATGAGAGATAGGCGCATTACATTAACAGACTATGTGCCTACAATACATTACATTATCAGTGCTTATACAAGATAGACACATTACATTATCAGTTTACACATCATAAACAGTTTACAAGTTCAACATATACAAATTCAACTTATGTAAGATAGAAATCCTTGTTAGATAGGATTTCATGTGATTATATATATATGATTTATTTATATATGTTTTGTACAAAATATTTTGCCAAGGACAAAATACCTTCGACTTCAAACTCTATTATTATTCTTTACTCACACGATGAAAATATCGACCTCAAGTCTACTGTGGAGCTTATGGCGAACATGATTCCTAAGTGAAATCTTAAACTTAATTCCGTAAAATATGGTTGCTTCTCGCGAATGCTGAGATGCCTGACCATGATAAATGACGACGAGGCGGAGGTGGTAACCTTGGACAACAACTCCATTAGTGGGACGAGATCCCTGTGACTCATACTAATCAAGGATGATATACTTTTGTCCCTATAAGGAAGATGAAGTACTCATCTTGAAGGTGCCCCTTCAGTTGTTATTGTTACAGATTCTTTCCATTTCTATTCCATCTAACGCTGTGCTGTTTTGTGAGTAATGAAAACGGACGATGACACGTGATCTATCACGAAGGTCCCTCCTATGTTGAAGGTATACAGACAATAGTGTCCCCCCTCTGACTGATCGGCTGTTTTGTACGAGAGAACGCTAGAGTGACCATGCAAGGCAATTTATTATTACGGAGGCCTACGTAATAACAACTTGTAGTGCATGGGAATTCTGGTGGACTCTGCGGGCCAAGCTAATGATCACTATTCGTTCAAAATTCTTAAGTTATTACTTGAGATGCAATTTTTTTATCTATTAGGACACGAACTGAGGTGGTTAGTATAACACCATACAATACAATACAATACAGGAAGATGACACGTATTTGTTCACACCTAACATTCGATCTATATCACGATTCAGTTGAGACTAGTCATCTAAACAAACAAAACTTGTTAGCTACTCAGGGAGGATTTTCCTCAACATTCTCGAAATTCTTGAACATGGGTTGGTTCCATGGTGTCTATGACACTTTATCCCACTTTACCTTACCTTACCTTATCATATTCCACCTTATCATATTTATTGGAAATAGATACAATAAATTCCTTCGCTTGACATTTGTCTTTTCCCAAGGGATGGTATGGCATGAGCCATGCTGCAACTCTCTCATTGCATTCTATTCAACATCTTTGGAGATTCTAATGATCTTGCTAGAGCTCGTGAAACTCAAGCACTATTACCAAAATTGTCACATGAACAAGTAAGAAAAAGGATTTTCTCTACTTAGGACGATCGAGGTCCATAGAGTAGGGAATACATATTATATGGACGAAGACCACTGGTTGGTTTCCCCTCCTCAATGAATTTTTTTTTCTCTTTTTCCAGTTAGACATATGACCAATACACGCAAGAGGCATTACACCTTTTGGTTTTGGTTATCCACATTATCATTTATTCAAACATATATGAACAATGCGATCTTGAGGTTTCCATGACCGATTGCATTCTTCATTCTTGGTCGCATGATAGACTATATTTATCCAAATATATGTCTAGATTCTTTTAATAGTGAGTATTAAAAATATCATGGCACCAAAAGAAACAAATGTTTAAGTCAAAAGTTATGAGTTGAATATGGTTTAACAAAGCCTACATACTAAATGAAACCTAACATAAGTGCTTACGACCCATTACGACCCGTTTAGGTAGCTTATGCTACTTTAACGCGTCGTTTGCGTGAAACGCGTTCGGAACGTCTAACTAGTCCTATGACAAGTGTTATATGCCTATACATGTTACATAATCAGTTATGTGACAAAAGTTTAGGTTACATATGCTTAATTACCAATTATACATGAAAAGGGTATTCTGGTAATTTACCTAAGGCATATAAACTACCTATCATACAACTACTTAACGAAGCGACCATAAGGTATAACCTCAGAAGGTTATTCCCTATATACTATGGTCACCTAATGTGTTTGGTCAGATCCTAATGATCGACCAAATGGGTCGGGTTCGAAAGTATAAGCGATTGTTGAGATCGCTTACCTTACGACCCTAGACAACGTGGTAATTAGTAGGCATAGTCCCAAGGGACTATAACCATCGTGATTACAATCACGTTGCGAAGTTCAAACGAACTTCGCATTGACCATAACTGGTCAACACTGAAAGTCAAACAAAGTTTGACTTTCGGACTCTAAAAGCAATAAAAGAACGAAAGAATACTTACGAAGGGTCCCCGAATGCTAATCTAGATCGAAATAACTCAGGTATGAAACAAAGGTTCTAACTTAGAGTCTTTAAGATCAGATTCTAGTGATTTTGAAGCAATGGGGGTGGGGTATTTATAGTTTTCGGGTAACCATTAAGATCGTTTCATGGAAACCGTGCTCAAATCTCATGCGTACACTTGTTGGAAAGTTAAGGTGACTAAAAATGGCTCCAAATCAATTGAAAGGGCAATTGAGAATGTGTGGTTGTGGATTAAACAGCTGGAATCTGCTGACTGTTCGATATTATCTGATCAGAGAGGCTGACGCGGCCTGCTTCAGGATATACCAAAACTCAGGCGGGCCGCCTGGACATGTCTGATCAGACACAAGTTTCAGAAATGACTGTTTTGGTCCCTGCACGTGTTAAAGGCCATTCCCGACACTTCTAAGGCCCGTAAAGCCAACTTTAAGGCCCTAAATTAATGCCTAAACATTGTGGACATGAAACATGCTAAAAAATATGTCGGGTGTTGGTTCGTTTGGCCGTACGAACGCGATGTTCGCTTAATTACGACGGAATGCGCATAAGCGCGAAAAACGATCCAAAATGCGTGACGAATGGATTTTTCTTATGCCAAACACTAAAATAAAATGTTTTAGTGCTTACATAAATTTTTGGATGTCCGGATGTATTCAGAACGTAAGTTATGCGCGAAAGTGCAAACTTGTGCACTTTTTGACGCTTTTAGTCCCTAAATGACCCAAAAGTTTATTTTAGCACACCGAACCCCTCGAAGCCTATTTCTAAGCTATATAAAGGATATTTAAGGTGTGTTTAACTTATGGTCATGTTCTGGAATGTCTGTTACAGTTCAAATTGGCATACTTTCGCAGTTTGTCAAGTTTAGTCCCTGTAAGCGATTTAACTTGTTTTTGCCATACCAAAGCCTTCAAAACTTATTTCTAAGTTATGTAAAGGTTATTTAAGGTATGTTAAGTATATTTGACTATTCCGGAGTGTTCGTTGCATTAAACTGGTTATATTTACGCATCAGTGCGCGTATAACCTTCCAGAAAGCGATTTAGAGCTTGAAATTGAACAAGAGTTGATATGTGCAAACGATACACATATTTTTACAAATACCAAGTATGAAATACAATATTTCATTGGTTTGGCATTTGTTTTATGGTTGATGTGACACAGGTGTCACAGTCTCCCCTACTTTAGGAAATTTCGTCCCGAAATTTATTCGTAGGAGTCTATTTGTGACTTTGTGTCAAATAACCACCAGAGATATGTAAGGCATAATCCTGTCATTTCCTTAACGGACATCCTTCGGAACGAAAAATGAACTGACGGAGTCATTTTCCTCAACGAGTATTCTTCAGAAGTGGAAATGAAGGAATAAACAAACGGGGATTCATTTCCTCAACGGACAATCTTCAGAAACGTAAAATGAACTTACGGAGTCATTTTCAACGGGTGCTTCATCAGAAATGGAAATGAAAAGGAGAAACAAACGTATATTCATTTCCTCAACGGACAATCTTCAGAAACTAAAAATGAACTGACGGAGTCATTTTCAACGGGTGCTTCATCAGAAATGGAAATGAAAAGGAGAAACAAACGGATATTCATTTCCTCAACGGACAATCTTCAGAAACGAAAAATGAACTGACGGAGTCATTTTCAACGGGTGCTTCATCAGAAATGGAAATGAAAATGATAGACAAACGGATATTCATTTCCTCAACGGACAATCTTCAGAAACGAAAATGAATAAACGGAGTCATTTTCAACGGGTGCTTCATCAGAAATGGAAATGAAAATGATAGACAAACGGATATTCATTTCCTCAACGGACAATCTTCAGAAACTAAAATGAACAAACGAAGTCATTTTCAACGGGTGCTTCATCAGAAATGGAAATGAAAATGATAGACAAACGGATATTCATTTCCTCAACGGACAATCTTCAGAAACGAAAATGAACAAACGGAGTCATTTTCAACGGGTGCTTCCTCAGAAACAGAAATGAATAGAGTTAACTTCTAGGCACATGACAAAGCTCGCTGTGGTTTCTGTGCACTAATTCCATAATTATGTATGCATCCATAATTACGTAATTCCTTGCACAGTCCGCACAGTTTGTCTTGTAATGTTTAGGGGAAGAAAATCAAACCTGTGATGAGGGTGACTAGACTACCATAGGGTCCTTTTAATTAGATCGACAAATGATCTTTTTAATTAGGCCACCAAGGAGTCCTTTCAGCTATATCATCACATGATGTTCCTAACCAGATTTTTGGCTCAATATGTTTAACTAGACCACTCAAGGGGTCTAATTATGGAGTAGTACTTTATAATCCAAGGGACTTAACTACAACATAGTAGTCCATTAAGGATTTTATGTAGTAGCTTTGGGAATCCTATTATGAATCCCTCATATGAAGATACGAAAGGTTCTACGAGGATTTGGATAACAAAAATTGGATTACACAAAAACATATAAAGGAACACATAAGCACATAATCACATAGTTGTTTAACTTGGTTATTAATTTGTTATCGATTGAGAACGGATATGGAAACCAGTCAATGGACTTCAATGTCCTCTTGGATCTATCTGAAAAGATAGGAAGATCTCTCAAAAAAATTCGATTTTGTTTTCAAAGAAACGTAATATTCGAATTAAGGAGCACAATAATTTTAGGATTTACGGAAATACCCTTGGGTACCCTATTAAGGATTTATAGTGGTACTTTGGGTATTCATCCAGTGTTGTAACTTGCGCCTTGTACTTCGTTTCCTTAGAATAAACGGGTACTTAGGAATTTCGTGGAAAACGCAAGAGATCATAGAATGGGAAAATTTTGGGGGTAGTTTGTTCTTCAAGGAATACGGTTCCTTGATTGTCGGTATTGTAAGAGATATGTTGTTTATACAAGCAACCACATAAATACATTGCAATGTATATAAAAGATTTATTTATAAACAACGATAACAACTGTTTCTTGGACCTTGACAACTAAAGAAAATAATACATAAGGATTGATTATTTCTATACAGCGTTGTCTTCCATTCGGTCAGATGCTCATCCCTGTGCTGGATTTGCATTAGCAAGTTTTGGGCAATTTCTTCGGAAATGACCCATCTCGCCACAGTTGAAGCAAGAACCTGGTAGAAAACGACCTTGAGCAGGATTGTTGCCAGCTTGGTTTAGTGCAGCTGCAGCTGGGTAGACTCTTGCTGTATTATCACACCCTCCAAAAACCCCACCCCGCCTTGGAGGCGTGACATGCCCAGGATCATAGCCACCAATCATATTGAACAAAGCATGTAAGTAATTTTTATAAAATCCAACACAATACAATTGGTGTCAAAACATAGTTTGAGTTTACAGCGGAAGCACAAAACATAAGTTCAATATTAATTGAAATGTTTTCCCACAACGACCACGCCTCCTCTTGTGCAAGCTCCTTAAGCTAACCGATCTAACGACCTGCAAGGCATGTAACAACGAGTCAACAACAAAGTTGAGTGAATTCACGGTTTCTGTTCTCTGGCTTACTAGCCCGTAGGATTATGATTATCCCGAAGTTTTGTTTTGTTGTCCTAACCAGGACGAACGTACGTTATTCTGCACTCTGGAGAATTCGTATGTATCGCGGTCTCCCAGACATGTGTGCGAAGATTAGTGGAGTGGCATCCTACCTACTGAGGATGGTCGTGCCTTGTAGAATAGTCTGTGAACTCACCTTGATTTAACAAGCTTCCTTATTCTAAATCTTCTGAGAATTAGCATCTACTTTGGTATGAGGTAGAGTTTAGCCTACTAATAAGCTTAATAACCTAATTTGCACACGAAACTAGGTAAATAACTAATACAGCTTTTACGATAACTCATGAGATCAAACCCTCACAACAAATGACAAAGTGCGATACTTAAACATCCAGCGGATTCACAACGAATGACAGAGTATAGTTCGATTTCGAACAGCACTCAAACATTCAAGTCGAAATCACGACGAATGACAAAGTATAAACCCAATTTGAGCAGCACTTAAACATCTATCGGATAGTTTCAATCGATCGGACATTAAATCGTAGCAGCGATTGAATTAATACCCTGTATCGTAGCAGCAATTAGTGATTGTGTGTGTTAATTGTAGTATTTCGACTATAACTCAGCGTAGAATTGGAATTTCTACGACGTTTCAGAGCCAGAAATCGAGTGCCAATGTTCTGTATTTATACACCAATTTGGAACAGCTTACGGACCGTAACAAATATTCCCTTACGGTCCGTAAGGGACACCTCATTCTTATAGGGTAGCTACGAGTGAGACTAGGCCTGCTGAGTCAACAAATTCTTAAAATTCTATTTCGACAACGAATTAGATAGATAATCATCAATAGAAAATACCCCCCCCCTGAGTTTTAGGGGCCCTAATCCTGATTATGATTCTTCTGAAAATCTTAGGGTTTGTGCAGAATCACTTGGGTTTCTCAATTTGGGTTTCCTATTGGACTAATTATAATACTAAATAGAACTTTTTAGTGAGAGTTGCTACATTCTCCCCTCCTTATAGAAATCTCGTCCTCGAGATTTACTCAAATAAGTAAGGATACTAGTACTAATCTTTTATGCTCGAGAAACTTAACTTTTCTGTGTTTATATCTAAAGTCACAAATCTTTAAACTTTTCATTTATCTCTATGTCTTAAAGAAATACTACCAGAAATTTGTCAGATAGACATTTCTTAAGATTGTATACATGAAATACTTAGGGATGACTTAACCTTAACCCATAGTACTTAAAATCAATATTATAGAACACCTTAAAGTATTGAGTCTTGCACTTGGAATGAAGCATTGTTGTGGATCATTGAACACTTTACCGGTTATAGTCTGGTTTTTCATCAAAAACTTTTTCCCCTTATTAAAACCAAGTTCACTATAACTAATGGCTCTGATACCACTATGTCACACCCTCCAAAAACCCCACCCCGCCTTGGAGGCGTGACATGCCCAGGATCATAGCCACCAATCATATTGAACAAAGCATGTAAGTAATTTTTATAAAATCCAACACAATACAATTGATGTCAAAACATAGTTTGAGTTTACAGCGGAAGCACAAAACATAAGTTCAATATTAATTGAAATGTTTTCCCACAACGACCACGCCTCCTCTTGTGCAAGCTCCTTAAGCTAACCGATCTAACGACCTACAAGGCATGTAACAACGAGTCAACAACAAAGTTGAGTGAATTGACGGTTTCTGTTCTCTGGCTTACTAGCCCGTAAGACTATGATTATCCCGAAGTTTTGTTTTGTTGTCCTAACCAGGACGAACGTACGTTATTCTGCACTCTGGAGAATTCGTATGTGTCGCGGTCTCCCAGACATGTGTGCGAAGATTAGTGGAGTGGCATCCTACCTACTGAGGATGGTCGTGCCTTGTAGAATAGTCTGTGAACTCACCTTGATTTAACAAGCTTCCTTATTCTAAATCTTCTGATAATTAGCATCTACTTTTGTATGAGGTAGAGTTTAGCCTACTGCTAAGCTTAATAACCTAATTTGCACACGAAACTAGGTAAATAACTAATACAGCTTTTACGATAACTCACGAGATCAAACCCTCACAACAAATGACAAAGTGCGATACTTAAACATCCAGCGGATTCACAACGAATGACAGAGTATAGTCCGATTTCGAACAGCACTCAAACATTCAAGTCGAAATCACGACGAATGACAAAGTATAAACCCAATTTGAGCAGCACTTAAACATCTATCGGATAGGTTCAATCGATCGGACATTGAATCATAGCAGCGATTGAATTAATACCCTGTATCGTAGCAGCAATTAGTGATTGTGTGTGTTAATTGTAGTATTTCGACTATAACTCAGCGTAGAATTGGAATTTCTACGACGTTTCAGAGCCAGAAATCGAGTGCCAATGTTCTGTATTTATACACCAATTTGGAACAGCTTACAGACCGTAACAAATATTCCCTTACGGTCCGTAAGGGACACCTCATTCTTATAGGGTAGCTACGTGTGAGACTAGACCTGCTGAGTCAACAAATTCTTAAAATTCTATTTCGACAACGAATTAGATAGATAATCATCAATAGAAAATACCCCCCGTGAGTTTTAGGGGCCCTAATCCTGATTCTGATTCTTCTGAAAATCTTAGGGTTTGTGCAGAATCACTTGGGTTTCTCAATTTGGGTTTCCTATTGGACTAATTATAATACTAAATAGAACTTTTTAGTGAGAGTTGCTACATGTATGGCCTATAAGCCCACAAGTTTGGCATTTGCGGCACTTTACATTGGCATGATGATGGAGGCTACATTGGTTGCACAAGGGTGCAGTTCCATTGTATGGCTTCCTAGCAGGGGGTTGAGCTGGTTGGTTGGGGGACGGCTTGATCTTTGTGAGTAACCATGGCGAGGTTCTGAGAAGCCTTTTGCTTCTTTGACTTCTTAGGGGATTCAGTCTGTTCATCCATGGTCTTTGATTCCTCGATTTGTTTTGATTCCTCGACCGGTTTCTTGTCACCTTTTCGGAAAAGTTTACCTTTCCTGATCTTTGATTCAGTCAAGGTTGCAGATAGCTCAATGGCCTGTCTAACTGTAGTAGGGTTGCTACCGGTCACGATGTCTTGTATTGAGTCAGGGAGGCCATCAATGTACTTTTCGATTGCCTTATCCAAAGGCGTGACCATGTTTGGGCATAACAGGCTTAGCTCCTCATAACGGTCCATGTAGGCTCGATGCTCACCGCTGTCTTGCTCGAGATTGTCGAATTCCCTTTCCAAGGCCCTGATCTCGTGACGAGGACAAAATTCCTTCATCATAAGGGCCCTAAGTTCAGCCCATGTCTGTGCTAGAGCAACTTCTGCACCACGATCTCTCATAACCCCGTTCCACCACGTAAGGGCTCTCTTCTGGAACACACTCGAAGCAAACTCGACCTTGCGATTGTCAGGACACTGCACGTGGCGGAAAGTATTCTCAATGCTCTCGAACCATTGAAGAAGCCCAGTCGCTCCCTCAGAACCACTAAACTTGAGTGGTTTCGCCGAGTTAAAACTCTTGAAATTGCATGGACCATTGTTGTTGTTGTTGGCTTGATTCCATTAAGCAAAGAGGTTTGGGAATTGAGCAGCCATTTGCTGCGCAATGATTTCTGCCAATTCGGCAGTCGCTATCTGGCTTTCGCGTCGAGGAGGCATTCTAAAAGAGGAAACATGAAAGGAAACGAGTGAGAGAATTAGACGAAATGAATGAGGTGAAACAAATTTGATGAAAGCAAGGATAGTGGTCATTTGTTTGTTACCACCAGGTAAACAAAGGACACACAGTGACTAATCAAAGTAAATGAGTCAAAAATAATGTATCGCGAAGACATGCTCGCCTATAAGTGAACACTCATCCCAAGAATTCCCAGGTAAGCACAACTGGTCTCGCGTCTGATGAGATGTATACGAAGTGCTTGCCTAGACAGAAAACCCAGAATACAGGCATTCACCCTTCCAGTTTGCACTTGTTCACATTATTTAAAACCCAACACCTTGACGAGGTTTTTTTTGAAAACTCAAAGGGGTTCAAAACCATATAACAGAGGGTTCAAAACCTTACAATAAAGGGTTCAAAACCTTACAATAGAGGGTTCAAAACCTAGTAATCAATCATCCTAGAACGGATGATTAGTTTTCGAAGCAATTTTGAAATTTATGTTCTTTTTGTGGTCGTCGCCTAAGGATAGGTGACGGTATTGTTTTATGACTAAACGCAAGTAAACTCGCGTTAGGGTCCTAAGAAGGTTATATACTAGGTCAAAGTATTACTAATAACCTAATTCCCTATAACCATTGGCTCTGATACCATCTTTTCTGTCACACCCCGACCACGTAGAACATACAAAATGTGGCGGAAATGTCGGGGAGTGTTATAACAGAATTAATTATTTCAAATCCATGGCAATTAAAGTTTCGTTTTATTAATCAAATATGAAAGATTACATTGTTTTAAACAAGAACCAAAGAGTACATAACATAAAGTAACTAGTTCTTGTCTCGTTTTAAGTCACTAAGGCACAGGTCCGCCTAAGTATGTCTTGATAAGTCCTATGCATCATCTCCTGAAAACACATGTGAAAATAGGTACGTCAGCATAAAAATGCCTGTGAGATACATAGGTTTTGTGAAAACAGAATTCATGACTTATGTTTGAGAAAATGTTTAGTCATGAACCTTGTAATTTGCTTTGTCTTGTAAATCATTTGAAAAACGATAAGATCAGATGCTATGTATAAATAAATGTCAGGTTAAATGAATAACCATGTAAAAATGTGTTTGTAAAAGATAAGTTGTTTGTAAATCAATGTCTTGTGAAAAGTATGATATTTGTATAAAATGTTATATGTCTCAAACTGAAATGATTCAAATAACGCTACGATATGTAATACCATACAAACACTTATATATAGGAAGTACCAGCGGCGTATCCACCATGCTTGTATCATATTACACACGCATCGTTACTTAATCAAACCAAACCACCAAAGTAATGTTTAACAATTGTAGAAATGTTTATGTATGGTCAAATTCGGTTCACACGGTTCACAGATACAAACGGTTCACAGATACAAACGGTTCACATAGTTAAATGATTACAACGGTTCAAAATGCAGTATAATGTGTTCACATGCTGGATGAGCATATGCAACAGAAATGTAATGTAAAACAATGTACTAAGCATGCACACAATGGGCATACATAGCATGAAATGTAATGTAAAACAATGTACTAAGTATGAACTAAATGGACATACATAGCATAAAATGTAATGTAAAACCATGTACTAAGTACGCACTCAATGGGCATACATAGCATGAAATGTAATGAAATCATGTACTATAATGTACTAACGAACATAGCAGGTATATGATGCGAAAACAGGAAAGCATGAAAGTAACAAGTAGGCACATGTGTTTCACCCCAAAACAGTTTGGAAAACAGTAAAAGTGGGGCTATGTACTCACTTGAGATTGCTTAGTAGTCCCTGAGTAACAACCAAACAATGCTAGAGATCACGGATATCAAACGGCACGTAATATAGGTAACTATGTTAATAAACCGAACCTAAATCGGAGGATCGGATAGAATGAGGGTTCGTAAACCAAACGAGTGTGGAGACTCGTGTAAATGGTTTAACAAAGCCTACATACTAAATGAAACATAAGATAAGTGCCTACGACCCATTACGACCCGTTTAGGTAGCTTATGCTACTTTAACGCGTCGTTTGCGTGAAACGCGTTCGGAACGTCTAACTAGTCCTATGACAAGTGTTATATGCCTATACATGTTACATAATCAGTTATGTGACAAAAGTTTAGGTTACATATGCTTAATTACCAATTATACATGAAAAGGGTATTCTGGTAATTTACCTAAGGCATATAAACTACCTATCATACAACTACTTAACGAAGCGACCATAAGGTATAACCTCAGAAGGTTATTCCCTATATACTATGGTCACCTAATGTGTTTGGTCGGATCCTAATGATCGACCAAATGGGTCGGGTTCGAAAGTATAAGCGATTGTTTAGATCGCTTACCTTACGACCGTAGACAACGTGGTAATCAGTAGGCATAGTCCCAAGGGACTATAACCATCGTGATTACAATCACGTTGCGAAGTTCAAACGAACTTCGCATTGACCATAACTGGTCAACACTGCAAGTCAAACAAAGTTTGACTTTCGGACTCAAAAAGCAATAAAAGAACGAAAGAATACTTACGAAGGGTCCCCGAATGCTAATCTAGATCGAAATAACTCAGGTATGAAACAAAGGTTCCAACTTAGAGACTTTAAGATCAGATTCTAGTGATTTTGAAGCAATGGGGGGTGGGGTATTTATAGTTTTTGGGTAACCGTTAAGATCGTTTCATGGAAACCGTGCTCAAATCTCATGCGTACACTTGTTGGAAAGTTAAGGTGACTAAAAATGGCTCCTAATCAGCTGAAAGGGCAATTGAGAATGTGTGGTTGTGGATTAAACAGCTGGAATCTGCTGACTATTCGATATTATCTGATCAGAGAGGCTAACGCGGCCCGCTTCAGGATATACCAAAACTCAGGCGGGCCGCCTGGACATGTCTGATCAGACACAAGTTTCAGAAATGACTGTTTTGGTCCCTACACGTGTTAAAGGCCATTCCCGACACTTCTAAGGCCCGTAAAGCCAACTTTAAGGCCCTAAATTAATGCCTAAACATTGTGGACATGAAACATGCTCAAAAATATGTCGGGTGTTGGTTCGTTTGGCCGTACGAACGCGATGTTCGCTTAATTACGACGGAATGCGCATAAGCGCGAAAAACGATCCAAAATGCGTGACGAATGGATTTTTCTTATGCCAAACACTAAAATAAAATGTTTTAGTGCTTACATAAATTTTTGGATGTCCGGATGTATTCAGAACGTAAGTTATGCCCGAAAGTGCAAACTTGTGCACTTTTTGACGCTTTTAGTCCCTAAATGACCCAAAAGTTTATTTTAGCATACCGAACCCCTCGAAGCCTATTTCTAAGCTATATAAAGGATATTTAAGGTGTGTTTAACTTATGGTCATGTTCTGGAATGTCTGTTACAGTTCAAATTGGCATACTTTCGTAGTTTGTCAAGTTTAGTCCCTGTAAGCGATTTAACTTGTTTTTGCTATACCAAAGCCTTCAAAACTTATTTCTAAGTTATGTAAAGGTTATTTAAGGTATGTTAAGTATATTTGACTATTCCGGAGTGTTCGTTGCATTAAACTGGTTATATTTACGCATCAGTGCGCGTATAACCTTCCAGAAAGCGATTTAGAGCTTGAAATTGAACAAGAGTTGATATGTGCAAACGATACACATATTTTTACAAATCCCAAGTATGAAATACAATATTTCATTGGTTTGGCATTTGTTTTATGGTTGATGTGACACAGGTGTCACAGTCTCCCATACTTTAGGAAATTTCGTCCCGAAATTTATTCGTAGGAGTCTATTTGTGACTTTGTGTCAAATAACCACCAGAGATATGTAAGGCATAATCCTGTCATTTCCTTAACGGACATCCTTCGGAACGAAAAATGAACTGACGGAGTCATTTTCCTCAACGAGTATTCTTCAGAAGTGGAAATGAAGGAATAAACAAACGGGGATTCATTTCCTCAACGGACAATCTTCAGAAACGTAAAATGAACTTACGGAGTCATTTTCAACGGGTGCTTCATCAGAAATGGAAATGAAAAGGAGAAACAAACGGATATTCATTTCCTCAACGGAGAATCTTCAGAAACGAAAAATGAACTGACGGAGTCATTTTCAACGGGTGCTTCATCAGAAATGGAAATGAAAAGGAGAAACAAACGGATATTCATTTCCTCAACGGACAATCTTCAGAAACGAAAAATGAACTGACGGAGTCATTTTCAACGGGTGCTTCATCAGAAATGGAAATGAAAATGATAGACAAACGGATATTCATTTCCTCAACGGACAATCTTCAGAAACAAAAATGAATAAACGGAGTCATTTTCAACGGGTGCTTCATCAGAAATGGAAATGAAAATGATAGACAAACGGATATTCATTTCCTCAATGGGCAATCTTCAGAAACGAAAATGAACAAACGGAGTCATTTTCAACGGGTGCTTCATCAGAAATGGAAATGAAAATGATAGACAAACGGATATTCATTTCCTCAACGGGCAATCTTCAGAAACGAAAATGAACAAACGGAGTCATTTTCAACGGGTGCTTCCTCAGAAACAGAAATGAATAAAGTTAACTTCTAGGCACATGACAAAGCTCGCTGTGGTTTCTGTGCACTAAATTCCATAATTATGTATGCATCCATAATTACGTAATTCCTTGCACAGTCCGCACAGTTTGTCTTGTAATGTTTAGGGGAAGAAAATCAAACCTGTGATGAGGGTGACTAGAGTACCATAGGGTCCATTTAATTAGATCGACAAATGATCTTTTTAATTAGCCCACCAAGGAGTCCTTTCAGCTATATCATCACATGATGTTCCTAACCAGATTTTTGGATCAATCTGTTTAACTAGACCACTCAAGGGGTCTAATTATGGAGTAGTACTTTATAATCCAAGGGACTTAACTACAACGTAGTAGTCCATTAAGGATTTTATGTAGTACCTTTGGGTATCCTATTACGAATCCCTCATATGAAGATACGAAAGGTTCTACGAGGATTTGGATAACAAAACTTGGATTACACAAAAACATATAAAGGAACACATAAGCACATAATCACATAGTTGTTTAACTTGGTTATTAATTTGTTATTAATTTGTTATCGATTGAGAACGGATATGGAAACCAGTCAATGGACTTCAATGTCCTCTGGGATCTATCTGAAAAGATAGGAAGATCTCTCAAAAAAATTCGATTTTGTTTTCAAAGAAACGTAATATTCGAATTAAGGAGCACAATAATTTTAGGATTTACGGAAATACCCTTGGGTACCCTATTAAGGATTTATAGTGGTACTTTGGGTATTCGTCCAGTGTTGTAACTTGCGCCTTGTACTTCGTTTCCTTAGAATAAACGGGTACTTAGGAATTTCGTGGAAAACGCAAGAGATCATAGAATGGGAAAATTTTGGGGGTAGTTTGTTCTTCAAGGAATACGGTTCCTTGATTGTCGGTATTGTAAGAGATATGTTGTTTATACATGCAACCACATAAATACATTGCAATGTATATAAAAGATTTATTTATAAACAACGATAACAACTGTTTCTTGGACCTTGACAACTAAAGAAAATAATACATAAGGATTGATTATTTCTATACAGCGTTGTCTTCCATTCGGTCAGATGCTCATCCCTGTGCTGGATTTGCATTAGCAAGTTTTGGGCAATTTCTTCGGAAATGACCCATCTCGCCACAGTTGAAGCAAGAACCTGGTAGAAAACGACCTTGAGCAGGATTGTTGCCAGCTTGGTTTAGTGCAGCTGCAGCTGGGCAGACTCTTGCTGTATTGTCACACCCTCCAAAAACCCCACCCCGCCTTGGAGGCGTGACATGCCCAGGATCATAGCCACCAATCATATTGAACAAAGCATGTAAGTAATTTTTATAAAATCCAACACAATACAATTGGTGTCAAAACATAGTTTGAGTTTACAGCGGAAGCACAAAACATAAGTTCAATATTAATTTCCCACAACGACCACGCCTCCTCTTGTGCAAGCTCCTTAAGCTAACCGATCTAACGACCTGCAAGGCATGTAACAACGAGTCAACAACAAAGTTGAGTGAATTCACGGTTTCTGTTCTCTGGCTTACTAGCCCGTAGGATTATGATTATCCCGAACTTTTGTTTTGTTGTCCTAACCAGGACGAACGTACGTTATTCTGCACTCTGGAGAATTCGTATGTATCGCGGTCTCCCAGACATGTGTGCGAAGATTAGTGGAGTGGCATCCTACCTACTGAGGATGGTCGTGCCTTGTAGAATAGTCTGTGAACTCACCTTGATTTAACAAGCTTCCTTATTCTAAATCTTCTGAGAATTAGCATCTACTTTGGTATGAGGTAGAGTTTAGCCTACTAATAAGCTTAATAACCTAATTTGCACACGAAACTAGGTAAATAACTAATACAGCTTTTACGATAACTCACGAGATCAAACCCTCACAACAAATGACAAAGTGCGATACTTAAACATCCAGCGGATTCACAACGAATGACAGAGTATAGTCCGATTTCGAACAGCACTCAAACATTCAAGTCGAAATCACGACGAATGACAAAGTATAAACCCAATTTGAGCAGCACTTAAACATCTATCAGATAGTTTCAATCTATCGGACATTGAATCGTAGCAGCGATTGAATTAATACCCTGTATCTTAGCAGCAATTAGTGATTGTGTGTGTTAATTGTAGTATTTCGACTATAACTCAGCGTAGAATTGGAATTTCTACGATGTTTCAGAGCCAGAAATCGAGTGCCAATGTTCTGTATTTATACACCAATTTGGAACAGCTTACGGACCGTAACAAATATTCCCTTACGGTCCGTAAGGGACACCTCATTCTTATAGGGTAGCTACGTGTGAGACTAGGCCTGCTGAGTCAACAAATTCTTAAAATTCTATTTCGACAACGAATTAGATAGATAATCATCAATAGAAAATACCCCCCCCCTGAGTTTTAGGGGCCCTAATCCTGATTCTGATTCTTCTGAAAATCTTAGGGTTTGTGCAGAATCACTTGGGTTTCTCAATTTGGGTTTCCTATTGGACTAATTATAATACTAAATAGAACTTTTTAGTGAGAGTTGCTACATTCTCCCCTCCTTATAGAAATCTCGTCCTCGAGATTTACTCAAATAAGTAAGGATACTAGTACTAATCTTTTATGCTCGAGAAACTTAACTTTTCTGTTTTATATCTAAAGTCACAAATCTTTAAACTTTTCATTTATCTCTATGTCTTAAAGAAATACTACCAGAAATTTGTCAGATAGACATTTCTTAAGATTGTATACATGAAATACTTAGGGATGACTTAACCTTAACCCATAGTACTTAAAATCAATATTATAGAACACCGTAAAGTATTGACTCTTGCACTTGGAATGAAGCATCGTTGTGGATCATTGAACACTTTACCGGTTATAGTCTGGTTTTTCATCAAAAACTTTTTCCCCTTATTAAAACCAAGTTCACTATAACCAATGGCTCTGATACCACTCTGTCACACCCTCCAAAAACCCCACCCCGCCTTGGAGGCGTGACATGCCCAGGATCATAGCCACCAATCATATTGAACAAAGCATGTAAGTAATTTTTATAAAATCCAACACAATACAATTGGTGTCAAAACATAGTTTGAGTTTACAGCGGAAGCACAAAACATAAGTTCAATATTAATTGAAATGTTTTCCCACAACGACCACGCCTCCTCTTGTGCAAGCTCCTTAAGCTAACCGATCTAACGACCTGCAAGGCATGTAACAACGAGTCAATAACAAAGTTGAGTGAATTCACGGTTTCTGTTCTCTGTTTTACTAGCCCGTAGGATTATGATTATCCTAAAGTTTTGTTTTGTTGTCCTAACCAGGACGAACGTACGTTATTCTGCACTCTGGAGAATTCGTATGTATCGCGGTCTCCCAGACATATGTGCGAAGATTAGTGGAGTGGCATCCTACCTACTGAGGATGGTCGTGCCTTGTAGAATAGTCTGTGAACTCACCTTGATTTAACAAGCTTCCTTATTCTAAATCTTCTGAGAATTAGCATCTACTTTGGTATGAGGTAGAGTTTAGCCTACTAATAAGCTTAATAACCTAATTTGCACACGAAACTAGGTAAATAACTAATACAGCTTTTACGATAACTCACGAGATCAAACCCTCACAACAAATGACAAAGTGCGATACTTAAACATCCAGCGGATTCACAACGAATGACAGAGTATAGTCCGATTTCGAACAGCACTCAAACATTCAAGTCGAAATCACGACGAATGACAAAGTATAAACCCAATTTGAGCAGCACTTAAACATCTATCGGATAGTTTCAATCGATCGGACATTGAATCGTAGCAGCGATTGAATTAATACCCTGTATCGTAGCAGCAATTAGTGATTGTGTGTGTTAATTGTAGTATTTCGACTATAACTCAGCGTAGAATTGGAATTTCTACGACGTTTCAGAGCCAGAAATCGAGTGCCAATGTTCTGTATTTATACACCAATTTGGAACAGCTTACGGACTGTAACAAATATTCCCTTACGGTCCGTAAGGGACACCTCATTCTTATAGGGTAGCTACGTGTGAGACTAGGCCTGTTGAGTCAACAAATTCTTAAAATTCTATTTTGACAACGAATTAGATAGATAATCATCAATAGAAAATACCCCCCCCCTGAGTTTTAGGGGCCCTAATCCTGTTTCTGATTCTTCTGAAAATCTTAGGGTTTGTGCAGAATCACTTGGGTTTCTCAATTTGGGTTTCCTATTGGACTAATTATAATACTAAATATAACTTTTTAGTGAGAGTTGCTACATGTATGGCCTATAAGCCCACAAGTTTGGCATTTGCGGCAATTTACATTGGCATGATGATGGAGGCTACATTGGTTGCACAAGGGTGCAGTTCCATTGTATGGCTTCCTAGCAGGGGGTTGAGCTGGTTGGTTGGGGACGGCTTAATCTTTGTGAGTAACCATGGCGAAGTTCTGAGAAGCCTTTCGCTTCTTTGACTTCTTAGGGGATTCAGTCTGTTCATCCATGGTCTTTGATTCCTCGATTTGTTTTGATTCCTCGGCCGGTTTCTTGTCACCTTTTCGGAAAAGTTTACCTTTCCTGATCTTTGATTCAGTCAAGGTTGCAGATAGCTCAATGGCCTGTCTAACTGTAGTAGGGTTGCTACCGGTCACGATGTCTTGTATTGAGTCAGGGAGGCCATCAATGTACTTTTCGATTGCCTTATCCAAAGGCGTGACCATGTTTGGGCATAACAGGCTTAACTCCTCATAACGGTCCGTGTAGGCTCGATGCTCACCGCTGTCTTGCTCGAGATTGTCGAATTCCCTTTCCAAGGCCCTGATCTCGTGACGAGGACAACATTCCTTCATCATAAGGGCCCTAAGTTCAGCCCATGTCTGTGCTAGAGCAACTTCTGCACCACGATCTCTCATAACCCCGTTCCACCACGTAAGGGCTCTCTTCTGGAACACACTCGAAGCAAACTCGACCTTGCGATTGTCAGGACACTACACGTGGCGGAAAGTATTCTCAATGCTCTCAAACCATTGAAGAAGCCCAGTCGCTCCCTCAGAACCACTAAACTTGAGTGGTTTCGCCGAGTTAAAACTCTTGAAATTGCATGGACCATTGTTGTTGTTGTTGGCTTGATTCCATTGAGCAAAGAGGTTTGGGAATTGAGCAGCCATTTGCTGCGCAATGATTTCTACCAATTCGGCAGTCGCTATCTGGCTTTCGCGTCGAGGAGGCATTCTAAAAGAGGAAACATGAAAGGAAACGAGTGAGAGAATTAGACGAAATGAATGAGATGAAACAAATTTGATGAAAGCAAGGATAGTGGTCATTTTTTTTTTACCACCAGGTAAACAAACGACACACAGTGACTAATCAAAGTAAATGAGTCAAAAATAATGTATCGCGAAGACATGCTCGCCTATAAGTGAACACTCATCCCAAGAATTCCCAGGTAAGCACAACTGGTCTCGCGTCTGATGAGATGTATACGAAGTGCTTTCCTAGACAGAAAACCCAGAATACAGGCATTCACCCTTCCAGTTTGCACGTGTTCACATTATTTAAAACCCAACACCTTGACGAGGTTTTTTTTTGAAAACTCAAAGGGGTTCAAAACCATATAACAGAGGGTTCAAAACCTTACAATAAAGGGTTCAAAACCTTACAATAGAGGGTTCAAAACTTAGTAATCAATCATCCTAGAACGGATGATTAGTTTTCGAAGTGGTTTTGAAATTTATGTTCTTGTCGTGGTCGTCGCCTAAGGATAGGTGACGGTATTGTTTTATGACTAAACGCAAGTAAACTCGCGTTAGGGTCCTAAGAAGGTTATAGACTAGGTCAAAGTATTACTAATAACCTAATTCCCTATAACCATTGGCTCTGATACCATCTTTTCTGTCACACCCCGACCACGTAGAACATACAAAACGTGGCGGAAACGTCGGGGAGTGTTGTAACAGAATTAATTATTTCAAATCCATGGCAATTAAAGTTTCGTTTTATTAATCAAATATGAAAGATTACATTGTTTTAAACAAGAACCAAAGAGTACATAACATAAAGTAACTAGTTCTTGTCTCGTTTTAAGTCACTAAGGCACAGGTCCGCCTAAGTATGTCTTGATAAGTCCTATGCATCATCTCCTGAAAACACATGTGAAAATAGGTACGTCAGCATAAAAATGCTTGTGAGATACATAGGTTTTGTGAAAACAGAATTCATGACTTATGTTTGAGAAAATGTTTAGTCATGAACCTTGTAATTTGCTTTGTCTTGTAAATCATTTGAAAAACGATAAGATCAGATGATATGTATAAATAAATGTCAGGTTAAATGAATAACCATGTAAAAATGTGTTTGTAAAAGATAAGTTGTTTGTAAATCAATGTCTTGTGAAAAGTATGATATTTGTATAAAATGTTATATGTCTCAAACTGAAATGATTCAAATAACGCTACGATATGTAATACCATACAAACACATATATATAGGAAGTACCAGTGGCGTATCCACCATGCTTGTATCATATTACACACGCATCGTTACTTAATCACTTAATCAAACCAAACCACCAAAGTAATGTTTAACAATTGTAGAAATGTTTATGTATGGTCAAATTCGGTTCACACGGTTCACAGATACAAACGGTTCACAGATACAAACGGTTCACATAGTTAAATGATTACAACGGTTCAAAATGCAGTATAATGTGTTCACATGCTGGATGAGCATATGCAACAGAAATGTAATGTAAAACAATGTACTAAGCATGCACACAATGGGCATACATAGCATGAAATGTAATGAAATCATGTACTATAATGTACTAACGAACATAGCAGGTATATGATGCGAAAACAGGAAAGCATGAAAGTAACAAGTAGGCACATGTGTTTCACCCCAAAACAGTTTGGAAAACAGTAAAAGTGGGGTCTATGTACTCACTTGAGATTGCTTAGTAGTCCCTAAGTAACAACCAAACAATGCTAGAGATCACGGATATCAAACGGCACCTAATATAGGTAACTATGTTAATAAACCGGACCTAAATCGGAGGATCGGATAGAATGAGGGTTCGTAAACCAAACGAGTGTGGAGACTCGTGTAATATGGTTTAACAAATCCTACATACTAAATGAAACCTAACATAAGTGCTTCCGACCCATTACGACCCGTTTAGGTAGCTTATGCTACTTTAACGCGTCGTTTGCGTGAAACGCGTTCGGAACGTCTAACTAGTCCTATGACAAGTGTTATATGCCTATACATGTTACATAATCAGTTATGTGACAAAAGTTTAGGTTACATATGCTTAATTACCAATTATACATGAAAAGGGTATTCTGGTAATTTACCTAAGGCATATAAACTACCTATCATACAACTACTTAACGAAGCGACCATAAGGTATAACCTCGGAAGGTTATTCCCTATATACTATGGTCACCTAATGTGTTTGTTCGGATCCTAATGATCGACCAAATGGGTCGGGTTTGAAAGTATAAGCGATTGTTTAGATCGCTTACCTTACGATCGTAGACAACGTGGTAATCAGTAGGCATAGTCCCAAGGGACTATAACCATCGTGATTACAATCACGTTGCGAAGTTCAAACGAACTTCGCATTGACCATAACTGGTCAACACTGCAAGTCAAACAAAGTTTGACTTTCGGACTCAAAAAGCAATAAAAGAACGAAAGAATACTTACGAAGGGTCCCCGAATGCTAATCTAGATCAAAATAACTCAGGTATGAAACAAAGGTTCCAACTTAGAGTCTTTAAGATCAGATTCTAGTGATTTTGAAGCAATGGGGGGTGGGGTATTTATAGTTTTCGGGTAACCGTTAAGATCGTTTCATGGAAACCGTGCTCAAATCTCATGCGTACACTTGTTGGAAAGTTAAGGTGACTAAAAATGGCTCCTAATCAGCTGAAAGGGCAATTGAGAATGTGTGGTTGTGGATTAAACAGCTGGAATCTGCTGACTGTTCGATATTATCTGATCAGAGAGGCTGACGCGGCCCGCTTCAGGATATACCAAAACTCAGGCGGGCCGCCTGGACATGTCTGATCAGACACAAGTTTCAGAAATGACTGTTTTGGTCCCTGCACGTGTTAAAGGCCATTCCCGACACTTCTAAGGCCCGTAAAGCCAACTTTAAGGCCCTAAATTAATGCCTAAACATTTTGGACATGAAACATGCTCAAAAATATGTCGGGTGTTGGTTCGTTTGGCCGTACGAACGCGATGTTCGCTTAATTACGACGGAATGCGCATAAGCGCGAAAAAAATATCCAAAATGCGTGACGAATGGATTTTTCTTATGCCAAACACTAAAATAAAATGTTTTAGTGCTTACATAAATTTTTGGATGTCCGGATGTATTCAGAACGTAAGTTATGCGCGAAAGTGCAAACTTGTGCACTTTTTGACGCTTTTAGTCCCTAAATGACCCAAAAGTTTATTTTAGCACACCGAACCCCTCGAAGCCTATTTCTAAGCTATATAAAGGATATTTAAGGTGTGTTTAACTTATGGTCATGTTCTGGAATGTCTGTTACAGTTCAAATTGGCATACTTTCACAGTTTGTCAAGTTTAGTCCCTTTAAGCGATTTAACTTGTTTTTGCCATACCAAAGCCTTCAAAACTTATTTCTGTCACACCCCTTTCTATGGCGGAAGCACGAGGTGTGATCATGAAAGGTTCTCATTGCATACGAAGAGTAAACATGCTACATGCTCGTAAAATAACATCAAATACCATGATTTGAAAACATAAGTTTAGCGTTTACATCGCTAGACAGCATAAAACATTGTCTTAAAAGTTTACAACTTTATTCAAAGTTAAACACAAGCGACATCCACGAGCATAAGCAAGACCACGCGCACATCCATCCTAGTTACCTGAAATACATGTGAGTTTTTGGAAAAACGTCAACATAATGTTGGTGTGAATTCATGCGGTTTTGTATTTCATGTTTGTATACTTTGTATGAAAACATAGTTTGTGAGTAAATCAAGTTTTCATATATAAATCCAGTTTCATGTGTACACCACGTACCCATTTATAATTCAATCTTTTCTTGAGTACCCCACGTACTTCAAGTTATATCTCAATCCTCTTGAGTACCCCACGTACTTCAAGTTATATATCAATCTTCTTGAGTACCCCACGTACTTCAAATTATATATCAATTTTGTATGGTATGAATTTTATGTACATACAGTATTTCTGTAATTATCAGATTGTTAATGGGTTGCAAAGCCATTAACCTGTGGCACGTCATAGGAAGTCACCAAACCTAAGGCATTTAATTGGTATATTCTGAGACACAAAAGCACTTCCTCGGTTCTCGCCCCGACCGGGAGTGTGGCTGCCAGGCACCCGTTAGATCTAACCTTTTGTTCTGCGGTCTAGGTATATTGTTGATTAATGGTGCTTCTGTACCCTATTCGTGACACTATTTCTCATAACGCATCCTACTTGGTTCTCGTTCTCACCAAGCGCGTTTCTTGTTATCATTTCTCATAGCGCCTTATACTTGGTTCTCGTCTCACCAAATGCGCTTCTCATATTCTTATATTTCGTCACACTTGGTTCTCGTTCTCACCAAGTGTACTTCTTGTATTTATATCATACCACTTATAAATATTGTACTTTTGTACATGTATTTCACCCCCGAAGTTATAAAAACTGAAAACAGTTAAAGAGAAAAGGGGGAGCATGAACTCACAACTTTGCGTTCCTAGCGTCGTAAACTCCACCGGATTTGCTTAATTAACGTCGTAACCTATACGCGTTTTCTTAACGTTAGTCACTAGACTTGCGTCGCACAAGTACAGTCACTCTCTTTTGTGTATATTCTTGTGTTAAAAATATTCTTATATTTTTAACTAAGTATCTTACTTATATTATTTTCTCCAAAAATAAATATAAGTCTTTTATGTTTTGCACTTTGCACCCGAATTATGTTTCTTGTATGTTGTATGTGTATTTTTATATTTCTACTCCTCATGAGTATTTAGTGTATTCTTAAGTCTTAATACACTAGCACGTATAACACATACTATATACACTTAACACACAAGTTGGTGATCAAATAATATATATTTTTCTCTCAAAAATATATACTTACTATCCATTTTTTTATTCTTGAAGAAATCCTCATTTCTTATCATCAAAGATCAGGGAAACCTTAGTAATACTCTTAAACACATTTTTAGGGAATAAGTTTCTCAAAAACTTATATTTTTCTAAGTGTCAAAATTTATAAAAATTTTGACAGAGTTTCCCCTAAAAATGGAGGTTTCCCACGTTTTCAAAACGTGTGTTTATTTTCTTTTATATCATCATCAATCATCAATAATCAGCAACAACAATTATCAACAATAATCACTACTTTTCCCCACTTCATGAACTTGGATATTTACCAAAATTGTGTAGTAACTTACTAGCACATTTAGTAAGTCTTGTTATCTTTAAAAATAAGTTTAACTTCTTAAAAACTTTATTTTTAAAGAATATGAAGTTTTACAACTTCTAGTCGGTTTTTACGAAAACTATTTCTTCGTTAACACTTTTGTTACACAAGTATCCATATATTTATTTGTTCACAAAAACCACTTTTGTTTGTGTAAGATCCGGTTTAGAACATGTGATTTCTTTTGATGCTTGGTCTTTTGAAAATACCACTTGTAGATACATAGATCTACTAATTTTAAACACTTTTGTACAAGTTAAAACATTTTTACACAAGTTCATGGTTTATGTGTGGTAGGGTTTCACCTTTTAACCCTTGTTACTTCTAAGATAGCTTTATGTTAAGATCCATGATCTTACCAAACCGGGTTAAATGGTGATCCGAGCTACCACATCATAGATCGGGTCTAAATAAACATACATTTCAGATACTACATCTTTTACACAACTTATGTGCTATTAACCACCATTTTTCATGCTTTTAGTAGACTTTTGTGCATCTTATTGCATGTTAACGATTTTTAACCGACAAAAATCCTTTTAACCACTTTAGATAAGTTAAAATATGAGTTTTAAGTGTTATACCTCTAGCTCAAGGCTAGGGAAGAATCTAAGCACAAATCGAGTGGATAAAAGCAATGTAGTGAGGTCCTTCGCCTTCCGTTTGCACCAAGGTTCCTTATACGTGATCCTTATCACTTGTAGGAGCTTGGAATTGGTTGATCAAAACTCGATGATGGATGGATGGTGTTGGGTGTGTTCGGCCGAGAATTGTAGAGAGGGAGAGAGAGCTTGAGTGGTGAGTTGTGAGTGATTAAGGTTATGGTGGTTTAAGGCTTGTTCTTATAGACAATAATCAAGTGTATTACCCAACGGATCATGTGTCCACTAGATATTAGACAAACATGAATATTTTAATCTAGTTTAGGACAAGAGTGTCCCCTTCTAGTTGGGGCCGGTTAGAGAGGGGGGGGGGGGGGTCTAGTCCGATTCCAAGTATTAGTTAGTTACTAGTTAGGTTAATCTAGGTTAGTTAAGTGACTAACCCGGTTAGTAGTGTGTTGTGCTTTACAAAGGATGTTAGGGTATTCAGGGACCCTAACTAGCTTAGAAAAATATAGATAGTGAAAATAATAATATTTTCATGTTTCGGGTATAGTCCGGTTGTTCGGTTACATACCGATTCGTTAAAGTGCTAAATTACACTTTTTAGTGTCGTTTAGGTACCTTTCTTGTACCCTTTCAATTCCCAACACTTAGGGAAATATTCTGGATAATAAAACGACATTTCTGCACAACATTCATATGTCTAAATGCTGAATTATTGCTGATTTATATAATTTATGCACTTAAAGTGCGTTTCGGGTGCTTTTTAGTGCTTATTTTTGCTTCCGGAGAGTATATATATAAACCCTTGTATGTACTCTTGGGTTTTAATGCACTTTTGTCGTCGGACCTACACCTAGGCCTCAATTTTATTGTCTGACTGCTTTCTGCAGTTCTGTTGACACAGTGTGTCTTACCGGTGAGTTTACTATAGACGCAACGCTCTCGTTTATGCATAAAGCAATATTTTGTAGTATACAACATGCATGAATTCACTTGTTTATTATGTGTTCAGCCACTGCTGACAATTAAGGACATAATTGCAGTCATTAAGCACTAATTAAAGTGTACGGAAATTACCGGTTTGTGCCAGTTGTCACAGTCTCCCCCCGTTAAAAGAATTTCGTCCCGAAATTCAGACTGAACTAACTCTCGCTGGAGTCTTCTTGAATAGGTGGGGATACTTTTTCTTGAACTGGTCTTCACGTTCCCATGTGTACTCGGGTCCGTGTTTAGAGCTCCAACGTACTTTGACAAGTTTCACACTGCTCCTCCTGGTCTTGTTGACTTTCCAATCAGTAACCTCAACGGGTTGCTCTGTAAATCGGAGGGCTTCATCAATATGCACTTCATCCATCGGGATGATCACGTTTTCTTGCGTTGGACTCTTCTTCAGGTTGGATACATGAAACGTATCATGTACTCCGTTAAGTTCTTCCGGTAACTCCAACTTGTATGCCACGGTACCAATTCTCTTCAGTATTCTGAATGGTCCGATATATCGTGGATTCAGCTTTCCACGCTTTCCAAATCTGACTACGCCCTTCCATGGTGAGACTTTTAACAACACCTTGTCTCCCATCTTGAAATCTACCGATTTTCTATTTGGATCCGCGTAGATCTTTTGTCGCTCTCGAGCCGCCTTAATGCGCTCTCGGATCTGCGCAATCTTGTCGGTTGTCTCTTGTACAAGTTCAGGACCAACCATACGTTTATCTCCGGCATCTGCCCAACATAAGGGCGATCGGCATTTGCGGCCATACAGAGCTTCGAACGGCGCGGCTTTTATGCTTGTATGATAGCTGTTATTGTAGGAAAACTCAACTAAAGGTAGATGAGTATCCCAGCTGCCGCCTAGGTCCATGACACATGCGCGAAGCATATCTTCTAACGTTTGTATAGTCCGTTCGCTCTGGCCGTCTGTTTGTGGATGGAATGCCGTGCTCAGGTCTAACTGAGATCCAAAGGCTTCCGGAAATGATTGCCAGATTCTTGAGACAAAGCGTCCATCTCTGTCTGAAATGATTGAGATAGGCACTCCATGACGTGCCACAATTTCTCTTAAGTATATCTCTGCTAGCTTTCCAGTGCTATCCTTTTCTCGGATTGGTAGGAAATGCGCAGACTTCGTCAATCGATCAACTATTACCCATATCATATCGTGCCCTCTCGGGGTCCTGGGTAATTTCGTTATGAAGTCCATCGAGATTTGTTCCCACTTCCACACGGGAATCTCTGGTTGTTGTAGTAGGCCGGACGGTTTCTGATATTCGGCCTTAACCTTCGCACAGATTAGGCATTTTCCAACATAGACAGCAACGTCGCTTTTGAGTCTCGGCCACCAATAGTACTCTTTCAAGTCTTGGTACATCTTGTCCGATCCTGGATGGATCGAATATCTCGATTTGTGGGCTTCATTAAGGATGACCTCACGTATGCCACCACAGAGTGGAACCCAGATACGCTTCTTGAAGTATAAGGCTCCCTCTTCATTTGGCACCATGTAATTCAGTGCACCCCGGAGGTATTCAGCTTTACGGTTCTCTTCTTTAAGAGCTTCTTGTTGTGCATCCCGAATGCGTGCAGTGAGGTTCGTTCGAATCGTCATTTCCAATGCTCGAACCCTTAGGGTCTTAACCCTTTCTTTTCGGCTCAACGCGTCTGCTACAACGTTCGCCTTTCCAGGATGGTACTTAATCTCACAGTCATAATCATTCAGCAGCTCGACCCAACGTCGCTGGCGCATATTCAATTCCTTCTGATCAAATATGTGTTGTAAGCTTTTGTGATCTGTGAAGATTGTACATTGAGTACCATATAGATAATGTCGCCAAATCTTCAAGGCGAATACCACTGCACCCAGCTCCAGGTCGTGAGTGGTATAGTTTCTCTCGTGAACCTTCAGTTGTCTTGAAGCATAAGCGATGACTTTTTGGCGTTGCATGAGCACGCAACCCAAGCCTTGTCGTGAGGCGTCGCAGTATACTACGAAGTCTTCAGTGCCTTCGGGTAACGATAGTATCGGTGCATCGCAGAGCTTGTTCTTAAGTAGCTGAAAGGCTTCTTCTTGTTTGTGACCCCAGTCGTACTTCTTGTCTTTCTGAGTCAGGGTCGTTCGCGGTTGAGCTATCTTCGAGAAATTCTCAATGAATCGCCGATAGTAGCCCGCTAAGCCCAAAAATTGACGAACTTCAGTTGGGGTCTTGGGAGCTTCCCAATTCTTTATTGCTTCTATCTTGGACGGGTCTACATGAATGCCTTTCTCATTCACCACGTGACCAAGAAATTGTACTTCGCGAATCCAGAATTCGCATTTCGAGAACTTTGCATAAAGCTTCTCTTTCTTCAGTAGTTCCAAGATGGTTCTGAGATGTTGCTCGTGCTCTTCTTTCGTTCGCGAGTAAATTAGGATATCATCGATAAATACAATCACGAATTTATCGAGATATGGTTTGCACACGCGGTTCATTAGGTCCATAAAGACCGCTGGCGCGTTCGTCAATCCAAACGGCATCACAAGAAATTCGTAGTGCCCATATCGCGTTCTGAATGCAGTCTTTGGCACGCTTTCATCTTGGATTCTCAGCTGATGGTATCCAGATCGAAGGTCAATCTTGGAATAGTAGCTTGATCCTTGCAATTGATCAAATAAGTCATCAATCCTTGGTAGCGGATACCGATTCTTGATTGTGAGCTTGTTCAGTTCCCTGTAATCGATACACATCCGCAGTGTTCCATCCTTCTTCTTCACGAATAATACTGGAGCTCCCCAGGGTGAGAAGCTTGGCCTTATGAATCCTTTATCTAACAATTCCTGGAGTTGTGTAGATAATTCTTGCATTTCGGATGGTGCAAGTCGATATGGAGCCTTGGCTACAGGAGCGGCTCCCGGAACCAAGTCTATGTGGAACTCGACTTGTCGTTGCGGAGGTAGTCCTGGCAGATCTTCAGGGAATACATCTGGAAATTCCTTCACCACAGGAATGTCTTCGAGTTTTGGCTCCACGGCCTTCTTGTCTATAACGTGTGCTAGGAAAGCAACACATCCTTTCCTTAAGCACTTCTGTGCCTTCATACAGCTAATGATTCGTAGAGGCGCGTCTCGTTTTTCTCCATGCACGATGAGAGTTTCACCATTCGCTAAAGGGATGCGAATGATTTTCTCATGGCAAATAACTTCAGCTTTGTTCTTGGACAACCAGTCCATCCCGACTACTACATCGAAGCTACCCAATTGAATAGGTAGGAGGTCGATGTTAAATCTTCGTTCACCAAGTTCTAATGTGCAGCCTCTGACAACTTCGCCCGATTCAACAAGTTTACCATTGGCTAGTTCTATGGAATAAGGAATTTCTAATCTACTAGATTCTATTCCGAGTATGCGTTTAAATTCCACAGACATGAAGCTATAATCGGCGCCAGTGTCGAATAATATGGATGCAAAGTGATTGTTAATGAGAAACGTACCGGTGACCACGTTAGGGTCCTCGCGTGCGTCTCTTGCTCCAATCACAAATGCTCGAGCTGGAGCGTTGTTTCTCTCTGGGCAGTTCTTCATGAAATGATCATTGCTTCCACACTTGAAGCATCCTTGCCCTTTCCCGTTGCCATTCTTGTTACCAGCACCGTTCCCATTTCGGTTCTTTCCTTTTCCCCAACAGTCTTCTGTTTGATGACCCAATCTACCACATTTGTCGCACCTTGGAATGCGACAAGCTCCATCATGATGATACTTACATTTTTGGCATCTAGGCATGGAGCCTTGGTATGCTTTGGTTGCATGGGTTTTCATCTCCTGAGGCGGATTAGTGTCGCGCTTCTTGTTGAAACCCTTGTTGTTGCGAGTAGCTTGGTTCAAACTTGTATGCTTTCTCTTTTTGTCACCGGACGACTCAGCATGTGTCTCGGTCTTTTCTGTTGGGTTCAGTGATAGCTTCTTCATACGAACACAATCTTCAGTAAGGCTGACAGCCAGAGTTACAGCCTCGGTGATTGTTTGTGGTTTGGCCGACGTCACCATGCCACGAAACTCTGAGGCCAGTCCCCAAATGTAGCGTTCCACACGCTTAAATTCAGGAGTCACCATGTAGGGAAGCACTCTCGACAGGTCGTGGAACCTTCGAGTGTAACCATTGATGTCAGCACCTTCCATAGTCAAGTGCCAGAACTCTGTCTCCAGCCTTTGGAGTTCGGCACGAGAGCAGTACTTCTCTCTCATCCTTTCCTTCAGTTCCTCCCAAGTGAGGCCATAAGCGGCGTCATCACCCAAAGTTTGGGCTTGCAGGTTCCACCAAGTCAGAGCTTCATCGACGAATAACCCAGTAGCAAAAGTGACTTGTTGATCCGCGGTACACTTGCTCATGCGGAAGGTAGCTTCAGTCTTCTCCGTCCAGCGCACAAATGCTACTGCACCTCCTGTGCCATCATAGTTCATCGGCTTGCAGTCGAGGAACTGCTTGAAAGTGCAGCCTGGAATTGATTCAACCAATTCACATGTGAGCAATCGAAGAAATAATGAAACCAAGACCGTTCATAAATTTCCTCATGCTTAGTACAGTGTCTCAAGGTTACCTTGAGCTGCATTGCCTCCAGACGAATCTCCATTCCCATTACGCCTAGCGTTGCTTGGTCCTCCACTGTCTTGAGTTCGGTTCGCCTCGTACTGGGCGATAGCAGCGGAGATCCTTTCCTCTAGCAAAGCGTTCAGCTCTTCAGCAGTCCTTGGCAGTGGGGGAGGCGGAGGTTGATCGTCATTGCGAGCATTCACAGCTTTTCTGGGTGCCATGTTCTGACATAACACAGCAGGGTTAGGCATTTGTTTGATATCGTCACGCTAGACTGTAGTATCATATATATTCACAGGTATATATACCACATAAGTGACATCAAACAATCATTACTCTGGCAGAGTACTTAGTAGGCTTGCACTGAGGGAATCTATACGTGACAAGACTTGCTGTGATTTTTGTGCACTGAATTCCATAATTATGTATGCATCCATAATTACGTAACTCCTTGCACAGTCCGCACAGTTCGTTTCATCCTCGTATTTCTTCCTTCAGATGGGCCATCGCTTTCAGGTAAAGTCACGTATACTCGTGACATTCTACTTCTAGTACATGCTAATTATCACACATAATTGCAAGTAATTTCTAGTCAATGACAAGTGCTACTCTAGTGCACTCTAAGTCTTGTAGTGTCTTTTCTAGACTCATGTAGACAGTTTCAGGTAGTGGATGTCGCGGGACGTTTTATGCAATGAAAACTCTTTGAAAATTGTTTTCGTGAATGGATCCTAGAGATTGTAGACTAGACTCGAGAATGAATCCTGGTTCACTACAATCGCAGCTCTGATACCAATCTGTCACACCCCTTTCTATGGCGGAAGCACGAGGTGTGATCATGAAAGGTTCTCATTGCATACGAAGAGTAAACATGCTACATGCTCGTAAAATAACATCAAATACCATGATTTGAAAACATAAGTTTAGCGTTTACATCGCTAGACAGCATAAAACATTGTCTTAAAAGTTTACAACTTTATTCAAAGTTAAACACAAGCGACATCCACGAGCATAAGCAAGACCACGCGCACATCCATCCTAGTTACCTGAAATACATGTGAGTTTTTGGAAAAACGTCAACATAATGTTGGTGTGAATTCATGCTGTTTTGTATTTCATGTTTGTATACTTTGTATGAAAACATAGTTTGTGAGTAAATCAAGTTTTCATATATAAATCCAGTTTCATGTGTACACCACGTACCCATTTATAATTCAATCTTTTCTTGAGTACCCCACGTACTTCAAGTTATATCTCAATCCTCTTGAGTACCCCACGTACTTCAAGTTATATATCAATCTTCTTGAGTACCCCACGTACTTCAAATTATATATCAATTTTGTATGGTGTGAATTTTATGTACATACAGTATTTCTGTAATTATCAGATTGTTAATGGGTTGCAAAGCCATTAACCTGTGGCACGTCATAGGAAGTCACCAAACCTAAGGCATTTAATTGGTATATTCTGAGACACAAAAGCACTTCCTCGGTTCTCGCCCCGACCGGGAGTGTGGCTGCCAGGCACCCGTTAGATCTAACCTTTTGTTCTGCGGTCTAGGTATATTGTTGATTAATGGTGCTTCTGTACCCTATTCGTGACACTATTTCTCATAACGCATCCTACTTGGTTCTCGTTCTCACCAAGCGCGTTTCTTGTTATCATTTCTCATAGCGCCTTATACTTGGTTCTCGTCTCACCAAATGCGCTTCTCATATTCTTATATTTCGTCACACTTGGTTCTCGTTCTCACCAAGTGTACTTCTTGTATTTATATCATACCACTTATAAATATTGTACTTTTGTACATGTATTTCACCCCCGAAGTTATAAAAACTGAAAACAATTAAAGAGAAAAGGGGGAGCATGAACTCACAACTTTGCGTTCCTAGCGTCGTAAACTCCACCGGATTTGCTTAATTAACGTCGTAACCTATACGCGTTTTCTTAACGTTAGTCACTAGACTTGCGTCGCACAAGTACAGTCACTCTCTTTTGTGTATATTCTCGTGTTAAAAATATTCTTATATTTTTAACTAAGTATCTTACTTATATTATTTTCTCCAAAAATAAATATAAGTCTTTTATGTTTTGCACTTTGCACCCGAATTATGTTTCTTGTATGTTGTATGTGTATTTTTATATTTCTACTCCTCATGAGTATTTAGTGTATTCTTAAGTCTTAATACACTAGCACGTATAACACATACTATATACACTTAACACACAAGTTGGTGATCAAATAATATATATTTTTCTCTCAAAAATATATACTTACTATCCATTTTTTTATTCTTGAAGAAATCCTCATTTCTTATCATCAAAGATCAGGGAAACCTTAGTAATACTCTTAAACACATTTTTAGGGAATAAGTTTCTCAAAAACTTATATTTTTCTAAGTGTCAAAATTTATAAAATTTTTGACAGAGTTTCCCCTAAAAATGGAGGTTTCCCACGTTTTCAAAACGTGTGTTTATTTTCTTTTATATCATCATCAATCATCAATAATCAGCAACAACAATTATCAACAATAATCACTACTTTTCCCCACTTCATGAACTTGGATATTTACCAAAATTGTGTAGTAACTTACTAGCACATTTAGTAAGTCTTGTTATCTTTAAAAATAAGTTTAACTTCTTAAAAACTTTATTTTTAAAGAATATGAAGTTTTACAACTTCTAGTCGGTTTTTACGAAAACTATTTCTTCGTTAACACTTTTGTTACACAAGTATCCATATATTTATTTGTTCACAAAAACCACTTTTGTTTGTGTAAGATCCGGTTTAGAACATGTGATTTCTTTTGATGCTTGGTCTTTTGAAAATACCACTTGTAGATACATAGATCTACTAATTTTAAACACTTTTGTACAAGTTAAAACATTTTTACACAAGTTCATGGTTTATGTGTGGTAGGGTTTCACCTTTTAACCCTTGTTACTTCTAAGATAGCTTTATGTTAAGATCCATGATCTTACCAAACCGGGTTAAATGGTGATCCGAGCTACCACATCATAGATCGGGTCTAAATAAACATACATTTCAGATACTACATCTTTTACACAACTTATGTGCTATTAACCACCATTTTTCATGCTTTTAGTAGACTTTTGTGCATCTTATTGCATGTTAACGATTTTTAACCGACAAAAATCCTTTTAACCACTTTAGATAAGTTAAAATATGAGTTTTAAGTGTTATACCTCTAGCTCAAGGCTAGGGAAGAATCTAAGCACAAATCGAGTGGATAAAAGCAATGTAGTGAGGTCCTTCGCCTTCCGTTTGCACCAAGGTTCCTTATACGCGATCCTTATCACTTGTAGGAGCTTGGAATTGGTTGATCAAAACTCGATGATGGATGGATGGTGTTGGGTGTGTTCGGCCGAGAATTGTAGAGAGGGAGAGAGAGCTTGAGTGGTGAGTTGCGAGTGATTAAGGTTATGGTGGTTTAAGGCTTGTTCTTATAGACAATAATCAAGTGTATTACCCAACGGATCATGTGTCCACTAGATATTAGACAAACATGAATATTTTAATCTAGTTTAGGACAAGAGTGTCCCCTTCTAGTTGGGTCCGGTTAGAGAGGGGGGGGGGGGTCTAGTCCGATTCCAAGTATTAGTTAGTTACTAGTTAGGTTTATCTAGGTTAGTTAAGTGACTAACCCGGTTAGTAGTGTGTTGTGCTTTACAAAGGATGTTAGGGTATTCAGGGACCCTAACTAGCTTAGAAAAATATAGATAGTGAAAATAATAATATTTTCATGTTTCGGGTATAGTCCGGTTGTTCGGTTACATACCGATTCGTTAAAGTGCTAAATTACACTTTTTAGTGTCGTTTAGGTACGTTTCTTGTACCCTTTCAATTACCAACACTTAGGGAAATATTCTGGATAATAAAACGACATTTCTGCACAACATTCATATGTCTAAATGCTGAATTATTGCTGATTTATATAATTTATGCACTTAAAGTGCGTTTCGGGTGCTTTTTAGTGCTTATTTTTGCTTCCGGAGAGTATATATATAAACCCTTGTATGTACTCTTGGGTTTTAATGCACTTTTGTCGTCGGACCTACACCTAGGCCTCAATTTTATTGTCTGACTGCTTTCTGCAGTTCTGTTGACACAGTGTGTCTTACCGGTGAGTTTACTATAGACGCAACGCTCTCGTTTATGCATAAAGCAATATTTTGTAGTATACAACATGCATGAATTCACTTGTTTATTATGTGTTCAGCCACTGCTGACAATTAAGGACATAATTGCAGTCATTAAGCACTAATTAAAGTGTACGGAAATTACCGGTTTGTGCCAGTTGTCACAATTTCTAAGTTATGTAAAGGTTATTTAAGGTATGTTAAGTATATTTGACTATTCCGGAGTGTTCGTTGCATTAAACTGGTTATATTTACGCATCAGTGCGCGTATAACCTTCCAGAAAGCGATTTAGAGCTTGAAATTGAACAGGAGTTGATATGTGCAAACGATACACATATTTTTACAAATCCCAACTATGAAATACAATATTTCATTGGTTTGGAATTTGATTGACATAGGTGTCACACATGTCGAGCCACAATTTCATCCACATAGATTTTAGCAAGTCTGTCAGTAGGAAAATCCTCACGGATTGGCAAGAAATGCGTTGACTTAGTAAGACGATCAACAACTACCCAGATGGCATCATGACCTTTCTTAGTGCGCGGAAGTTTGGTAACAAGATCCATAGTAATGTTTTCCCATTTCCAAATTGGGATCTCTGGTTGCACCAATAAACCAGAAGGACGCTGATGTTCAGCCTTAACCTTAAGACAAGTAAGGCATTTTGATACGTATAAGGCAATGTCTTTCGTCATACCAGGCCACCAATAATGATTACGAAGATCCTTATACATCTTATCTGAGCCCGGATGAATAGAATAGCGAGACTTATGGGCTTCATCTATAAGCAAGGTACGAAGATCATCCTGGCTTGGGACCCACAAACGGTCCATGAAGTAATACGATCCATTGTCCTTCAGTTCCAGATCAGGTGTTATGTGATAGGGAAATTCCTTATCCATCAAACCTTGTGAAACACAAGATTGTTGAGCCTGAGAAATGCGTGCTTGGATATCGGATCGAGCTTGAATAACTGATTGAACACGTACACAATGAAGCTTAGTACATTCCTTACGACTCAATGCATCAGCTACGACATTCGCCTTACCAGGATGGTAGCGAATTTCGCAGTCATAGTCGTTTAAAAGCTCAACCCAACGTCGTTGCCTCATGTTGGGTTCTTTCTGGTTGAAGATATGCTGAAGACTTTTGTGGTCCGTGAAAACCACACATTTTGTAGCGTACAAATAGTGTCTCCAGATCTTAAGAGCGAAGACAACTGCACCCAACTCAAGATCATGAGTGGTGTAGTTCTTCTCATGTATCTTTAACTGCCTCGATGCGTATGCGATGACTTTGTTCCTTTGCATCAGGACACATCCAAGACCCAATTTAGATGCATCGCAATAAATGACGAAATCATCATTGCCCTCAGGCAAAGTCAGAACAGGCGCGTCGCAAAGCTTCTGCTTCAAGTTTTGAAAAGCTTCCTCTTGTTTGAATCCCCACTCAAAGGGTTTGTTCTTCTGAGTTAGAGCAGTTAGAGGAACTGCAATCTTTGAGAAGTTCTCAATGAAGCGGCGGTAATAACCCGCTAGACCAAGAAAAGAACGAACCTCAGTGGGAGTAGTAGGCGTATCCCAATCCTTAATCGCACTGATCTTGGAGGGATCTACATGAATACCTTGTTTGTTGATGATATGTCCTGAAAATTGAACTTCTTTAAGCCAAAATTCGCACTTGGAGAATTTGGCGAAAAGTTGCTCTTTCTTTAGGAGTTCCAAAGTAAGACGAAGATGTTGCTCGTGATCAGCTCTCGTCTTAGAATAAATCAAGATGTCGTCAATAAAAACAATGACGAACTGATCCAAATAAGGTTTGCAGACCCTATTCATTAAGTCCATGAAAACAGCAGGAGCATTAGTCAAACCGAATGGCATGACTGTGAACTCGTAATGCCCATACCGAGTGCGGAATGCTGTCTTGGGAATATCTTCTTCATGCACCCGAAGTTGATGATACCCCGAACGAAGATCAATCTTCGAAAAATAAGAAGCGCCCTATAACTGATCAAAGAGATCATCGATGCGCGGTAGGGGATATCGATTCTTGATGGTAAGCTTGTTAAGCTCACGATAATCGATACACATCCTAAAGGATCCATCCTTCTTCTTGACAAAAACAACGGGAGCACCCCAGGGTGAAAAGCTAGGACGGATAAAACCTTTGTCAGAGGGCTCCTGAAGCTGTTTAGACAACTCTTGCATCTCAGACGGTGCAAGACGATATGGAGCTCTGGCAATAGGATTTGCACCAGGTACGAGATCAATGCGGAACTCGACTTGGCGTGCTGGGGGTAGACCAGGTAACTCTTCAGGGAATACTTCAGAATAATCCCGAACGACAGGAATATCTGAAATAGACTTACCCTTGCCTTTATCTGCTGTAACATGTGCTAAGAAAGCCACATTGTTCTTCCGCAGATACTTCCGAGCTTTAAAACAAGACATGAGCTTAAGACCACCAGACGGTTTCTCACCTTGAACCTGTAGGATCTCGCCTGTCGAAAGCGGCACACGAACAATCTTCTAGAAGCAAACTATCTCCGCGTGATGCTTGGATAACCAATCCATTCCCACAATAACGTCGAAGCTTCCAAGTTGCATTGGCGTGAGGTCAATAGGAAAAAGATGGTCGTTAAGGTTTAACTGGCAGTTGCATAGAACAGAATCAAGAACAATGGGTTCACCACTAGTAACTTCTACTGTCATGGGTTTTCCTAGTTTCGTTCTAGACATGCGAAGCATTGGCTCAAAAGGCAATGACACAAAACTCTTGTCGGCACCCGAATAAAAAAGAACAGATGCAGGCTGATTATTAATAAAGAACGTACCGTTCACCACATTATCGTCCGCCTGCGCCTCTTGGGCATTCAAGTTAAAAGCTCGCCCTCGAGCCTGAGCCTGATTTTGGTTTGGATTCTGATTCTGGTTAACCAGCCTTGGGCACCGGTTTCTGTAATGGGTCAGATCCCCACAGTTATAACAAGCACCTGGTGGGTAGTGTTGTCGTGCAGCTTGACCCTGTTGCTGAGCAGGAGGCTGAGCAGCTTGTTGAGCCGGGTTCTGAACTGCCCGATTCTGAGCAAACCGACAAACATCGGCAAGATGACCTGACATCCCACAGTTAGTACAGAAACGGCACTGATGTTGCGGCTGGTGGTGACTGTTGTACCTATTGCACAATGGTGCATTCCCTGAATAGGGCTTCTTCACTGGAGGCGGTGCGGCTCGGTTGGGAGCTGCCTGGTTAGCTTGGGCAGTGACAACATAGTTTTGGGAAGCCTTACGCTTCCTTGCCCTTTTTGATGAACCAGAATCCTTTCTGTTCTTGTTTTGACCTTTCTTGCTATCTTCTTTGTCAGATGTCTGTTTCTTGCCCTTGTCACCCTTCTTGTGTAAATTATTCTTCCGAATCTGCGACTCAGTCAGTGTCGCTGATAACTCGATAGCCTAACGGAGTGTGGCAGGGTTACTACCAGTAATGATGTTCATGACGAGGACAGAACTCCCTCATCATAAGGGCCCTAAGTTCAGCCCAAGTTTGTGCTAGAGCAACTTCTGCACCACGGTCTCTCATAACCCCGTTCCACCATGTGAGAGCCCTCTTCTGAAACACACTCAAAGAAAACTCGACCTTGCGATTATCCGGACACTGCACGTGGCGGAAAGTATTCTCAATGCTCTCGAACCATTGAAGAAGCCCAGTCGCTCCTTCAGAACCACTAAACTTGAGTGGTTTAGCCGAGTTAAAATCCTTGTATTTGCATGGAGCATTGTTGTTGTTGTTGTCTTGGTGCCATTGAGCAAAGAGATTTGGGAATTGAGCAGCCATCTGCTGCGCAATAATTTCTGCCAGTTCGGCAGTCGCTATCTGGTTCTCGCGTCGAGGAGGCATTATAAAAGAGGAAATCATGAAAGGAAACGAGTGAGATGATTGGATGAAGAGAATGAGATGAAACAAAATCAACAAAAGCAAAGATGGTGGTCATTCGTCCGCATTACCAAGCAAACAAACGACACACAGTGACTAATCAAAGTAAATGGATCAAAAATAATGTATTGCGAAGGCATGCTCGCCTATAAGTGAACACTCATCCCAAGAATTCCCAGGTAAGCACAACTGGTCTCGTGTCTGATGAGATATATACAAAGTGCTTGCCTAGACAGAAAACCCAGAATACAGGCATTCACTCTTCCAGTTTGCACGTGTTCACATTATTTAAAACCCAAAACGTTGACGAGATTTTGAAAATTTGAAGGCACAAGGCCAAAAATTTAGTCAAACTGGAAGGGTTCAAAACCTTACAAAAGAGGGTTCAAAACCTTGTAATAAATCATCCAAAAACAGATGATTGTTTTTCAAAAATTGTTTCGGAAAAAAAAATTTGGTTTTTGTTTTGATAATCACCTAAGGATAGGTGATGTGCATGTTTTAAGATCTAAACCCAAGATAACTTGTGTTAGGGTCCTAGAAAGGTTATAGTCTAGGTCAAAGAATTACTAATATCCTAATTCCCTATAACCATTAGCTCTGATACCAACTCTTCTGTCACACCCCGACCGCGTATAACATGCAACCGCGGCGGAAACGTCGGGGAGTGTTGTAACAGAATTAATTGTTTCATAACCATGGCATTCAAAGTTGTATTTTATTTATAAACGTAAGAGTTACATTGTCTTAAACATGAAATAAGGAGTTCAGAACATAATTAAACTAAGTCTATCTTCATTTTATGTCTCTAAGGCACAGGTCCGCCCTAGTGTCACGATCACCATCCTACGGAAAAGCTCCTGAAAACACATGTGAAAATAGGTACGTCAGCATAAAAATGCCTGTGAGATACATAGGTTTTGTGAAAATAGGATTCATGACTTATAAGTTTAGGAAAAATTGTTTAATAACAGTCAGTCATGAACCTTGTAAGTTGTTTTGTTTTGTAAATCATTAAAAAGCAATGATATGTATAAATAAGAGAATAATGTAAGGTTAAATGAATAACCAAGTAAATATGAGTTTGTATAGGATAAGTTGTTTTGTAAATCAATGTCTTGTGAAAATAAGTTGTTTATGTAAAATGTAAAATGTAATATGTCAAATATTGAAATGATTTAAGTAACGCTACGACATGGAATGTTATACAAACACTTATATATATGAAGTACCAGCGGCGTATCCACCATGCTTGTATCATATTACACTCGCCTCGTTACTCGAATCATTTACCCAAACCAACCATCAATGTAAATTGTTCATGTATAAATGAATTGTCATGTGTTAATGTGTAAACCATATTGAAATGTCTATGTCCAATGTAATTCACCAAATGTGTATATTAATGTCAAAATGTTTATTTTAATGTAGATCATGTAATGTTTACCCAAAAATATCCTGTATGGTAAGTGAAATATATCAACTAAACCATATGTAAAATGCACAAAAACAAGGTATTGAAGTAAAACATGGTTTAAATCAAAGTTATGTTTTGTGGAACAAATGCATGCTATACTGATACAAACATTTATGCGGTATTGTGAAAATGCATACATCCAAGCCTTGAGACTGTGGCGATAAACCCTTAAACAAATTAAAGGTTTATCTAAGTTATGTATATCGAATTTGGTCATTCCCTCCAATCCAAATAAACCCAGGATTTCAGGAACGGGAGTTGTCAATTCCAATGGTACCACTACCTACTAACGAACGGCGTAGCTAATGTTAATGAATGTATTGTTCCGTTGTATACAACCCAAATGTCATACCAAAATGTAAACATGTGATGAAAACAACTGTACGAAGTATACACACAATGGGCATACATAGCATGAAATGTAATGTGAAACAATGTACTAAGTATGCACACAATGGACATACATAGCATGAAATGTAATGTAAAACAATGTACTAAGTACGCACACAATGGGCATACATAGCATGAAATGTAATGTAAAACAATGTACTAAGTATGCACACAATGGACATACATTACATGAAATGTAATGTAAAACAATGTACTAAGTATGCACACAATGGACATACATAGCATGAAATGTAATGTAAAACAATGTACTAAGTATGCATACAATGGACATACATAGCATGAACACAATGAAATCATGTACTATAAATGTACTAATGAACATAGCAAGTATACGATGTGAAAGCAGGAAAGCACGAAAGTAACAAGTAGGCACATGTGTTTCACCCCAAAACAGTTTGGAAAACAGTAAAAGAGGGGTCTATGTACTCAATTGAGATTGCTCAGAAGTCCTAAGATAACCACCAAGCAATGCTAGAGACCACGGAATCAAACGGCACCTAATATAGGTAACTATGTTAATATACCGGACCTAAATCGGAAGATCGGATAGAATGCGGGTTCGTAAACCAAACGAGTATGGAGACTCGTGTAATATGGTTTAACAAAGCCTACATACTAAATGAAACCTAACATAAGTGTTTGTGACCCATTACGACCCGTTTAGGTAGCTTATGCTACTTTAACGCATCGTTCGCGTAAAACGCGTTCGGACCGCCTAACTAGTCCTATGACAAGTAAAATATGCCTTAACATGTCTAATATGGTTGTCAAATCAGTTTAGATGTCAAAAGTTATGTTACATATGTTTAAAACGAATTTTGGCATCAAAGGGGTATTTTGGTAATTTACCTAAGGCATATAAACTACCTATCATACAACTACTTAAACGAAGCGACCATAAGGTATAACCTCGTAGGGTTATTCCCTATATACTATGGTCACCAAATGTGTTTGGTCGGATCCTAATGATCGACCAAATGGGTCGGGTTCGAAGGTATAAGCGATTTATTAGATCGCTTACCCTTACGACCCTAGACAACGTGGTAATCAGTAGGCATAGTCACAAGGGACTATAACCATCGTGATTACAATCACGTTGCGAAGTTCAAACGAACTTCGCATTGACCATAAACTGGTCAATGCAGAAAGTCAAACAAAGTTTGACTTTCGGACTCGAAAAAACAATAAAAGAACGAAGGAACACTTACGAAGGGTCCCCGAATGCTAATCTAGATCAAAATAGCTCAGGTATGAAACAAAGGTTTCAACTTAGAGCACATTAGATCAGATTCTTGTGAGGAAAAGTGAAGGGTGGAGGTGGGTATTTATAGTTTTTGGTTCACCGTTAGGATCATTTCTTGGAAAAGGGGGCACGATCTAAGCCGTACACTTGTTGGAAAGTTGTGGTAACTCATTTGCCATCCACCATAAGAGTTTGACACTTGGCACTTGGCCTTTGGAGAGTTTTAAGGGCTGTTAACAGCTGAAAAAAAAAACGTTTTGCTGCATCTGGCCCCTACTTACGGACCTAGTTTGGCAGATTTACAGTTTCAGTCCCTGCAACGTCAAAACTTGGTTTTCGATGCGTTTTTCGACACGTTTAAGCCCCGTTAACCCTATTTCAAAGCTCTAAAATGAAGTTAAAGTATAGGGAACTTAAATTGTGTTCAAAAATATCTCGGGTGTTCGTTTAGCCGTACGGTTACGTTGTTCGGTTAATTACGACTGAATGCGCATAAGCGCGAAAAATGATCCAAATGGCGTGACGAATGGATTTTTCTTATGCCAAACACTAAAATAAAATATTTTAGTGCTTACATAAATTTTTGGATGTCCGGATGTATTCAGAACGTAAGTTATGCGCGAAAATGCAAACTTGTGCACTTTTTTACGCTTTTAGTCCCTGAATGACCCCAAAAGTTTATTTTAGCATACCGAACCCCTCAAAGCCTATTTCTAAGCTATGTAAAGGATATTTATGGTATGTTTAACTTATGGTCATGTTCCGGAATGTTTGTTACAGTTCAAATTGGCATACTTTCGCAGTTTGTCAAGTTTAGTCCCTGTAAGCGAATTAACTTGTTTTTGCCATACCAAAGCCTTCAAAACTTATTTCTAAGTTATGTAAGGGTTATTTAAGGTATGTTAAGGATATGTTGATGTTATGGAGTATTTGTCGCATTAAACTGGCTACGTTTACGCACCAGTTTGCGTATAACTCTCTAGAAAGTGATATAGAGTTTGAAATTGAATAAAAGTCAAAATATGAAAAATGTAAAACATAACCAAACAAACATTGGGATCAAATGACATTGTTTTATTGATAAAAGAACTGTTCACAATGATTTCAAGCACATATGTTACAGTCTCCCCTACTTATGGAAATTTCGTCCCGAAATTTATTTAGAGGAAACTCGTGGAAAAGATGCGGATATTTTGCCTTCATTTGATCTTCGCGTTCCCAAGTAAACTCGGGTCCACGTTTAGCTTCCCATCAAACTTTGAACAAGGGAATGCGCTTGCGTTTGAGCCACTTGACTTCACGTTCCATGATTTCCACAGGTTTCTCAACAAATTTCAGTGTTTTGCCAACACGAATTTCGTCAAGCGGTATGTGGAGGTTCTCATCAGCTAAACACTTCTTGAGATTGGACACGTGAAAAGTTGGATGAACATTTCCAAGTTCAGGAGGTAACTCAAGTCTGTAGGCTACCTTACCGATTCTTTCGACGATCTTGAATGGTCCAACGTATCTAGGTGCAAGTTTTCCTTTCTTTCCAAATCTGATCACATCTTTCCAAGGTGAGACCTTAAGTAATACTCGATCACCGACTTGAAATTCCAAGGGTTTGCGTTTTGGATCCGCGTAACTCTTTTGACGGCTTCTAGCTGTCTGAAGGTTATCACGAACTTTCTTGACCTTATCAGTTGTCTCTAAAATGAGGGCAGGTCCAGTAAGTTGAGCCTCGCCGATCTCATTCCAGCAGACTGGTGAACGACATTTTCGACCATAGAGAGCCTCGAAAGGAGCCATTTTGATGCTGGTGTGATAACTGTTGTTGTAGGAGAATTCAATTAACTGAAGATGTGAATCCCAACTACCACCAAAGTCGATCACACAAGCTCTAAGCATATCCTCCAGAGTCTGGATTGTACTTTCAGATTGACCATCCGTTTGCGGATGATAAGCTGTGCTCCGATTAAGTTGGGTCCCCATAGCAGATTGCATGGTTCTCCAAAAATGAGAAGTGAAACGAGCATCTCTGTCAGAAATGATGTTCAAAGGAACACCATGTCGAGCCACAATTTCATCCACATAGATTTTAGCAAGTCTGTCAGCAGGAAAATCCTCACGGATTGGCAAGAAATGCGCTGACTTAGTAAGACGATCAACAACTACCCAGATGGCATCATAACCTTTCTTAGTGCGCGGAAGTTTGGTAACAAGATCCATAGTAATGTTTTCCCATTTCCAAACTGGGATCTCTGGTTGCACCAATAAACCAGAAGAACGCTGATGTTCAGCCTTAACCTTAAGACAAGTAAGGCATTTTGATACGTATAAGGCAATGTCTTTCTTCATACCAGGCCACCAATAATGAATACGAAGATCCTTATACATCTTATCTGAGCCCGGATGAATAGAATAACGAGACGTATGGGCTTCATCTATAAGCAAGGTACGAAGATCATCCTGGCTTGGGACCCATAAACGGTCCATGAAGTAATATGATCCATTGTCCTTCAGTTCCAGATCAGGTGTTATGTGATAGGGAAATTCCTTATCCATCAAACCTTGTGAAACACAAGATTGTTGAGCCTGAGAAATGCGTGCTTGGATATCGGATCGAGCTTGAATAACTGATTGAACACGTACACAATGAAGCTTAGTACGTTCCTTACGACTCAATGCATCAGCTACGACATTCTCCTTACCAGGATGGTAGCGAATTTCGCAGTCATAGTCGTTTAAAAGCTCAACCCAACGTCGTTGCCTCATGTTGAGTTCTTTCTGGTTGAAGATATGCTGAAGACTTTTGTGGTCCGTGAAAACCACACATTTTGTACCGTACAAATAGTGTCTCCAGATCTTAAGAGCGAAGACAACTGCACCCAACTCAAGATCATGAGTGGTGTAGTTCTTCTCATGTATCTTCAACTGCCTCGATGCGTATGCGATGACTTTGTTCCTTTGCATCAGGACACAGCCAAGACCCAATTTAGATGCATCGCAATAAATGACGAAATCATCATTGCCCTCAGGCAAAGTCAGAACAGGCGCGTCGCAAAGCTTCTGCTTCAAGTTTTGAAAAGCTTCCTCTTGTTTGAATCCCCACTCAAAGGGTTTGTTCTTCTGAGTTAGAGCAGTTAGAGGAACTGCAATCTTTGAGAAGTTCTCAATGAAGCGGCGGTAATAACCCGCTAGACCAAGAAAAGAACGAACCTCAGTAGGAGTAGTAGGCGTATCCCAATCCTTAATCGCACTGATCTTGGAGGGATCTACATGAATACCTTGTTTGTTGATGATATGTCCTAAAAATTGAACTTCTTTAAGCCAAAATTCGCACTTGGAGAATTTGGCGAAAAGTTGCTCTTTCTTTAGGAGTTCCAAAGTAAGACGAAGATGTTGCTCGTGATCAGCTCTCGTCTTAGAATAAATCAAGATGTCGTCAATAAAAACAATGACGAACTGATCCAAATAAGGTTTGCAAACCCTATTCATTAAGTCCATGAAAACAGCAGGAGCATTAGTCAAACCGAATGGCATGACTGTGAACTCGTAATGCCCATACCGAGTGCGGAATGCTGTCTTGGGAATATCTTCTTCATACACCCGAAGTTGATGATACCCCGAACGAAGATCAATCTTCGAAAAATAAGAAGCGCCCTGTAACTTATCAAAGAGATCATCGATGCGTGGTAGGGATATCGATTCTTGATGGTAAGCTTGTTAAGCTCACGATAATCGATACACATCCTAAAGGATCCATCCTTCTTCTTGACAAAAAGAACGGGAGCACCCCAGGGTGAAAAGCTAGGACGGATAAAACCTTTGTCAGAGGGCTCCTGAAGCTGTTTAGACAACTCTTGCATCTCAGACGGTGCAAGACGATATGGAGCTCTGGCAATAGGATTTGCACCAGGTACGAGATCAATGCGGAACTCGACTTGGCGTGCTGGGGGTAGACCAGGTAACTCTTCAGGGAATACTTCAGAATAATCCCGAACGACAGGAATATCTGAAATAGACTTACCCTTGCCTTTATCTGCTGTAACATGTGCTAAGAAAGCCAAATAGTTCTTCCGCAGATACTTCCGAGTTGCATTGGCGTGAGGTCAATAGGAAAAAGATGGTCGTTAAGGTTTAACTGGCAGTTGCATAGAACAGAATCAAGAACAATGGGTTCACCACTAGCAACTTCTACTGTCAAGGGTTTTCCTAGTTTCGTTCTAGACACGCGAAGCATTGGCTCAAAAGGCAATGACACAAAACTCTTGTCGGCACCCGAATCAAAAAGAACAGATGCAGGCTGATTATTAATAAAGAACGTACCGTTCACCACATTATCGTCCGCCTGCGCCTCTTGGGCATTCAAGTTAAAAGCTCACCCTCGAGCCTGAGCCTGATTTTGGTTTGGATTCTGATTCTGGTTAACCAGCCTTGGGCACCGGTTTCTGTAATGGGTCAGATCCCCACAGTTATAACAAGCACCTGGTGGGTAGTGTGGTCGTGCAGCTTGACCCTGTTGCTGAGCAGGAGGCTGAGCAGCTTGTTGAGCCGGGTTCTGAACTGCCCGATTCTGAGCAAACCGACAAACATCGGCAAGATGACCTGACTTCCCACAGTTAGTAGAGAAACGGCACTGATGTTGCGGCTGGTGGTGACTGTTGCACCTATTGCACAAAGGTGCATTCCCTGAATAGGGCTTCTTCGCTGGAGGCGGTGCGGGTTGGTTGGGAGCTGCCTGGTTAGCTTGGGCAATGACAACATAGTTTTGGGAAGCCTTACGCTTCCTTGCCCTTTTTGATGAACCAGAATCCTTTCTGTTCTTGTTTTGACCTTTCTTGCTATCTTCTTTGTCAGATGTCTGTTTCTTGCCCTTGTCACCCTTCCTGTGTAACTTATTCTTCCGAATCTGCGACTTAGTCAGTGTCGCTGATAACTCGATAGCCTGACGGAGTGTGGCAGGGTTACTACCAGTAATGATGTCTTGCACTAAGTCAGGTAGGCCGTCGATGTACCTTTTGATAGCCTTGTCGAGTGGGGTAACCATCGTTGGGCAAAGCAGACTTAACTCCTCAAACCTATCAGTATACGCCCGATGCTCACCACTATCTTACTTCAAATCATCAAACTCTTTCTCCAACGCTCGCTGTTCATGACGAGGACAGAACTCCCTCATCATAAGGGCCCTAAGTTCAGCCCAAGTTTGTGCTAGAGCAACTTCTGCACCACGGTCTCTCATAACCCCGTTCCACCATGTGAGAGCCCTCTTCTGAAACACGCTCGAAGAAAACTCGACCTTGTGATTATCCGGACACTGCACGTGGCGGAAAGTATTCTCAATGCTCTCGAACCATTGAAGAAGCCCAGTCGCTCCTTCAGAACCACTAAACTTGAGTGGTTTTGCCGAGTTAAAATCCTTGTATTTGCATGGAGCATTGTTGTTGTTGTTGGCTTGGTGCCATTGAGCAAAGAGATTTGGGAATTGAGCAGCCATCTGCTGCGCAATAATTTCTGCCAGTTCGGCAGTCGCTATCTGGTTCTCGCGTCGAGGAGGCATTCTAAAAGAGGAAATCAGGAAAGGAAACGAGTGAGATGATTGGATGAAGAGAATGAGATGAAAAAAATCAACAAAAGCAAAGATGGTGGTCATTCGTCCGCATTACCAAGCAAACAAACGACACACATTGACTAATCAAAGTAAATGGATCAAAAATAATGTATTGCGAAGACATGCTCGCCTATAAGTGAACACTCATCCCAAGAATTCCCAGGTAAGCACAACTGGTCTCGTGTCTGATGAGATATATACGAAGTGCTTGCCTAGACAGAAAACCCAGAATACAGGCATTCACTCTTCCAGTTTGCACGTGTTCACATTATTTAAAACCCAAAACGTTGACGAGATTTTGAAAATTTGAAGGTACAAGGCCAAAAATTTAGTCAAACTGGAAGGGTTCAAAACCTTACAAAAGAGGGTTCAAAACCTTGTAATAAATCATCCAAAAACAGATGATTGTTTTTCAAAAATTGTTTCGGAAAAAAAAATTTGGTTTTTGTTTTGATAATCACCTAAGGATAGGTGATGTGCATGTTTTAAGATCTAAACACAAGATAACTTGTGTTAGGGTCCTAGAAAGGTTATAGTCTAGGTCAAAGAATTACTAATATCCTAATTCCCTATAACCATTGGCTCTGATACCAACTCTTCTGTCACACCCCGACCGCGTATAACATGCAACCGCGGCGGAAACGTCGGGGAGTGTTGTAACAGAATAAATTGTTTCATAACCATGGCATTCAAAGTTGTATTTTATTTATAAACGTAAGAGTTACATTGTCTTAAACAGGAAATAAGGAGTTCAGAACATAATTAAACTAAGTCTATCTTCATTTTATGTCTCTAAGGCACAGGTCCGCCCTAGTGTCACGATCATCATCCTACGGAAAAGCTCCTGAAAACACATGTGAAAATAGGTACGTCAGCATAAAAATGCCTGTGAGATACATAGGTTTTGTGAAAATAGGATTCATGACTTATAAGTTTAGGAAAAATTGTTTAATAACAGTCAGTCATGAACCTTGTAAGTTGTTTTGTTTTGTAAATCATTAAAAAGCAATGATATGTATAAATAAGAGAATAATGTAAGGTTAAATGAATAACCAAGTAAAATGAGTTTGTATAAGATAAGTTGTTTTGTAAATCAATGTCTTGTGAAAATAAGTTGTTTATGTAAAATGTAATATGTCAAATATTGAAATGATTTAAGTAACGCTACGACATGGAATGTTATACAAACACTTATATATAGGAAGTACCAGCGGCGTATCCACCATGCTTGTATCATATTACACTCGCCCCGTTACTCGAATCATTTACCCAAACCAACCATCAATGTAAATTGTTCATGTATAAATGAATTGTCATGTGTTAATGTGTAAACCATATTGAAATGTCTATGTCCAATGTAATTCACCAAATGTGTATATTAATGTCAAAATGTTTATGTTAATGTAGATCATGTAATGTTTACCCAAAAATATCCTGTATGGTAAGTGAAATATATCAACTAAACCATATGTAAAATGCACAAAAACAAGGTATTGAAGTAAAACATGGTTTAAATCAAAGTTATGTTTTGTGGAACAAATGCATGCTATACTGATACAAACATTTATGCGGTATTGTGAAAATGCATACATCCAAGCCTTGAGACTGTGGCGATAAACCCTTAAACAAATTAAAGGTTTATCTAAGTTATGTATATCGAATTCGGTCATTCCCTCCAATCCAAACAAACCCAGGATTTCAGGAACGGGAGTTGTCAATTCCTATGGTACCACTACCTACTAACGAACGGCGTAGCTAATGTTAATGAATGTATTGTTCCATTATAAACAACCCAAATGTCATACCAAAATGTAAACATGTGATGAAAACAACTGTACTAAGTATGCACACAATGGGCATACATAGCATGAAATGTAATGTGAAACAATGTACTAAGTATGCACATAATGGACATACATAGCATGAAATGTAATGTAAAACAATGTACTAAGTACGCACACAATGGGCATACATAGCATGAAATGTAATGAAAACACTGTACTAAGTATGCACACAATGGACATACATAGCATGAAATGTAATGTAAAACAATGTACTAAGTATGCACACAATGGACATACATAGCATGAAATGTAATGTAAAACAATGTACTAAGTATGCACACAATGGACATACATAGCATTAACACAATGAAATCATGTACTATAAATGTACTAATGAACATAGCAAGTATACGATGTGAAAGCAGGAAAGCACGAAAGTAACAAGTAGGCACATGTGTTTCACCCCAAAACAGTTTGGAAAACAGTAAAAGAGGGGTCTATGTACTCACTTGAGATTGCTCAGAAGTCCTAAGATAACCACCAAGCAATGCTAGAGATCACGGAATCAAACGGCACCTAATATAGGTAATTATGTTAATATACCGGACCTAAATCGGAAGATCGGATAGAATGTGGGTTCGTAAACCAAACGAGTATGGAGACTCGTGTAATATGGTTTAACAAAGCCTACATACTAAATGAAACCTAACATAAGTGTTTGTGACCCATTACGACCCGTATAGGTAGCTTATGCTACTTTAACGCATCGTTCGCGTAAAACGCGTTCGGACCGCCTAACTAGTCCTATGACAAGTAAAATATGCCTTAACATGTCTAATATGGTTTTCAAATCAGTTTAGATGTAAAAAGTTATATTACATATGTTTAAAACGAATTTTGGCATCAAAGGGGTATTTTGGTAATTTACCTAAGGCATATAAACTACCTATCATACAACTACTTAAACGAAGCGACCATAAGGTATAACCTCGGAGGGTTATTCCCTATATACTATGGTCACCTAATGTGTTTGATCGGATCCTAATGATCGACCAAATGGGTCGGGTTCGAAGGTATAAGCGATTTATTAGATCGCTTACCCTTACGACCCTAGACAACGTGGTAATCAGTAGGCATAGTCACAAGGGACTATAACCATCGTGATTACAATCACGTTGCGAAGTTCAAACGAACTTCGCATTGACCATAAACTGGTCAATGCAGAAAGTCAAACAAAGTTTGACTTTCGGACTCGAAAAAACAATAAAAGAACGAAGGAACACTTACGAAGGGTCCCCGAATGCTAATCTAGATCAAAATAGCTCAGGTATGAAACAAAGTTTTCAACTTAGAGCACATTAGATCAGATTCTTGTGAGGAAAAGTGAAGGGTGGAGGTGGGTATTTATAGTTTTTGGTTCACCGTTAGGATCATTTCTTGGAAAAGGGGGCACGATCTAAGCCGTACACTTGTTGGAAAGTTGTGGTAACTCATTTGCCATCCACCCTAAGAGTTTGACACTTGGCACTTGGCCTTTGGAGAGTGTTAAGGGCTGTTAACAGCTGAAAAAAAAAAACGTTTTGCTGCATCTGGCCCCTACTTACGGACCTAGTTTGGCAGATTTACAGTTTCAGTCCCTGCAACCTCAAAACTTGGTTTTCGATGCGTTTTTTGACATGTTTAAGCCCCGTTAACCCTATTTCAAAGCTCTAAAATGAAGTTAAAGTATAGGGAACTTAAATTGTGTTCAAAAATATCTCGGGTGTCGGTTCGTTTAGCCGTACGGTTACGTTGTTCGGTTAATTACGACGGAATGCGCATAAGCGCGAAAAATGATCCAAATGGCGTGACGAATGGATTTTTCTTATGCCAAACACTAAAATAAAATATTTTAGTGCTTACATAAATTTTTGGATGTCCGGATGTATTCAGAACGTAAGGTATGCGCGAAAATGCAAACTTGTGCACTTTTTGACGCTTTTAGTCCCTGAATGACCCCAAAAGTTTATTTTAGCATACCGAACCCCTCAAAGCCTATTTCTAAGCTATGTAAAGGATATTTATGGTATGTTTAACTTATGGTCATGTTCCGGAATGTTTGTTACAGTTCAAATTGGCATACTTTCGCAGTTTGTCAAGTTTAGTCCCTGTAAGCGAATTAACTTGTTTTTGCCATACCAAAGCCTTCAAAACTTATTTCTAAGTTATGTAAGGGTTATTTAAGGTATGTTAAGTATATGTTGATGTTCCGGAGTATTTGTCGCATTAAACTGGCTACGTTTACGCACCAGTTTGCGTATAACTCTCTAGAAAGTGATATAGAGTTTGAAATTGAATAAAAGTCAAAACATGAAAAATGTAAAACATAACCAAACAAACATTGGGATCAAATGACAGTGTTTTATTGATAAAAGAACTGTTCACAATGATTTCAAGCACAGATGTTACAGTTAACTTCGTTGGGTTATTTACTCTGTTAGTTTATTAACTTGGTTATGTTATAAATTTTGTTAACTCTGTTAATTCTGATCCAACCCTGCTATGGCTCATTAACTATGTTAAGCCAGTAACTGTGTTAAGTATGTTATTGGATAATATGCTAGAATAAACTGTGAAAGACCGTTATGTAAAACACGAATTGTGCACTTGTGATAAACTGTTGTAGATGCATGATGTTAACGGCCTGACACACTCTGTGGTATTGATTGTACGTGAAACCTTATAAACATAAACTGATTGAATATACGTGCATACTATAGGACGTGATTGATTACTTACGAGCGCATAGTTAAGCATACCGAGCAAACCAAGGTGAGTTCACACTCTTACCAAGGCATGGGATTCCCGGGGTTGGGAATGGGTTTGGATGATTACTTGTGCTTAAATTGTTATCGGAATTACATACCATAGGCATCGGGAGAGGAAGGTTATTGGTAGGTACTGCTAGACTAGTGATACATATACTTCTCTTCGCACACACGTCGGGAATGGCTGCGATAATAGAACTAATCTTCGCACACATGCCTGGAATGGCTGCGAACCATACTCTAAACTTCGCACACATGCCGGGTGGGCTGCGATACAAATATACCTAGTCTAGAAAACTTGGGAAACACACCACAATCTTCGCACACATGTCTAGGAGACTGCGATTCAAGTACATATGATATATGGGTTACTAAACGAACATAAGGTTTACAATACAATAACTATAACTGAACAACCAACTGTGAACTCGCTCAACTAGTTGTTGACTTTCTGTTACATGCCTTGCAGGACCATAGGTACTCATGGAGCTTGCACGGGAGGCGCGGTCGTTGTGGGCACGGATTGTGGATCTTTTGATGAAAACTTTAAACTTTATGACTCTTTAAACTTATTACTTATGTTGGGTTTTACATTTATGCTTCCGCTAAACATTGATACTATACTTTGGTTTTCGAACACCTTTTATATTGTTTGGTTGATTTACATTTATTAATAACATGGTTCAATATGATTGGTGGCTTGATCCTGGTCAATCACGCCTCCAAGCGGTAATACTCCGCGTGTGGATTTTGGGGGTGTGACAAGATTTTTGGCGTTTCGTTTTGCGTGTTGAGCGTTGCGATGTGTTTCGAGTGAGCGATGCGTTAGTATTACCCATTAGTTACACAAATAACATAACTACTATATCTAACATACAATCACCATAATTAACTTGCGTTTAGTGTTTGCGATTAGATTGCGTTGCAATAGAGTTGCGATTGCGTTTGCGATTAAACACCTCAACATAAACATAACATGAACAAGTAACACATAATAGCACACACACGTAAAACAATATCCATAACCTATAATTCGAGTTGCGATGCGATTAGCGATGCGATTAGCGATAAGTCGATTAACGATTAAATAGCGATTAAACCTCGATTCGTTATAGATTCTCCACATAATACAACTAAAGCAACAAATAATAGAATTCAATTTCAAGTCAAGAAGCACAATTCAGTGGTTAAGCAAGGAGTGGCATATCGCAATTAGCAATATTTTCTTCCTTTGACTTTGACTTGTACTTTGACTTCCAAAACACAGGGTGTTACAGCCTCCCCTACTTAAGGGAATTTCGTCCAGAAATTAAGGCGCAGGCGTAACGAAAAGCTGTGGATATTTCGCCTTCATGTCACTTTCGAGTTCCCAGGTGAACTCCGCGCCGCGTTTGCCTTCCCAGCGAACCTTCACAATGGGAATGCATGAGCGCCTGAGCTTCTTGGTTTCTCGGTCCATGATCTCGACAGGCTTCTCCACGAAGTGTAATGTTTCGTCTACTTGTAGATCCTCAAGTGGCACTTGTAAATCCTGTTCGACCAGACACTTTCTGAGGTTCGAAACGTTGAAAGTCGGGTGGACGTTGCTAAGTTCCTCTGGTAGTTCGAGTCTGTAGGCTACTTTGCCGATCCTTTCCAGAATCTTAAAGGGTCCAACATATCGAGGCGCAAGCTTTCCTTTCTTGCCGAATCTGATCACACCCTTTCAAGGTGAAACCTTTAGGAGTACGTGATCGCCAACGTCAAATTCAAGGGGCTTGCGGCGTTTATCGGCGTAACTTTTTTGACGACTCTGAGCTTTTAGCAGATTGTCTCGAATTTGGAGGATCTTGTCAGTCGTTTCTTGCAACAGCTCAGGACCGGTAATTTGCGCGTCATTGATCTCGTGCCATACAATAGGCGATCGACATTTTCTTCCATATAATGCCTCAAATGGTGCCATTTGGATACTAGAGTGATAACTGTTATTGTACGAGAATTCGACTAAAGGTAAGTGCGTGTGACAACTGTCAAAAATCCAGGTATCCGTACAATTAATTAATCTTAATTAGTGCTTAATGTATGTGCTGAAATTAAAATTAACTGCTTTCTGATTACTGCATTATATTTACATGTGCATTACATATTGCATAATGTCATATCATTACTGCATGCAAACATATTGACATAAATGATGCACAAAGCACAGTTAGCACAGTAAACGGATAAATCAGCAAATGATGACAAAACTCAACACATAGACAGACAGTGTTTTTGTGACACCTGTGTCACTTCAATCGTCAAACAAATACCAAAAAAATGAAATATTGTATTTCATACTTGGGACTTGTATAAATATGTGTATCATTTGCACATAACAATTCTTGTTCGATTTCGGGCTCTAAATCGCTTTCTGGAAGGTTATACGCGCACCGATGCGTAAATATAACCAGTTTAATGAAACAAACACTCCGGAACAGTGACATAGGCTTAACATACCTTAAATAACCTTTACATAACTTAGAAATAAGTTTTGAAGGCTTTGGTATGGCAAAATCAAGTCTATTCGCTTACAGGGACTAAAGTTGACAAACTGCGAAAGTATGCCATTTTAAACTGTAACAGATATTCGGGAACTTGATCATAAGTTAAACATACCCTAAATATCCTTTACATAGCTTAGAAATAGGCTTTGAGGGGTTTGGTATGCTAAAATAAACTTTATTGATCAATAGGGGCTAAAAGCGTCAAAAAGTGCACAAGTTTGTACTTTCGCGCATATCTTACGTTCTGAATACTTCCGGACCTCCAAAAATTTATGTAAGCATTATAATATTATGCTTTAGTGTTTGGCTTGTCAAAAATCTATTCGTCGCTTAATTTGGATCGTTTTTGCGTTCGTTACGACTCCCGTCGTAATTAACCGAACAACGCAATCGTACGGCCAAACGAACTGACATCAGTGATGTTTTCAAGAATATTTCATGTTCCCTATGTCTTAACATCATTGTGGAGCTTGAAATTGGGTTTGACGGGTGTTAGAAGTGCCGTTACGCAACGAAACAAGGTGTAGGGACTAAAACTGTCATTTCAGTATAGTTGATGGCTTACGGACCGTAAGCCATCACCCTTACGGTCCGTAAGGGGTCCCCAGCACATCTGAATGTTCTAAACCAGCTGTTAACCACTCATAATCTCAATTCCACATGTTGCTACCTGATCATGGGGGGCCAATTGATGTTCCATAACATTCCAACAAGTGTAGGGATGAGATTAAAACCCGGTTTTCAAGAAACGATCCTAACGGTTGTCCAATTCCTATAAATACCCACCTCCATTCTTTCCAAAAACCCACAAATCTGATCTAAAAGCTCTAAGTTGAAGCCATTGCTTCATACCTGAGCTATTCGATCAAGATTTACTAGCGGGGACCCTTTGTAAGTGTTCCTTCGTTCTTTTATCGCTTTTCGAGTCTGAAAGTCAAACTATGTTTGAAGTTCTGCGTTGACCAGTTTATGGTCAACACGAAGTTCGGTTGAACTTCATAACGTGAGCATAATCACGATGGTTATAGTCTCTTGTGACTATACCTACTGATTACCACGTTATCTAGGCTCAGTGACGAGTCGTAGTTTAGGCCAAAATGCGCATTTACGCGTATTTTGTAACCAAACTACTCTTGGGTATCAAAACCATTTGTTTTGATACCAAACCTGTTTTCTAAACTAAGTTAAGCATGTTTTAACATGCTTAGCTCGTCACTTTTAGTTTAGTGCTTATATAGGGTCGTAAGGTAAGCGATCTAAACAATCGCTTATACTTTCGAACCCGACCCGTTTGGTCGATCATTAGGATCCGACCAAACACATTAGGTGACCATAGTATAAAGGGAATAACCTTCCGAGGTTATACCTTATGGTCGCTTCGTGACTAAACATTTGGTTTATTTATCACTTTTCAAATGATTTACAAGACAAAGCAAATTACAAGGTTCATGACTAAACATTTTCTTAAACATAAGTCATGAATTCTATTTTCACAAAACCTATGTATCTCACAGGCATTTTTATGCTGACGTACCTATTTTCACATGTGTTTCAGGATATGATGCATAGGATTTATCAAGATACACTTAGGCAGACTTGGGCCTTAGTGACAATAAAAGATGCAAGACTAGTTATTTATGTTATATTTCTTTGATTGTCAAGACATTGTAACTCTTTTAATCAATAAAACAATATTTCAATTTCCATGTGTTATGAAACAATGATTCTGTTACAACACTCCCCGACGTTTCCGCCACATTTTGTTGTTTTACATTGCTGGGGTGTGACAGAAAAGATGGTATCAGAGCTCATGGTTATAGGGAATTAGGTTATTAGTAATGCTTTGACCTAGTCTATAACCTTCCTAGGACCCTAACGCGAGTTTACTTGCGTTTAGTCATAAAACAATACCGTCACCTATCCTTAGGCGACAACCACAACAGGAACACAAATTTCAAAACCGCTTTGAAAAGCAATCATCTGTTCTAGGATGATTAATTACTAGGTTTTGAACCCTCTAAATTTTCAAATCTCGTCAAAGTTTGGGTCTTTTGATGTGAACACGTGCAAACTGGAAGGGTGAATGCCTGTACTCTGAGTTTTCTGTCTAAGGCTAGAGTGTTCATACAAATCCGCAGTATCGGACCAGTCACTCTTACCTGGGAACTCTTGGGGTGAGTGTTCACCTATAGGCGAGCATGTCTTCAGCGATACATTATTATGACCCACTTGCTTTGATTTGTCACCGTCTCATTTGTTTGCCTTAGGTAACAAACAAATGATCGCAATTTTTATGAATTGCCGTTCTGTTTTGATTATCCGATAACCTTTCACTTGTTTCTTCCCATGTCTTTCATTTCCTTCTAGAATGTCTCTTCCTCCCAGCAACGGTCAAATGTCCGAGCGAACAACCAAATTTACCCAGCGAATAGGCGAAGTGATTCTGAAGACTGTGGATTTAGGCATTGCCATGTATCGTCTCCAGGATGAAGCCACTCAAGAGTCATCAAAGGAGACAGAGGCCAAGCCTTCACCTAAACCAAAGAAACGTAAAGCTTCAAAGAATCCCGCAGCGGTTGCACCAAAACAGGCAAGACCTAGCTAAGTGATAGCACCACCAGCCAAGAAACCAATCAAGGAATCAAAGACCATGGATGAACATACTGGATCCCCTAAGAAGTCAAAGAAGCGAAAGGCTTCTCAGAACTTCGCGTGGTCGCTCACAATGGTCAAGCCATCCCCAACCAACCAGCTCAACCCCCTACTAGGAAGCCATACAATGGAACTACACCCTTGTGCAACCAATGTAACCTTCATCATCATGGTAGTGTGAAGTGCCGCAAATGCCAGATTTGTGGATACAGCAAGGGTTTGCTCAACTGCAACTGTACCAAATCAAGCAGGACCCATCCGGGTGGCAACACCACCTGCTAAGAAGCAATACAAGGGAACGACACCAATATGCGACAAATGTAATGGGCATCACCAAGCTCACTTACAGTGTCGTCTATGTGTATCATGTGGGCGAGTTGGTCACCTGGCAAGTGCTTGTCGATGTAACCCGAACCAAGGTGGTCCAAATCAACCACAAGCCAATCCTGCTCAAGCTCGCTTCCCACCTGGATCGTGCTACAACCGTGGCAACATGGGTCATTTCGTGAATAAATGCCCGAAGCTTGCTAAGGCAAATCCAACCCACTGCTGAGCAGTTGGCTGATTAGAAGATGTTGTTGTCTTATGCTTTTGTTTCTTCTATTTTCTTGTAATGTGAAACAACTTGTTTCGTTTATAAATAAATCGTTGATCACAAATTCTGATATACAAGTGTAGTTACATGTGTGTATGGCATTTCCCTATAATACCTACATTAAGAAACTATGTTCCTTACAAACTACTCTTGTGAATATTTCCCATTCTTGTGTTTACTCATGATTCCCATAGAAAATTCTAAGTACTCATTTAATTCTAAGATACGAAGTACAGAAAATAAAGTGACATTATGAGTAATCATGCTTCTGCACATCTGTGCCTTTGAATCCTTGGTAAGATAACTAAGGGTATTTTCAAATCTCATACCCATTACGTTTTGATTTTTCAACATACATAGTATGAGTGTTTCAAAAACAACCTTCATGATTTCAAAATGTTATTAATACAATATAATTACTTATATCAAGTGCATGATTTCAAAAGCATCAATCATGTTTTCAAAAACCTTATACATAATTTCAAAATTCATCTCGCATAATTTTAAAACATTTTTACCTAATACACCTACTATATGATTTCAAAAGTATTATATATAAGGTTTCAAAAACATTAAACACCTTTTTAAAAGAAACCCCATGCATAGTTTTCAAAATAATTTTCTCATACATTGACTTAACCTTCAAATTCTGCTTCATATGTCGCCTTGGCATATTTAGCATCTCAACTTCATAAGCATTTTTACTTCATGTTTTAACTTAAGCACATCCAGTGCAAGGTTTCAAAACATCTTCAACTTCTAAAATCAATATGGGATCTTTTTATCTTCACAATTAGACCCTTATGGATGATTAACATTCAAATCAGAGTCCTTAATTGGATTCCTTGTGTACCATAATTCAAACATCTCGGTTCCTTATAATCGAAATCGAATTTTCTCTTTAAAAATCTTTCTATCTTTATAGTTAGATTCTTGATAATGTTTAAAGTACCAAATGAAATCCACGGAATGGATTCCTAGTGTGCTTTAAATGCATGTATGCAATTAAACAAAACAAATTAACAAACAATTTTATGGTTATGTGACTATGTGTGTGACAACTGCCACTTTCGGGTAATATACTTACATTTAAAACAGTGATTTACATTATACAAGCATGTGTTTTGAATATTCTGACTGCATGATTACATGGTATACATCTTAGAAAACTCATGGAATATTCATTGGTTATTACACATGATTCATTTTTTTTATTGGGTACATTTGAAATAGTGCAAACAATTCATCGAAACAACTAGAGTAGTGCCTAGTGAACTAGAGCGCTGATGAAAACTCTGGATCCGCAGAAAACATCTAAAATGACATTTTTAGAACTCGGATGAGAGTCCAATATCAATTATATATTAAACCCTATATGGGAATACAAGAGTTCGATCAATAATTTACCAATGCCCGGTAGCACTAAAAACTGTCCGAAACGCGCTAAAAATGACCATTTCATGAATTGTCCGCAAAATTCAGCAATTGCATTTTTAATACAAGATACAAAAATTGATGTTTAGGCACCAATTTCATATAAACATACTTATGGAATATCAATTTCACGCATAACGGAAATTTGCCCTACAACTTCCATAATAGAACGTTTCGACTATTTATTAGTGAAACGAGCACTAAACATTTATCCGAACTACATTTTGGCACAACTAGCGAACTAGTTAATATTTTTTTTTTGGTCTTGCGAAGCTAGTTTATGGTTATTACAAGTCACGAAACATCTCGGAAAAATTTCAAAACCTAAACATCTAAATGTTTACAACTTATACTTCATTTGAAAGACTTAAAATTTCTAAGTTATATTTTACCACATGAGACCCCCCCCCCCTCTCATAACCGTGAACAAGGGGTCCCACCCCCTTGTTTATGTTAGTAAAAATAATATCTAGATATTATTATGTTTACTAGTGGATGGAATTAGATAATTATCATGACACTTAACCCTTAAGTTACTACCACTTTTACACCACATCCTACACACACATAAGATAATTCTCTCATCATCTTCATCCTTTCATCAAGAACACCCACTAAAAACCCAATTATCTTTATCATCTTCTTCATAAACAACATGGATTTCTTTGGAACAAAGAGTGATCTAAGGCTTTTGGAAGCAAAAGAAAGGGTTTTTCATCCATACCAAAGTGGTTTAACATCAAGATCATCATATTCCTTGTTCTTAATAATCTCTAAAGATCATCCCTAGCCTAGTGCTAGAAGTAAGTTTCTATTTTTTTTTTACATATTATGTTTATGATTGTTATTATAATTAATAATAACCATATATAATCATACATAATGGATAAGAAAAATACAAAGAAGCAAAGATAAAAATCATCATATAATTATGTTTGTTTATATTGTGAATTAAGACTTGTGATATGCATATTTGATGTTGTTATGATGATTAGAATACAAATAAAGTGTTAGAAGATGTTGATAGATATGATCTAAAAATTATACATGTTTATGTTAAAGGGTTTTAACATAAAGGATTAAAGGAATGATCATATCTAGTGATCTTGTGAAAGTATTTAGGGTTTATGTTTAAAAACAAAACTTTCACAAGATTATAAAAATTAACATACAACAAAAGATTTTTATAAAAGTTGTTTAAACTAGAATTAAACCTTGTTTTTGAACTAGTTAACATATGAATGGATCATGTTTAAAACCCTACATGATTTGCTTATCATCTTGATGATTTAGTGTTATAAAAGTCTTATAATGTTTAGTTAAGATGTTGATTAAATGGTTGGTGATTTGATAAAGAAAATAATATGTTTAATTAAACATGGTTAAGATAAAAATACAAAGGTTATATGGCCAAATTTTATAAAAACTTTATTTTTATAAAATAATAACATATTTGGCTAAACCTTTACAAGATTTAAAAGTATGTAAAGAATTCTTTTTATAAAAAAAAAACAAAGTTAGTATAAATATATATTTTTAGAAAATATATATTTAGGTGATTTAACAATTTATGTGTTATGTGATTATTTGATGATATTAGTTATATTTATCAAATGAGGAACTTGAATAATCACACAAATAAACACATGATAAATTACAAACAAAGTCTTACAAGACTTCACATAATAACGCCTTAAAACGAGTTACGGACGATTCTAATAATCGGACACCAAATATGGTCAAAACGAACGACGGACGACTACTTAAGCTAATTGCCAATCCGGGGAGTTACTACGACGTTAGACGATCTTTCGACACGAAATATAAATATACTATCGATAACAAATTTTCGGATGTTTAGAAACTTATAAAAACTAGTATGTTTTTATTACTAACATTTATACTTAGTTAATTTTTATAAAAAGGGTTTTTATAAAAATGAAAGGCTTACATGTATTAGTGGGCTATTTTTCTACAAATGGGCTTATTATACTTAATGGGCTATTTTTATAAACAAATGGGCTAGTTTAAGTAATGGGCTATTGTTTTATAAATGGGCTTATTTTTCATAATGGGCTTAACATAAATTAATGGGCTAAGCCCAAATACTAAACATAAGGGCCAAAACCCAACACTATTAAAGCCCAACACTATTCAAGCCCAACACTATTCAAGCCCAACACTATTCAAGCCCAACACTATTCAAGCCCAACACTATTCAAGCCCAACACTATTCAAGCCCAACACTATTGAGGCCCAACACTATTGAGGCCCAACACTATTTGAGGCCCAACACTATTTGAGGCCCAACACTATTGAGGCCCAACACTATTGAGGCCCAACACTATTGAGGCCCAACACTATTTGAGGCCCAGCACTATTTAATCCCAATAACTTGAAAACATGGGCTTGGCCCAATGATACCATTTTCGTGAACACAACTATACAAGTGATACATACAAGACACGAGATTCAGCGGACGAGATCCGACTATACAACTCATTCATCGAATACACAGTTAACGAACGTTTGAACAACTCATACATCGAATACACAGTTAACGAACGTTTGAACAACTCATACATCGAATACACAGTTAACGAACGTTTGAACAACTCATACATCGAATACACAGTTAACGAACGTTTGAACAACTCATACATCGAATACACAGTTAACGAACAGTAAAGACATGCAAGTCTTACACATACTCAAGACACAAGACTTGTACTCAAGTTCTTTTCAAGGACCGAAGTGTCTAACAAAAATAAGAACATTTGTAGGTCGCCACGCTATTCAGGACGACCGCACGTGAGATCTTATTTTCATCTATTTTCAGGACGCAATACAGTGAGTTCATGTTCCCCTATTCATTTAAATGTTTTACAAACTTTACAACTATCGGGGAGGATACATGTTCAGGGTATGTTAAAGTTAGGTAATGAAACACCATAGATCATGTGCGAATTAGGGCCTTACTATAAGCACCATTAATCCAGATTGGACCAAGGAACAAAGGCTTAGATCTAATGGGTTTTGGCGAGCCCCACTCTTGGTCATGGACCCCTACGGAAGAGTGCGTTTGTGTCCCAGTCGATAAGAATCGGCATAAAATCGTCTAGGGTTGGTTTGCTTCCTATTTCGACACACATATTAATGTCCTTGCAAAACATTAATGATCAACGATTTCATTGACGCTTTACATACTACAACTCACGTTTTTCATACATCGTTTACAACTAAACTGCATGAATTCACCAACTTTTGTTGATGTTTTCCAAACTTAACATGTATTTCAGGGAATTAAAGGACCATGTCGGATTTCACATTCAAGATAACAAGTACCGGAACTCCATGCCATCTTTTGGAGGGTTTAACTATTATATTCTACCTCTTTGAGGAAATATGATGGCTTAACCTTTAGTAGTTTAATTCAAGTTAATGTATGAAACAATAACACTTTACTTTTATGTTAATGGTTTGTAACCGACACGCTAAACTTATGTTGTAATCTTTTGAAACACTATGTAATGGCAATGGAGTACGTTTTATTCATATAGTTTGTTCATGTACATCGATATTTGTGCAATGAAAATCAGACAGATCACACCTTGCGTTTCCGCTACGAGCGGGTGTGACAGACTGGTATCAGAGCATCGATTGTAGTGAACCAAGATTCTTTCTCGAGTCTAAGTCTACAATCACTAGGGATCTCTCACGAAAACCTCTTGTTCATGTTGAACAGATTATAAATAAAATTGGACAAGTCAAAAGGTTTTCATTGCATAAACATTTTTTTCAAGGTCCACTACAGCAAAAATTCATTTCACATAAATCAAGCGAGGACATTTCCATGGGTGAAGTCTATGAGAAACAGACACAATACATTAATAGACTATGTGCCTACAATACAATACATTATCAGTTTATGCATTATAAACAGTTCACAGGTTCAGCTTATACAAGATAGAAATCCTTGATTGATAGGATTTTACATGATTATATATATAGGTGGTTCATATATATGTTGCATGAAATATTTTGCCAAGAACAAAATACCTTCGACTTCAAACTCTATTATTATTCTTTACTCACACGGTGAAAATATCGACCTCATGTCTATTGTGGAGCTTATGGCGAACATGATTCCTAAGTGAAATCTTAAACATAATTCCGTAAAATATGGTTGCTTTCTCGCGAATGCTGAGATGCCTGACCATGATAATGACGATGAGGCGAAGGTGGTAACCTTGGACAACAACTCCATTAGTGGGACGAGATCCATGTGACTCATACTAATCAAGGTGGATATACTCTTGTCCTTACAAGGAAGATGAAGTACTCATCTTGAAGGTGCCTCTTCAATTGTTATTGTTACAGATTCTTTCCATTTCTATTTCATCTAACGTCGTACCGTCCTGCGAGTAACAACAACGGACGTTGACACGTGAGTTATCACGAAGGTCCCTCCTATGTTGAAGGTATATAGACAATAGTGTCCCCCCTCTGACTGATCGGCTGTTTTGTACGAGAGAACGCTAGAGTGACCATGCAAGGCAATTTATTATTACGGAGGCCTACGTAATAACAACTTGTAGTGCATGGGAATTCTGATGGACTCTGCGGGTCAAGCTAATGATCACTATTCATTCAAAATTCTTAAGTTATTACTTGAGATTCAATTCTTCCTGTCTAGTAGAACATGAACTGTGGGTGGTTAGTATAACACCCTACAATACAATACAATACAATACAATACAGTACAGTACAATACAATACAATACGGGAAGACGACACATATTTGTTCACACCTAACATTCGATCTATATCACGATTCAGTTGAGACTAGTCATTTAAACAAACAAAACGTGTTAGCTACTCATGGAGGAATTTCCTCAACATTCTCGAAATTCTTGAACATGGGTTGGTTCCAGGGTGTCTATGACACTTTACCCTACTTTACCTTACCCTACCTTATCATATTTCACCTTATCATATTCATTGGAAATGATACAATAAATTCCGTCGCTTGACATTTGTCTTTTCCCAATGAATGGTATGGCATGAGCCATGCTGCAACTCCCTCATTGCATTCTATTCGACATTTTTGGAAATTCTAATAATCTTGCTAGAGCTTGTGAAACTCAAGCACTATTACCATAATTGTCACATGGACAAATAAGACAAAGGATTCTCTCTACTTAGGACGATCGAGGTCCATAAAGTAGGGAATACATATTATATGGACGGAGACCACTGGTTGGTTTCCCCTCCTCAACGAATTATTTTTTTTCTTATTCTTTCTCTTCTTCTTTTTCCATTTAAACATATGACCAATACACGCAAGAGGCATTACACCTTTTGGTTTTGGTTATCCACATTATCATTTATTCAAACATGTATGAACAATATAGTCTTGAGGTTTCCATGACCGATTGATTGCATTCTTCATTCTTGGGCACATGATAGACTCTATTTATCCAAATACATGTCTAGATTCTTTTAATAGTGTGTATTAAAAAGATCATGGCGCCAAAAGAATCAATTGTTTAAGTTAAAAGTTATGTGTTGAAAACCATTGCTTTTAATCAAGACATGTTTTATACATGACATTGTTACGCAAGACATTGTTATACATGTCATTGACGTTGGTATACACAAGACATTTTTGGTGGTTATTTGTAAGTGATGAGACGTGTGTAATATAATAAAAGCATGGTGGATACGCCGCTGGTACTTCCTATATATAAGTGCTTATGTTATATTGCATATCGTGGTGTTATTCAAATCTCTTCGACAAAGACAAGACATGACATTTTTGCATAAGACGCGACATCCTCTACACAAGACATACTATTCTATTTCAAGACATGATATATTTATACACTACATTTTTATTGGTTATTTATTTAACCATACATCATTCTTTTATATCATCTGATTTTCATATCTATTTTCATATGATTTTATAAAAGAACTCGATCATAACTGGAGCTAATATTGTTGGTTACACTTGATGCTTTCACGATATCTCAAGGGTTGTTCCATACTGGGAAACACCCGAATTCAAACACACTGAGTGATATATTTTAGGTTTAGCCTCGGAGATCCGAAGCATAACTGCATCATCCCTCCCTACCTCGATCACTCAAACAATAACTCTCGCCATGAGAGAAATGAAGGCAACTGCTACCATAAACGATTTTGGCACCAGGATGTATGCTGGTAACTTGCCGAAATCCTAAATGCGACAAGTGAGACGTCCATCATGAGGGCAATTGCAAAAGCGCCAAGAGTAGCAGTGTGCTGAGACAGGGCGCAAAACAAAGACTAGTAAGACGATAATACTTAAGAAGGGATCAAACTAGTGAATAAGTGTGTGTGTAGTTAGCACTATGAATACCCCACGAAATCCCAATGAAGTCGTGAGTACGTACGCTCTATGATCATCATGTATCAATTCTTTTAATACCAACACCGAGCTTAGCTATTGTCTTTAGATGTTAAGCATATACTCGAATTAGAGTCATGTTGGACACATTACTATATCAAGTTAGCTACTGGGGAATTAGCTGAGACATGTCAAATCATTAAGGGTCACCGGTACGTATCCTATCAAACAACATTTCACATCCATATTATTTGATACCATTGCCGATTTTTAGCTTTATCTCAACATTTCACATGCATAGTTTCATGGCTAGTGACGGGATTATCCTAGCTACAATTAGGGGATTTGGTTATCCTACATCTAAACATTGGAACTGGATTGTTCTACATCTAAAACTATACAGTAAAGTCCTCGCCACACAGAATTTAAAATGTACTTGGCCTAGAGTCAAGCAAGCTAGACGTCTCCTCATTCTATAGGATTGGCAAAAAGTGAACTAGTCGAGTCTAGAGCTGAAATTCAATATCGATCTCTTCCCTGTTCAGTTGAGTAGTTTCGAAGTAGTAGTTGACATGGATTGGTTATCCGATAACCTAGCCAAAGTCTTATGTCACGAGAAGATCATTCGCCTACCACTACTGAACGAAGAGACACTTGTGATACATGGAGAGAAGCGCGACACCCCATTGCGGATCATCAATGGCATGAAAGCACATAAGTGCTTACGGAAAGGTTGTATTGCCTATCTAGCACTTGTTGTAGACAGGAAGGCCGTTGGGCCACAACTGACAGATATTCTTGTGGTAAAAGAATTCCCTGAAGTCTTTCCTAAAGACTTGCCAGGACTACCACCATATCGACAAGTCGAGTTTCACATCGACTTGGTACCGGGAGCTGCAACCGTAGCCAAATCTCCATGTTGACTAGCACCTTCTGAACCTTGTAAGTTGACCAAATAAGGATGTTGTGAGTTCATAACCCCCACTCTTTACCACTATACATCTTTATAAAGGTTTTGGGGGTGGAATGACATGCAAGTTTTGCAAAAACTACACAACATTTCGATGAATGAAAATTCATATTTCTAAACCATGTTACAAATGAATTTCCAGCTAACTCAAATGGTTTATGAAAGGTTCTAGCTTCTACTCTAAGATAGACTTACGATCGGAGTATCATCAGTTACGGATTCAAGAAGAAAGCATACCGAAAACGGCTTTTCGGACTCGTTACGATCACTACGAGTTTCTCGTTATGCCTTTTGGTTTAACGAACGCACCGGCGGTCTTCATGGATTTAATGAACCGCGTGTGCAAGCCGTATCTCGACAAATTCGTCATAGTGTTCATTGACGACATCTTGATATACTCACGATCGGCAGCTGAACATGAGCAACATTTGAGAACCATTTTAGAGTTGTTAAAGACAATAAATTCGCCCCAAATCGAAAAACAAGATATAGCCTTACAACTTATTCTTGAGATTGGTGCATAGCATTTTACAATCTTATCATATCAGACGATACCGATGACTCTGTTGTAGACTGTGATGCTTCGCATCATGGATTGGGTTGCGTACCCATGCAATGGGAAAAAGTTATCGTGTACACGTCACGCCAACTAAAAGTTCACGAGAAAAACAATACCACTCACGAACTGGAGTAGGCGTGGTGGTATTCGCTTTAAAATTTATGGCGACATTATTAATATGGTACTCAATGCATTATTTTCACGGATCATAAAAGTCTTCAACACATATTCAACCAAAAAGAATTAAATATACGTCAACGATGTTGTTGAATTGTTGAATGACTATGATTGTGAAATAAAGTACCATCCGAGCAAGGAAAACATTGTAGCAGATGCCTTGAGCCGCAAGGAACGAGTTAGAACACTGAGAGTTCAAGCATTAGAGAAGATGATTCACAAGCGCTCAAGGAAGAGCATATTCAAGCAGAAACACTTCGAGGCATGAAGAAACAATTATTGTAAAGAAGATGGAACTTTATACCTTATGAGTCGAAATTGGGTTCCATTCTTTGGCGGCCTTCGAGATGATATTTTGAGGAAGCACATAGGCCTAAGTAGTGAAAGAATACTACTGGTGGCCTAACCTCAAAAGTAATATTGCGACTTATATCGGAGAATGCTTGACTTGCGCGAAAGTCAAAGTCGAGTAGCAAAGTCCCTCGGACTTGTTACAACAACCCGAGATTCCCGGTTGGTAATGGGAACAAATATCGATGTACTTCATTACGAAGTTACTCAGGACCTCAAGAGGTCACTACATGATATGTGTAATCATCGATAGACTAACAAAGTCCACGCACTTCTTACCAATTTGGTAGAAGGATAATACTGAGAAACTAGCAGAACTCTATCTCAAAGAAATAGTGACTCGTTATGGAATGCCTATTTCAATCATTTCAGACCGAGACGGTCGTTTTATTTCTAGAATTTGGAAATCATTTCAACAGGCCTTTGGATCTCATTTGAATCCAAGTACAGCCTTTCATCCATAAACTGACGGCCAGAGCGAACGGACAATCCAAACACTCGAATATATGTTTCGCGCATGTGTTATGGATTTAGGCGGCAATTGGGATACTCATCTACCTTTAGTTGAGTTTTCCTACAATAACAGCTACAATACTAGTATACAATCTGCACCGTTTGAAGCTCTTTATAGTCGAAAGTGTCGCTCTCCGCTATGTTGGGCGGAAACAGGCGATAGTTAAATAATTGGTCCGAAACTAGTCCAAGAGACTACGGATAAAAATTTTTCAGACCCGAGACCATATCAAGACGGCTCGCGATCGACAAAAGTGCTACGCAGATAAAAGACGAAAACCATTATCTTTCGAGGTCGGAAAGTCTCGCCTTGGAAAGGCGTAACGAGGTTCGGTAAACGTGGAAAGCTTAACCCACGTTACATTGGACCATTTGAAATCATAGAAAAGATTGGCACTGTTGCCTACAAGTTGAAGTTACCAGATGAACTTAACAGTACACGACACATTTCATGTGTCGAATCTTAAGAGGAGTCCAACACAAGCAACCGTTATCATTCTATTCACATTGACGACAAACTCCAATTCACTAAAGAACCTGTTGAAGTCATGGACTGTAAAGTCTAGAAATCATGGAGGAGTCGTATCAAATTATTAAAAATGTACGTTGGAACTCTCGACACGGACCCGAGTATACTTGGGAACGTGAACATTAAATCAAAGCCAAATACTCTCACCTGTTCGAGTAGTCTCCTGTATAGGATGACTCAGCTTGAATTTCGGGACGAAATTCTCAATAACAGGGGGAGAATGTGACAACTGCCACTTTCGGGTAATATACTTACATTTAAAACAGTGATTTACATTATACAAGCATGTGTTTTGAATATTCTGACTGCATGATTACATGGTATACATCTTAGAAAACTCATGGAATATTCATTGGTTATTACACATGATTCATTTTTTTTATTGGGTATATTTGAAATAGTGCAAACAATTCATCGAAACAACTAGAGTAGTGCCTAGTGAACTAGAGCGCTGATGAAAACTCCGGATCCGCAGAAAACATCTAAAATGACATTTTTAGAACTCGGATGAGAGTCCAATATCAATTATATATTAAACCCTATATGGGAATACAAGAGTTCGATCAATAATTTACCAATGCCCGGTAGCACTAAAAACTGTCCGAAACGCGCTAAAAATGACCATTTCATGAATTGTCCGCAAAATTCAGCAATTGCATTTTTAATACAAGATACAAAAATTGATGTTTAGGCACCAATTTCATATAAACATACTTATGGAATATCAATTTCACGCATAACGGAAATTTGCCCTACAACTTCCATAATAGAACGTTTCGACTATTTATTAGTGAAACGAGCACTAAACATTTATCCGAACTACATTTTGGCACAACTAGCGAACTAGTTAATATTTTTTTTTTGGTCTTGCGAAGCTAGTTTATGGTTATTACAAGTCACGAAACATCTCGGAAAAATTTCAAAACCTAAACATCTAAATGTTTACAACTTATACTTCATTTGAAAGACTTAAAATTTCTAAGTTATATTTTACCACATGAGACCCCCCCCCCCCTCTCATAACCGTGAACAAGGGGTCCCACCCCCTTGTTTATGTTAGTAAAAATAATATCTAGATATTATTATGTTTACTAGTGGATGGAATTAGATAATTATCATGACACTTAACCCTTAAGTTACTACCACTTTTACACCACATCCTACACACACATAAGATAATTCTCTCATCATCTTCATCCTTTCATCAAGAACACCCACTAAAAACCCAATTATCTTTATCATCTTCTTCATAAACAACATGGATTTCTTTGGAACATAGAGTGATCTAAGGCTTTTGGAAGCAAAAGAAAGGGTTTTTCATCCATACCAAAGTGGTTTAACATCAAGATCATCATATTCCTTGTTCTTAATAATCTCTAAAGATCATCCCTAGCCTAGTGCTAGAAGTAAGTTTCTATTTTTTTTTTTACATATTATGTTTATGATTGTTATTATAATTAATAATAACCATATATAATCATACATAATGGATAAGAAAAATACAAAGAAGCAAAGATAAAAATCATCATATAATTATGTTTGTTTATATTGTGAATTAAGACTTGTGATATGCATATTTGATGTTGTTATGATGATTAGAATACAAATAAAGTGTTAGAAGATGTTGATAGATATGATCTAAAAATTATACATGTTTATGTTAAAGGGTTTTAACATAAAGGATTAAAGGAATGATCATATCTAGTGATCTTGTGAAAGTATTTAGGGTTTATGTTTAAAAACAAAACTTTCACAAGATTATAAAAATTAACATACAACAAAAGATTTTTATAAAAGTTGTTTAAACTAGAATTAAACCTTGTTTTTGAACTAGTTAACATATGAATGGATCATGTTTAAAACCCTACATGATTTGCTTATCATCTTGATGATTTAGTGTTATAAAAGTCTTATAATGTTTAGTTAAGATGTTGATTAAATGGTTGGTGATTTGATAAAGAAAATAATATGTTTAATTAAACATGGTTAAGATAAAAATACAAAGGTTATATGGCCAAATTTTATAAAAACTTTATTTTTATAAAATAATAACATATTTGGCTAAACCTTTACAAGATTTAAAAGTATGTAAAGAATTCTTTTTATAAAAAAAAAACAAAGTTAGTATAAATATATATTTTTAGAAAATATATATTTAGGTGATTTAACAATTTATGTGTTATGTGATTATTTGATGATATTAGTTATATTTATCAAATGAGGAACTTGAATAATCACACAAATAAACACATGATAAATTACAAACAAAGTCTTACAAGACTTCACATAATAACGCCTTAAAACGAGTTACGGACGATTCTAATAATCGGACACCAAATATGGTCAAAACGAACGACGGACGACTACTTAAGCTAATTGCCAATCCGGGGAGTTACTACGACGTTAGACGATCTTTCGACACGAAATATAAATATACTATCGATAACAAATTTTCGGATGTTTAGAAACTTATAAAAACTAGTATGTTTTTATTACTAACATTTATACTTAGTTAATTTTTATAAAAAGGGTTTTTATAAAAATGAAAGGCTTACATGTATTAGTGGGCTATTTTTCTACAAATGGGCTTATTATACTTAATGGGCTATTTTTATAAACAAATGGGCTAGTTTAAGTAATGGGCTATTGTTTTATAAATGGGCTTATTTTTCATAATGGGCTTAACATAAATTAATGGGCTAAGCCCAAATACTAAACATAAGGGCCAAAACCCAACACTATTAAAGCCCAACACTATTCAAGCCCAACACTATTCAAGCCCAACACTATTCAAGCCCAACACTATTCAAGCCCAACACTATTCAAGCCCAACACTATTGAGGCCCAACACTATTGAGGCCCAACACTATTGAGGCCCAACACTATTTGAGGCCCAACACTATTTGAGGCCCAACACTATTGAGGCCCAACACTATTGAGGCCCAACACTATTTAATCCCAATAACTTGAAAACATGGGCTTGGCCCAATGATACCATTTTCGTGAACACAACTATACAAGTGATACATACAAGACACGAGATTCAGCGGACGAGATCCGACTATACAACTCATTCATCGAATACACAGTTAACGAACGTTTGAACAACTCATACATCGAATACACAGTTAACGAACGTTTGAACAACTCATACATCGAATACACAGTTAACGAACGTTTGAACAACTCATACATCGAATACACAGTTAACGAACGTTTGAACAACTCATACATCGAATACACAGTTAACGAACAGTAAAGACATGCAAGTCTTACACATACTCAAGACACAAGACTTGTACTCAAGTTCTTTTCAAGGACCGAAGTGTCTAACAAAAATAAGAACATTTGTAGGTCGCCACGCTATTCAGGACGACCGCACGTGAGATCTTATTTTCATCTATTTTCAGGACGCAATACAGTGAGTTCATGTTCCCCTATTCATTTAAATGTTTTACAAACTTTACAACTATCGGGGAGGATACATGTTCAGGGTATGTTAAAGTTAGGTAATGAAACACCATAGATCATGTGCAAATTAGGGCCTTACTATAAGCACCATTAATCCAGATTGGACCAAGGAACAAAGGCTTAGATCTAATGGGTTTTGGCGAGCCCCACTCTTGGTCATGGACCCCTACGGAAGAGTGCGTTTGTGTCCCAGTCGATAGGAATCGGCATAAAATCGTCTAGGGTTGGTTTGCTTCCTATTTCGACACACATATTAATGTCCTTGCAAAACATTAATGATCAACGATTTCATTGACGCTTTACATACTACAACTCACGTTTTTCATACATCGTTTACAACTAAACTGCATGAATTCACCAACTTTTGTTGATGTTTTCCAAACTTAACATGTATTTCAGGGAATTAAAGGACCATGTCGGATTTCACATTCAAGATAACAAGTACCGGAACTCCATGCCATCTTTTGGAGGGTTTAACTATTATATTCTACCTCTTTGAGGAAATATGATGGCTTAACCTTTAGTAGTTTAATTCAAGTTAATGTATGAAACAATAACACTTTACTTTTATGTTAATGGTTTGTAACCGACACGCTAAACTTATGTTGTAATCTTTTGAAACACTATGTAATGGCAATGGAGTACGTTTTATTCATATAGTTTGTTCATGTACATCGATATTTGTGCAATGAAAATCAGACAGATCACACCTTGCGTTTCCGCTACGAGCGGGTGTGACACTGTGTTTATGCATCTTGTGTTTTCTTTTATGCATTTTGTGTTTTTGTATACTCTGGACATTCGTTATCCCAATCCTCTTAGAATCTTTCATATCTTCATATGAGGGATTCGTAGAGGATATTCAAAAAGGTACTACCTTAAATCCTTATTGGGCTTCTACATGATAGTTAAGACCCTTGGATTGTATAGTACCACTCCATGATTCATAAGAGACCCTTTTAGTGGTCTAGTAAAAAGATTGATTCAAAATCTGGTTAAAAATGACATGTGGTGATATAGCTGAACAGACTCCTTAATAGTCTATTTAGATCATTTATTGATTTAATTAAAAAGACTCTAAGGTGGTCTAGTCACATTCATCACAGGGTTTGTTCATTTGGTTTTCCCCTACACATTATAAAATAGATTGTGTGAACTATGCAGGGAATTGTGTAATTATGGACGCGTACGTAATTATGAAATTCAGCGCACAGAGACCCAGTAAAATTTATTATTGTCACACCCCGACCACGTAGAACATACAAAACGTGGCGGAAACATCGGGGAGTGTTGTAACAGAATTAATTGTTTCAAATCCATGGCAATTGAAGTTTCGTTTTATTGATTAAAAGTGTTACAATGTCTTAATAAACAAAGAAATACAACATAATTAACTAGTCTTGCATCTTTTATTGTCACTAAAGCCCAAGTCTGCCTATGTGTATCTTGATCATCTTATGCAACAACTCCTGAAAAACACATGTGAAAATAGGTACGTCAGCATAAAAATGCCTGTGAGATACATAGGTTTTGTGAAAATAGGACTCATGACTTATGTTTGAGAAAATGTTTAGTCATGAACCTTGTAATTTGCTTTGTCTTCTAAATCATTTGAAAAACGATAAGATCAGATGATATGTATAAATAAATGTAAGGTTAAATGAATAACCATGTAAAATGTGTTTGTATAAGATAAGTTGTTTATAAATCAATGTCTTGTGAAAAGTATGTTATTTGTATAAAATGTTCTATGTCTCAAACTGAAATGATTCAAATAACGCTACGATATGTAATACCATACAAACACTTATATATAGGAAGTACCAGCGGCGTATCCACCATGCTTGTATCATATTACACACGCCTCGTTAATTAATCACTTACTCAAACCAAACTACCAAAGTAAAATGTTCATGTCTAATGTAAATCATGTAATATGTATCCAAAATGTAAGCATGTGATGAATAACAAATGTACTAAGTATGCAGCAAATAGACATACGTAGCATGTGACCTGTACTAAGTATGCAACAATAGACATACGTAGCATATGACCTGTACTAAGTATGCAACAACAGACATACGTAGCATATGACCTGTACTAAGTATGCAACAATAGACATACGTAGCATGAAATGTAATGTAAATCGATGTACTAAGTAATGCACACAATGGGCACACCTAGCATGAAAGGTAATGAAATCATGTACTATAATGTACTAACGAACATAGCAGGTATATGATGTGAAAACAGGAAAGCATAAAAGTAACAAGTAGGCACATGTGTTCCACCCCAAAACGTTTGGAAAACAGTAAAAGAGGGGTCTATGTACTCACTTGAGAATGCTCAGTAGTCCTTGAGTGACAACCAAACAATGCTAGAGATAACGGATATCAAACGGCACCTAATATAGGTAACTATGTTAATAAACCGGGCCTAAATCGGAGGATCGGATAGAATGAGGGTTCGTAAACCAAACGAGTGTAGAGACTCGTGTCATTTGGTTTAACAAAGCCTACATACTAAAACGAAACTTAACCTAAGTGTTTGTGACCCATTACGACCCGTTTAGGTAGCTTATGCTACTTTAACGCGTCGTTCGCGTGAAACGTGTTCGGACCGCCTAACTAGCCCTATGACAAGTGTTATATGCCTAAACATGTTACATAATCAGTTATGTGACAAAAGTTTAGATTACATATGCTTAATTACCAATTATACATGAAAAGGGTATTCTGGTAATTTACCTAAGGCATATAAACTACCTATCATACAACTACTTAAACGATGTGACCATAAGGTATAACCTCGGAAGGTTATTCCCTATATACTATGGTCACCTAATGTATTTGGTCGGATCCTAATGATCGACCAAACTGGGTCGGGTTCGAAGGTATAAGCGATTTATCAGATCGCTTACCCTACGACCCTAGACAACGTGGTAATCAGTAGGAATAGTCCCAAGGGACTATAACCAACGTGATTACACTCACGTTGCGAAGTTCAAACGAACTTCGAATTGACCATAAACTGGTCAACGCAGAAAGTCAAACAAAGTTTGACTTTCAGACTCGAAAAGACCCGAAAAGCAATAAAAGAACGAAATAATACTTACGAAGGGTCCCCGAATGCTAATCTAGATCACAATAACTCAGGTATGAAACAATGGTTCCAACTTAGAGTCACTTAGATCAGATTCTAGTGGTTTTGGCTATGGAATGGGTTGGGTATTTATAGTATTCGGAGAACCGTTAAGATCGTTTGTCGAATATCATGCCTTAATCGTATCCGTACAAGTGTCGGAAAGTTATGGTGCCTAAAAATGGGTCTAAATGAGCTGAATGTGCAGTTGTGAGTGTGTGGTTGTGGTTAAAACAGCTGGAATATGCTGACTGTTTGATCTAATCTGTTCTGGGAGGCTGTGGCGGCCCGTTTCAGGATCAGACAAATCTAATGCGGGCTGCATGGCCCTTCTGATCAGCACATAATTTTCAAAAATGACAGTTTCAGCCCCTGCACGTGTTTAAGGCCAATCCCGACACTTCTAAGGCCCGTAAAGCCAACTTTAAGGCCCTAAAATGATGCCTAAACATTGTGGACATGAAACATGCTCAAAAATATGTCATATGTCAGTTCGTTTGGTCGTACGAACGCGATGTTCGCTTAATTACGACGGAATGCGCATAAGCACGAAAAACGATCCAAATGGCGTGACGAATGGATTTTTCTTATGTAAAACACTAAAATAAAATATTTTAGTGCTTACATAAATTTTTGGATGTCCGAATGTATTCAGAACGTGAGTTATGCGCGAAAGTGCAAACTTGTGCACTTTTTGACGCTTTTAGTCCCTGAATGACACAAAAGTTTATTTTAGCACACCGAACCCCTCAAAGCCTATTTCTAAGCTATGTAAAGGATATTTAAGGTGTGTTTAACTTATGGCCTTGTTCCGGAATGTCTGTTACAGTTCAGATTGGCATACTTTCGCAGTTTGTCAACTTTAGTCCCTGTAAGCGATTTAACTTGATTTCGGCATACCAAACCTTCCAAAACTTATTTCTAAGTTATGTAGAGGTTATTTAAGGTATGTTAAACCTATTTCACTATTCCAGAGTGTTCGTTGCATTAAACTGGTTATATTTACGCATCGGTGCGTGTATAACCTTCCAGAAAGCGATTTAGAGCTTGAAATCGAACAAGAGTTGATATGTGAAATCGATACACATATTTTTACAAATCCCAAGTATGAAATACAATTTTTCATTGGTTTGGCATTTGTTTGATGGTTGAAGTGACACAGGTGTCACAGTCTCCCCTACTTTAGGAAATTTCATCCCGAAATTCATTCGTAGGAGTCTATTTGTGACTTTGTGTTAAATAACCATCAAAGATAAGCAAGGCATAATCCTGTTATTTCTCTTTAACGGACATTTTTCAAAAATGAAAAAAGAACGGAGTTATTTTCAACAGGCATTCTTTAGAAATGAAAATGAACGAAATGAGTCTTTTTCCACCACTTCTTCAGAACCGAAAATGAACGAAATGAATCATTTTCCACAACTTCTTCAGAACCGAAAATGAACGAAATGAGTCATTTTCCACCACTTCTTCAGAACCGAAAATGAACGAAATAAGTCATTTTCCACCACTTCTTCAGAACCGAAAATGAACGAAATAAGTCATTTTCCACCACTTCTTCAGAACCGAAAATGAACGAAATGAGTCATTTTCCACCACTTCTTCAGAACCGAAAATGAACGAAATGAGTCATTTTCCACCACTTCTTCAGAACCGAAAATGAACGAAATGAGTCATTTTCCACCACTTCTTCAGATAGAAACGAAAATGAACGGAACGAACTCTAGACACATGACATAACTCGCTGTGGTTTCCGTGCACTGAATTTCATAATTATGTATGCATCCATAATTACGCAATTCCTTGCATCGTCCGCACAATTTGTTTGTAATGTGAAGGGGAGGAAAAATCAAACCTGTGATGAGTGTGACTAGACTACCATAGGGTCCTTTTAATTAGATCGACAAAGGATCCTTTTAATTAGGCCACCAAGGAGTCCTTTCAGCTATATCATCACATGATATTCCTAACCAGATTTTTGGATCAATCTGTTTACCTAGACCACTCAGGGGTCTAATTATGGAATGGTACAATATAATCCAAGGGTCTTTACTATTACGTACAAGCCCATTGAGGATTTAATATAGCACCTTTGGATATCCTACTATGAATCCCTTATACGAAGATATGGAAGATTCTACGAGGATTTGGATAACAAAAACTTGGATTACACAAAAACATAAAAGAAAACACATAAGCACATAATCACATAGTTGTTTAACTTGGTTATTAATTTGTTATCTTTGGACGCAGATACTTAAAGCACACCAGGAATCCAATTCGTGGATTTCATTTGGCACTTTAATCATTTCAAGAATCCATCCATGAAGATAGGATGATCTACCAAAAATTCAATTTTCGTTTTCAGGAAAACGCAATATTCGAATTAAGGTACACAATAATTTAGGACATACGGAAATACCCTTAGGTACCCTATCAAGAATTTATAGTGGTACTTGGGGTATTCGCACAGAGTTATAACTTGCACCTTGTACTTCGTCTCTTTGCAAGAGACGGGTACTTAGGATCTTTGTGTAAAACGCAAGAGATTGTAAAATGGAAGAATTTTGGGGGTAGTTTGCTTTTCAAGGAATACGATTCCTAGATTGTCGGTATTGTAGGGGATATGTTGTTTATACATACAATCACATAAATACATTGTAATGTAAATAAAAAGATTTATTTATTAAGAATGATAACAACTGTTTCATGGACCTTGACAACAAAAGAAAATAATACATAAGACATATTATTTCTAAACGATGTTGTCTTCTAGTCAGTCAGATGCTCATCTCTGTGTTGGATTAGCATTAGCAAGCTTTGGGCAATTTCTTCGGAAATGTCCCATCTCGCCACACTTGTAGCAAGAACCTGGTGGAAAGCGAGCTCGAGCAGGTTTGTTGTCAGCTTGATTTGGTGCAACTGCTGCTACGCAAACTTTTGCTGTATGACCTTTACGTCCACAAATTTGGCATTCACGGCACTTCACCATAGCATGATGATAAAGGTTACATTTGTTGCACAAGGGTGAAGTTCCATTGTATGGCTTCCTAGTACGGGGTTTAGCTGGTTGGTTGGGGGCGGCTTGATCATTGTGAGCGACCATGGCGAAGTTCTGAGAAGCCTTTTGCTTCTTTGACCGCTCAAGGAATCCAGTCTGTTCATCCATGGTCTTTGATTCCTTGACCGGTTTCTTGTCACCCTTTCGGAAAAGCTTACGTTTCCTGATCTGAGATTCAGTCAAAGTTGCAGATAGCTCAATGGCCTGCCAAAACTTAGTGGGGTTACTACCGGTAACAATGTCTTGAACTGAGTCAGGGAGACCATCAATGTATTTTTCGATCGCCTTATCCAAAGGCGTAACCATAGTAGGACACAACAGGCTCAGCTCCTCATATCGATCAGTGTATGCTCGATGTTCACCGCTGTCTTGCTTAAGATCGTCGAATTCCCTTTCCAAGGCCCTGATCTCGTGACGAGGACAGAATTCCTTCATCATGAGTGCTCTAAGTTCTTCCCAAGTTTGGGCCAGTGCCACATCGGCACCCCTATCTCTCACCACACCGTTCCACCACGTCAAAACTCGTTTCTCAAAGACACTAGATGCAAAATCTACCTTTCGCTCATTTGGACATTGAACATGCCTGAAAGTGCTCTCTAGACTCTCGAACCATTGCAGAAGTTCAGTCACTCCTTGAGACCCAGAAAACTTTGATGGCTTAGCTGAGTTGAACGTCTTGAAGCTGCAGAGAGCATTATTGTTGTTGATAGCTTGGTGACATTGGGCAACGATAGTCGGGATTACAACAGTTATTTGCTGTGTAATGACAGCTGCCAGATCGTCAATAGATACCGGATTTTCACGTCGTGGAGGCATTCTAAAAGAGAAGAACATGAAAGGAAACGGGTGAGAGAATTAGACGAAAAGAATGAGATGAAACAAATCTGATGAAAGCAAGGATAGTGGTCATTTGTTTGTTACCACTAAACAAACAAACGACACACAGTGAATAATCAAAGTAAATGGGTCAAAAATAATGTATCGCGAAGACATGCTCGCCTATAAGTGAACGCTCATCCCAAGAATTCCCAGGTAAGCACAACTGGTCTCGCGTCTGATGAGATGTATACGAAGTGCTTGCCTAGACAGAAAACCTAGAATACAGGCATTCACCCTTCCAGTTTGCACGTGTTCACATTATTTAAAACCCAAAACCTTTACGAGATTTTGAAAATTCACAGGGGTTCAAAACCATATAACAGAGGGTTTAAAACCTAGTAATCAATCATCCTAGAACAGATGATTAGTTTTCGAAGCGGTTTTGAAATTTATGTTCTTGTTGTGGTCGTCGCCTAAGGATAGGTGACGGTATTGTTTTATGACTAAACGCAAGTAAACTCGCGTTAGGGTCCTAAGAAAGTTATAGACTAGGTCAAAGCATTACTAATAACCTAATTCCCTATAACCATTGGCTCTGATACCATCTTTTCTGTCACACCCCGACCACGTAGAACATACAAAACGTGGCGGAAACATCGGGGAGTGTTGTAACGGAATTAACTGTTTCAAATCCATGGCAATTGAAGTTTCGTTTTATTGATTAAAAGTGTTACAATGTCTTAACAAACAAAGAAATACAACATAATTAACTAGTCTTGCATCTTTTATTGTCACTAAAGCCCAACTCTGCCTATGTGTATCTTGATCATCTTATGCAATAGCTCCTGAAAAACACATGTGAAAATAGGTACGTCAGCATAAAAATGCCTGTGAGATACATAGGTTTTGTGAAAATAGGATTCATGACTTATGTTTGAGAAAATGTTTAGTCATGAACCTTGTAATTTGCTTTGTCTTCTAAATCATTTGAAAAACGATAAGATCAGATGATATGTATAAATAAATGTAAGGTTAAATGAATAACCATGTAAAATGTGTTTGTATAAGATAAGTTGTTTATAAATCAATGTCTTGTGAAAAGTATGTTATTTGTATAAAATGTTCTATGTCTCAAACTGAAATGATTCAAATAACGCTACGATATGTAATACCATACAAACACTTATATATAGGAAGTACCAGCGGCGTATCCACCATGCTTGTATCATATTACACATGCCTCGTTAATTAATCACTTACTCAAACCAAACTACCAAAGTAAAATGTTCATGTCTAATGTAAATCATGTAATATGTATCCAAAATGTAAGCATGTGATGAATAACAAATGTACTAAGTATGCAGCAAATAGACATACGTAGCATGTGACCTGTACTAAGTATGCAACAATAGACATACGTAGCATATGACCTGTACTAAGTATGCAACAACAGACATACGTAGCATGTGACCTGTACTAAGTATGCAACAATAGACATACGTAGCATGAAATGTAATGTAAATCGATGTACTAAGTAATGCACACAATGGGCACACCTAGCATGAAAGGTAATGAAATCATGTACTATAATGTACTAACGAACATAGCAGGTATATGATGTGAAAACAGGAAAGCATAAAAGTAACAAGTAGGCACATGTGTTCCACCCCAAAACGTTTGGAAAACAGTAAAAGAGGGGTCTATGTACTCACTTGAGAATGCTCAGTAGTCCTTGAGTGACAACCAAACAATGCTAGAGATCACGGATATCAAACGGCACCTAATATAGGTAACTATGTTAATAAACCGGGCCTAAATCGGAGGATCGGATAGAATGAGGGTTCGTAAACCAAACTAGTGTAGAGACTCGTGTCATTTGGTTTAACAAAGCCTACATACTAAAACGAAACTTAACCTAAGTGTTTGTGACCCATTACGACCCGTTTAGGTAGCTTATGCTACTTTAACGTGTCGTTCGCGTGAAACGTGTTCGGACCGCCTAACTAGCCCTATGACAAGTGTTATATGCCTAAACATGTTACATAATCAGTTATGTGACAAAAGTTTAGATTACATATGCTTAATTACCAATTATACATGAAAAGGGTATTCTGGTAATTTACCTAAGGCATATAAACTACCTATCATACAACTACTTAAATGATGTGACCATAAGGTATAACCTCGGAAGGTTATTCCCTATATACTATGGTCACCTAATGTATTTGGTCGGATCCTAATGATCGACCAAACTGGGTCGGGTTCGAAGGTATAAGCGATTTATCAGATCGCTTACCCTACGACCCTAGACAACGTGGTAATCAGTAGGCATAGTCCCAAGGGACTATAACCAACGTGATTACACTCACGTTGCGAAGTTCAAACGAACTTCGCATTGACCATAAACTGGTCAACGCAGAAAGTCAAACAAAGTTTGACTTTCAGACTCGAAAAGACCCGAAAAGCAATAAAAGAACGAAAGAATACTTACGAAGGGTCCCCGAATGCTAATCTAGATCACAATAACTCAGGTATGAAACAATGGTTCCAACTTAGAGTCACTTAGATCAGATTCTAGTGGTTTTGGCTATGGAATGGGTTGGGTATTTATAGTATTCGGAGAACCGTTAAGATCGTTTGTCGAATATCGTGCCTTAATCGTATCCGTACAAGTGTCGGAAAGTTATGGTGCCTAAAAATGGGTCTAAATGAGCTGAATGTGCAGTTGTGAGTGTGTGGTTGTGGTTAAAACAGCTGGAATATGCTGACTGTTCGATCTAATCTGTTCTGGGAGGCTGTGGCGGCCCACTTCAGGATCAGACAAATCTAATGTGGGCCGCATGGCCCTTCTGATCAGCACATAACTTTCAAAAATGATAGTTTCAGCCCCTGCACGTGTTTAAGGTCATTCCCGACACTTCTAAGGCCCGTAAAGCCAACTTTAAGGCCCTAAAATGATGCCTAAACATTGTGGACGTGAAACATGCTCAAAAATATGTCAGATGTCAGTTCGTTTGGTCGTACGAACGCGATGTTCGCTTAATTACGACGGAATGCGCATAAGCACGAAAAACGATCCAAATGGTGTGACGAATGGATTTTTCTTATGTAAAACACTAAAATAAAATAATTTTAGTGCTTACATAAATTTTTGGATGTCCGGATGTATTTAGAACGTGAGTTATGCACGAAAGTGCAAACTTGTGCACTTTTTGACGCTTTTAGTCCCTGAATGACACAAAAGTTTATTTTAGCACACCGAACCCCTCAAAGCCTATTTCTAAGCTATGTAAAGGATATTTAAGGTGTGTTTAACTTATGGCCATGTTCCGGAATGTCTGTTACAGTTCAGATTGGCATACTTTCGCAGTTTGTCAACTTTAGTCCCTATAAGCGATTTAACTTGATTTCGGCATACCAAACCTTCCAAAACTTATTTCTAAGTTATGTAGAGGTTATTTAAGGTATGTTAAACCTATTTCACTATTCCAGATTGTTCGTTGCATTAAATGGTTATATTTACGCATCGGTGCGTGTATAACCTTCCAGAAAGCGATTTAGAGCTTGAAATCGAACAAGAGTTGATATGTGAAATCGATACACATATTTTTACAAATCCCAAGTATGAAATACAATATTTCATTGGTTTGGCATTTGTTTGATGGTTGAAGTGACACAGGTGTCACAATTATGTGTAAGAACCGATAGTGACCACAATAACAAAATGTGAACGATGTAATGGAGGTACGGTGGACACACCAATAACACTTTATATACTTGTATATAAGTATCCCTCATACATTGCAAGCATAATGTTATTAAAGTTACTAGAAGTTCAGAACCTTAACCAGTGTTGTTTTATCTTTTCAACTTCATGTTTCAAACTCTCACAAGTTTCCTCTAAATAAAATTTCGGGACGAAATTTCCTAAAGTAGGGGAGTCTGTGACACCTATGTCACTTCAATCGTCAAACAAATACCAAACAAATGAAATATTGTATTTCATACTTGGGACTTGTATAAATATGTGTATCATTTGCACATATCAATTCTTGTTCGATTTCGGGCTCTAAATCGCTTTCTGGAAGGTTATACGCGCACCGATGCGTAAATATAAGCAGTTTAATGCAACAAACACTCCGGAACAGTGACATAGGCTTAACATACCTTAAATAACCTTTACATAACTTAGAAATAAGTTTTGATGGCTTTGGTATGGCAAAATCAAGTCTATTCGCTTACAGGGACTAAAGTTGACAAACTACGAAAGTATGCCAATTTGAATAGTAACAGATATTCCGGAACTTGATCATAAGTTAAACATACCCTAAATATCCTTTACATAGCTTAGAAATAGGCTTTGAGGGGTTTGGTATGCTAAAATAAACTTTATTGATCAATAGGGGCTAAAAGCGTCAAAAAGTGCACAAGTTTGCACTTTCGCGCATATCTTACGTTCTGAATACATCCGGACCTTCAAAAATTTATGTAAGCATTATAATATTATGCTTTAGTGTTTGGCTTGTCAAAAATCCATTCGTCGCTTAATTTGGATCGTTTTTACGTTCGTTACGACTCCCGTCGTAATTAACCGAACAACGCAATCGTACGGCCAAACGAACCGACATCCATGATGTTTTCAAGCATATTTCATGTTCCCTATGTCTTAACATCATTGTGGAGCTTGAAATTGGGTTTGACGGGTGTTAGAAGTGCCGTTACGCAACGAAACAAGGTGTAGGGATTGAAACTATCATTTCAGCATAGTTGATGGCTTACGGACCGTAAGCCATCACCCTTACGGTCCGTAAGGGGTCCCCTGCACATCAGAATGTTCTAAACCAGCTGTTAACAGCTGTTAACCACTCATAATCTCAATTCCACATGTTGCTACCTGATCATGGGGGGGGCCAATTGATGTTCCATAACATTCCAACAAGTGTAGGGATGAGATTAAAACCCGGTTTTCAAGAAACGATCCTAACGGTTGTCCAATTCCTATAAATACCCACCTCCATTCTTTCCAAAAACCCACAAATCTGATCTAAAAGCTCTAAGTTGAAGCCATTGCTTCATACCTGAGCTATTCGATCAAGATTTACTAGCGGGGACCCTTTGTAAGTGTTCCTTCGTTCTTTTATCGCTTTTCGAGTCCGAAAGTCAAACTATGTTTGACTTTCTATGTTGACCAGTTTATGGTCAACACGAAGTTCGGTTGAACTTCATAACGTGAGCGTAATCACGATGGTTATAGTCTCTTGTGACTATACCTACTGATTACCACGTTATCTAGGCTCAGTGACGAGTCGTAGTTTCGGCCAAAATGCGCATTTACGCGTATTTTGTAACCAAACTACTCTTGGGTATCAAAACCGTTTGTTTTGATACCAAACCCGTTTTCTAAACTTAGTTAAGCATGTTTTAACATGCTTAGCTCGTCACTTTTAGTTTAGTGCTTATATAGGGTCGTAAGGTAAGCGATCTAAACAATCGCTTATACTTTCGAACCCAACCCGTTTGGTCGATCATTAGGATCCGACCAAACACATTAGGTGACCATAGTATATAGGGAATAACCTTTCGAGGTTATACCTTATGGTCGCTTCGTTAAGAAGTTGTATGATAGGTAGTTTATATGCCTTAGGTAAATTACCAAAATACCCTTTTCATGTGTAATTGGTAATTAAGCATATGTAACCTAAACTTTCGTCACTTCACTGATTATGTAACATAATTAAACATGTTAGGCATATAATACTTGTCATAGGACTAGTTAGGCGAACGTGTTTTACGCGAACTACGCGTTAAAGTAGCATAAGCTACCTAGACGGGTCGTAATGGGTCGTAAGCACTTAGGCTTGGTTTCATTGTAGTATGTAGGCTTTGTTAAACCATATTACATGAGTTCCCATACTCATTTGGTTTACGAGCCCTCATTCTATCCGATCCTCCGATTTAGGTCCGGTTTATTAATGTAGTTACCTATATTAAGGTACCGTTTGATTCCGTGATCTTCTAGCATTGCTTGGTGGTTATCCTAGGAATATTGAGCAATCTCAAGTGAGTACATAGACCCCTCTTTTACTGTTTTTCAAACATTTTGGGGTGAAACACATGTGCCTACTTGTTACTTTCGTGCTTTTCATGTTTTCATATCATATGCTTGTTATGTTCAATAGTACACTTATAGTACATGATTTCATTGTGTTTTTGCTATGTATGTCCATTGTGTGCATACTTAGTACATTGTTTTACATTACATTTTATGCTATGTATGTCCATTGTGTGCATACTTAGTACATTTGATATTCATCACATGATTGCATTTTGGTATGACATTTGGTTTGTTCAAATGGGACAATATAAATTCATTAACATTGATCACGCCATTCGTTAGTAGGTAGTGGTACCATAGGAATTGATGTTAGTGCATTCAATATATCGAGTCTTGGTTGTGTTGCGGATCTAATCAAAGTGACATCATCAAAGTGACATCATCAATGACATCATCACAAGAAGACAAAGCAAGTTTCAAATCAGATTTATGTATTTTGTCGGTTTCGCTTGAAATGTTAACATGTGGGTTTCGCTAGAGTTCATCTAGGAGGTTTCGCTTGAATGTAGCTTCAAGTGAAAGCCTAACTACTATAAATAGGCATGTTGTCTATTCATTTGTAACAGTTTGTGAATTCCATACCGAGGTGCTGCCGGTGTGACGACTGATTGTAACTGCTATAATATCAATATAATCAGTGTTTAAAGTGATATTCAAGCTGTTTCGACGTCGGTTTCTTAGTTTCCGCCTCTGAAACTGATAAAATCTCTTCTGAACGACTCGTTCGGGTCGCAAACCGATCCTACAAGTGGTATAAGAGCTCAGGAGGAAGAGATCTTGCAAAAACAGCTTGTTTTTGTCACTTTTTCTGATTTCTACACCATTCTTTTTCAAATTTAAAACTTTTTACGGTTAAATACGGCTCAAATTCACACATATTATACGAAATCATGTTTTAACAAATCCTGGAAAGTTTCAGAGCTTAAATCGACTTAAAACTGGTTAAAAACATAACTTTCGCTTGAAATGTGTTCGAATTTGCTGATGTCATTGGCTTTCGCTTGAAAAATACGTGTTGATCTTGCTGACATTATCGACCTCTCGCTTGAAAATTCATCGACCTTCCGCTTGAATTAAACCTCTCGCTTGAACTAACCGCTTGAATCACTTGTTCATTTAAGTGTGTACATCGAGTTGTGTGTAACTTTTTACGAGGTGTAAGTAATTGGGAAAAGAAATCTTGTGTCTTGTGTCAGTTTGCACGAGGTTGTATCGGTTGATCAGACTTTGCATGTGCTTACATCATTCCTAGAGTTAAAGTTCACAGTCAAATTCATGTGACATTAACTTGTCGGGTCTTGTAAATTGAAGCTCAGGTTGCCTGGTTTGATAATATTTGTCGGGCATAGTGCATGTGAACATAAATTGTCGGTTAAGTGAATTGTGAGGCCAAATCAAATTAAGTAGAGTAATATAGGCTCAATCAGTTTGCATGTGAGATGTATTGAAAATTGTTGATTGCCTTTTCGATATTCATGTGATTATAAAAAAAAAATTTGGTTTGCATATGATATGATTAAACTTTGTCAGCGGCATGTGCATGTAAAGAGTATTATTGTTTGTTGACTTTTGTCTAGGTAGTAACAATTCAAGTGAAAATTGTCAGTAGTACATGTGCTAGTTTCGGCCCAATCAAAGATTTGTGAAGTGAGACAAAGTTTCGGTTATTTGATTTGGAATTGGGTAGGTGCATGTGATCAGACTTTAATTGCTATTCAATCAATATTGAGAACTTGTTTTGTCAGCCCACAATTTGATAGTTATCACAATAGTTCTCGGCCCAATCATTGTTTAGTACAGCCTACTTTATACTCGGAACAATTGAAAGGTATTTTGGTTGAAAGGTGATCTAATTTGAAATTGATATTTCTTTTAGAGTGACTATTTTTGAAAAACGGATTTCAGAATTGGTACCGAAGTGCTGCCGGTCCGTCTACTGAATGTAATAGGTGTTAAATCATTATACAAAAGGTTTAAAGTGATATTCAAGCTGTTTCAACGTCCGTTTCTTATTTTCCGCATCTGAAACGGATAAAATCTCTTCTGAACGACTCGTTCGGGTCGCAAATCGATCCTACAAGTGGTATCAGAGCATAAAACAGATAAAAGTTTTGATAAATCGTCTTGCTCACCAAAGAATGACAAATCAAGCAAAACGGATTCATCAGATACAAATCTGAGGACAAAAGAGGGAAAGAAGAAGAAGAAAGTTTGTGGCAATGAATCTGTTTCTTCGGAAACAAAGGAGCCACATGTCGGCGATGAATCTGGCTCATCAAAGTCAGACAAGCCACATTTAGGCAATGATTCTGGTTCATCAAAGCCAGAAGAGACGGTTGTTGAGGTAACATCTGAGAATTCTAGTCTAACAATGGATGATGCAAACTTTCCACCATTGTTGAACAAGAATTCAAAATCACCCAAGGATAGTCAGGCATGGGTGAATTTGTTTAATGAAAAATCTGACTTGCCGGAGTTCCCAGGTTGGTAAGCGAGGAGCAGGAATCGGCACATTTCTTGAGAAATTCACGAAAGTGATATTTCGAACTTACAAGTGGTAAATCAGGGACATTAAGTTGTACTTGATTTTCTACAAGTGATGTTTGTGGAATGATCTTAAAAATGTTAGTTTTTACAAGTGGTTAAAGAAAACAAGGTGATGAATGATCCCCATGTTTGAGAAATGACTCACAAAACTAATTTTCCGGAAAAACCATTTTGATTAAAACAAACTTAAGTGTTTTGAGGTCATTATGGGAATATGTTTTGTTGTCAGGGGGAGTTCTGATTGTTTAAGCCAAGTGAATGGAGAATTGAAGTGATTCTCATCATGTTGTCACATTTCTTGTACAACTTGTTTTTCAAATTTTCCCAGAAAATCAAAATTGAGATATATTTTGATTTTAGGGGGAGTAAAAATTTAAAAAACAATTAGAAAATTTGAAAATTTCAAAAACATTGAAAAACCCAAATATGAGTTTTGTTGTGAAAAAGAGGAAATGATAGTAGATCAGTAAGACTGTCACAGCATGCTAAAGAAATGGAGAGATAAAATGTGATAAGCGATCTTACTTAAGATGTGACGGTAGGCTCAGCTAGACTAGTAGATTTGCGAGAACGATACAAACTTAAATGAAAAAGCCTAGTTCTAGTGGGAAACACGGTTGAAAGCATAGTACTTGGTTTTGTCCTTCTTGATTGTGTGCCTACTCAGTAATCGCTGATTGTCGAAAGACATAAAACTGGTTAAGTTTGTGAACTTTCACAACTTTGCTGAAAAGTCACTGTGATTGTGCATTTCATTTTGTAAAGATTTAAACTTGTTTTATTTTTTTATTTTGTTTAAGCATTGGACATCCTCTGCGTATACGTGAGTATCGACCTGGATGTTATTGCCTAAACGTTCTGCTTTATTTTCTTTGGTGTTTCATTTAAGCTTTGGATCACCTATGTGTATACGTGAGTATCGACCTGGTGGTTAAAGCCTAAACAACTTCAACTTGTTTTATTTTTCTTATTTTGTTTAAACATTGGACTTTCTTTGCGTATACGGAAGTATCGACCTGATTGTTAATGTTTAAACATTCTGCTTTATTTTCGCACAAATCAGTTTAAAGGCATTACTTGAGTTAGTGTATTGCATGATGAGGGGATATGCTGAGATCGTGGGGTCCATAAGAACTTAGTGCGAAATTAATATACTTTAACGTATCGGTAAGCTTGTCGAAAGTTTTTAGATTGAGTTTATGTGGACAACAATATCGTCAATCAACGTGAATCATTTAGAACTTAAAATGTTAAAGCTTAACGGTGCTAGTGATTGGTCACAAAAACTGATATGATCCTCTTACACAAACTCACAAAAATAGTGTCTGTAAATATTTCTTTACTGCATTTCATTTTATTCAAAAATCCAAAAAGATTTTAGTGTGTTTTAGCATAAATTTTGAAAAATACAAAAAGATTTTCGACAACTGATGTTGAAGAGCTGATTTTCAAAATTTCAAGTGCTGAACATGATGAGCAGGTTTGGGAGTGAGTGAGTGCTTAAATGAAGAAATTCTGTTTTTGAGAAAGAAAGTTTGATTAGTTAATCAGGGTCATTAATTTGAACTTGATGTAACTATTTCTAATAAGTTTTTCTTATTGATTTAAGTGAAAACTTATGTGGTAGTGAGAAAATTTGTGCAGGAGATGAACTGAACAGAGATAAAACCAGGGATTGATCTCAAGGTGATAGCTAATTCCAGATGGCGATCCCATCATGATGAGAGGGGGAGTCTGACGAGGTTAGAGCCAAAGAGAAGATCCTGGTATATGCTAAGAAAGAAAAAAGACTGATAAAGACTGAAGACGTTGAAGACTCGACACTTAAGACTCGTCAACATCTGAGGGGGAGTCTGTTAGTGCATTCATCTGTCGACTTCGTCTGATATCGAGTCTTGGTTGCGTTGCGGATCTAATCAAAGTGACATCATCAAAGTGACATCATCAATGACATCATCACAAGAAGACAAAGCAAGTTTCAAATCAGATTTTATGTATTTTGTCGGTTTCGCTTGAAATGTTAACATGTGGGTTTCGCTTGAGTTCATCTAGGAGGTTTCGCTTGAATGTAGCTTCAAGCGAAAGCCTAACTACTATAAATAGGCATGTTGTCTATTCATTTGTAACAGTTCGTGAATTCCATACCGAGGTGCTGCCGGTGTGAAGACTGATTGTAACTGCTATAATATCAATATAATCAGTGTTTAAAGTGATATTCAAGCTGTTTCGACGTCGGTTTCTTAGTTTCCGCCTCTGAAACTGATAAAATCTCTTCTGAACGACTCGTTCGGGTCGCAAACCGATCGTACAATTGATAACTCCCGTTCCTGACATCCTAGTTATGTTTGGATGGAAGGAATAACCGAATTCGATAAACATAACAGAGATAGACCTTTAAATTCGTTTAGGGTTTATCGCCACAGTCACAAGGCTTGGATGTACGCATTTTCACAATACCGCATAGATGTTTATATCAGTATAGCATGCATTTGTTCCACAAAACATAACTTTGATTTAAACCATGTTTTACTTCAATACCTTGTTTTTGTGCATTTTACATATGGTTTAGTTGATATATTTCACCTACCATACATGATATTTTGGATACACATTACATGATTTGCATTAGACATAAACATTTTGACATTGATATACACAATTCATGATTTACATTAGACATAAACATTTTGACATTGATATACACAAAACATTTTGACATTTGATTATACATAAACATTTTACTTTGGTGGCTTGGTTTGAGTAAGTGATTTAAGTAACGAGGCATGTGTAATATGATACAAGCATGGTGGATACGCCGCTGGTACTTCCTATATATAACTGCTTGTATGGTATTACATATCGTAGCGTTATTTGAATCATTTCGATTTAGACATATAACATTTTATACAAATAACATACTTTTCACAATACATTGTTTTACAAACAACTTATCTAATACAAACTCATTTTACTTGGTTATTTACTTAACCATGTATTATTCTTTTATACATATATATCATTTGGTTTATTTATCACTTTTCAAATGATTTACAAGACAAAGCAAATTACAAGGTTCATGAC